>CM070671.1:34222926-34952247 GCA_036346575.1 Dendrocalamus sinicus
GCAACGGTCCGTGCCTAGCCGAGGTAAGGTGGCAGCGGAGCTGGCGCCTAGTCGAGGTAGACGCGCGAGCGCTCCGTCCCCTACCCTTCGAAGTGGTGGCAGTGGAGCTGGTGCCTAGTCGAGGTAGATGCACAAGCGCTCCGTCCCCTACCCTTCAAAGTGGTGGCAGCGGAGTTGGCGCCTAGTCGAGGTAGACACGCGAGCGCTCCGTCATCCCCACACCGGATGGGGGGACGGCAGCTGTGCCAACGTCCCCCCGGTCGGTGCTGCCAGCAATTACCGCTGCGCCCGCTATGGGATTACCTGTCATGCGCGGAGCAGTGTCGACCATCGTGGCAGTGGTGGCGGGGTCGGCCGTCGTGACAGTGGAGGCGGGGTCGATCGTCGCGCTGTGAGCGCCAATGTTCGTGACGCCCGCGTCGTCGTCCACGCCTGCGACTGCCGATGCTAAGGCCCTAGTGTTGACACGAGACTCCGTCGCGCCCGCCTTCTTCTTCGCCACCGACGATGAAGCTTTTTTCGGTGCCATCCTTCTTCAGATCTTGAGGCTTGCTCTTGTCCTCCACACGGACGGCGCCAACTGTTGTGGTTACAGACCAAACAGAGAGAGAGTATGGTAGTGGAGAGTTAAGTGAGCAAGTGCTTAGGGTTTCCCCCGTGGCCTGTGTAGCATATATATATCCACATGGGGAGTGCTTTTACAATTATACCCTTACACCCAAGCATCCCTTTCGGGGGCATTTACGCCATTACACATGTTAGATTTAATCTTGACTTAGAGTCCTAGTCGTATTTGAGTTCGATTTCAGGTGTAATTCAAGTTGAACTGGTGTCCAATTCGAAGTCCTAATGCGTGTGTTAGTAGGAGTTATGAGCATATAAATTGAGAGGCTTGTAACCAGTACGGGCCCAGGCCCAGGGGCGGGGGGTTGCCTCGCTCCCCGATACAGGAAGGCAAGGAGGACTTCGCCAACCTATACGGAGCCATACACTCGCGCCAGGGCGCGCACTACCCCAAGCAATTAACGACTATTACAAGCTCACAGGCCGCAGGGACGGAGGGGGCTAAAGGGCTCGTCAACATGGCTTCGGCCCGTGAAGCCCTTCACCATGAGAGGCTCCTGTTGTAGGGGTGGCCCCCACCTAAGCCCAGCAGGCCTGTTAGGAGGAAGTAAGGCCCAGGATGGGGCATGTGTAATGACTTAAATACCCCGGACGGGGATGCACAATTGTAAGGGTACAACTGTAAAAATACTCTCCCCATGTGTGTGTGTGTGTGTGTATATATATATATATATATATATATATATATATATATATATATATATATATATATATATATATATATATATATATATATAGTCCAAAGCCATGGGGAAACCCTAAGCCATCATTCACCTAACTCTCCACTACGACACATCTCTCTCTGTTTGGTCTGTAACCACAACAGTGACCACACAAGATTTTTTTTCTTTCTATAGGATGAGTGTCTAGGTAGAGGCCCTAAAACTACCAAAAATCCATTACAAAAATCCACAAAAAGATTTGAGCCCTTTTTGGTTTTTAATTGCCTTTTATGTTTTCCTTCTCTCCTCATTCTTCTTGCTTCATTTTGGTTGTAAGGATGAGTAATTGGTGGGATAAAGTCATCTTGGATGGATCCATCAATCTAGCAACCGAAGTTGGAAGTATTACTTGGATTTCTTATCTTTTTGTTCTAGTTAGGGTTTGTTAAAGTTAAATCCCTTAGTTTTCATGCATCAATGTGAGGTTGCATCTTTGCCATTTTTTTCCCGGTTTGTGCTTGTTTCGGTTGGGTTAATTTTCTCTCCTGTGTTCTGCTGCGTAGGTTGTTCCACTCTCTTCTCAAGAGCTAGTATGGGAGTTTGAAGCGAGTACTCATGGAGATTTTTTTTCTTTGAACACTACTAGTGGAGAAAATTTTTGTATCTCCACGGTTCTACGCATATACATCGAATTAGCTTAGTTTTCCCTCTGATGTGACTTCAGTGATTTCATTCATTACAGAGAGAGAACCCCGGGGCAAACATACCAACCATGCCTACTGTCTCTTAAAAGAATTGTTGACTTCTATAATTGCCTACTCCTCAAGCAATTGACTAATCAATTTAAGCAAGTTATTCCATAGCCAGAAACAGCCGTCCCGAACGCGTATCCCCCTGTTTTTCATCCGGGGTGCGCGCTTGCATGCTCCGCTCTGCACCAGCATCTTCTCCGACAGACGAAAAGGATCCTCCGGTCAGACTTTCCTTTTAGCATTTGCATACTGATTCAACATCTTTCTTCCTGTTCCATGTGTCTATGCAGATCTTTCTGTAGCTGAATTTTCTTCTTGCGTTTTTGTTTCCATGGAGGACAAATGTCATGTGAAAGACGTGCTACTGTTAAAAGCTCATGACAACTAAGGTGTGCAAGTATCAAAAGGATTTTAAAATAAATTCGAGGTGTAGGTGAGGTCGTGTGTGTCCAGCCGTGCAAATGAGTTTATTCTTAAAATATTGCACAGCTAAATGAGATGAACTCTCCTATATCTAGTAATTGATTTTACAATCTTTGAAACATTCCACACCTTGCTTTTCGCATATTTTCAGTACTAGCAAGTTTTCACCATGCATACACGTCGGTGCTCATTTGAGCTTATAAAACTTAAGCTTATAGCTTTTTGCTGGTATAGTATCCTTTTTCCATAGCTGTTTGTAGTTTTTTTAGTGTAATTAAATTTTAAAAAATTAAAAAGGAAAAATAGTTATATCATTACATATAATACAAAGAAATAAAGAAAAAAATAAAAAACCTGAAAATAACAAAAAAAAGAGAAGAACGAAATTAAAAAGCTCAAAACTTGAGCATGCACAGTGCACATGGTGAGGCCAATCAGTTTTATCTGCGGCGTAGCGGCGCATGGGAATATCATCCACGTTTTCGCTTTAGAGGAAACCAGTGGGGACCCAACAGATTAAATTAAGTGCTTGCTCTGTTCGTTCTTATCGTCTCCTCTCTGCGCCCTGGTTTTTTTTTATTTTTGCTTTTAGCTATTGATTGCTGAAGAAAAAAAAAAGGTATACATCGAAATAATATAATCTCTTGAAACAGATTCTTTAAACAGTTTTTTATTTTAAAATTATATCATCATATTAATATTTCCGCCATCCGTTGTTTTGTTGAAAAATGCAGCAAAAACCAGCCGCATCAAAAAGAACACCCCTACTGTCGTGTCAGCGCGCACGCACGCCTATGTGCCTACTCAGAAACGTAGGTTGTTCATCTCAAAAAGAAGAAATGTAGGTCGATTTTTAAAATTTAGAGGTTGGAACACAAGATATTGAAAATACTAGCAAAAAAAGCAATAATAATACCCCTCCCCGGTTGATTGTTGCAAGGCGTGTTTGTTTTGCATTCTTATCGAAAATTATATGGCCTTTTTGCATCTTTAATGTTTTTCTGTTATGAATTTGTGGTTGCTTTGCGGATAATCAACCACGAAAAGTAGAACATAAACATGTAGTCTTCAACCTTTCTCAACTTTATTGATAGATGGATTGGTGTGTATAATGAGAGCATCTGCCCTGTCTTACATAGACGAAGGTCTCGCTCATCAATAGAATAATTAATATAAGGGAGATGTTTCTATGCTTTTCTCAATAATAATTTATATAATTTTTAAAGCACAATGAATAATGGATAGATGTTATATACTCCTTTATTTACGTTGAGATTAATGATACTCTTGTTAAAGAGAAAAACATATATACGCGGCTCTTAATATAAAACTAACGTATAGGAATTGTCTGGTTGGGCCTAATGGGCCGATTTAGGCTAGGTATCTACAGTAAACGTCCAATTGCACAACAATTTCATCTATTTTGCCCTTATTTATTTCCTTTTCTTATAGAACATTGGGTGTGGTTGATTGTTGAAAATGAAGAGAGTAACTCAGAGCATATTCACATGATGCCTCATGCACTCTTTTCGGTCATGGAAGATTGTTGTCTTGACTCAACACGGTCTTCAGGGCGTAAGGTGGTGATCGGTTGGGCTTCGGCTTCTGACTTATTTTTCACTATTCCTAAATTTCATTTTTTTGGATTTTTTGAGTTTTTTTACCGGTTCTTTTTTCCCGTATTCGTTTGCATTACACGTGATGGGTTAACCCATTTTTCTATTTTTAAAATTTTTTAAATTTAATTATACCAAATAAGTCACCTTCAGCTACAGTGTAATTTCAGCTAGCTACAGTAAAATAAGCCATAAGCCACAGCCCAATCGATTATCACCTAATTTTGGTCATTGATTTCTACCATAATATATTTTTAAAATATAGCAAAATTGTGATAGTATTAAGGTAGTTCTCTAAACAAATCTACACATAAGTTTTCATATGTATAATCTAAATATTCCTACAGATATCCGATAGCCAAAGTTTAAAAAGAGTGATCCTAAGGTCCTGTTTGGATCAGTTTCAGATTCTTAAAAACCAGCTATTACTTCTAGTTTTTAAAAGCTGATTTCTAAGCAAAAACTGATGGGATGTTTGGATCCCCTAGTTTTTAAAAGCTGGTTTCATTTATGATTGGTGCTAATAGACTATTATAACCTTACATTTATTGCTCTTGAACAGCACCAGAACACCCACCCATGCATGCAGCGTGGTCTTTAATGAGGGTAAATGGGTATTTGTGCAAAAAAAACTGGCAAAAGCTGGGCATCAACAGCTTCTTGGTTTTTAAGAATCTGGGTAGGTAGATTTTAAAAACTGCCCTAAAAACTGGTCTGTTTAGATCCCACCTAATTTCCAAAAACCAGATTCTTAAAATCTGGGTGGATCCAAACAGGCCCTAAACACACCGGAAGGAGCGGTGTGCCATGTCACTACCGCTCAAAGGCACATGCTCCAATGCACGTATGGTAGCTTCGTGGTGGGTCCCAAAAACAAAAGGAAAGCTACACCCCACTCCAAATGTATGGCAGCCTCATCATGGCTCTACAAAAATCTAAACAAAGCTATAATACCTCTCTCCAATGCAATCGGGAAGGAACTGTTCGAAATAGGATCCATATGAACTAGTTGAAGCTACTGTAGCTTCATGAAGCTGCCGGTGCTGGCGTGGTATGTTTTTATTATTTTGATAACTAAAGCAATTGTCACACGATAGAGAATTAGAGATGCTTTTATGGTAATCTGCTTCATCGATGTTGTTATTATTACTACCTTCCTGTATAATCTGTTTTTCATCATGATTGGTCCAACGTGCATACCCATTTTTAAACCCCTTCGAATCAAGTGTACTTCAATTTACTCTCGGTTCTTAAACATATTTAAAGTCTCATAGTCAATGCATGGATAATACATATATTCTGCCCCCTTATTCAACATATCCTTCTCGGTATCTCTTGTAAAAGCAGAAACACAATTAATGTACTCTTCACTAATACGGTTCTCAACGTACATCCAGTTTCGGTCCTACGTTACACATTTATCAATTTAGTATTACATATTGAATTAATTAATTAGTATACTATATAAGTACGATCTAAATTAAGTAGCTATATGTAGCAAGAATAATTAATTACATTGAATTAAGTAGAAATAGACTATGATTTGACTAAACTTTAAACCCTAAACTATGCTAGATGTAAATAATATTCTCTTTACATCAAGTTGGCTAGATCTAAATTATCTTCAGTTCTCTTTTTACCAAAATCTAGATCTAAATTGTAATACAATTAGGAACAAATTACTAACCACAGGTAGCGAATAACTTAGTGGATCTGTAATTACTCTTACTAAATAGTCTTCTTTCACCAAATAGCCTCAAAGCCCCGCCTCCAGCTCAAAGCAGTATATTAGGCTTTTTGTAGTAGCGTTAATGTTGAACAAGATTTTTTAGTTGACATGCTTTCGGGTCATTTGTAATCTTACCTAGATTAAGAAAGCTTGAGTTCGGCCTTGATTCTTAAAAAAAAGGAGTTTCAACAAGAGCGATTTTGTCGAGACCCGAATATGCAAATCCGGACTCTCTGTGTATACTGCACTAGTCCAGGATCACGCTAGTGCACACAGTCAAACATAGAGGTAATCATCACCACAATCACGATATTAAATAAGGGAAACTCGAATTATTAAACAATATCCAAAAGTGAGACCTTATGGTCAAGCTTACAATCTTAATAGCCTTAGGGGCTTAGCAAAACTTAGCAGCGGAAAATCCAAAATAAACGTAGTGGCCAATCGACATGCCCACGGGCAATCGAGTGGGGAGCGAAGCCTAGAACGCATAGTCGTCGAAGTACTCTCCTCCTGGAACCTCCTGCTGATAGCTCTCCTCTTCCTCAACTGAGCAACATAGGCATAAAGCCGTGAGTACATTGGTACTCAGCAAGCCGTTTGTAACAAATGATGCAATAAAGTATGCAAGGCTTACCAATGAAAGGCTGTAAGGGTTAATTTGCATAAACAACATTTGGAAATATCATAAATAGATTAAAGGCGAAATGTAAATAAAACAATAATGAGTAATCAAAGGAATTTAGGTAAACCACTTATGGACCTCCCATCCACAAACCAACCAACAAATGAATTAACCATCCACCGACCACTACAAGTTTTCCAAGAGTAACTATACCTCGTGTGAAATCACCGAGCATTGTCCATGACCGAGGACACGGCTATTCGAATAGTTTTACACTCGCAGAGGTTGCACAATCAGACCCACACGATGTGATTAGCCTCACTTAAGGAAATCACAACAAAGCCTTTACAATGTTCAATTCCAACCCAATCCCGCCCGCTAGGGTTTTGCATCACACCCCCCCCCTTGCGCCTCATGGAAATCAGCAACCATGTTCATCCCAGCGAGATTGAAATTGAAACATCCCAAATTAATCAGCCAGGTCTGTCCCATACCAGACATGTGGTTTGCGCGGTAAGACTCAGATCAATGGCGCACAAAGTTAAGTCCTTATGTGATCTCGGGCGAGACTACCACATCCCACGAAGTGCTCCAACACTTCCCCCTTTACTGCACGATCACTCGCCCGAGAGAAAACCGATTTTGTATAACCACCGCCAATGACGCACCAACGTCACGGCACAAATTTTATAACAGTGGCACCAACCACGATTCAATATCTCATTAAGTCAAATTAATTAATCACATGCGATGATGACCCCAAACGATAATAAAAGCATGGCTAAGCACACTAATCGTACCACCCCAATGTGATCGTAGCATAGCATCACTACTAAGTTCTCCCAACCTATGGTGACAATGGCATCATGACATTTAAATTATCAAGGAGGAAATAATCAATTGGGACGATAACTACCATACAAGGGTTTGAATAAAAATAGCAATGCACGATAATTTAAAACAAAATATTTAAATAATAGATTGCAAACTGGGTTCAACATGATCAAGGGACACGACTTGCCTTGGCCTTGCTCAGTTGACGGCTCTTGATCTTCAAATCTGACGGCGGCTCCCTCGAACGCGTGATCTAACGAGAGAGAAAACGAAACAAAGAGACAAAATAAATTCAAATAAAATTAAAATGAACTCCAAAAACTTTCAAACCTGAACCAAAAGGTAGAGCTCAATTTTAGATGAATTTAGAAAAAAGAATCGGGTCAATCGGAGCTAGGACGAAGGAGAACGGGCTCTTGGAAAATTGGATCTACAGAAAATCGGGAAAAAATAGAAAATGGCACTGTGCTGTGGACCGGGTGCACGGGGAAACAGGTCTACGGTGGACTCGGCGCACGGAACAGTGCGGGCGGCGGGTTGCTGACGCAGACGGCGGGGCTGACGGGGCAGACACGCGTGCGCCCGAGGCTGACGTGGCGCCGATTCTTGTCGACGCGGGTGACGTGGCATGCTGACGTGGCAGACACGTGGCACCGAGGGGTCGGCTTGGCTGACGTGGCGCTGACGTGGCGTGGCCACGTGGCGGACACGTGGCGTCTAGGGCTGACGTGGACGGCTTGCGTGGCTGGTGGCGTGGCAGGTGACGTGGCTCATGGCGCACGGGTCTCACGGATCCGTCGACCGGTGAGGTCCCATGGCGGCGGCGGGGTGCACGGTGGACGGCGCCCACGGGAGGTGGCGGCGGTGCGGTGGCGGCGCTGGCCGGCGACGCGACGCGGGCGCGAGGACCGAGGCGGCGCGCGGCGCGGCGCGGCGGGCGATCGGGCGACGGCGCGGCGGCGGCGGCAACGGCACTGGCGCGCGCGACGGCCGCGGCGGCTAGGGTTAGGCGGCGGGCTCACCGGCGACGGCGGCGGCGCGAGACGGCGGCACGACGGCGACGACGGCGGCGACGCGCAACGACCTCGGCGGAGGTGAACAACGACGAACGGCGGCGGCGAACCCCGGCGAAGCACACGCGGAAGTCGCGCACGGCGAGGCTAGGAGGGCGGCGCGGCTTGGGACGGGGAAGTCGAGGGGGCGGCTCCGCATTTATACCCGGGTGGCGAGAGTCCTCGGCGGACACGGAGGGCGGAGTCCGGCTCAGGCACGGAAGCCGAGACGCGGCGGCGGCGCTCTCCCGTTTTTTTTCAGAAATTCATTTAAATTAATTTGAGCTCTAGAAAATAGCAAATAAATCCAGAAAAATCCAGAAAAATTCCAATAAATTCCTTGAGACACAAAGAACTCAAATAAAATAATTTTGGCAAATGTTCATGTTTGATTTAATCAAATTAAATCCTTTTAATTCCTAAAAATTCCATTTAAGCTTTAATTAATTTCAGAAAAATTGCAAATGATGAATTTTATTTTAAAAGCTTCAAAAAGGCTCTGAAAAACAGGATGTTACAAACCTTACCCCCTTAAACGGGATCTTGACCCCGAGATCCGGGCTCACTACTAGAATAGGTTCGGAAACTCTGCCTTGAGATCCTCTTCGCGCTCCCAGGTGGCTTCCTCCTCAGAGTGGTTGCTCCACTGAACTTTGCAAAAGCGAATAACTTTATTCCGGGTGACTCTCTCTGACACATCCAAGATTTTGACAGGACGCTCTTTGTAGGACAGATCCTCCTGTAGATCAGTTGCCTCCACTGGCACAGCCTCCTCTGGCACTCTCAAGCACTTCTTCAGCTGGGACACATGGAAAACATCATGTACCCCACTAAAGGATGCGGGTAGCTCCAATTGATAAGCAACCTCTCCTCTGCGCTTCAAAATCTTGAATGGCCCCACATACCTTGGTGCTAGCTTTCCCTTCATTTGAAATCGCTTAACTCCTTTGAAAGGGGTGATCCTGAGGTACACAAAATCATCTGGCTCAAAACTCGGCTCTGCGCCCGTATCCACGTAGCTCTTTTGCCCGGCCAGGCGATCCTCAACCTCTCTGAATTAAACGGACCTTGTCCTCGGCCTCTTTTAAACAATCTGGACCAAACACCTAACCTTCCCCTGTCTCTTTCCAATTGAGAGGGTCCCGCATTTCTGCCATAGAGTGCTTCAAATGGTGACATCGCAAACTTGCTCGATAATCGTTGTTGTAGGAAAACTCGCAAAGGCAAACAATCTGTCCCACTTGGGTCCATGATCTAGCACACATGCTCTCAACATATCCTCAAGAATCGATTGACTCGCTCTGTCGACCATCATGTCTGGGATGGTATGCGATCAAATTCAGGTGCGTTCCCATAGCCTCATGGAAGCTACCCCAAAACCGAAGTGAATCGGGATCCTCGATCGACACTATTTTCTTGGGCACTCCATGCAAACCGACGATCCTCGACATATATAGTTTCGCCAATCTGTCACCAGATAGGTTGTCTTTCTTTGGAATGAAGTGAGCAACCTTGGTCAATCGGTCCACGATGACCCAAATCGAATCGTAGCCTTCTTTGGTCTTAGGCGGACCAACTATGAAGTCCATACCAATCTCTTCCCATTTCCACTCGTGGATTTTCAACTACCGAGCAAACTGCGGCCTCGATGCTCGCCTTAACTCTCGACAGACATCACAAAGTGCCACATACTCGGCGATCTCACGCTTCATGCTAGGCCACCAATATTTTTCTTTAACGCCCTGGTACATCTTGGTACTCGCCGTGGTGTATCGAGTACAACGACTCATGAGCTTCTTTTAGCAATGCATCCTTTAGCTCCTTCTTATTGGGCACACACAAACGCCGCTTGAACCACGGGGTTCCTTGGGCATCCTCTGAAAATCGACTCTTTTCCTTCACTCATATTCTTTTGATACGCTGAAATGCCTCATCATCCGTCCGAGCTCGATTTAATCGACTGCTCAAAGTGGGTCGCAACTCCATTCCGCCAAAAATCCTTCCTCAACCAATTCCAAACCGAGCCTTTGGAATTCCTCATGCAAAGTGGTGACTCTCCCGAACCATCACCGAATTACAATAAACCTTTTCGCTCAGAGCATCTGCGACCACATTGGCCTTCCTCGGGTGATAATGGATTCGACATCGTAATCCTTTATCAACTCCAACCACCTCCTCTGCTGAGGTTAAGCTCGGATGGGTGAAAATGTATTTCAAACTCTCGTGATCGTGTAAATCTCACATCTATTACCCAAGAGATAGTGCCTCCAAATCTTCAAAGCATGCACTACGGTGCTAGCTCCAAGTCATGAGTAGGGTAATTCTCCTCATGCGGTCTCAATCGGGCGCGAGGCATACGCTACCACTCTCTTTTCTGCATCGAACACAACCCAAACCCTTGCGTGAGGCATCGCAATAAATCTCAAAATCCTTGTTTAAATCGCAACACTAGCACCGGGGTGTGGTCAAACTCTCCTTCAACTGAAAGCTTTTCTCGCACTCAAGGCCCAAACAAATTTCTTTTCCTTTTGAGCAATTGGGTAAGTGGCTTGGCTACACCGAAAATCCTCGATGAAACGACGGTAGTAACCGCCATACCTAGAAAACTCGACTGGTCACCAAGAAGGTGATTGCCACCAAAACATCCTTGACCTTTCGGGATCAACAAAGAACTCCTCTGCGGACATCACATGGCCTAGGAAAGCGACTTCCTTCATCCAAAACTCACATTTGCTAAACTTGGCATACAACCGATGGTCCTCAATTTCGCAATACCATCCTCGTGTGTTCTCATGCTCTTTCTCATCCCTAGAGTAGATTAGAATGTCGTCAATAAACACAACGACAAACTTATCCAAATACTCCATGAACACCTTATTCATCGTGTACATAAAATAGGTTGGAGCATTGGTCAAACCAAAAGACATCACGGTGAACTCGCATAAACCATAACGAGTCGAAACGCCTGTCTTAGGTATGTCCTCTGTCGAATCCTCATCGATGGTAACTCGACCTCAAGTCAATCTTGAGAAAACTCCCGCTCCCTTGAGCTGATCAAACAAATCATCGATCCCGGTAACGGTACTTGTTCTTGATAGTGACCTCATTAAGTGCTCGGTAGTCCACGCACATGCGCCGCCGCCATCCTTCTTTTCACAAACAAGATGGCGGTCCCCACGGGATGAATCTGGGCTCGACATAACCTTTGTCCAAAAGCTCTTGAATTTGCTTCTTGAGTTCCGCTAACTCATTTCTTGGCATCCAGTAGGGTCTTTTGGAAATCGGAGCGCAGGGTACCAACTCGATCGAAACTCAACTCTCGCCCGTGGCATCCCCGAAGATCATCCGAAACACATCGGTACTCCACGCAATTGGCACATCCTCCAACTGAATCCCTTGATCCGCAAACCATTACCGCTCTGGCCGATTCATGCTAGCTGAAATCGCACTTTCTTCCCGCTTGAGTGGTCAAAGTCACCGCTCGCTCCCACAATATAAAATCGCTTGGTGCTTCTTGAGCCAATCCATACCCAAGATCACGTCTAGGACCGGATATCCAAGACAATCAAGTCCGCTCAACTCAACTCCTGGATGACCATCTCAACTCCGGACGACCTAGGTTGGTGCTCAACTCCGCACCGGGATTGGATTAAATGAATAGATCCCGAGTAACAATTTTCAATCGATGCTTTAAAGCAAAACTCCGAGAAACAAACGAATGGGAAGCTCGTAATCAAACAAAGCGTGGCAGTCCGTATGGACTAAGAACTTACCGATCACGACATCCGTGCCGCTCGGGCCTCCTCTCGCAGTGACGTGGTTCACCGACCTCTCACCACCGCGAGTCCTCGCTGCTCGACTGGCGCTGGGTGCTCCACGCCCGCTCCCGAGTCGGCGCCCGCCTGGTGTGGCTCCCAAGTCGGCGAACCGGGTGGGGCCTCGCTCGGGGCACTTGCTAGCATAGTGTCTCGGCTCATGACACTTGTAGCAAGTAACAGACGCCGCTGGATTGGCGTTCCTTTGCCGCCGACCACCGGATCCACTGTGTCTCGCGCGATCGCTGGGACGTGGCGCTGGGCCGTGTCTCAAGATCGACTGCTGCTGCTGCGCCGCCGAGGCACTCGAGCGGCCGTAAGTGCTGAAACGCCGCTCAACTCGTGAGATCGTAATCCTCGCTGAGCCATCCTCCTCTTGCGAGACTCCTCGAGCTCGCGCGATCGCCTCAATTAGGATGACCTTATCCACCATCTCGCCGAAAGCCTGGCATAGTCGTTGCCCACGACCGCACCTTCAAACACAGGTTCAAGCCTTCCGAACCTCTTCGACGAGCCTCATCTGTGGCTACATCCTCGAGCGCAGAGCGAGCTATTGAGTGAATTTATTGAGGTATTCACCACCGACATGTTTTTCTGCTGCAGCTCACGGAACTCCTCCTTCTTCATGTCCATCACCCCATCTAGGACATGGGCGTGACGGAAAGTCGTGTAGAACTCATCCCAAGAAATGCTGCTCGGTCCTCGTGGGCGCCACAAGAGTTCTCCCACCACTCGCTGCAGTCCCTCCGGTGATGTGCCGCATACAACACTCTCTCCCCGCTCGTGCACCGCCAAGTTCAGCTTTTTCCCTATCGAACGGATCCAGTCGTCTCGCCTCGTGGGTCTCAAGAATCGAGTAGGTAGGCTGCCTCGTCCTCATAAACTCGCAAAACAGGGTGATGGTGGGCGCCCGAGGTGCCGCTACTCGTTGCCGACGCTGAGCCATATTGTTCATATTCTCGCATCATTGCTTGCATCATTCGAGTCAGGCCATCAGAACCGACCGAGGGCGGGTCTGTGGTCGGCGGAGCGCTCGGGTGGCCGAGTGGAATCGCTCCTCGGTTCTCGCTTGTCTCGCCACGGCCGCGGAGTTCCCTGGTTTCAACCATCTTGCCGCTTTGCTCAAAAGATAAACCATTTGCCGAGAACCGACTTCAAGGTTCAATAGGTAAGAGGAAAAGCAAAGGTAAGCGGTGAACTCGTCTAAGGAATAGCTAATGGCAACTCGACTAAGCAAACACTTAGCCCGAAAGGCTAACAACGAAATCGCAAAGAATAACTCCATTAAAAGATGGACATGATTGCAATATAATGCTTTTAAAAGCAAGATTTACACTCACATCCCAAACAATCGCAAATAAAAATCCAGCGCTCTACTCAGACATTAATCTAGTGGCTCCTACTCGAGCCCGGCAGATAGGGTTCGCTATCCTCATCCTCCGCATCACTATAGAAGACCCACGAGTTGCGGATCGGCGCGAGGCTTTGGCGGCGCCGCTCTGGCGGGGCGGGGTGAAGCGCCGAAGGTACGCCGACGATCTCCGGTGATGCGTCGCCCCACCTCCGGCTCGGCGGTGTAGGCGCGGTAGAGGCTTGGCGGATCGCGGTTGAGGCTCCTCCTCGATCGGCTCGCAACCGAGGTGACTTCACATTGCTTCTTGAACCTCCGAACGAGTCTAGCCATGTTGATCTTGTATAATTTGCAAAGTCGTCGGATGGCTTTGTGTGGTGCCACAGCGAACATCCTTCGTGAGACCGGTGCCCTTGAAACTATGATGTAGAACCCGCTGCCGACTCGTGGTGAAGTACAACTGGTGATGCTTCCAATACGTTGCCCTTTATCTTGCTCATCCTTGGTGAGGTAGACGGCAATCTCCTCAACCCGAGGCTTCGCAGAACATGGAGAAGGGCTCTCCAACCTCCCTTTGGTTGAATGAAGCTTGAGACATCTAATGCATTTTACAAGGAAGATTAGCATAAAATTTACTAAAATAAATCGTGAGAGAACGGGTAAGGAATGAATTTCTATAGAGGAGATAAGAAAGTATAGATATTACTATTCTTCAAATTTAGTTGGTTTGATTTAGAAAATAGGTTTTGAATTTTGTTCTAATTCGACCACTCTAACTAGGGCTTCGTCCTGCAGTCGATTTGGCTCTGATACCATCTTTGTCGAGACCCGAATATGCAAATCCGGACTCTCTGTGTATACTGCACTAGTCCAGGATCACGCTAGTGCACACAGTCAAACATAGAGGTAATCATCACCACAATCACGATATTAAATAAGGGAAACTCGAATTATTAAACAATATCCAAAAGTGAGACCTTATGGTCAAGCTTACAATCTTAATAGCCTTAGGGGCTTAGCAAAACTTAGCAGCGGAAAATCCAAAATAAACGTAGTGGCCAATCGACATGCCCAAGGGCAATCGAGTGGGGAGCGAAGCCTAGAACGCATAGTCGTCGAAGTACTCTCTCCCGAACCTCCTGCCGATAGCTCTCCTCTTCCTCAACTGAGCAACATAGGCATAAAGCCGTGAGTACATTGGTACTCAGCAAGCCGTTTGTAACAAATGATGCAATAAAGTATGCAAGGCTTACCAATGAAAGGCTGTAAGGGTTAATTTGCATAAACAACATTTGGAAATATCATAAATAGATTAAAGGCGAAATGTAAATAAAACAATAATGAGTAATCAAAGGAATTTAGGGTAAACCACTTATGGACCTCCCATCCACAAACCAACCAACAGTGAATTAACCATCCACTGACCAGCTACAAGTTTTCCAAGAGTAACTATACCTCGTGTGAAATCACCGAGCATTGTCCATGACCGAGGACACGGCTATTCGAATAGTTTTACACTCTGCAGAGGTTGCACAACTGTACCCACACGATGTGATTAGCCTCAGCTTAAGGAAATCACAACAAAGCCTTTACAATGTTCAATTCCAACCCAATCCCGCCCGCTAGGGTTTCGTGATCACACCCCTTGCGCCTCATGGAAATCAAGAACCATGTTCATCCCAATGAGATTGAAATTGAAACATCCCAAATTAATCACCAGTCCGTCCCATACCAGACATGTGGTTTGCGCGGTAAGACTCAGATCAATGGCGCACAAAGTTAAGTCCTTATGTGATCTCGGGCGAGACTACCACATCCCACGAAGTGCTCCAACACTTCCCCCTTTACTGCACGATCACTCGCCCGAGAGAAAACCGATTTTGTATAAGCACCGCCAATGACGCACCAACGTCACGGCACAAATTTTATAACAGTGGCACCAACCACGATTCAATATCTCATTAAGTCAAATTAATTAATCACATGCGATGATGACCCCAAACGATAATAAAAGCATGGCTAAGCACACTAATCGTACCACCCCAATGTGATCGTAGCATAGCATCACTACTAAGTTCTCCCAACCTATGGTGACAATGGCATCATGGCATTCAAATTATCAAGGAGGAAATAATCAATTGGGACGATAACTACCATACAAGGGTTTGAATAAAAATAGCAATGCACGATAATTTAAAACAAAATATTTAAATAATAGATTGCAAACTGGGTTCAACATGATCAAGGGACACGACTTGCCTTGGCCTTGCTCAGTTGACGGCTCTTGATCTTCAAATCTGACGGCGCCCTCGAACGCGTGATCTAACGAGAGAAAACGAAACAAAGAGACAAAATAAATTCAAATAAAATTAAAATGAACTCCAAAAACTTTCAAACCTGAACCAAAAGGTAGAGCTCAATTTTAGATGAATTTAGAAAAAAGAATCGGGTCAATCGGAGCTAGGACGAAGGAGAACGGGCTCTTGGAAAATTGGATCTACAGAAAATCGGGAAAAAATAGAAAATGGCAGCGCGGTCGTGGACCGTGCACGGGAAACAGTTCACGGTGGACTCGGCGCACGGAACAGTGCGGGCGGCGGGTTGCTGACGCAGACGACGGGGCTGACGGGGCAGACACGCGTGCGCCCGAGGCTGACGTGGCGCTGACCCGGCTGCTGACGAGGCGGGTGACGTGGCATGCTGACGTGGCAGACACGTGGCACCGAGGGGTCGGCTTGGCTGACGTGGCGCTGACGTGGCATGGCCACGTGGCGGACACGTGGCGTCTAGGGCTGACGTGGACGGCTTGCGTGGCTGGTGGCGTGGCAGGTGACGTGGCTCATGGCGCACGGGTCTACGGGATCCGATCTGACCGGTAGGTCCCACATGGCGGCGGCGGGGTGCACGGTGGACGGCGTCCACGGGGAGGTGAAGCGGCGGGTGCGGCTGGCGCGGCACGACGACGCGGCGCGCGGGGAGGCGAGGCGGCGGCGCGGAGGGCGGCGGCGGCGATCGGCGACGGGCGCGGCAATGGCGGCGACGGCTGGCGGCGCGACGGCCGCAGCGGCTAGGGTTAGGCGGCGGGGCTCATCGGCGACGGCGGCGAGACGGCGGCACGACGGCGACGACGGCGGCGGGACGCGCAACGACTCCCGGCGGAGGCGAACGACGACGACCAGCGGCAGCTTCGAACCCCCGGCGGCGAAGTACACGGCGGAGCTGCGCACGGCGAGGCTCGGAGGGCGGCGCGGCTTGGGACGGGGAAGTCGAGGGGGCGGCTCCGCATTTATACCCGGGTGGCGAGAGTCCTCGGCGGACACGGAGGCGAGTCCGGCCAGCACGGGCGAGACGCGGCGGCGGCGCTCTCCCGATCGGAGACGGGGAAGGAGTCCCGAGCGGGGACGACGGGTCAGACGAGGGGCCCACCGCGGTGGCGCGGCGAGCGGGCGGGCCGGATGCGGCGCGCGAGCGCGCGCCGGATGGCGCCACGTGGCAGGCATGGAGCAGCTGGCTGGCGCGCTTTCTTTGGTCGGCTGGGCGTGGCCACGGTCATGCTGGGCTGGATCGGGCGGTTGGTGGGTTTCGGCCCACTGACCGGTTTTGGAAATTTGGAGGATTTTTCTTTTTCAGAAATTCATTTAAATTAATTTGAGCTCTAGAAAATAGCAAATAAATCCAGAAAAATCCAGAAAAATTCCAATAAATTCCTTGAGACACAAAGAACTCAAATAAAATAATTTTGGCAAATGTTCATGTTTGATTTAATCAAATTAAATCCTTTTAATTCCTAAAAATTCCATTTAAGCTTTAATTAATTTCAGAAAAATTGCAAATGATGAATTTTATTTTAAAAGTTTCAAAAAGACTCTGAAAAACAGGATGTTACAGATTTGTACCATGGGGACAATAGCTAGTATTAAACGAGATAAACGACCCAACAACAACCAGTAGTCGGCAATTAGTCCAACTGGTAAACAAGTGGTGAAGACCACGGTTCAAATTTGGCTTGAACTAAGCAACCGTACATCATGTGCATGGGAAGTTGGGAACCAGTCCAATGTTCCAATAAACGCCAAAAGCATTGAAGCTTAATTTTTATCTCCTGGATCAAAGGGACAAGGCATACAAGTCAGAGCAGTATTATTATAGACTAGCTAGTATTATCATAATGGGACCTAAGTACACCTCTCCATTTCCGTGTAGAGAAACTTCTTTGTTTTTTTTCGTTTGCCCTTTGTAAATCGCTGCAATCGAGCAGTATGCGCATAGTTTAGACTCATGCATGTGCCCCTTCTTCAGAGTGGAGAGTTGTGTGTGTGTGTGTTTTTTTCCGTGGGCCAAGCAGCGACCTAGCTAGCTTGATATCTGCATGCTTATTGGTTGCAATGACATATGTCGACGTCACATTGCCATAGCTTAGGCCCTCGCATCTGAATTATGACCACAAATGTAAGCATCATATTCCCTGTAATGCATGACAGATCTGCCGTACCTTCATCAACAATCAAGGACCACGCAGTCCGGTGTGTCAGGGGTAGATCTCGGTTCGATCGGCTGCCGGAAGGATACAATCCCAGCTAAAATCGCCGCGCAAAATTGCCTCTTTCCTACCCTTCCCCTGCAAGCCTTCTCCAGGTTAGTCGATCAAAGTGCAGTTAATTCTCGCCTGGTAATTTCTCGTGCTAAGCATTCCTATATGTTTTCGCTTCACTTTTGTTGTTGCTGCTGCTGTTTTTCGCTCTTTTGTGGACTTCTCATGTGAGAAACTGTGCTTCCATCATCTTTTGGTTGACTTCGTATCTTCTTGTTTCTTGCTTTCTTGGTGCATGATTGGTGGGTATATATGGGTAGAATAGCTCCATCTTGACCTGATATACCTTCCTACACTACTAGAAAACGGATCATCCCTCACGGGTTTTAATTTTCCTGACGGGCGCGCATAGACCGTGAGGGATATCAATTTTTGTGACAGGTCCACGCATCACCGTCGCAAAAAAAAATTTTCCTGTCGGGCCCACGTATCCCTGTGAGGTTAATTGGAAACCCTAACACCCCACCTTTTCCTCGCCGCGCTCCATCCTCGCGCCCTATCCTCGCCCACGCCTCCGCCGCGCGCGCGCCCCATCCTCGCCCGCCGCGCCTCCGCCCATCCTCGCCCGCCCACGCCCATCCTCGCCGCGCCTCCTCCGCCCCATCCTCGCCGCGCCTCTACCCCATCCTCTCGCGCGCGCCTCCTCCTCCCCATCCCCGCCCGCCGCCTCCTCCCCAACCCCTCACGGCCTGGGGTCCGGCTCCGCGCCGACCGCGCGCCGGATCCGGCCCCCGCCGCCGGACTGCCGCTCGCCTCCGGATCCACCTCGGCCGCGCCGGATCCGGCTAGATCCGATCGTCGCGTCTTGAGCCGCCGCGCTCACGCCGCCGCCCCGACCGCCGTGCTCGCGCCTCTTCCGGACGACGCCACCGCCCTAGGTCACCACCACCGTCGTCGCGATTCGCCTCCCACCACGACGCCATCGGACGGGCCTCCTCGCCGTGACTCCACCGGATGAATGATGGTATATATATATCTTGTGTGATGGATGAATGATGGTCCGGTTTGTGCAATGTTAGAGCTATTATTTGATATGCAGTTTATTAATCATATGAACTCTTTTTTAGGCTATAGGATGGGTAGCTTCAGGATGTTGGTTCATTAGTGGATAAATTTAGTATGAGTAGAATGTAGTCATCAACTAATATTTAAGACTTAGAAACCCACAAAGACTAGATTAATGAAACAAACATGAGTTATCAATTTCGGCTTGAACCAAGCAAAAATTAGTTTTGAGGTTATCAATTTCAGAGTGAACAAATCATCATTTGCCAGTGGTCCTTGTTCTGTTACATCGAGGGCAATTATCTCGATTGATTATGTCAAAGTGCAAGGCAATTCTTTTCTCGTAACCATAGACAAGATTTGCTAAATATCGTATAATCCTCTTCTCAACAATGATAAGAGACTTGCATATTAAAAACAGAGAATCAATGTCATACTCTCCATCTGTGAAAAAGGACTCTGAAGAGCTTATTGAGCAACATATTAGTTCAACTACAAACAAGAACTTGTTTAAAAATTGGCCATTGATGTCATCTATTGTTCTCTACTGTATTGTCAACTTTGATGATGCGGTTAACGGACCGTGAGGTTTTATTTCCCTGACGGGTGAAACCGTGAGGTTATATTTTCTTGACGGGCAACCGTCAGCCAAATTTGAATTTTCCTTTCCAGCCAGCCCTGACGGGATTTTCCTGACGGGAACCCGTGAGGGATTATTAACCTGACGGTTTTTTGTATTTTGCTGACGGTTTTTAACCGTGAGGGATGATCTGTTTTTTAGTAGTGCTATTAGCATTAGGGAAGTTGGAAGCCTTTCGTGTTTTATTCTTTTCTTGTGTTCTTGATGCATGGCTTGAGCTAGGGCTTGTGTTTCCCTTGTCTCAAACACACCAAGGTTAAGTTTTTCCTTCTCTTGGTAGTGTTTTTGTGTAGAATCAATCATATACTGGGATTAGGACGTTCAGGTGTTGATTTTGCTTCAGGTTGCTTGGTGGGTCTATCACTAGGGTCTCTCGTACACTTGCTTCAACTAGAGAACCAAACGTGCAAGGGGAAATACAGTGTTGAAATTATTGTGATCGAAAATAGTTGGTCGGTTGATAGGAAAGTAATTATCCAATTTACGTTTGAATCTGAGAGGCACACACAAATACTGGAGAGAGAGAGAGAGAGAGAGAGAGAGAGAGAGAGAGAGAGAGAGGTGCTGCACGCAAGTTTTTTACCTTTTATGTGAAGTCATCCAGTAGTAACTTTAGTGGTGCTTATTTAGTCTTAAAAGTATACGTTTATGGTTTATTTTATATTATTTTAGTTTTTTTTTGCTATAACTGTTAGTAGTCTTTTTACATAATTAAATTTTTAAAAAATGCAAAAAGTAATATGAGCACAGACAATACAAAAGAATATGGAGAAAAAACAAAAATCCTAAAAAAAATAGAAAAGACAAAAAAAAAACCATAAAAAGCCAGAAACTCAGTTATGCTGTTATAAGCTATTTATTAGATTTGGTGCCTCATATCAATAGTAATTTGTGCTAAACTTCCCTTCGAATAAATAAAGTCCATTATTTTTTTCTTTGCGTACAGACATTTTTTTCTTACTGGAAAAATTCTCTTATGTACGTATATAGAAAGGGGTGAAACCAGCAGATATATAATATCATGGAGAGGTTAAACAATTCAAGTACAACACCTAGTGATCTACGGCCAGAGGCGGATCTACAGTAATTCATAGGTATTTAGCTGAATACCTAAATTTTTTGACAAAAAAATCTATTATATAGTAGGTATAATACATATATACTAGTAATTAGGCTTAAATGGTAAGTGTTTGCTCTCCTGGGCAGCCGGGCCAAGCCAAGCGCCGAATCGACCGTGGCCAGGCCAAGTGGCGGCATGGGCGCATGGCCCACAGGCCTAGTGGCCGGTCGCACCCCAAGTGTTGGAGAAATTTTATTGTGCCCCCGTGACACAGAACTGGTTGGTGTCATGGGCCAACTGAATATGGACACGTGGCATAGAAGAATAAAAAATTATGTTTTTTACTGGTTTGCACTGTAGCAAGGCAATAAAAATTATTATTTTTTACTGTTTACTACAGTAAAAAAAATACTTTTTTATTACCTTGCTACAGTGCAAACCAGTAAAAAACATAATTTTTTATTCTTCTATGCCACGTGTGAACGTTCGATTGGCCCGTGACACAACCGGCTCTGTGTCACGGGGGCACAATAAAAGGTGTCGGCGGACTGTCAGCGCCTCTCCAGTCTCTTCTTATCTCTCCTCTCACTCTCAAGTCTCTCAGGATCTGAGATCTGCAGTAGGACTGTAGTCTGCAGCTTCCTCTCGGCGTCTCCTGCTCTCCTCCCCCATCTCCCTCCGTCTCCGGTCTCCGTGGCTTCGTCTGGCCGTCCCGCATCGCTTATCTAGTGGGCCATCTCGCCCTCATCCTCATGACCTCGTGGTTCTTGCTCAATGCTCATGCCCTGCGTCTTCTCCGACAAGCCTGCAAGGTCCTCAGGTTAGTGTTATCTTGTAGACTTATACAGTTAGTGATAGCGTGATGTATTTAGGTGAACACGCAATGATTATTCATGTGCCAAGAGATTACATATTTAACCAAAGGCGCAGCCTCCTTAACCGGTTTATAGAAGTAGTCAGCCGAGAAATAAGGAGCGCGAATGCAATACGTTATTAGCGGCCGGCCGGGCGTAACAGTATAATGGAAAATATCTGAGTATTTGCGTCATTTAGTTTCACAGTCATAAACTGTAGCTTGGATGTTACATATGGTTTGAATAAACTTGTAATATTTATGAACTTCCTATTTTCGCTCTGGATATTAGTCATTTTTGCAAATACATGTGATGTTGTGCCTTGAACCAGAACCTGCAACACGGATTTGTTCTTGCAAGAATAGAAGAAAGGAGTAGTGCTTGGAAAATTCATGCCTAATTTAGGGTATTTTCATCTGTACAGACTACATATCTTAGTTTTGTCTGAACTCTGAAGCACTAGGAAACTAAATGAGATCCTAAGTAGATAACAGTAAAATTTTTATTTCATTATTGCGCAACACGCTTCAGTAGCACGGTGGCATGCCGTTGTCGCTGTGACAAACAATTTGCAATCAGCTCTTGGAATCATGAATGTGGATCAAATGTGGCACCTGAATTTCATATCAGCTGCTGGTACTTAATATTAGTCTTCCATGTTCATTCCTCTACCTCTATTATTTAGAACAATTTGTCGTTTCTTTTCTTATGCTGGTAGTTGATAAGTCGTGCAATGCGAATATGCGATTCATGACCATGTATTGAACTACAGGCTAGCAAAAAGATTGCTGACGCAAAGCTAGCAAAGGATTTCCAAGCAGTCCAGAAAGAATTTTAGAAAGCCCAACGAATGCTAGTGTTGAGGGAGCGCTTTCTTCGATAAATTATGTGAAGAACAAGATAAGAAATGGAATGGAAGAGCAATACTTAAATGATTGTTTGGTTACATTTCTTGAATGAGAATTTTTGCTTTAAGTTAAAGATGATGATATTATATCTCGCTTCCAAGGCATGAAGCATCTCACGTTATTTTGTAATTTTTAATTATCTTGTAGTTTCTTTATATTATTAGAGTTATTGTCTCTAGTACGAACAATTGTACTTTAATTTTTGCTATTATGAATTTTTATGTTTCTATTGAACAATATTTTTATAACTTCAAATACCCATTCTGAAATTCCTGGATCCGCTACTGAGTTACATGACATCTTTTAGTGGCCAATGCCACAGAGAGAAGACAAAAAGTTTCTAAGAATATTGAATAGAAGAAAAGAAAAAAAATGTGTCTATTAGACTAGGAACAAGATGAGATGTTGCCCGGAAAAAGGTGGTAGAGGTTTGTAGAAAAACGGTTGCCACCATTTGTGGCAAGGGGTTCACCATGTATTGGTTCATTCGGCTATAAATAAAATTCAAATTGGTGTTGTATAAGAAAGATGGTGACCTTAAAAGTTGGGGAAATATCCATCGCTAACCCTCGTTCATTTCCGTGTTGAAATAATGTGAACTTTACTTGGAGGTTCCCAAAAATTCTAAAAACAAAACTAGACATGGGGGGGGGGGGGGGGAGATATTTTCTATAATCATGCTGAAATTTAGTGTCAAACCCGGTTGCATTTGCATGATACAAAAAGACAAATTTAGCATGAATAGTAGGTTTTGACTGTTCATCACCATTACATTGCACTGCTTCCCAATTCTGATCGATTTTTATTTTGGGATCCCCCGGGGGGATACCACTAGATGAACCCTAATAAGATATAAATCGCTACCGAATGAAAGGCATACATTTGTTTTTTTTGTTTTATTTCATGATATCTAGCTTTGGCAAAAAAAAAATTAATCATTAAGTTGAAGCAAATTATTTGTATAGCTTACACTGAACTTATTAAAAGAAAGTTCATGCAACATTCTACCCTGCCGTAATAAAGTTTTTCTTTCTTGTGTATGTAGAAAGGGGTGAACCTAGCAGATCTGTAATAGTTTGGAGAATTTAAACCAATCAAGTATGAGACCAAGTGATCTACCGTTAATATTTTTAAAAGATATTACAAATCATTTTTCAGAGGAGCGAAAACTTGGAAGTGGTGGGTATGGAGAAGTTTACAAGGTACAGCACAATACTTATTATTTCTTTTTTTAACGGTACCATCATGGGAAAAATTCCGTGTACATTATTACCCAGCTAATAAGATATGTCAAACAGGGAGTGGATAAAAACGGGAGAGTGACTGCTGTGAAGAAGCTACATCACATGCCGGGACTTGACGATGTGCAATTTAAGAATGAATTTAATAACCTTATGAGGGTCCAGCATCAAAACATCGTACGGTTACTTGGATATTGTTGTGAAGTACGACATACACATGTCGAGCACAACGGAGAATTTGTTTTTGGTAAAATAATAGATAGAGTTCTCTGCCTCGAATATTTGCAGGGTGGTAGCCTTGAAAAGCATCTAGATGGTAAGATAGTATTTTAACGACAATTTGATCATATTATTTAGCATGTAAAGAAAAAATGATTCCTTGAGTTTACATTTGAAGGATACCGTTTTTTCTCTACTTTTGCAGAAGAATCTTGTGGACATGATTGGCGCACACGCTACAAAATAATTAAGGGGATTTGTGAGGGTTTAAATTACCTTCACGGTGAATCTATTTTTCATCTAGACCTAAAACCTGGCAATATACTGCTTGATAAGAACATGGTGCCAAAAATAGCAGATTTTGGGTTATCAAGGCTCTTCGGTGGAACACATACCCATACCACAAAAAATTTCATAGGCACAGGGTAGGTGCAGTCTCATGTGTAATTTATCTTTTTTTCTGTCATCAATTAAATGGCATTTGCTTCGTACTGATAGCATCCTTAACATTAATGATACCATGCAGGTACTACATGCCACCAGAGTACATATCGAAACGTCAAATCTCAAATAAGTATGATGTATACAGCTTAGGTGTTATAATCATAGAGATAATAACAGGACCTATGGGCTACTCCAAATATGATGAAATGTCTCACCAACAATTAATTGAGCTTGTAAGAAAAGTTATTTCTCTACGACAAGAACAATTATCATTTGAACAAATATTGTACATATTATACTTTTTTTTATATTATTTACTCTATCAACAGTTGTATCTTCTTGTATTTCAATTTCGCATAATGGTGACTTATTTGGTATCTTCTTGTATTTCAATTTCGCAGGTACACAAGAATTGGAGGGATAGGATAGAGCAGCAAACATCAAAGTACGCGGAAGAAGATTGCCAGCAAGTGAAGAGATGCATTGAAATAGCATTAAACTGCGTGGATGTTAAGAGAGACAAGAGACCTACTATAAAAGATATTATCCGTGAGTTGACACAGACAGAAACTGGTTCAGCGTCATCCCGGAAGCAGGTACGATATTTCACTTAATTAGAACGTTTCGCTAAATCTTTGTGAGTGAGACAGGAAGAAGAGAGGAGAGAAGGTAGTTCGGGCGAAGGCACCTTCGCGCGGGAAAGCAGAAAGGGGAGGCTGCTCAGGCTGGCTAGTTCATGGTCCAGTTTTGGGTCGAAACACAAAGGGGCCGAGTGAACAGTAGAAATCCTAGCCAACTACAAGGATGAGATTTTAATTATTTTTCAAATTGATTTAACGGAAGAAACAAACTTTTAATTTTTAAAATTAGCAAGCCATTTCCAAATATGGTGAATTTTTGGAAGGTTCCTTGATTATTTAGAGCTCAAAAAAATTATTTCCAAGCTCTGTTCAGGTTTTTATTGATTGCAGAAATTACTTTTCTGCAGCTGAAAATAAGAAAACATTTTCTTTAATGCATATTTTTTTAAAAACGCATGGAAAATCCCTAAATGATGATTTTGAAATAAATTAAACAAACTTTGAGATTTTGGGACATTACACTGGGTTGCACCATAAGAGTAGGTTGCACCTGATACTCAATAAAAAAAAGTGAAATGTTCATGAACCGTGAAATGTTCATGAACCAATCCTTTTAAAAAAATTGCATAATATCCTAGTTCAGCCAAAAAAGGGGCAAAAATAATCTTTATTTGTTCTTGAATAAATTATTATATTAATATGTTGGAACAAATTATTATTTTATTGTTCTGAATAAACTTTATTTCTATTATTTTATTTGTCTGGGTCTAGGTCGGGCCCATAGGCCAAAAACTTGGGCCTAAGCCTGCCATGAGCCCTAAAATACCAGGCCTGGCCAGGCTGCCCATGAACAAAGTCTACTCCAAACAGTGGCATGCTTGGAAAATTTAATGTCTAAAATTTTAGATGTAGTTACTAATGAGGAGAATAATGACTTGGATCGCGCTGATCGGAGAGCAGTAATACATGCAGCCCACTTTTTATTCATCTTTGGTCAAGATATCTTTAATACGTCGTTAAAACACTAACGGGTTGTTCTCTTTACCAGAAAAAACAGTAACCCTGACAAGAAATATGTTTATTATGGTCTTATATAGATATGATATGATATCGTTTGATATCGGTCAGCACCATAGTCCATATGTGTGAAGTAGATCTCATAATGGATAGAACCCAATCAGTGTGTAGGCTTATATTCCATTTTTTGTCTTGTAATTTTTTTTATTGATTGCTTTGTAATTAGGCTAAGAATAAGATTGCCAAGATTGGGCAATGGGGAGGAGTCGGAGGGGGTTATAATGACACCGAGGTGGCACCCAGCCGGCTGAAAAGCTTGATAATAGGTTATGGCGAGGTCATCTATTCACTTGAGTTTTCGTACTATGACCATAATGGGCAGCAGCACACTTCTGGTCCATGGGGCGGTCATGGACCTAAAAGGCACGGAAGCGATCGTCGTAAGGTGAGTGTGAATCTTAATCAAAGTTAGTTCTCAAGAAAGACAAGCAAGCATTCACGTGTATTTAGTCTTTTTCTGTTTCGTTCTTCTACTAATCCATCTTGCCCTTTAATTACAAGAATTTTTACGATATATTCTACTGATAATAAAGAGTAATAGTAATATCAAATTTGATAATTGATTTCTTGAGGGCACCATAGACTTTTGCCTAAATGTAATATTAGTCCTCTGTCGCAAGCCGCCACCTCTTTGTCGAACATGGGACGCCGCCATGAGTTTTGGCATCTCGGCCGCCACCAAATCTATACTTAGCATCCAAATAACACTAAATAATGATCATTAGAACATGCACTACATGACAATACGGCAAGAAAGAACGATTATTTCAATCATGGCTTCTTAATTTTTTTGAAACGATGGATTCTCTCTCTCTACATGATAAGTTCGATTGTAATTGATTCTTTGCATAGGAACGTGATGGATCTTTGGTTATCAGATATCTAGATAGTTGCCAAATGCCAAGCCCTTGCTTGGGGCAGCCATTTGGAGATGGCATGCATTAATTTCATCCTCGTTTTGTGCGGTCATGGAGGGAATTAATGCAATTAGGGTTTTTCCTTCCAAAGAATTGTATGCGGTTACTGTTTTGCCCCTCAAAAGAAAAATATTTCCTCCTACTTGATAGCGTAGTACATTCTAATCCTACCTAATTTAATTCGTTGGATCGAAAAAAATAAATGACCCATACTAACTGGTGTGTACCGTAAAAGAGCTCGCTTGATAATGTTTTTCTTCCCTTGCAGATTAAGCTTGGCCCTTCAGAGTTTCTAACGGCAGTTTATGGAACAATCGGTCCATTTGACCACGCACCAGCCGGTGTTATAAAATCGCTTACTTTTGTCACTAATGCCCGTAGCTATGGACCCTTCGGAGAAGTACAAGGAACTCATTTCCAGATTCCAGTGCGGAGCAATGGCAGCATTGTCGGCTTCTTTGGGCGTGCAGGGTGGTACGTAGACGCATTTGGCATCTATGTGAACCCTAAGCAGGAGACAGTGAAAGAAGAAGAAGAGGTACTATATAACTGCTAATTCATTTTTATTCCTTCAATTGTTTTTTATCCTAATTTTTGCTTGATCTGTTTACACTCATGAGGCTGGGCTTTCCAAGATTGGGCCGTGGGGTGGAAATGGAGGGAATGCACATGACATCAAGGTGGCACCTCACCGTCTGGAAAGTGTGACAATTTGCAGTGGTGTTATCGTCGATTCACTTGCATTTTCATACAGTGACCACAATGGGCAGAAGCACACTGCGGGTCCGTGGGGCGGTCCTGGTGGGAGCACTGATATGGTGAGTGAATGTCTTCTTTCAGAAGGATAGGGCGAACGAATCCCAGTTCCATTTTCTTGAAGTCTTAAGCATTCGACAAACACAAACCTCCACAAATGTGTGTAATCATGAGCTCCGAGCTAATCATGGGGCACCCCTTGCCTTCAGTCCAGAAATGAAACGAATCGATCCATCTTTAGCAATCCAGGCACCCGGATTAGCAATCTCCAGCGCCATAGCAGTTTGTTTTCACTCTTCAAAGACAAGCATGGAGCATGCATGTGTGTTTTTCCTGTTTCTTCTGTTAATGTATCAACGTTGCCCATCAATTACCTGTTTGCGCAAGCAGCTAGCTTGATAATATCGTCTTTTCTTACAGATTCAGCTTGGTACTTTGGAGTTCCTGACGGGGGTTTACGGAACAACCGGTGCATTTGCCCATGCATCGGCTGATGTTGTAACGTCGCTTACTTTGGTCACGAATGCACGTAGCTATGGGCCTTTTGGACAAGGTGGAGGAACTCCTTTCCACATTCCAATGTGGAGCAATGGCACCATTGTTGGCTTCTTCGGGCGTGCAGAGTCGTACGTTCATGCAATTGGTGTCTATGCGACCCCTGAACAGGAAGCAATGGAACAAGAGGTACCATATAAAATATGACTGCTACTTCATTTTAAACAACATTTCTTTCCTCGTGTAATTATTTTTTCTTGCTTGCCTGGCTGGATTGCTCTCGCGAGGCTGGACTTACCAAGCTTGGGCCATGGGGTGGGAATGGAGGGAATGCTTGGGAGATCGACACCAACGTGGAGCCCCACCGTCTAGAAAGCATGACAATTAGCTGCGGCACCGTCGTCAATTCACTTCAATTTTCGTACCTAGACTTCCATGGAACGAAGCACACTGTAGGTCCGTGGGGCAGCCCTAGTGGGAATGCTTACACGGTGAGTGGATGATGAAGCTTAGAAACAGAATCTCACTCTTGGAAACACAGCCATGCGTGGTTTTATCCCCCCTTCTGTTAATATATGTTTCTGAATACTTATCTCCCTGAAAACATATCTAGCTTGACAGTCATTTCCCTTTTTCTTGCAGATTCTGCTCGAACCTTTGGAGTTTCTGCAGGGAGTTTCTGGAACAGTTGGTCCATTTGGCACATTGCCCAACGTTATAACATCACTTACGTTTGCCACAAATCATGGCCGTGGCTATGGACCTTTTGGACAAGGAGGAGGAGCTCTGTTCAACGCTCCAGCGGAGAGAGATGGCTGCATTGTTGGCTTCTTTGGGAGTGCAGGGTCATGTGTTGAGGCACTTGGGGTCTACATTCACAGATATTAAATGTAGCTTGCTCTACGCGGTTTTTAGCTTCTCCGCATAAGTCTTTGTATGTTTATGTTCTGCTTTTCTTTTCCTAGTTGTGACTTCATCTATCCTATCCATGTCGCTTGGTTATTGAAATGGATTTGTCTGAATATTGAGAATTGGATGCCCAACCCTGCTTTTGGTGATATTTTGAGAGCAGCTATTGGTGATCACCCTGCTTTCATGTTTTAGTTTTAATTGGAAGGATGTCGTTGCAAAGTGCATGGTTTTGAAAAATGCCATCGGTTGTGAGGCTGACATATGGGTTGAGGTCCCATAGGTTAATAACCAATGGCATTTTTCGAACTGTGTGACTTTGCAGTGGCATCTATCAAAATCTCTCTTTTTCTTTTATAGTTTTATCTTTTATGCTTCTCAACCACCTCTCACACCGATCCGCTGTATGTCTTTCCTCAATGATGACGACACCATTTCCTCTGGGAAATTTTGTGTTCGCATCATTCACGGCCCTAAAAAACTAGAAAGGAAGGAAGGTCATGTGAATCCATAATGTGTTGAGGAGAGAACTCAAGGTTGATTGGATTGTTTTCTGAGTAGATTCGTTCAATACTCACTAGGTTTTGGAGAACTTTAGCTAAACATTTTTTGTTTGGTTAATTTTTAGTTGGGATGGTGACAAAGTGGCGAACCTCGGATCATTACGCATGATATCATACCTACTGCCAGATTGAAATACATGAATGGAAACACCACACAAACATAGGGACGCAAGTACATTGCACACGTAGGGGAAAGGGAGATTTTGATAGATGCCTTGCAGTTTGATGGCGTTGTTGAAGTGACCAATCTCCGACAATTACGTAGATATCGTACTTACTGCTAGCTTGGAATAGTGGAATGGAAAAAACAAACAAAAATATAGGTATGCAAGTGAATTGCAAACGTCGAGAAAATGTACCAAAGGGTGTCTGGATATGCAACAAAAAAAACTCAGGAAACTGTAACGCAAAAGTGTATAATGATTACTGAAAATACACTTTCAAGTAATTCCGCAATACGTTCTGAGGCTGAGGAAATATAAACCTTTAATAGTAACTCTAGAATACATTTTCACCCTCACTTACCTAGTCTTTTTTTAGAAAATTACTTTTATGCCACTACACCCTCACTTTTACTTTTACCGAGTCTTGCTCTCTTTTCTCTCTCCTACTACACCCGATGCCTCTGCTTCGGATTCGATTGCTAGCCGCTTCCCCCTGTGATTCAGGCCAGAATTCGTCCATGGCGCCGCCACTATCGGCATTGTACGTTGGAGCCATGCAAGGACTCTGCTGGGAGCTGGAGCGCCGTGCAGATCCTACAGAAGGGCTCACACGATCTTCATCCATTGGTTCTTTGATGCTGCTATCCTATGCAGATCTTGTCATTAATTGGTTCTTCGATTTTGCTGCTGCCGCTTGTTGTTGTCTTGCATTTATTGATGTGTTAGTAGAATTTGTTGGATGTTATACACATTACAGAATAGTTTTGGTACTTGCAAGTGAGTACTTTGATTTGTCTTGTTTAAATGCTTTACACTACTACAGAAAATCCTATTACAGACGGTTCAAAAACGTCATCAGAGATGGTTTTCTGAACCGTCTGAATTTATGGGTCAGTGATAATCGAAGGTTATCACAGACGGTTTTTGATCCGTCTGTGGTGTAAATATCACAGACGATTTTTAACTTTCACTAAAAACCGCTCGTGATAGTCGATAATCACTGAGCGGTTTTTAGTTAAAACCGTCGTGATATCTAGCAGCAGCATTTTTTTAGTTAAAACCGCTCGTGCTATTCTCTTCTACCCTAAATATATTTACATTTATTGGCTAGCCTCAGAAATGCTAGCCATGCTCTCAAACAAGCAGATCAACATATACATGTATACATCCAATTCACATCTCAATTCATTTTACAAACATAAAACATCCATTTCGCAAATCAATTAATTGAAATGAGAACAAGCAAATACAGTATGAAACACAGTACATATTTTAAGATTAGAGTCTACCATTACAAGAATAGACAGACAAACAACAAACAACAAACAACAAAGAGGAGGAGAACAACAAACAGGTTGCTCATCCAGCTAACACAACAAGAACAGAGAAAAGCAAAGATCCTCTATGCCTAGGCCTTCTCGCCCCTGATGCAGAGCGTGAGCTGGATGTCTTTGACGCCCGGCCACCATCGTCGGTGTTGATTGAGCGTTGCCTTGTGCATCGTCTGCTTCGTAAGACTATTATGGTATGGGTTAAGGAGCAGGAGGAGAACAGCAAGGAGGAGGAAAACAGCAAAGAGGAGTAGAAAAGCAAGGAGAAAGAGAATAGCAAAGAGGAGAACAGAAAGGAGGCTGAGTTCTAGTGATTATTTATAGGGGAGGGAGAGGTGCGGGGACGGAGAGGCGGAGCTACGATCCGTGGGGTGAGGATTGCTGGATTTCTATTGGCTAAGATTGGGTTGAGGAGGATCGATGGGCCCACAGATTATCATAGACGATTCTATATATAGAACCGTCTGTGATGAATGAATATCACAGATGGTTCTATATATAGAACTGTCTGTGAATTAGAGCACAAAATTTTATATACCGATGCAATATAAATAACTAGTCTGAAAAGATAAAATAGCAAAGTTTTATATGGCTTATATATACTCATTTGAAAGGTTTCGACAAGATCTACAACTTTGCAGTTGAAGCAAAATCCAAATTCCAAAAGGAAGACCAAGAAAAAAAAAGCAAAAACAGACACAAAAAACTTGTGACGCAGATTTAGGTCAAAGATGGCCGATTTTGGGGGTCTTGGAGGGCGACTGGCGCAAAAGGGTTGTTTTTTTTGGATCGGGCTCGTCGTTAACTTTCCAACGAGTACAAGAACGTCGAAAACGGACACCGTATGCAAAAGTTATGCCCGTTTTATTGAAGGTGTGTCAAAACTGAATCCTACTCAGGCTCAGGCGGGAAATTATGAAATTTTGGGGAATTGCAAGGCGGGAACCGGGAATCATATCACAGACGGTTTTTTTTAATAAAAAACCGTCTGTGATAATTCTAGATTATCACAGACGATTTTTTTATTAAAAAACCGTCTGTGATATTCCAGTATCACAGACGGTTTTTTTATAAAAAACCGTCTGTGATAATTCCATATTATCATAAACGGTTTTTTATTAACAAATCGTCTGTGATATTCCAGTATCACAGATGGTTTTATAATAAAAACCGTCTATGATAATCCGGCATATCACAGACGGTTCAGCGGTAAGAACCGTCTGTGATACTCCTTTTTCCCGACACAAATACCACAGACGGCCTCCAAATTAAAACCGTCTGTAATAGTGTACATCACAGACGGTTTCACAAAACCGTCTGTGATTTGACGTCTAGTATTAGGTTTTTTTGTAGTAGTGTTAGTTGGTGCTGGAACTTGCTTTCTTGCCTGGGTATGGTTTTCTTGATGGGATGATCTCACTGTCTACACGTCAGGCCAGAATTGGCTATGTTGGAGCTTGCCGCCAACGCACACTGGGACTGCATGTTGTTGCCATCCTCGCCATGCCTCTCCCTCTCTCCCCCCTCTCTCTCTCTCTCTCTCTCTCTCTCTCTCTCTCTCTGTGGTGCGGCTAACCAAGCTGGAGGCCGGAGGTCGTCATCCTCATCAACGGCTCATCAAGTGCGTGTGGCACGTGCGGGCTGCTGGTAGCAGCGTCTTGCTTAGGCTGGATTTGGAGGTGGTTCGGGCACTCGGGCGGTGGTGGTGGAGTTTGGAGGTTCCTCTAGCAAGAGGAAGATGAAGTGGGGGATGAAGAAGCGCAAAAATGTCTTTTTTGTCCTAGTTAATAGCAAACTTACGGGAGTGGCACTAAAGAGAACAAAGGAAAAACTTGATAGAACAGAAGAAAACCTATTTTTTTGTCGCATATAAGGGATCTGTAAAATTTCTGTAGCATAGAAGAAATTCCCTTTTTTCCCATGGTTCCCTTACGTGTCTGCGGCGGCCATGGCAGCGGAAGTCGGGAGCCACCAGTGGTTTTCACTCGTGGCGGTAGTTAGGGCGGTGGAGGGCTCGCCACTCCCTTTCGCTCACCTTGCAGTTTGATGGCGATGTTGACGTGGCCAATGTCCGACAATTACGCAAACATCATACTTAGTGCCAGTTCGGAATACATGAATGGAAAAGCAACAACAAAAACATAGGGATGCAAGTGAATTTCAAACGTCGGGAAAATGTACGAAAGGGTGTCTGGATATGCAACAAGAAAAACAAAGCTGTAAGGGATTTGTTAGTGTTCGGACATTCGATCTGAACGCTAGCTCCGTACGCTCAGCCGGAAACATTTTCAATTCATGTATGCAATATTTCTACCCTATATATACAATAAAAAAGAACGATGAGAGATGCAGCATTTGTAGATAGTGTATATAACAAATTTACTCACCGTATGCAACAAAATATTTTTCATAAAAATCTTCATGTTGCATAGTTGTTACTGATTATTGCACAGATGAAAACGAAATGTTGCGTAAACAAACACCTACCTCTGAAGAGAAGGTCGGCGACAGCGGCTTGATCTGCCAGCGCCGCGCCGGAAGAGGAGGTTGATGGTGGAGGCCAGGTTCGACGACGTTGCGCCAGGAGAAGACGTCATGGTGGTGGCTGGATCTAGCGGCGTTGTGCCCGGAGCAGAGGTTGATGGTGGTGGCCGGATCTGACGGCGCTGCGCTTGAAGAGGAGGTCAACGGCGGTGGCCAGATTTGATGGCATTGATGCTGGAGATGGGGTGACTGAAAGGAGGAAGAGAGTGCGAATGGAGGAAATGAGAGAGTGATATAGGGGCGACAAGAGCAAATAGAGTCAGAAGCTTATATAGGCTGAGGAGTGGGCTGTCCTGATACATGGGCCGGCGTTCAATACGGCCAGATGCACTAGCCAAAGCGATTCCCAAACTGTAATGCAAAAGTGTATTCTGATTACTGAAAATACACTTTTTGAGAGACCATGTAGAGATGTCCCCATGTTTGTGATGAGTTATTGACACTTGGTTTGGAAAGATTGAGTTTGATTTGAGCGTTTCCTGCGAAGTCGTAGCCTTAAAAAGTGTTCGGAATCGCTTTTTTGTACTAAGTCGTAGGTTCTGGTCGTGGTCGTAGGTCTTTTCGACCACGTTGGCCATGGTCGAAGCCTGGTGCGACCACGTGGGCCATGGTCGGTTGCCCACTGGACCTTTTACGACCACGTTTTCCTTGGTCGGAACCGGGTAGAGGCTTTGAACGAGTGGTCGGAAGACCTTTACGACCACGTTGGTCATGGTCGAAAGTCGTGCGCACTGTTTTCGACCACTCTGGCTGTGGTCGAAGGGCTCCAGAAGAGAGTACAACTGATTTGACCTTGGTCGGAAGTCGTTACGACCACGCCAGCGCCATCGGAAGCCACCGAGTTTTTACGACCACGTTGTGGCGTATTCAACCATTTTGGGCTTGGTCGAGGTCTTTCGTGTCGTTTACGATCACGCTGGTCGTAGTCGAATGCGCAGATTCGACCACGCCGTCATGAGCTGAAAACGGCCGAAGCCGAATCGGGCTACGACCACGCGTTGTAGTGGGTCGCGGTCGGAAGTCGCCAAATGTGGTCGAAAGGGTTTCACCACAATGAAACAAGTCGCTCGTGATCGGAAAGGCTTCACCACGGTGAAACTCGGTGTACATGATCGAACAAGGTTCGACCATGGGGAAAGCGATGAACGTGGTCGGAAGGTGGTTCGATCACTTGATACGCAATGTAGCTTATGATAACGGGTCGTATGGTCTCGAGAGGCGGTCGATTATGTCCGAGATGTTTGAACGTAGTCGAGACTCGTTATATCCGGTCGTAAGACCTGGGATCTGGTCGTATGGCTTGATATTGTGGTCGTGTGTCATGTGTATTCTCTCGTTCTATATTTTCGATCGGGTCGTAGGTGGTATACGACTTGGTAAGAGTATGATTTGAGTTTTGATTTCAGGCTCAAATGGTTGGATACTATTGTGAGCGGTGCTATGTAATGGTTTGCTTGTCTATGATGATTGCAGGACCTTGAGACTAGTCGTGGCGAGGCATGGAGGGCCGAGACTAGGCAGGGGATGCTGAGGTCGTGAGCGGCCGGGAGATGCCAAAGACGACGAGGTCTGCGAGGTGGTTGCAAGCGTGATCGGCAAGGCAAGAGGAAGCTTCCGGGAGGCAGCGGAGTGGCATTTTGGAGAAATGCGGAAAGTCGCAAAGGGAAGCCGTGTCTCGCAAAGCACCAGAGTTGTTGGCGCTAACGGGCAAAGCGGTGGAGCCGGGTGTAACGGGTAAAGCACCGGAGCTCGTTTTCGCTAGTGGGTAAAGTGAGTTGAAAACCCGGTGTTAGGTGGGGTTTGCGGGTTTCCTCTTTGGTGTGTGTGTGTGTGTGGCTATAAATAGAGAAGGTAGAGCTCTGCAGTCTGGGAGATTCGATCCTCGAGTTGCTCTGTTCTTCCTTTGTTATTTGTGAGTGTGTGGGTTCTCGGATGGAGCAAGTGTGCTCATGTATCTCCCAGTTGGAGTGGCTGTAGAAACCTCCATTATCAATCATTCATCTCTCTTCCTCTAATTGATTTCTGTCGTCTTGAGATGTTGTGATTGTTTTGTTTGCGATCTGTTTTGAGAGCTTGTGCTTCTTGCTATTCTTTTCTCTCCTCTCTTCTTCGTGAGTCTGCTTTCGTCCTTGTGTGCTTTGATTAGCTCAGAACTGGGAATCTGTCTCAAGGCCACTTGGCCAGTTCATTCCTGAGAGCAGGAGTAGAATTAGAGAAGTTCACTTTACCGGATGATTGTGCGCCTCGAGTCCTTCTTCTTTCTTGGTTCAACCTCTCGATTATCACCGCTTGATTTCTTTTGTCGGCTCAGGCAAGTGTTCGACCACATGGTGTTCGACCATCAGTTGGCTTACGACCACGTGTGCTCGATCGAAGAAGCTAGTTCTTTCGCCCGATTTGTCGTGTGAGTACTTGGGGAGTTTTTGAAGGCACCATTCACCCCCCTCTGTTGCCATTTCGGTCCTACAATTGGTATCAGAGCCGGTTAGCTCTAATCAATAGATCTTAACCGGTCTCAAGAGCCATGGCGACGGACAAGTACTCGACCAAGCCTCCTGTCTTTGATGGCCTGGATTACCCCTTCTGGAAGAGCCGAATGGAAACCTACATCCAGGCTCAGGGGTATGCCATTTGGCGGAAGGTAAAGGTCAGATTTGCTGTTCCTGCCGATGAGAACATCAATGTGGCGAACATGCCCGATGTTGAGGCAAATGCAAAGGCAAGGAACATCATTATCCAGGGCTTGAGTCATAGCGAGTTTGACCGCATCTCTCATCTTTCGTCCGCCTTCGATATTTGGGAGACCCTCGATGCTTACCATGAGGGCACCACCCAAATAAAGACGGTGCGACAGGACCAGTTCAAGCGTGATTACAACAAGTTTGAAATGCACGCGGCGAGGCCCTTGATGAGTGCTTTGCGCGGTTTCACAAGATCTTGAGCAACCTCCGAGCCGCCGGTCTCACATACTCCGACTCGGACAACGCCGCCGATGCTCGCTGCACTTGATCTGCGTGTTTGGGAGATGAAGGTGACTACCATCAAGGACACCACGGACCTCTCGACTTTGACGCTTGACGCGCTGTACTCGCGCCTCAAGACGCACGAGATTGACATTGTCTCTCGTAAGTCGAAGTCTCAGTCGATGGCTTTAGTCACCGATCCCAGTTCGGCCTCTGGTCCTTCTTCTGAGTCTTCTTGCGGTTTCTCCCTTGCTGCTCCCTGTGACATAACTGATGATCAGTTAGAGCAGCTTGCGGATGAGCAGCTGGCCCTCCTTGCTCGGAGATTCTCCCATGCTTACAAGGGGAGGAGGGACAGAAAGAGAGGAGGACCCGTCATCTGCTTCGAGTGTGGTGGCCCCAACCACATTCGGGCAAACTGTCCCAAGCTGGAGAAGAGCAAGAACGACTACACCGACAAGAACCGCAACAAGAAGCCTCCAGCTCAGACGCCGGGAAAGAAGAAGTTCCGCAACTTCGGGAAGGCCAAGAAGCTCTTCCACCGTGTCCTCACCGCTTTCGACGACCTCGACCTCAGCGAGGTGGAGGGATGGAGCGACGACGACGGGACCGGTGACCAAGAGCCCAAGGATGGCGGCGACGACTTCTCCAAGATGTGCTTCATGGCCTCGAGGCGAACCGAGCGACAATGAGTTGTACTCCGACTGGATGAGGTATGCCCCACCTACGACCAGCTCAATCATGCTTTTCTTAAGCTAGGTGGTTTTCATGCTAGAGCTAGGGCTAGGTGTACCAAGTTAGAGAAGGAAGTAGATAGGCTATCACGGGAGCTTACTTCTCTTACATCTGCTCCCTCCCGTGATTATTGTGATACTTGCTGTGCTCTGTTGGATGACATGGAGAAACTAAGGACCTCGCATGATAGTGTGTCCTCCGAGCTTGATGTTGTTAAGGTGGAGAATGTTAGTCTGCTTGCTGAGTTAGAGTTGAGTAGAATGGCTGTTACCCTACTTACTACTGATGAGACTACTTCTCCTACCTCATGTGAGGTTAAGGACATTGCTGCTAGAGGACCTTATGCCATGCTCCTTGATCTGCCCGATTCTTGTGAAAATTGCAATAACTTGAAGATGAACTTAAAACGGGCAGATCATAAAATTGCTGAACTACAAGCTTCTTTACTTGAGCCGATTGATTCATGCTTGAACTGTCCTAAATTAACTGCTGAACTTGAAGCTGTCTCCAAACAGTTTCAAGATATGATTGATCATGATAGGAAGTTGGCTCAGTATGCTTCTAAGGACACTGTTAGCTCAACATGCAAAAATTGTGATAAACTAAAAATTGACTTGATTGCATTAGATGAAAAATGTGTGAAGCTAACTAAGGACTTATTAGAGAAGCAACCTTCTGCTTGTATTGTCTGTGCTGAGAAGGGGGAGAAGCCCCAGGGTAAGGAGGAGACGCCTAGGAACGTGAACCAACTGGCTAGCAGTAGGACTGTCCATTTAGAGTCGGCTGTGCGTGCACAAGCCATTCTTCCCTCTGCTATTGGCTCTTCATCTGCTCCCTTACCTCCTGCTGTTCCCTCTTCCCCCTGCTCTTCTTGCACCTCTCTCTTTCGGGAGTGTCAGTACCTTATGAACACTCTCGAGAGATTTGTAGGCGGCAAGAAGAAGCTTAATCTTATTCTGGACCAATCTAAAATTTGCAAATTTAATCAGGGTCTAGGATATGATTATTATGAGGACATGAGGAAGCATCCACTGCGTGCTCGCACCCATAGCACCGTGTGTGATCGAGACCGAGCCCAGGATCGAGAAAGTCCAATTTAAGTCAGCAGGCTATGTCCAGGGATTTACGCGGCAAGGTAATTGCACTCGCCGCGGCCTCTCGTAGGCGAAACCGGCCGTGCTACTTCTACCTCTCGAGGATGAAGTATCACCGCACCTTCGTCAGAAGGATGGACACACGATTGATCGATGCTTCAGGGGCGCCAAGATTGCGTGTAGAGACCGTGCTGAGGCACTTAGGCGTATTCAGGATCAGCCCCAGATCCTGAGTGCACCTAGGACCAGCACGAGGTCTAGGTTTACTGCCGTTGATGGGTTTGGGCAGCATCGAGGACTTGGTTTTTCTGAGTCTTCTGTTTTTCGTCCTCATGCTGCTTCGGGTCGTGTCTTCCGCCGTCCTGAGGGTAGATCTCGTTTCATCCATCGATATAGCTACCCGCGGCGTGATCAGCATGTTGCCGGTGCTCCGACTCGCTCGCTGTCGGACCCGCACGGCCTTCAGTCTGCTCACGACCTTCACGTGAGTAACAGAGAGCGTAGGGTAGCTAGAGGTCAGCCGTGTGTGGCTACTTCCGCTACTCGACGTGTTGTTCAGTATTGGGTGCCAAAATCACTCGATTTACCCAAGATCGAGACTTTACTCTCTGTTTGACTCAGGTTCGCCGGGCAGGGAAGGGAAAGGTTTGGCTCGTAGACTCCAGGTGTTCACGACACATGACCGGAGATTCCCGTTGGTTTTCTTCCCTTGCCCGTGCTCCAGGTGATGAGATGATCACCTTCGGAGATGCATCATCTGGGCGCGTCATCGCCAAAGGTACTGTGCATGTTAATGCTTCTTTTATTCTTAAAGATGTTGCCTTTGTTAGTAAGCTGCAGTACAATTTGCTTTCAGTCTCTCAGCTTACCAATGACGGTTTCGAGGTGAGCTTTAAGAAAAATGCTTGTAAAATTCTTGATTCTTCGGGTAGTCTAGTTTGCGGGATTTCACGTTATGGGAGGATCTTTCGTGCTGATTTTTCTGAGTCTTCTGGTGATCCTCTCCGGTGTTTGGTTGCCTCTGAGTCCCGCGACCTCTCTTTCTGGCATAGGAGACTTGGTCATATCGGATTTGACCATTTGACCCGAGTTAGCGGCCACGACCTCATTCGTGGTCTGCCGAAGCTCAAAATGGTCAAAGACCTTGTTTGTGCTCCATGCCGCACGGCAAGATGGTTGCCGCTTCACCCCCGGTCCAAAGTGACCATGACCGATGCACCGGACACCGCTCCATATGGACACAATCGGACCAGCTCGAGTGCAGTCAGCCGGAGGGAAGTGGTATGTTCTTGTTGTGGTCGATGACTTCTCGAGGTATTCTTGGGTGTTTTTCTTAGCCTCGAAGGATGAGACGTTTTCACACTTCCGAGGTCTTTTCGGTGAGGCTTTCTGCTGAGCTCCCGGTGCCTTACGAGCGATCCGCGATGACAATGGCACGGAGTTCAAGAATTCCTACTGAGAGTTTCGTGGTGAGACAGTGTAGAGCACCGTTCTCCTCTCCACACGCCCCACAGCAAAATGGCGTTGTGGAGAGAAAGAACCGTACCTTGGTCGAGATGGCCAGGACGATGCTTGATGAGTACTCTACACCGCGGAAGTTTTGGGCTGAGGCTATAGCCACGCGTGCCATGTCTCAAATCGAGTTTTTCTTCGGGCACACTTGCACCGCACTTCTTATGAGTTGAGATACGGGCGAAAGCCCAGCATCTCTCATTTTCGTGTGTTTGGTTGCAAGTGCTTCATTCTGAAGTCTGGGAACCTAGACAAGTTCGAGTCACGATCTTGTGATGGTATCTTTCTAGGTTACTCACCTTCTTCGCGGGCTTATAGGGTCTGGAACTGCGAGTCTAGCAAGTTGGTAGAGACCTGTGAGGTGACCTTTGATGAGGCCAGTCCGGGGACTAGGCCAGATATCTCAGGTTCTTTAGAGCAGTTCGAGACCATCTTTGTGGATGATGAGGACGATGGAGACGATGGTTGTTTACCTGATCCAGCTCCTCATCCTCCCCTTGAGATGCCTTCTTCCACGGTACCTCAAGGTGATCAGCCCTTGCCTACTGCTTCCTCCGGAGCTAGTGGCTCTGTTCCTGCCTCGTCAGCTCACAAGGTAGAGGCCACTTCTTCATCTCATCCTGGACCTCCCCGACATATCCAGAAAAGGCATGCTTCTGAGCAGATGATTGGAGACCTGTTCGAGCGTGTTACCCGCTCAAAATCAGGCTTATCTCAATTCTGTCTCCATTATGCTTTCATTGCCTCCTTTGAGCCCAAGGATGTTTCTCATGCTCTTTCCGACGAGTCTTGGGTCAATGCCATGCATGAGGAGCTAGAAAACTTCGAGAGAAACAAGGTCTGGTCGCTTGTCGAGCCCCCGCGAGGTCAGAATATTATTGGGACTAAGTGGGTGTTCAAGAACAAGCAGAGCGAGGATGGAGTGGTTATTCGAAACAAGGCTAGACTGGTTGCTCAGGGGTTCTCCCAGGTTGAGGGTCTAGATTTCGAGGAGACCTTTGCCCCTGTAGCTAGGCTTGAAGCCATTAGAATCCTGCTTGCATTTGCAGCCTCTAAGGGATTCAAGCTTTACCAGATGGACGTCAAGAGTGCCTTTCTCAATGGCCTTATTGAGGAAGAGGTCTACGTCCGACAGCCTCCTGGTTTCGAAAACTCCAAATACCCAAACCATGTCTTCAAGCTTTCCAAAGCTTTGTATGGACTTAAGCAAGCCCCTAGAGCTTGGTATGAAAGGCTTAAATCCTACTTGTTAAGTCATGGTTTTGATATGGGTAAAGTTGACAAGACCTTGTTCATCCGCCGGCATGGCAATGACCTTCTGCTCGTCCAGATCTATGTTGATGACATTATCTTTGGTGGCTCTTCCCATACTCTGGTTTCCCAGTTCTCGAATGTCATGAGCACCGAGTTTGAGATGAGTATGATGGGTGAGTTGACTTTCTTCCTTGGCTTCCAAATCAAGCAGACTCGGGAGGGTACATTTCTTCATCAAGGAAAGTACACCCGTGACCTCCTGAGGCGCTTCGACATGAGTGATGGTAAGCCTGTGTCGACTCCCATGGCTTCTACAGCCTATCTTGACCCAGATGAGGATGGCGAGCGATTGATCGTAAAGAGTTCGAAGTATGATCGGCTCCCTTCTTTACCTCACTGCCTCGAGACCAGACATACATTTCTCCGTGTGTCTGTGCGCTCGTTTTCAGGCTTCTCCTCGCGTATCTCACCGCCAGGTGGTGAAGCGCATCTTCCGGTACCTTCGAGCTACCATTGACTATGGTATCTGGTACTCTTCCTCATCCTGTCTTTCCTTGAGAGCCTTTTCGGATGCAGACTTTGTCGGCTGTAGGATAGATAGGAAGAGCACCTCTGGCACCTGCCAATTCATTGGCACTTCTCTCGTCTCTTGGTCTTCTAGGAAGCGATCAGGTGTTGCACATCCACCGCAGAGGTCGAGTATGTTGCTGCGACCACCGCTGCGATCAGTACTCTGGATGGCTTCGACCCTGCGGGACTTTGGGTTAGTTATCGACAGTGTTCCACTCTTTTGTGATAACACTTCTACGATTAACATTGCTAAGAACCCAGTGCAACACTCTCGGACCAAGCACATCGATATCCGTTATCACTTCCTTAGAGACCATGTAGAGAAGGGCGATATAGTGCTCCAATTTGTGGAGAGTGACCACCAGTTGGCTGATATCTTTACCAAGCCTTTGGATAGTTCGAGGTTTTCAGCTCTGCGGGGAGAGCTTGGAGTGGTTTGTCCTTATGGACTATAGTGAGGGGGAGCTTTGTGATTTACTGCTTTACTAATTTGATTATGCTTCTGTCTCATTTCTGTTGCATTGCATTTGCGGGTGCTCTGGGTTTGGTCCTTCCAGCATAGGTTAAGAGTGGTCTTCTCGTCTAGCTGTTTAGACTCCTTGCTCTTATCTTGTGACCTAGGATTCTGCTCTTTAGCCGCTTCTCTTCTCTTACTAGGTTGAGCCCACTCACTGCTTTCAGGTTCTAGCAAGGGCCGGGCCGCCTTTGGGTAGACAGGGTACGTGTTTGCTCCCTAGTGAGGTAGATTACCGGTCTAATAGTCCTAGTGTCATATGGGGTAGATGAGAGTCAGTCTGAGCTATAGTTGCTTCTATATCTTTTCTATGCTTTAAAGTCTGCCTGTTTTCTGTTTGCTTTCCCAGCTTCTCGATCTTATTGCTTTAGTTCAGGGGGAGTTCATTTGGGAGCTTCTGGAGCTTAATTTTGACATAACTCAACTTGAACTAAAAGTTGCATCTAATGTTAAGGGGGAGCTGGACTTTCATGCATTTTTTTATTCTAGCATTATAATCAAATTGCATTGAGCCTTGATTATTATCCTGTTATGGCATGCTTTAATGCTTTACACCTTGCCATGACTTTTGCTTAGCTTGCTAGATTTATCATGACTTCATATGTATGGATTAGCTTCTGTCATGATAAGTTCATTAAAATTGCTCAACTTAAACTAAAACTTGTCATGTTAGCATTCGAGATTAGTCTTTCTTGAGCTATCCCTTTATGATTCATGCCATGTCAAATAGGCTGAGTAGAGTGTTGAATCTATATTGAGCCTTAGATTGAGCTGTTTTAGTCTCTTGATGATACATAAGTTAGTAGAACTTGTTAAAATGCAAAAAGATCTCTTTTGTGCGAAAAAACTGACTTCACCAATTCTCTCCTATGAGACGGCTTGCCATTGCACTTGGCATGAACTTAGGGAGATTTTTGGATGACCTAGACTATCTTCTTAAGCTTCTCGCTTGGAGTAGTCGCATAAGGCTTGAGGCCTAGCACATGATAAAACAAAAATCTGGTTGTCAACAACCATGAATTTCAAAGAAAATATATCATTTGTGCTCGAATTTGCTTAATCTATCAAAAAGAATCAAGTACTTAACCAATGTTTCAATCTTGAGCTTATAGCACTCTATTTGGACTTAATATTAGCTTTCTTGTTGCGCTTAGCTTATTGACATGGCCTGCATCATCCTTGGATATCTCTAGTTAGACTTTGATCATTGATGACTTGACTTGCCCATAAAATGCATTACAATTCAGTTTGTCATCTATGTGCTCTAGCTAGCTCATATACATGTTGTCATGATTTGGATGGCCTTTATTGAGTTATGGCTTGGTGTATTACATTTTGGTCATTATGGATAATTCTCATGGCTCTAAATGCTTAAATAAACAAACTTCAGCCATTTCATCCTTTTGACATGTCATATTCCCTCGTTTGCGTTCTTGATGCGTTTATTGCCAAAAGGGGGAGAATAGAGAAGAAAAAGTCTGTTGGGAACAGTTTTAGAGCTTTGGAGAACAATTTGCTCTTTCAGTTGTTGCTCTAGTGTTCCTTCTGTAAGTGTTCCTTCTGTCGACATGGTCATTAGCTTCATTTCACTCTTGGACCATGTTGGTTTCTTCAAATTCAAACTCAACTTCGTGCTTTTTCTGGGTTTGTCAATATACTCATCAAGGGGGAGATTGAGAGACCATGTAGAGATGTCCCCATGTTTGTGATGAGTTATTGACACTTGGTTTGGAAAGATTGAGTTTGATTTGAGCGTTTCCTGCGAAGTCGTAGCCTTAAAAAGTGTTCGGAATCGCTTTTTTGTACTAAGTCGTAGGTTCTGGTCGTGGTCGTAGGTCTTTTCGACCACATTGGCCGTGGTCGAAGCCTGGTGCGACCACGTGGGCCATGGTCGGTTGCCCACTGGACCTTTTACGACCACATTTTCCTTGGTCGGAACCGGGTAGAGGCTTTGAACGAGTGGTCGGAAGACCTTTACGACCACGTTGGTCGTGGTCGAAAGTTGTGCGCACTGTTTTCGACCACTCTGGCTGTGGTCGAAAGGCTCCAGAAGAGAGTACAACTGATTTGACCTTGGTCGGAAGTCGTTATGACCACGTTGTGCGCTATCGGAAGCCAGCCGAGCCTTTTACGACCATGTTGTGGTGTATTCAACCATTTTGGGCTTGGTCGGAGGTCTTTCAGGTCGTTTACGATCACGTTGGCCGTAGTCGAATGCAGCATTCGACCACGCTGTCATGAGCTGAAAACGGCTGGAAGCCGTAAATCGAAGCTACGACCACGTTGTAGTGGGCTGCGGTCGGAAGTCGTCAAATGTGGTCGAAAGGGTTTCGACCACAATGAAACAAGTCGTTCATGATCGGGAAAGGCTTCGACCACGGTGAAACTCAGTGTACATGATCGGAACAAGGTTCGACCATGGGGGAAAGCGATGAACGTGGTCGGAAGGTGGTTCGATCACTTGATACGCAGTCGTAGCTTATGATAACGGGTCGTATGGTCTCGAGAGGCGGTCGATTATGCCCGAGATGTTTGAACGTAGTCGTAGACTCGTTATATCTGGTCGTAAGACCTGGGATCTGGTCGTATGGCTTGATATTGTGGTCGTGTGTCATGTGTATTCTCTGTTCTATATTTTCGACTGGTCGTAGGTGGTATACGACTTGGTAAGAGTATGATTTGAGTTTTGATTTCAGGCTCAAATGGTTGGATACTATTGTGAGCGGTGCTATGTAATGGTTTGCTTGTCTATGATGATTGCAGGACCTTGAGACTAGTCGTGGCGAGGCATGGAGGGCCGAGACTAGGCAGGGGATGCTGAGGTCGTGAGCGGCCGGGAGATGCCAAAGACGACGAGGTCTGCGAGGTGGTTGCAAGCGTGATCGGCAAGGCAAGAGGAAGCTTCCGGGGAGGCAGCGGAGTGGCATTTTGGAGAAATGCGGAAAGCTGCAAAGGGAAGCTGTGTCTCTGCAAAGCACCAGAGTTGTTGGCGCTAACGGGCAAAGCAGTGGAGCCGTTGGGTGTAACGGGTAAAGCACTGGAGCTCGTTTTCGCTAGTGGGTAAAGTGAGTTGAAAACCCGGTGTTAGGTGGGGGTTTGCGGGTTTCCCCTCTTTGGTGTGTGTGTGTGTGTGGCTATAAATAGAGAAGGTAGAGCTCGGGTACTGGGGAGATTCTGATCCTCGAGTTGCTCTGTTCTTCCTTTGTTATTTGTGAGTGTGTGGGTTCTCGGGATGGAGCAAGTGTGCTCATGTATCTCCCAGTTGGAGTGGCTGTAGAAACCTCCATTATCAATCATTCATCTCTCTTCCTCTAATTGATTTCTGTCGTCTTGAGATGTTGTGATTGTTTTGTTTGCGATCTATTTTGAGAGCTTGTGCTTCTTGCTATTCTTTTCTCTCCTCTCTTCTTCGTGAGTCTGCTTTCGTCCTTGTGTGCTTTGATTAGCTCAGAACTGGGAATCTGTCTCAAGGCCACTTGGCCAGTTCATTCCCGAGAGCAGGAGTAGAATTAGAGAAGTTCACTTTACCGGATGATTGTGCGCCTCGAGTCCTTCTTCTGTTCTTGGTTCAACCTCTCAGTTATCACTGTTTGATTTCTTTTGTCGGCTCAGGCAAGTGTTCGACCACATGGTGTTCGACCATCAGTTGGCTTACGACCACGTGTGCTCGATCGAAGAAGCTAGTTCTTTCGCCCGATTTGTCGTGTGAGTACTTGGGGAGTTTTTGAAGGCACCATTCACCCCCCCTCTGTTGCCATTTCGGTCCTACACTTTTAAGTAATCCTGTGGTACGTTCTGAGACTGAGGAAACGCAAATCTTTGATAGTAACACTAGAATACGTTTTCACCCTCTTACGGAGTCAGGTTTTTCCCCATGCTTTAGACCTGGCCAATGGGCCGTGCCGGGCTGGCACGGCATGAGCCCGGGCTTGGCACGGCCCGTTAAGGCCCGTGTAATAAACGGGTGTTGGACCGAAATGACGACAGAGGGGGGGGGGGGGTGAATGGAGCCCTTTAAAAATTTCCCCCCGAGTATCCACAAGATTTCTCTACTCTCCGATAGCCATGTAAGCTATGAAGAATCGAGAATTTAAGCTCACTTGAAATCACACAACAGAGAGCTAAAACGATCTGAAAGGCAGCAACTAGAAACACCTATCTGGTGCAAATGAACAGAGATCACTCCCACTGCCGAAATCAGACAAAAGAGATAAAGGGACACTTGGTTGAAATATCTAAAAGCAAGAGAGACAAGCTTCAATTGATACCAGAAAGAAAAGCTCAAAAGCAATACTCAAAAAGAGACATGTATGCTGCCAACACACTTCAACCGAAGGTAGCTAGACAATACATACCATTGGCCAAAATCTGCTTTTTAGACCAAACTTGCACCCAGCCTAAATCAACAGGAGAAATGAAATTCTGGGCTGCATGCAGTATGGTTAAAATCAGCATAGATCAGCAATTAAATAGCCAAAAATTCAGCTGAAAATGAAACCATTTGGACTGCATGCAGCAAGGTTGAAAACAGCACAAAAAGAGAAAGACACATGAATACTTCCTTGAGTAATTCGGCCAAAAAGAAAAAGCATGCAGACTAAAAGCTTAAAAGCTTGAACCAATGAAAATGAGCACACAGCAAGGAACTTCTGCACTTGCCGTAAAGATTAAAAGCCAAAAAGAAACTTGGACAAGAAAGGGGAGATAAAAACAGATTTACTAGAGACCCTCAAATCAAGTGATCATGAAACTTTTGATCCTGCCTGTTTGCTCTTGGAAATGGATTAAACATAAGTCCATGAAGACATTCCCATGTCACAGCAAAAGTTTTTCAACTCAACAACCAAAGATTCAGGGGAAGAAATCAAACAACTTGGCAACAGTAAGGACGAACAGAGAGACAAAAGAGAAGAAGGCAGAAAAATTAGAGCAACTTAAATAAAATCTCTCATATTGATTTAGAGGAAGAGAGATACCACGATTACATATGAGGAATTTTTTAGCTCATCTCTCTAAAAATCCTACCCTCTCATTTCATGTATGGAGAGAACCAAATAAAACCCTAACTCTTACACCCACTATCTCTAAAAATTCTGCATACTATTTCTCTCTAAAATCCATGAAGACTACTAGAGAACACCCTCTCTATTTATAACGTCCACTAATGGGTTTACAAACCACTTTACCCATTAGCTCTCAACAACTCCTGACGCTTTATCCACAATCCACTTCCTTTAGTGCAGCTTTGCGTATTCACCAAAACGCCCCTCGCGCACCTTCCAGGAAGCTTCCTCATTCCTTGCCTTGCAAGCCTCGTAGCCACCTCGAGTCTTTCGTCCGATTTGCGCAAGGCTTTTGTTACGGCACTTTCTTTTCCTGACGATTATAGAGTAGAAGTGTCGCAAACAGAGACAGAAGTAACTGAGATTTTAAATATGACGTTTACTGAGGAGGACATGCTATTAGGTTCTAAGAAGCACAACAGGCCGCTTCTCATGTCCGGTGAAATTGATGAGGCTCCTGTAAATCGCATAATGATAGATGGCGGATCTGCCATAAATTTATTACCTTTGCGTACCTTAAAAAGGATTGGATATTCCAAAAAGGACTTGAGCCGATCTAATGTGGTTATTCATGGCTTCAATCAATTTGGTCAGGAAGCTATGGGTAACATATCATTGGTTTTAAAGTTGGAAACACTATGCACATATGTGAACTTTCACGTGATCGATGTGGGTACCTCATATAATGCCCTGCTTGGCCGCCCATGGTTGCATGAAAATCAAGTCGTACCATCTACGCTTCATCAATGCATCAAATACAAAGATCAATCAGGGGAGATAATACAGATATTTGCTGATAAGAAGCCATTCACAATAGCTGAATCCTTCTATGCTGATGCAAAATTCTACTTCGAGCCCGTCGATAAAGTGTGTAAGCCGAAGTCAGTGCTTGTACCAGAGTCAAATTTTATAAAGAAAGATATTGAAGAATCCTCATCAACAGCAAAGATATATCAATATATACCAAGTGACCAAAGGAAGAAAGGAGATCCAATATTTCGTGTCATGAATAAATCATCCTCTAATAAAGGTATTGAGTTTCTGACACCCTTACCTCCTTTGGTACAACATAAAATAAAACAAGCTCAAAATCAATTGCACAACTCTAGCACAAGCAAGAATAAGAATAGAGTAGTTGCTCAAATAACTCTGTCAAATAGGGATGATGAATCATTACCTATTTCTTTATATGATGATAAGGTTCTTTATATGATGCAGAAAATGGGTTATGATATCATGAAAGGCCCTTTTCTATGCAACGGTCGGGGGGAGCTTGCACCATTTGAAAAGGCGCTGTCCCAAGCACAACTTGAAGCCCTACACGAAGATCAAACATTAAAGGAAAAGAGGTATGGGTTGGGTTATGATGTTTATATGACCTCGGCTGAATTTATAGACACAACGGCAGCGGCTCCACAAATGGAGGATGGAAATCAACCCACCATTGATGAATTGGAAGAAATCAATATTGGGACGCTCGACGAGCCTCGTCCAGTTTATATCAGCAAACGTTTATCTAAGGAAAGTAAAGAAGAATATCATAAATTTCTTTCAACAAATAGGGATGTGTTCGCTTGGACATATGAAGAAATGCCAGGGTTGGATCCAGCAGTGGCAGTACATCGACTCGCTATACAGGAGGACATCCCACCGGTCAAGCAACCACAACGGACGTTTCGACTAGATATACTCCCAAAAATAGAAGCTGAAGTCGATAAACTCATAACAGCTAGGTTTATTCGGGAGGTCAAATATCCTAAGTGGCTTTCCAATATTGTTCCTGTCAACAAGAAGAATGGGCAAATTCGTGTATGTGTAGATTTTAGAGATTTGAATAGGGCATGCCCTAAAGATGATTTTCCAATACCTATCTCTGGAATACTTATTGATTCTACTATGGGACATGAAATATTTTCATTTATGGATGGCTTTTCGGGTTATAATCAAATAAAAATGGCACTAGAAGATGAGGAGTTAACAGCATTCCGAACACCCAAAGGTATATTCTGTTATAGGGTTATGCCTTTTGGACTTAAAAATGCTGGTGCAACATATCAACGAGCCATGACAATTGTCTTTGATGGACTATTGCACATCATCGTTGGGTGCTACATAGATGACATCATTGTAAAATCAAAACATGAAAGAGATCACTTAAAGCATCTCTCTATGGTTTTTGAACGCCTTAGACAACATAATTTGAAAATGAACCCAATGAAATGTGCCTTTGGGGTCTCTTCTGGAAAATTTCTAGGTTTTATAATTACAAAGCGTGGAATAGAAATCGACCCAACTAAAATAGAGGCAATTGTTAAAATGCCACCACCTAAAAACCTTCATAAATTGAAGAGCCTCCAAGGTCATTTAGCATATATTAGGAGATTTATCTCAAATCTATCCGGGAGATGCAAACCTTTTTCCCGGCTTATGAGAAAAGGTGTTCCTTTTCAATGGGATCAAGCATGCCAAAATGCATTCTTAGATATAAAGAAGTATTTAATAAATCCCCTTGTCTTGAGTGCACCAATTAAAGGACGACCATTAATTCTTTATACGGCAGCCATGCCAACGTCATTAGGTGCTCTTTTGGCATAGAATAATGATGAAGGAAAAGAAGTGTCCTTATATTATCTTAGTCGCACCCTTGTTGGGGCAGAATGCAATTATCCAGACATGGAGAAAATATGTTTAGCATTGGTATTTGCGGCACAAAAATTGCGCCACTATATGCTAGAGCACACTGTGCACCTCATTTTGAGAGCAGATCCGCTCCGATACATCTTAAATAAAATGGTTCTTTTAGGGTGATTAGCTAAATGGGCGATGTTCCTGTCACAATTTGACATTGTGTTTGTACCACAAAAAGCTACGAAAGGGCAAGCTTTGGCAGACTTTTTAGCTGCACACCCTATTCCTGATAATTTTCCTATCGATGATGATTTACCAGACGAAGAGATATTTGTCACATGAATCGCCAATTCAACATGGCAAATATATTTTGACGGTGCTTGTCGGCGATCGGGAGCGGGCGCCGGCATCATCTTTGTTACGCCTAATGGAGAAATAATTCCATATTCATTCACTTTAACCTCAGCAGTTTCAAATAATTATGCTGAGTATGAAGCTTTAATTATAGGGCTGGAAATAGCCTTAAATATGGGATTGAGCACACTGTCGGTGTATGGTGATTCCCAATTAGTTATTAACCAACTTTTAGGGATTTACATGATAAAGAAAGAGGAATTAATGCCATATTTTCTGAGGGCAAAAGAGCTTATGTCTATGTTCACTAACTTAAGTATACAACATATTGTTAGAAGCCAAAATGAAAAGGCTGATGCGCTGGCAAGTTTGGCAGCTAGCATGTCAATAAATTCTTATGAAATAATGGACATGCGCATAGAGGAACGGAGAGTCCTACCAATACTCACTGAGGAGGATGAAACAACATCCTCTATAGCATTGACAGCGGATATTTGTGAAATTGAAGTAGGAGATTGGCAGACTCCATTTCTTGAATATTTACTCCACGGTTATCTACCTCTGAATTCTTGTGAAAGGACTAGAATCCGAAGAAGGTCAGTCCACTACACATGTATAAATGATACGCTTTATAGACGTTCATATGATGGTATCCTGCTGCGTTGCCTCGCTGGAAATGAGGTGATGGAAGCATTGAAGGAAGTGCATGCTGGAGTTTGTGGTGCACACCAATCTGGGCCCAAACTACATTACCAATTAAAGCATTTGGGCTATTATTGGCCTACAATGTTCGAAGATGCTATGAAATTTGCAAAAAAATGTCATGAGTGTCAGGTACATGCTGACTTCATCCATCAGCCACATGAGCCACTGCACCCCACCAACATGTCCTGGCCCTTTGAAATGTGGGGAATGGATATAGTCGGGCTAATTCAGCCGCCATCATCCAAAGGGCATAAATTCATTCTTGCAGCGACTGACTATTTCTCTAAATGGGTGGAAGTCATACCATTGAAAGAAGTTAAGGTAGAAAATGTAGAAAATTTTATAAGAACTCATCTTATATATCGCTTTGGCGTCCCTTCGTGAATTATATCTGATAACGGGTCACCATTCAAAAATAGACAGATGGAAAAGTTGTGCGCAAAATTTAAAATAAAACACCATTTTTCTACGGCATATAATGCAGCGGCCAATGGACAAGCTGAGGCATTTAATAAAACCCTGTGCAAATTATTAAAGAAGGTGGTCTCAAAGAACAAGCGAGATTGGCATGAAAAACTGCTCAAAGCCTTGTGGGCATATAGGACCACGACACGCACACCAACTGGAATGACTCCTTACTCAATGGTATATGGAGGAGAGGCGGTCTTACCTTTGGAAGTACAAATTAATTCTTTGAGAGTCGCTATGCATGAGAAACTCGTAGAATAGGAGGCCGCTAAAATGCGGTTAGAAGAATTAGAACGTCTGGAAGGGAAACGTCTTCAAGCATTACAAAACTTAGAAGCATACCAGGCAAGAATGTCATGAGCTTTTGATAAGCGCCTCAAAAGGAGGTCATTTGAAGAGGGAGATTTAGTTCTCGCTGTTATTCGCCCCATGAATATTACACACCGGATGCATGGAAAATTTGAGCCTAAATGGGAAAGCCCTTACATCATAAAAGAAGTATATTCTAGTGGCGCATATAAAATTATTTCCCCAGATGGTGAATATTCCCCACCACCGATAAATGGGAAATTTCTAAAGCGTTACTACGCGTAAAAAAAATAATAAACGCTCTAACGCCTTACGAGTTTAAACTGTGGCGTAAAAAAATAATAATAAGCGCTCCAACGCCTTACGAGCCTAAACTATGGCGCAAAAAAAAGCGCTCCAATACCTTACGAGCCTAAACTGTGACGCAAAAAAAAAAACAAAAACAAAATAATAAGCGCTCCAATGCCTTACGAGCCTAAACTGTGGCGCAAAAAAATAATAAGTGCTCCAACGCCTTACGAGCCTAAACTGTGTCGCCAAAAAAAAAAGCGCTCCAACGCCTTACGAGCCTAAACTGTGGTGCAAAAAAAAAAATAATAAACGCTCCAACGCCTTACGTGCTTAAACTGTGGCGTAAAATAATAATAAGCGCTCCAACGCCTTACGAGATTAAACTGTGGTGTGAAATAATAATAAGTGCTCCAACGCCTTACGAGCCTAAACTGTGGTGCAAAAAAAAAAGCGCTCCAACGCCTTACGAGCCTAAACTGTTGTGCCAAAAAAAAAAGCGCTCCAATACCTTACGAGCCTAAACTGTGACGCAAAAAAAAAACAAAAACAAAATAATAAGCGCTCCAACGCTTACGAGCCTAAACTGTGGCGCAAAAAAAATAAGCGCTCCAACGCCTTACGAGCCTAAACTGTGTCGCCAAAAAAAAAGCGCTCCAACGCCTTACGAGTCTAAACTGTGGCGCAAAAAAAAAAGTGCTCCAAAGCCTTACAAGCTTAAAATGTGGCATAAAAAAAAGAGAAAGTAAATAAATAAGCGCTCCAAATCCTTACAAGCGTAAAAAAAAACCTTATGAGATTAAGTTGTGACGTAAAAAAAACGGGGAGCACTCCAAAGCATTGCAAGCCTAAACCGTGGTAAAAATAGTATACTCAAGTTTAAACTGCAAGCACTACAAAAATGTTTATGTAGCAGTAAGCACATGGTATGCATAAAGCAATTACATCAGCGGTATAAAGCATTGACGCTTCATTGAAGATGCCAAAGCATTGATGCTTCATGGTTGGCATATCACGTACAAAATAAAAAGAGGGTAATACTAGTTCCTAGTTAGCAAAAGCTTCCGGGATATATCAGCTCCAGTATGTCGCGATATTTAGAGGAAATAAATAGAGTGTTAACACGGGTAGGCTCAATACAAAAGTGTTGAATATAAAATAATTTAAAGCTTACAAATTTAACTGAAATATTTAAAAGTAAATCACAGCAAAAGAGTAGAGTGGATGATCACGGGAGAGGAAAACTAAGCGTGTGTTTAAACCAAATAAATCCCGGGAAGTGCGGCGTCAGTTAGAAGGTGCAGTTAGCTCTAGACGTGAAGCTTGTATTTCAAAGCTAACAAATAGCTAAAATCAACGTGCAAGGCTGCATGCATATGCACGTTCTAGAAGTGTCTTCGTAGCGAGCATGTCCAAGTAAATACCCTTATAAATACACCCAATATATATATACGTATATATACACACACACATGAGGTGTGTCGAGTTCCAATGCAAAAAAAAATACTTTTGCACTGGACCTCGAGGGGGCATTTGTTGACACCAATTTTATCCGAAATTTTTATGGCATGTTTGTAGTGCGAGTGAAAGTCTTGTGTCAAATTTTCAGCTTATTCGGAGCACATATGCTCACTCGAATAAGATAATACGGCTGGATGCCGTACACAAAGCACAAGTCCGGCTTCCAGTATTATTTGTGTGTGCTACATATTACGATTGAGTGGCGAATTTTTATGGCATGTTTGTGTTGTGAGTGAAAGTTTCATGTTTAATTTTCAGCTCATTCGGAGCACATATGCTCACTCGAATAGGATAATACGGCCGGATGACGTACGCAAAGCACAAGTCCACCTTTCAGGATTTTTTGTGTGTGCTACGTATTACCATCGAGTAGCGAATTTTTATGGCATGTTTGTGGTGCGAATGAAAGTCTCATGTTTAATTTTCAGCTCACTCGGAGCACAAATGCTCACTCAAATAGGATAATACGGCCGGATGACGTACGCAAAACACAAATCCGCCTTCCAAGATTTTTTGTGTGTGCTACACATTACAATTGAGTGGCGAATTTTTATGACATGTTCGTGGTGCAAGTGAAAGTCTTGTGTTTAATTTTTAAGTCATTCGGAGAAGAAATGCTACTCGAATAAATTAATATAGTCAGAAGACATACGCAAAAGCAAAAAAAAAAATCATGCCAATAGCCATATACGCTCACGTGCTATATACATGCATAAAGGAAAATCAAAATATTTATAAGAACTAATTGCCCTCTCCATAAAAAAAGGGAGCTTCAACTACCCCATGTGCATGCATGCAAGAATCCCTTATCTGTGCAGCATGAAGCCCACGTCCAGCACGTTTGCATGCTTGTGAGGCTTCAGTAGCACAGCTAAAAAACTAAAATTGGGAAAAGAAAAATCAAAATGAGAAGTTACCATAACTTCTCCTCATAAACCACCCTCATCCTTGTGCTATAAATAGGGGGGTAATGGTATGGAAAGAGAAGGCTTTTTGGAGAAGGAAAGGGAGGAAACGCTGTCCATTTGGAGAGAAAACGACTCCACTCGATGTCCTGCAGCCAACACGGACAAGAAACAAATCACATAGCACCGCTCGACACAAAGTAACCAAACATAATCATCAGAAAGATACTCAAAGCCCAAACCGATCGAAGCGAAAAATAAACGACTTAAGCCTGTTCGACCTAGTTCGACAAAGTCCGACCGAAACGATTGCACCGCGCAACGACATGGTCCGAATCACTCAAATCAAACTCGACTCACCTAAACCGATGTCAATTACTCATTATACACATGGGGTGACCACCACATGGTCTCTCAATCTCCCCTTTGATGAGTATATTGACAAACCCAGAAAAAGCATGAAGTTGAGTTTGTTTGTGAAGAGTCCAACATGGTCCAAAAGAAGGCAATGAAGCGAATGACCATGTCGACAGAAGGAACACTAGAGCAACAACAGAAAGAGCAAATTGTTCTCCAAAACTCTAGAATGATCCCAAATGACTTTTTCTCCAAAATTCTCCCCCTTTTGGCAATAAACACATCAAGGATACAAAAGAGAGAATATGACATGATATTGGATGAAATGGCTGAAGTTTGATTATTCTAAGCATTTAGAGCCATGAGAATCATCCAAGATGACCAACAAGTACTACTACAAAAGAGGCTATACTGGACGGGTACATCACAGACGGTTTTACTGGCAACCGTCTGTGATATTTTCATAGACGGTGATGGGAACGGGGTCCCGATCTTCCAACAGGTTCTGGGTAAATTTGATTTGGTGGAGGCGCGACACAAATCGATCCGGCTTCCGAACGACACGTTCCGAACCCCGCAATCGCAGCACCACGTCTCCTCAGGTTATCAACCGTGCACAGCCCGGTTGACCTCGCCAAGAAGGCTAATCCTCACCTGCGAATCGAAGAACACAAGCAAGAACAAGGAAGAACACAACTGAATTGTAGATGGATTGATTTAGCACTCGAAAGTTGGGGTCTCACAAACCGATGAACGGCGATTCTGTTCAAAGACAAATTAATCTAAGCAAAACCCAAACCCTAATGGTAGGGGTGGCGGCTAGATATAAAGGAGTGAGGGGCGTGCAAAACCCTTAGACGCGCCCCTAATGGGCTCCAACACGATACAAAGCCGATCGGCCCAAAAGATGGTGGCGCAGCACCCTGACAGATTCTGAACGCCCACTTGTTTCGACAATTACTGTTGACTCAGAAGGAATTTTGACATGGGACCAAAGCCATTGAAAGGTCATCTTCTCAGCTTTCCATACATATGTAGAACGTCCAAAACGGAGTCCGGATGCGATCTGGGCGTCCGTTTTAGTGCGGTCTGGTCCTGGACTCCGAATTGGATTCGAAGTCGGTTTGAGTTGGTCCTCCAACATGATTCGACAGTACTTGCTGGACTTGTGCGCCCCGTAGCCCTTCTCCAAGTACTTCCAGATCCTCTCCATGGTTCCTAATCATAATTAAATCATTAGGTAGCAATCTATTCTCAAATGAACAAAAAGAAGTACTTAGGAACGAGCTCACCTGTAAATTCAATTGTCGGGCGCGAGCTCTAATGATTGGTCCTTGAATGTCAAGTGAAGGAGTGTTGTGTGTATCCGAAGAAGTGATGTCCTCATCAGACGGTTATTAACATGAACCGTCTGTGATAATTGAGACATCACAGACGGTTCTTAATACGAACCGTCTACACTAATCGAGATAACACAGACGGGTCCTGTTAAGAACCGTCTGTGAAAGTTCACAGACGGTTATTAACACAAACCGTCTGTGAAAAGCGAGACAACACAGACGGTTCCTGTTAAGAACCGTCTGTAACAATCCCATGTTACTATAATTGGTGTGTAATAATCACATGTCACCAATAATTGGCGTATACACAGGATTTCGATCTCACCCTTCTATTCTCTCCACATCAAATGGCTGGCACCAGTTCCTCCCACGGCCAGGCCCTTATTAATAACTCCCCATCAACCCTTCCACCGGTACTAGTCACGGGTGAGTTCATCCACTAGCTAGCTTCCTGCATGCATCTCCCCTCCGCTGTGAGCTAGCACCTCCATCGCGGCACGGCGGCATACTAGACAACACACTCTTGCCGTAAGTGTCGTAAGTGTGTCTTGTTTAGTGTGACCGTCATGCCACGAAGGGTTTGTTAGCTTGTTATCCTGTAATAGATCGATCTGAATGTGTTGTTGACTTGTTGTGCTTGCCTCTGTATTTGCTTGTTCCTCCACAACGCCGACTACTGCCGTGAGCTAGTGCCTGTGTATTTGCTTATTCGTCGACAACGCAGACTACTGCTGTGAGCTAGCGCCTTCGTCACGGCACGACGGGTGGCTGGACAACACACTCTTTCCGTAAGTGTCGTAAGTGTGTCTTATTCAGCTGCACGATTGTGCCATGAAGGGTTCGTTAGCATGGGTAACATTATTTAATTTCTTGAGGCTAGACAAAAACAGAAAAAATTTAATTTATCTGGGAATGTCTTTTTTTGCACTTTTGTAATAAAATTGCCTTGAATTTTGTCGGGAAAGATGAACTGTTTCGTCAGGGCATGACTGCCAATTCGAAGCATATATAGCATAGCATCCGAGGCACATCCGAGGCCTGCTGCTGTGTCTTGAGGAATGCCAAGAGCTGGTCTTTAGATGTGGCACATCTAAAGACCAGCTCTTGGCATTCCTCAAGACACAGCAGCAGGCCTCGGATGTGCCTCGGATGCTATGCTATGCTTCGAGTTGGCAGTCATGCGCCTGACGAAACAGTTCATCCCCATGTAACTATCACAGACGGTTTGTAGTGTAAACCGTCTGTGAAGGACTATCACAGACGGTTCTATACACGAACCGTCTGTGATATTATGTACATCATAGACGGTTCGTGTTAAGAACCGTCTGTGATATTGTTTGTATCACATACGGTTAATATTAATAACCGTCGGTGATAATTCACAGACGGTTATTAATACGAACCGTCTGTGATATAATTTTCACAGACCGTTTGTGGTTGGAACCATCTGTGATATTCTGCGTAGTATTAATTACTTGGCGTACTTGCATGCTTGAAGGATGTCGACACCGATCTGTCTTCATTGCGCTGCATAGGTGGAGCAAGGCGGCCGGCTTTAGGGAGTTGGGGGTGAAAAAATATCACCGTCTTCTTAGTGATCTAATCAGAGGTTAGTATACTCAATTACTTAACATTCATAGTGATCTGATCAGAGATTAGTACTCAATTACTTAACATTCTTTGTGATCTGATCAGAGGTTAGTAGTAGGGGTAATAATCATTTTTGACACCCATTTGTCACTTGTGTAGCGTAGATGGACCGAAGCTGGATGTATATTGAGAACCGTGTGAGTGAAGAGTACATTACTGGCGTGTCTGCTTTTAGAAGGGCGGCCGAGCTGGATATGTTGAAGAAGGGGATGAAATATATGTATTGCCCATGTATTGATTGTGATAATCTCAAGATGTTTAGCAACTCAGTAGCAGATTGAAGCTCATTTGATTGAAGGGGTTTGAGAAAAGGGTACAAATGTTGGACGATCACGGTGAAGAGAAGAGTACACAAGAAGGTAGTTATGACATAGTCGAGGAGACAACGATATGCGATTGTGGACTATTCTTTCGATCATGAGGATAGGTCACGGGATGACAACTGGATTAGATGTTACGTGATGCGTAAGGAACTATAGTGAGAGAGAGTTTGGTAAATTCGAGGGCTTGATGGAGGACTCGGAGAAACCTTTGTTCCCGGCTGCAAGCCGCAATACACGAGGTTGTCATCAGTTCTAGAACTGCTAAAATTGAAGGCAAGCAATGGTTGGTCGACAAGAGTTTCACTGACATTATTAGGTCTCCTAGTGGACATGCTTCCAACGGGAAATGTGTTGCGAGAACCACCTACCAAGCCAAGAAGATTCTTTGTCCATTAGGAATGGAAGTAGAAAGAATACATGCATGTCGGAATGATTGTATCTGTATCAGTAAAGAGTATGCTAGCTTATATGTTTGTCCGGTGTGCAAAGCATCCCGATACAAGCATAAAAATGACTCGATGATGGGAAGGGCATCGAGGTGAAGCAAGGACCTCTGCTAAGGTGATGTGGCATCTTCTGTAATCCCCGTTTGAAGCGTTTATTTGCAAACCGCAAGGATGCAAGATTGATGCGTTGGCACTGTGAGCAGCGTAAGAAAGACCGGAATGATAAGACATGTTGCTGATTCTGCCAGTGGAGGAACATCGATAGGATGTTTGTAGATTTCGGTGTGGAACCAGAAATATAAGGTTTGGGTTGAGTGAGATGGAATGAATCCTTTTGGTAACATGAGCAACCGACATAGCACCTGGCCCGTGACTCTGTGCATGTACAACCTTCCTCCTTGGCTGTGTATGAAGCGGAAATATATTTTGATGTGTTCCTAGCCCCATTGGTGGAAGATCTTGCAATATTGTGGAATGAAGGGGTACATGTATGGGATGCGGACAAACGAGAGAACTTCACTCTACGCGCCATGTTGTTCTGCACCATTAATGATTTTCCTGCCCTTGGTAACCTGTCAGGGTTGAGTATAAAAGGAGCCAAAGCGTGTCCGCACTGCTTAGATTATACCGAGAGTGTGTGGTTGAACAACTCGCGAAAAACTGTGTACATGCGTCACCGTAGGTTCCTTCCAAAGTATCACCCATACCGCAAGATGAAGAAACAATTTGAAGGAAAAAAAGAGGATGACTCAGTACCAAGACCTTTTAGCGGGAAAGAGGTGTATGATATGGTCAAGAATATAAATGTTGTGTTTGGAAAGGGACGTAAATTGAGGAAGAACATGTGGAAAAAGAGGTCAATATTTTGGGACTTGCCTTATTGGGAGCACTTAGAAGTTCGCAATTGCATCGATGTCATGCACGAGAGAAGAATGTATGTGACAGTTTGATTGGTCTCTTACTGAACATTCCTGATAAAACAAAGGATGGTGTTAACGCAAGGCGTGACTTGGTCGCTATGAACATCAGGATCGAGTTAGCACCGATAGAGACCGATAAAGGCCGGACGTACCTTCCCCCAGCATGTTACACTCTGTCTAAGTCTGAGAGAACTAAATTGTGCCAGTCCTTAAATGGTGTGAAAGTTCCATCCGGTCACTCGACAAGCATGAAGAAACTTGTTTCCATGGAACAATTGAAATTAATTGGCATGAAGTCTCACGACTGTCATGTGCTAATGACTCAAATGCTACCTGTTGCAATTAGAAGTATTTTGCCTAACAAGGTTCGAGTGACAATCATAAGGCTATGTTATTTCTTCAACGCAATTGCTCAGAAGGTCATTGATCTGGATGGACTAGATGCTCTGCAAAACGAGGTGGTGACAACTCTATGTCATCTAGAGATGTATTTCCCTCCATCATTTTTTGATATCATGGTCCATCTCATTGTCCACCTTGTGAAAGAGATAAAAATATGTGGCCCCGTATTTCTACGTCATATGTACCCTTTCGAGAGGTACATGGGAATTCTGAAGTCCTATGTACGCAATCGATCTCGACCGGAGGGTAGCATCATCGAAGGTTATACAACAGAAGAGGTCATTGAATTCTGCATCGGCTACATGGCTCAGGTAGAGCCGATAGGTGTACCTCTATCTCGTCACGAGGGGAGGCTAGAGGGTATCGGGACTATTGGGAGGAAAGTAATAAATCCGGATCAAAATACGTATGCTCAAGCCCATTTCATGGTTTTACAACACATGACTGAAGTGACCCCATATATTGAAGAGCACAAGGACATGCTACGTCAGGAGAATGCAGGCCAGTCAGAAGTTTGGATCACGAGACAACACAACCGTCAGTTCAACGAATGGTTCAAGGCGCAATTGACTAGGAGGTTGTCAAGTGAAACACTACAATGGTTGGCAAAAGGGCCAAAATTTACAATTGTAACATGGCAAGGATACAACATTAATGACTACACATTTTATACAACAGATCAAGATAGAAAGAGCACAGTGCAGAACTCAGGTGTCCGCATAGATGCCTATGATGCGCACGGTAGTACCACTGGCCCAAGCTCGTACTACGGGCTTGTAGAGGAGATTTGGGAGCTTGACTACGTAATTTTCAAAATTCCTCTATTTCGGTGCCGTTGGGTCCAACTCCCACGGGGTGTAAAGGTTGACAAGTACGGTGTCACTACCGTGGACCTCGAATGTGTAGGATACAAAGACGAACCATTCGTACTTGCGAGGCAAGTTGTTCAAGTATTTTATGTAACCGACCCGGCAAATAAGAAGCGCCATGTAGTTCTTCAGGGAAAAAGAAGGATTGTCGGGGTTGAGAATGTTGTGGATGAGGAAGAGTACAATCAATTTGATGATTTGCCTCCATTCGGAGACGGCATCAGGCTCGATGAAGAACAAGGCGATGAAGCAAGCTATATGTGTGTCGATCATCGTGAAGGGCTTTATTTAAAATGATATAGCCAAAGTGTAATAAATGATATTGGTTATGCTTGTATTTTTCATAAATGTATGTATGTTCCATTGTAATTGTAAAATGACTAAGGAACCCATGCATTGTAATTGTAAAATGACTAAGGAACTATGAAATAGTTATATTTATGGTTATGCTTGCGTTTTTCATAAATGTATCTATGTTTCATATTGTAATTGTAAAATGAAATAGGAACCTAGCTAGCTGCGGGTATTTATAGTGAACTATCACAGGCGGTTTATCAAAAGAAACCGTCTATGATAACACATCACAGACGGTTCTATCGATATAACCGTCTGTGATAATATGGATAGCAGGGGTGGGAGGGACCAAAACCTAGCTAGCAGGGGCGCTGCAGAGTGGAGACAAGAGACTGCGGCAGAGCGGACTCCGCAGACCTAGCTGCGGGTATTTTAAGATGAGCTATCACAGACGGTTCTATCAATATAACCGTCTGTGATATGCATTATCACAGACGGTTCTATCGATATAACCGTCTGTGATAATATGGATATCACAGACGGGTATATATATAGAGCCGTCTGTGATAATATGGATATCACAGACGGTTATATTGATAGAACCGTCTGTGATAGGTCATCTTTAAATACCCGCAGCTAGGTCTGTGGAGTCCGCTCTGCCGCAGTCTCTTGTCTCCACTCTGCAGCGCCCCTGCTAGCTAGGTTTTGCTCCCTCCCACCGCCGCTCCCTCCCGATGCTGCCGGTCCCTCCCGAAGCCGCCGGTCCCTCCCGACGCCGCCGCTCCCTCCCGACGCCGCTCCCTCCCGCCGCCGGTCCCTCCCGACGCCGCCGGTCCTCCCGACGCCGCTCCTCCGGCCGCCGGTCCCTCCCGACGCCGCCGCTCCCTCCCGACGCCGCTCCCTCCCGACGCCGCCGGTCCCTCTCGACACCGCCGGTCCCTCCCGACGCCGGTGGTCCCCCGGACGCCGGTCCCTCCCGACGCCGCTCCCTCCCGACGCCGGTCCCTCCCTGTGCTTCACATGTTAGCTTTATGATATATGCTTCACATGTATTTTATGTTATATGCTTCACATGTTATATGCTTCACATGTATTTTATGTTATATGCTTCACATGTTAGCTTTATGATATGTGCTTCACATGTATTTTATGTAGCATATATTATATGCTGCAGTTGTTTAGCTCACTGTAGGCACTTCATAGAACCTTGTAACAATAATATATGCTGCACTTGTTAGCTGCAAGGTCTATTTGGAAGGCCCATAGCTCACTGCAATTAGCTAATCGTTAGAACTTTGTCAAAGGGCATAAAGCAAGTGACACACTCCAGTGTATCTTGTTCAATGAACTTGATGCACTGGTTTGTGTCACTTGATTCATAGAACTTTGACAAGCTGGGTCCATAGCTCACTTCAATTAGTTTTTTCTTAGAAGAGAGATGGCATCCACACAGTCTTCGTTGTCGTCATCTGGGTCTCACGCTCCCAAGACTGCGAAATCTAAACGTGGCCGAGGAGTATCGAAATGGCCAGAGGCCCGAATGACCATCACGGTGGTCTCTCTGGATGGGATCCCTCTGGAACCGTCGAAAGCAGCGTCATCATTTCGGACTACCTGCGGGATAATTGGAAGGCAACGGGTCCCCATCACCATAGCAAGCTGGAAAGATTTGACAAAGGATCACAAAAATCAGCTATGGGAGGAACTTACAAATTCGTTCGAGTTCCCAGCAGAAGCACAGGGACTCGTGCAACGACAGGCGCTCCTCACGATGGAAAAACCATGGAAGAATTTTAAGAGCACTCTTGTGATGAAGTACGTGGCCGAGGATGTCACGCCCTTCACGAAGTATCCTTTCGTGTCGCCGGAAACATGGGAGGCCTTTGTGCAGATGAAGACGACGACCGAATTTGAACAACAAAGTGCGGCGCACAAGGACCTCCAGTCAAAAAACACGCACCCTCACAGACTCGGCACTGCTGAGTACGCGGGTAAAATCCTGCAATGGAGGATGCAGGATGAGGTCGCAATCCGATCGGAGGCCTCTCCGCCATTTGCCGGGATCGCAAACGAGCGCGCTCAAAACTGGTTAAGAGCGAGGTCATCAACCACATCTTCGGGTGTCTCTTTCAAAAACCCCACAGATGAGGAAGTGTCCCAACGCCTGGTAAAATATGTTAAACAACATAGTTGTTAACACCTCTTGAACTTCATGGGTTCAAAAATAACATGATTAATTGCCTCTTGCAGCAATCATTGACTACCGAATCTTCTTGTGGCTCCTTTGAAGAATATAGGGAGATAGATGTACTATCACAGGCCTTGGGAAACAAAGAGCACCCATGTCGCACACGAGGCATGGGGGTTTATGTACCTTGGAGGCACGGATTTCCAGATTACTCCGAGACATATAGGAGTAGGAAGAGATCCAAGGCGTCTGCAGCGAACAAATAAAGCAGAGCTTCGTGCTCAACTTGAGGAGCAACTATCGCCTCACTTCAAGAGCAGCATCGCCTCACTTCGAGGAGAGATAGATTCGTTGCGGGAAGAACTGAGACAAGTCCGCAACCAATCGCAACCCACTCCTAGTACTGCGGTACCCAGTCCCCCTCAATGTCGCAGTAGCTGCGCGTCCACACCAATTTCTGAACATAGCGATGCCCGCTTATGTATTGATGACATTTAGGTAATGTACCTCTTTAGAGTGGTACATAGATCTCTCTGGTGGACGCCTTAACTCATCTCTTGTATCGTTATGTAGGAGCCCATGCCTTGCAGCCTCAAAGTCAGGCTTGTTGGATCTATTCCCGTTGACGCTGGGCGCGGCATGGTGTATCCATTGCTGCCAGGGACGCTGGTGCACGGTGTACAAGTAGACACCGGTTTCATAAAGATCCAGGTGGACATGATTAATGATATTTTTAAGTCCATCCCTCTTGAGAAGCCCCCAAACGAAGAGATTAAGACATTAGGGGATGCCGTCCACACATTCATTCGGTGGCCCAAGAGGGACATCGTCCTCGACATGTCCGTGCCACAATCTTCACATCCAGTGGCCCAAGAGGGACGTCGCCCTAGACCTGGCACATCGGCTCCGGTGGCTCCACCTCCACCTCCAAATCCAGTAAAGTCTGTTGCATTAGCTCCCGCCGAGACGCCACCGAGAACATATCATAAGCGAGGCTCTAAGGCCTCCAAGGCTCATGCGAAGAAAATTAAGCCGCGTCCCGTGCCATGGACGTTTACTCTAGGAGTGTCGTTGGTGCCCGACTCACAATTACGCCAGCTTGGTATGATTTGCAATAGATTGCATGCCTGGTACATGGAGAAGTCCAATTTGAAGCCAAACCGGCAGAGTGCATTCACTCTGAAATATAACAAGACGCATTTCCTCCACGACTCGGGCTACATCGTCATGACATTTGAAGATTTATTCTTACTATTCAATCTCGACGAACTCGACGCCTCACTTCTACGATGCTAGACACTGTCAGTGTACTGTACAATGAAGTTCTACATTCACGTTATACAGATAAATGTCATTACTCTTTCTTTATGTATAGATACATGATCCAAGAAGTCCGGCGAACGCGACGACCAGTGGGTTTCCTTGACCCTCACTTGGTCTCCGAGCAATCTATCAACGCAGATGCATCCTTCGTGCAAGGTTACATAACGAGGGGATTGATTGCTCACAGCGACAAGGAGTACGTCATGGTACCCTTCAACCAAGGGTAAGTGCTTTACTAGTTGCCATACATATGTCGTGACACGCTACGACACCACACGCGATTTCCGGTACCCGCTACAACACAATAATCCTATATCATACTTTGTTATAATGCCTCTAGAATTGACAATACCGATGTATGTAATTCTATTTTTGCAGTGCCACCAGCAGCTACAGGGCAACGTATGTGGATTCTACGTTTGCCGCCATATGCAGGAAATCATGGGTACTAAGATCAATGATCCAGAGGTTTGTCAGGTCCTTCCAATAATTATTATTTTCTGATTATATATATGTATTTATATTACACACATATGCTAATGAATGACTTAACATTGCTCGTAGCGACAGCGGGTGAACTTCGACCAAAGTGCATATGATCTTGACAATCTCGTCGAAATTCGTGCAATGATCTCCCAATTCTTGCTAGCAGAGGTCATAAGTAAGAGTGGAGAGTTCTACGCCGGCAATGGTGATAATTAGATGTTGAAACATTGGATTCAACTGTACAAATCAAACAATTCCTTCAAATGAATGCATTTGTCAGATTTTGTGTAATGATTTTCATTCTATATATGTATGTGATCTGCTGGCCGTTTGTTACATTCATCTGTTTATCGAATTTTGTTGTAATTTACTATGAGTTGCAATTAACTTATATCTGTCATTTATCTGTAATCTGCTTGCTTGCTTGCTTTCAGAGGGCATGGCTAGCATATCCTGAGGCTAGCCAAGAAACGGCAAATAAAATGGATGATGCACTTGGTATCACAGACGGTTCGTTATTAAAATCGCATCGTGATACAATATCACCGCGGTTTCAAAGAGTGTAAATCGTGGTGTGAATGATATCACAGATGACCTTTACTACTAACCGTCTATGATATACAAATATCACAGACGGTTAGTAATACAAACCGTCTGTGATATTTTATATCACAGACGGTCTTGATTACTAACCGTCTGTGATAGTCGAGTATCACGAGCACGGTTGTTTATAAACAACCGCTCGTGATATTCTCGTATCACGACGGTCTTGATTACTAATCGTCAGTGATAGACGAGTATCACGACGGTTGTTTATAAAAACCGTCGTGATACTGCGTCTATAACGACGGTTAGTAATCAAGACCGTCAGAATGAAGTTATCACGACGGCTCGGGAACCGTCTGTGATAACCACCAACTATCACTGACACCTAAACACTGACGGTTCAGAAACCGTCTGTCATGACGGTTCCGAACCGTCTGTGATAGGGCTGTCTGTAGTAGTGAAGTATCACACCAAGCCATAACACATAAACATGCTATCTAGATCATGACAAGACATGTATAAGCTAGCTAAGCCAATTAAGTCACAATCTGAAATTTAGTGCAATGTTGTGAGCATGTCAAGTCATCCATGATCAAAGTCTAACAAGAGATATCCAAGGATGATGCAAACCATGTCAATAAGCTAAGCGGAACCAAGAAGCTAATATTGAATCAATTTAGAGTGCTATACGCTCAAGAGTGAAATATTTGTTTAAGTACTTGGTTCTATTTTGGAGCTTAAGCAAATTGAGCACAAATGACATATTTACTTTTGAAATGCATGGTTGTTGCCAACCAGATTTTTGTTTTATCATGTGCTAGATCTCAAGCCTTATGCGACTACTCCAAGCAAGAAGCTTAAGAAGATAGTCTAGCTCATCCAAAACTCCCCCTGAGTTCATGCCTAGTGCAATGGCAAGCCGTCTCATGAGAAAGAATTGGTGAGATCAGTTTTTTCGCACAAAAGGGATCTTTTTGCTTTTTAACAAGTTGTACTAACTTATGCATCATTAAGAGACTAAAATAGCTCAATCTAAGGCTCAATAGAGATTCAACGCTCAACTCAGCCTATTTGACATGGCATGAATCATAAAAGGATAGCTCAAGAAAGACTAACCTCAAAAGCTAACATGACAAGTTTTAGTTCAAGTTTAGCAATTTTAATTAACTTATCATGGCAAAAGCTAGTCTACACATATAAAGTCATGATAAATCTAGCAAATAAGCACAAGTCGTGGCAAGAGTAAAGCATTGTAAACATGTCATAAATGGATAATGATCAAGACTCCATATAGTTATATTACAATGCAGAAATGCTGAAAATGCAGAAAATCCGGCTTCCCCTCAACATGTGATGCAACTTTTAGTTCAAGTTGAGTTATGTCAATATTAAGCTCCAGAAGCTCCCAAATGAACTCCCCCTGAACCAAAGCAATAAAATCGAGAGGCTGACAAAGAAAACCAAACAGGCAGTCCTTAAAGCATAGATAAGATATAAAGGATACTATGGCTCAGACTGACTCTCATCTACCCTATATGACTCTAGGACTATCATCTGATCATCTAACCCACTAAGGAGCAAACACGTACCCTGTCTACCCGAGGGTGGCCCAACCCTCGCTAGAACCTATAAGTAGTGAGTGAGCTCAACCTAGTGAGAAGAGAAACAACTAATAAGCAGCATCCTAGAATCATAAGATAAGAGCAAGAAGTCTAAACAGCTAGACAAGAAGACCACTCTAACCTATGCTAGAAGGACTAATCCCAATGCACCCAAAATGCAATGCAACAGAAAGGAGCAAGAGTATAATCAAAATAATAAAGCAGTAAAGCACAAAGCTCCCCCTCACAACAGTCCATAGGGACAAACCACCCCAAGCTCTCCCCGCAGAGCTGAAAACCTAGAGCTATCTAATGGCTTGGTGAAGATATCAGCCAACTGGTGGTCACTTTTCACAAACTGGAGCACAATGTCACCCTTCTCCACATGGTCTCGAAGGAAGTGATAGTGAATATCAATATGCTTGGTCCGAGAGTGCTGCACTGGGTTCTTAGCAATGTTAATCGCAGAAGTGTTATCACAAAAGAGTGGAACACTGTATATAACTAACCCAAAGTCACGCAGGGTCGAGACCATCCAAAGCACTTGACTACGAATCGGCTGCACAACGTGCTCGGCCTCTGCAGTGGGTGTGCAACTGCATCGCTTCCTCAAGACCAGAAGCGAGAGAAGTGCCAATGAATTGGCAGGTGCCAGATGTGCTCTTCCTATCTATCCTACAGCCGGCAAAGTCTGCATCCGAATAGGCTCTCAAGGAAAGACAGGACGAGGAAGAGTACCAGATACCATAGTCAATGGTAGCTCGAAGGTACCGAAGAATGCGTTTCACCGCTTGGCGGTGAGATACGCGAGGAGAAGCCTGAAACCGAGCACAAAGACACACAGCAAAGTGTATGTCCGGTCTCGAGGCAGTGAGGTACAAGAGGGAGCCAATCATACTCCTATACTCCTTCTGATCAACTGGCTCGCCATCCTCATCTGGGTCGAGTGAAGCTAAGTTAGCCATCGGAGTGGACACTGGCTTACCATCACTCATATCGAAATGCTTCAGGAGGTCTCGAGTGTACTTTCCCTGATGCAAGAAGGTACCCTCCTGAGTCTGCTTAATTTGGAAGCCAAGGAAAAAACTCAACTCGCTCATCATGCTCATCTCAAACTCCGAGCTCATGACATCGGAAAACTGAGAAACGAGAGCCTGCGAGGAGCCGCCAAAAATGATGTCATCCACATAAATCTAGACGAGCAGGAGATCTGTGCCATGTCGGCGGATGAACAAGGTCTTGTCAACTTTACCCATCTCAAAACCATGACTCAACAGGTAGGACTTAAGCCTCTCATACCAAGCTCTCGGGGCTTGCTTAAGTCCATACAACGCTTAGGAAAGCTTGTAGACATGGTTAGCGTATTTGGGGTTTTCGAAACCTGGAGGCTGTCTCACATAGACTTCTTCCTCAATGAACCCATTAAGGAAGGCACTCTTGACGTCCATCTGGTAGAGCTTGAAACCCTTAGAAGCTGCGAAGGCAAGCAGGATTCTAATGGCCTCAAGTCTAGCTACAGGGGAAAATGTCTCCTCGAAATCCAAACCCTCAACCTGGGAGAACCCCTGAGCTACCAGTCTAGCCTTGTTTCGAATGACCACTCCATCCTCGCTCTGCTTGTTCTTGAACACCCACTTAGTCCCAATGACATTGTGACTTCGCGGGGGCTCGACAAGAGACCAGACCTTATTTCTCTCGAAGTTCTCTAGCTCCTCATGCATGGTATTGACCCAAGACTCGTCGGAAAGGGCATGACTAACATCCTTGGGCTCAAAGGAAGCAACAAAAGCAGAATGGAGACAGAACTGAGACATGCGATTTTGAGCAGTGACTCGCTCAAATAGGTCTCCAATAATCGCTCGGAAGGATGCCTTTTCGGATATGATGGGGAGGTCTGGATGAGAAGAAGAAGTGGCCTCTACCTCATGAGTGAAGAGGTAGGAGCAGAGCCACTAGCTCGAGGAAGCAGAAGGCATGGGCTGATCACCTGGAGGTGCGGTGGAAGAAGGCACCTCAAGGGGTGGATGAGGGACTGGATCGGGTAGACAACCCTCATCTCCATCATCCTCATCATCCACAAAGATGGGCTCGGACTTCTCTAAAGAACATGAAATATTAGGCCTAGTCCCCGGACTGGCCTCATCGAAGGTCACCTCACAGGTCTCTACCAACTTGCTAGACTCACAGTTCCAAACCCGATAAGCCCGTGAAGAAGACGAGTAACCTAGAAAGATACCATCACAAGAACGTGACTCGAACTTATCTAGGTTCCCGGACTTCAAAATAAAGCATTTGCAACCAAACACGCGAAAATGAGAGACACTGGGCTTTCGCCCGTATCTCAACTCATAAGAAGTGCGATGCAAGTGTGCCCGAAGAAAAACTCGATTGGAAACATGGCACGCGGTCGCAATAGCCTCAGCCCAAAACTTCCTCGGTGTAGAGTACTCATCGAGCATCGTCCTGGCCATCTCGACCAAGGTACGGTTCTTCCTCTCCACGACGCCATTCTGTTGTGGGACGTGCGGAGAAGAGAGCTGGTGCTCTACACCTGTCTCATCGCAAAACCTCTCAAAGTAGGAATTCTTGAACTCCGTGCCATTGTCACTGCGGATCGCTCGTAAGGCACCCGGAAGCTCAACAGAAAGCCTACTAAAAAGACCTCGAAAATGGGTAAACATCTCATCCTTCGAGGCTAAGAAAAACACCCAAGAAAACCTCGAATAGTCATCAACCACGACAAGTACGTACCACTTCCCTCCTGCTAACTGCACTCGAGCTGGTCCAACTGTGTCCATGTGGAGCAGCTGTCCCGGTGCATCGGTCATAGTAACTGTGACCGGAGGGTGAGAAGCGGCAACCATCTTGTCGTGCCGGCATGGAGCGCAAACAAGATCTTTGACCATCTTGAGTTTCGGCAGACCATGAATGAGATCATGACCGCTAACTCGGGTCAAATGGTCAAATCCGATATGACCAAGTCTCCTATGCCAGAAGGTCAGATCGCGGGACTCCGAAGCAACTAAACACCGGAGAGGATCACCAGAAGACTCGGCAAAATCAGCACGAAAGATCCTCCCATAACGTGAAATCCATAAACGGACTACAGAAGAATCAAGAATTTTGCAAGCGTTTTTCTTAAAGCTCACCTCATAACCGTCATCGGTAAGCTGAGAGACTGAAAGCAAATTATAACGCAGTTTACTAACCAAGGCAACATCTCTCAAAAGAAATGAATCATTAACGCGTACAGTACCTTTGGCGATGACGCGCCCAGATGAAGCATCTCCGAAGGTGATCGTCTCATCACCGGAGCACGGGCTAGGAAGAGAACCAACGTGAGTCTCCGGTCATGTGTCGAGAACACCCGAGTCTACGAGCCAAACCTCTCCTTCCCAGCCAAATGAACTGAGTCAAGCAGAGTAAAGTCTCGATCTTGGGGTAAATCAGGAGTGATTTTGGCACCCAATACTGAACAACACGTCGAGCAGATGAAGTAGTCAAGCACGACTGACCTCTATCTACCCTATGCTCTCTGCCACTCATCAAGCCAGAAGGTCTACGTAGACCGGGCATTGGCCGGGTCCGATCGCTACGGAAAGCGAGTCGACACACCGGCAACATGCTGATCACGCCGCGGGTAGCTATCTCGACGGGGGAAACGAGATCTACCCTCAGGACGGCGGAAGTCACGACCAAAAGGAGCATGAGGACAAAACCAGAAAACTCAGAAAAACCAAGTCGATGCTGCCCAAACCCATCAGAAGCAAACCTGGACCTCGTGTTGGTCTTAGGTGCACCCAAGGTCTGGGGCTGACCCTGAATACGCCAAGAGCTGCAACATGGTCTCTCTGCGCGATCTTGGCGCACCTGAAGCATCGATCGATCATATGTCCATCCTTCTGACAGAAGGTGCAATGATACTTCGCCTTCTGAGAGGCAGAAGTAGCATGAGATGGCTTCGCCTTCTGAGAGGCCGAAGCTGCAGGTGGACTCACCTTGCTGTCAGAAATCCCTTGGACAAAGCCCGCTGATTTGAATTTGACCTCATCAGAGCTGGGCTCAACCTCGATCGCACCTCCTACTATGGGTCTAAGAATAGCAGGTGGATGCTTCCTCATGTCCTCATAAAAATCATATCCTAGACCTTGATTAAATCTGTAAATTTTAGACTGGTCTAGAATAAGGTTAAGCTTCTTCTTGCCTCCTACAAACCTCTCGAGAGTGTTCATAAGATACTGACACTCCCGAAAGAGAGAGGTGCAAGAAGAGTAGGGAGAAGAGGGAACAGCAGCAGGTAAGGGAGCAGATGAAGAACCAACAGCAAAGGTAAGATTGACTTGTGCACGCACAGCCGACTCGGAAGGGACAGTCCTACTGCTAGCAGTTTGGTTCACGTCGCTAAGCGTCTCAACCTTACCCTTGGGCTTCTCCCCCACACCAGCAATCACATTACAATCTGATGGTTGCTTCTCTAGAAGGTCCTTAGTTAGCTTCACACATTTCTCATCCAATGCAATCAAGTCAATTTTTAGTTTTTCACAATTTTTGCAAGGTGAGCTAACAGGGTCCTTAGAAGCATAATTAGCCAGTTTCTTATTATGATCAATCATTTCTTGAAACTGCTTGGAAACAGATTCAAGTTCAGCAGTTAATTTAGGACAGTTTGAACATGAAGCAGCTGGCTCAAGCAACCAAGAATACAACTCAGAAATTTTATGATCTGCCTTCTTTAGGTTCATTTTCAAATTATTGCAACTTTCACATGACTCAGCAGATCTAATAAAGATGGTGTAAAGACCTCTAAAAGCATTGTCCTTATCCTCACATGAGGTGCAGGAAGTAGTCTCAACAATAGTAGGCGTAGCAACAGCTATCCTACTCATCTCTAATTCGGCAAGCAGACTAACATTCTCCACCTTAAGCATATCAAGCTCAGAAGACAAACTATCATGAGAGGTCCTTAACTTCTCCAAATTACCCAAAAAAACAGAGTATGTATCACAATCATCACTAGAGGGAGCAGATGTAAGAGCAATAATCTCTAGTGACAATATATCTACTTCCTTCACTAACTCAGTACACCTAGCCTTAGCTCTAGCATGAAATCCACCTAGCTTAAGAAAGGCATGATTGAGCTGGTCGTAGGTGGGGCATACCTCGTCCGAGTCAGAGTACAGCTCGCTGTCGCTCAGTTCGCCCTCAAGGGCCATGAAGCACATGCCGGAGAAGTCGTCGCCGCTCTTGGGGTCTTGATCACCCATCCCGTCGTCGCCGCTCCATCCCTCCACCTCGCTGAGGTCGAGGTCGTCGAACACGGCGAGGACGCGGTGGAAGAGCTTCTTGGCCTTCTCGAAGTCGCGGAACTTCTTCTTGCCTTGTGGATGCGCTAGAGGCTTCTTGTTGCGGTTCTTGTCGGTGTAGTCGTTCTTGCTCAAACCGCCGAAGTCAGCTTTGCCCTTCTCCAGCTTGGGGCAATTTGCCCGAATGTGGTTGGGGCCACCACACTCGAAGCAAATGACGGGTCCTCCCCTCTTTCTGTCCCTCCTCTTCTTGTAAGCATGGGAAAACTTCCGAGCTAGGAGGGCCAGTTGCTCATCCTCGAGCTGCTCTAGTAGATCATCAGTTATGTCACATAGAGCAGCTAGGGAGAAACCGCAAAGCGAGTCAGAAGAAAGACCAGAAGCCGAACTGGGATCGGTGACTAGAGCCATCGACTGTGACTTTGACTTGCGAGAGACGATGTCAATCTCGTGAGTCTTGAGACGCGAGTACAGCGCATCAAGAGTTAAAGTCGAGAGGTCCGTGGTATCCTTGATGGTAGTCACCTTCATCTCCCAAACCCGAAGATCAAGTGCAGCGAGCATTTGCCGAGCGTTATCCGAGTCGGGGTATGTGAGACCGACCGCTTGGAGGTTGCTCAGAATCTTGTGGAAACTCGCAAAACACTCATCAAGGGACTCGCTAGCGAGTATTTCAAACTTGTTGTAATCTCGCTTGAACTGGTCCTGTCGCACCGTCTTAATCTGGGTGGTGCCCTCATGGTATGCATCGAGGGTCTCCCAGATATCGAAGGCGGACGAAAGATGAGATATGCGGTCAAACTCGCTACGACTCAGGCCCTGGATAATGATGTTCCTCGCCTTAGCATTTGCCTCAACATCATGCATATTCCCAGCATTGATGTTCTCATCGGCAGGAACAGCAAACCGGACCTTGACCTTGCGCTAGATGACATACCCCTGGGCCTGGATGTATGTCTCCATTCGGCTCTTCCAGAAAGGGTAATCGATGCCATCGAAAACGGGTGGCTTGGTCGAGTACTTGTCCGTCGCCATGGCTCTTGAGACCGGTTAAGATCTATGAACTAGAGCTAACCGGCTCTGATACCAATTGTTAGACCGAAATGGCAACAGAGGGGGGGGGGTGAATGGAGCCCTTTAAAAATTTCCCCCGAGTATCCACAAGATTTCTCTACTCTCCGATAACCATGTAAGCTATGAAGAATCGAGAATTTAAGCTCACTTGAAATCACACAACAGAGAGCTAAAACGATCTGAAAGGCAGCAACTAGAAACACCTATCTGGTGCAAATGAACAGAGATCACTCCCACTGCCGAAATCAGACAAAAGAGATAAAGGGACACTTGGTTGAAATATCTAAAAGCAAGAGAGACAAGCTTCAATTGATACCAGAAAGAAAAGCTCAAAAGCAATACTCAAAAAGAGACATGTATGCTGCCAACACACTTCAACCGAAGGTAGCTAGACAATACATATTATTGGCCAAAATCTGCTTTTTAGACCAAACTTGCACCCAGCCTAAATCAACAGGAGAAATGAAATTCCGGGCTGCATGCAGTATGGTTAAAATCAGCATAGATCAGCAATTAAATAGCCAAAAATTCACCTGAAAATGAAGCCATTTGGACTACATGCAGCAAGGTTGAAAACAGCACAAAAAGAGAAAGACACATGAATACTTCCTTGAGTCATTCGGCCAAAAAGAAAAAGCATGCAGACTAAAAGCTTAAAAGCTTGAACCAATGAAAATGAGCACACATCAAGGAACTTCTGCACTTGCCGCAAAGATTAAAAGCCAAAAAGAAACTTGGACAAGAAAGGGGAGATAAAAACAGATTTACTAGAGACCCTCAAATCAAGTGATCATGGAACTTTTGATCCTGCCTGTTTGCTCCTGGAAATGGATTAGACATAAGTCCATGAAGACATTCCCATGTCACAGCAAAAGTTTTTCAACTCAACAACCAAAGATTCAGGGGAAGAAATCAAACAACTTGGCAACAGTAAGGACGAACAGAGAGACAAAAGAGAAGAAGTAAGGCAGAAAAATTAGAGCAACTCAAATAAAATCTCTCATATTGATTTAGAGGAAGAGAGATACCACGATTACATATGAGGAATTTTTCAGCTCATCTCTCTAAAAATCCTACCCTCTCATTTCATGTATGGAGAGAACCAAATAAAACCCTAACTCTTACACACTCTCTCTCTAAAAATTCTGCAAACTATTTCTCTCTAAAATCCATGAAGACTACTAGAGAACACCCTCTCTATTTATAGCCTCCACTAATGGGTTTACAAACCACTTTACCCATTAGCTCTCAACAACTCCTGACGCTTTATCCACAATCCACTTCCTTTAGTGCAGCTTTGCGTATTCACCAAAACGCCCCTCGCGCACCTTCCAGGAAGCTTCCTCATTCCTTGCCTTGCAAGCCTCGTAGCCACCTCGAGCCCTCGTCGTCTTCGGCACACCCTGACCGCTCTGACCTCAGCACCACCTACGCCTAGTCCGGTCATCCATGCCTCGCCACGACTCCGCCTCGATGTCCTCGAGTCCTCGCCGTCTTCGGCACATCTCGACCGCTTTGACCTCGGCACCGCCCGCGCCTAGTCCGGTCACCCGTGCCTTGCCACGACTCCACTCGATGTCCTGCGGCCAACACAGACAAGAAACAAATCACATAGCACCGCTCGACACAAAGTAACCAAACATAATCATCAGAAAGATACTCAAAGCCCAAACCGATCGAAGCGAAAAACAAACGACTTAAGCCTGTTCGACCTTGTTCGACAAAGTCCGACCGAAACGATTGCACCGCGCAACGATATGGTCCGAACCACTCAAATCAAACTCGACTCACCTAAACCGATGTCAATTACTCATCATACACATGGGGTGACCACCACATGGTCTCTCAACAGCCGCGTGCCGTCGCTGGCCGCGCGGCGCTGATGCAAGCCGAGAACGGCCCGATGCCGTGCCGTGCTGGCGGACACGATTAAGGCTAAGCGGCTGTGTCTTGGCAAAGCTAGCCCGTTTAGCCGAAAAAAGAAAAAAAATAAGAAAAATTGTAGAAAATTAAGAAAATTTGTAAAAAAATTGTAGAAAATTCAAAACAAATTCAGAAAAATATAGAAAATTATAGACATTGTTAATCATAAAAATAAATATTTGCAATGACATAATAAGCTTTATTAATTTATTAAATTACATGGGATGGCTGCCTCATTAAAAACTTTACCAAGTAAAAACTCAATTTGAGAAAACCTTGGTAAAGAAAAAGAGTACAGCCTATAAAGCTCATTATTGACTACATGTGAAAGAAAAATATTGAAAATCCTATTCATTGCTATCTAAATACAAATTCTCAAAAGATTCTTCTAAATCTTTATTATCTGCAGTATGTTGGAGTCTTGATTCAGCTTGTTCCCAGTCTTTGTGTAACAGCCCAAAATTTTTCTTAAAATAAAAATAAATAAATAAAAGTGGTGAAAATAAAAATTTTAGATTAAATAAGTATTTTTGTGCCTGAATTTTAAATTTGGATTTGTCCTGAATTTCTGTTTCTGAAAAAGCTGAATTTGAAAGGTATTTGAGTGAAAACCTAAAAAATTATTATTAAATAAAACAATACTTTGATTTTCTATAAAAATCCTACTTTAAATTAATTATCTGGAGTTATTTGGATTTTATGTGGTTTCCTGGATTTTCTGGAGCTTTAAAATGTATTTTTGAAATGTAAAAGTAATTTAGATATAAAAATATATCACCAACATTAGTTGGAAATAATTTTATTAAGTCCAAAAAGTGTCCAGGAGGTTCTCTGAATTTTTATGGAATTTCTGGAGGAATTTTCGTATTTTTCTGAGGCCTATTGCATTTCCTAGCAATTTCTGAAAGTCCAAAATCAATATTCAAAGATAAAATTCTCTCCCCCTCCCCTCCGGCCGCCATGTGGACGGTCGGGATCCGCCCACGTCGGCCGCTCCCATCCCGCCTTCCTCCCCTCCCCACTCGCCACCTGTCTGGCCCCGATCCCCACCACGTTGCCTCCTCGGCCCATCCGGTCCGTCCACCGCTCTCCGCCCCTCTCTCTCTCTTACCGCCCGGCCCCACCTGTCGGCGCGCTCCACCTCTCTCCGTCTCTCTGCTCCGCGGGTCCCGCCCATCAGCCGCGTCTCCCGCTCCTCTCTCCGGTCCCACCTGTCGGCGCCGCTCTCCCTTTCTCTCTTCCTCCACCAGGCCCACATGTTGGGCCAGTCTTCCCCGTCGGCCTCCTCCTCCCTCCCGCGCCACCCCGGCCGTAACCGCCTCCTGCAACCCCGATCCCGCCCTACCCGGCCGCGCCCCTACTCCCCGAGTGCGCCGCCACTTCTCCCACGCACCGCGCCCCACGCGCCACCTCCTCCCCCGCTTTCTCCGCGCACGCCACCACCTTCTCCCGTAACCGCCGCCGCCCCCACCTCTCTTTCCGGCAAGAGATTCCCGGCCACTCCTTCCTCCCCGCCCCTTATAAAGAGGCCCCCGAGCAGCCCCTCCCTTCACTCCACCTCCCGCCGCCCTCAGCTTCCCCTCCCCGCCGCTCTAGAGCCCTCGCACCGTGCTTCCCCGCCGCCGCCGTCGCCCATTCCCTTCGGCGAGAAATTCCGGCCGTCTCGGCACCTCGCGCCGGCCGACGCGCCACCACCTCCGCGCGCACCGTGCGCACCCGACCGCCTCGGCGCGCCTCTCCGCCACCGGATCCCCTCGCCGTCGTCCGCCGAGCCGTCGCCGCCGCTCCTTCGCCGCCGGCGCATTTTCGCCACCCGGTAATAACCGCACCCACTCCCGGACTCCCGTCGCGCCTCGTCCTCTCCCACCCCTCGCCGGCCTCCACCCGCCGAGCTCCGCCGCCGACGCCGTGCCGGCGCCACCCCGCCGCGCCGCCACGTCGGCGCCCCGTGCTGCGTGGCGGTGGTGTGGCGTCGCATCAGCGTCACGTCAGCGCCACTGGCCCCCTCTGCCCCGTCGGCCACGCCGCGCGCTGGGCCCATGTGGCAGGCCAGGTGCCAGCCCGGTGGCCGCCACCTCAGCACCACCCAGCCCCATCGGCTGCCACGCCACCCCCGTGCCACCTCACCCCTCCCCCGAGACCGTGGACTCGGTCCACATGGACCTGGGGCCCACAAGTCAGCCCCTTCCCCTATTTTCCAGTAGGAAAATAATTCAGCCAAAATTGAAAAGTCCCTGCTGACGCAATAACTCAGATTTTTCTTTAGAAAAATAATTCCAAAAATCCTGATTTTCCATTTTCTCTCTTTTCAAACTTCCCGAGCCCGTTCTCTCTCGTTTTAACTCCGATTGAGCCCATTCAAATTTCTAAATTCATCAAAAATTCCCCTCCATCCATTTCTGGCCTCAATTCAAATTTTTGAAGTCAATTTGAATTTATTTGAATTTGGTGGGTTATTTTCACGTGTAGACTTCGACGATTCGGGAAAATTCTTCGACGAAGATTCAAACCAAGTTGAAGAGCAAGGCAAGTCACACTCCTTAATCATGTTGATCCCAGTTTTCAAAATAAAATTATGTTGTTTTAAATTATTCTGCATGCATAATTTTTGTTCAACGTATTTCAATTCAGTTGTAAATATAGTTAATGCCTATTTGTTAATTCCTCCATTGATATTGAATCCCTTACCTTGTTACCCTAGATCAAACTCTAGCTAGTGCATTAGTGTTGGCTAGAGAAACTTTATATCAAATGCTTAGACCTGCTTAGTTATATTATTTGTTTTGGGATATCTTTTCACATAAAATGATGAACCTTTCACATAAAATGATATACTTTTGATATGTACTCGTGACTTTGGTGAGTCAAGGAGTGTTATGAAATATTTTAAAAACAAATATAAAACATGGTTTAGATTTAGACAATTGGTTAGATTGGTGGGTGCAGGCATGCCCTGTTGGTTGGAGCCGCAGTGGTTGACTGTCGTGCACAGCGGTATGTGGTTGGGCCTAAGTCAATTAAGGACCGGTCTGTGAGCTACTGTTGCAAAGCCCTATCCTACTACCACATGGCTGGTATGGGACAACCCTGGCTAATTAATTTGCAAAGTCCCAATCTGAGTCAAGTCGTAGGTTGAAAGTGAACTTGGTTGGTGCTATGTGAAGTCTCACTTGGGCGAGCGTGGTTAAGCCATGAGAAGTCTCGTCTAGGCTCAAGAGGGGGTCCCGGTCTGGTGGATTCCTTACTGGGGTGAAACCTTAGAGTTGGCTTGACCAGGTTGAAGGCTTTACATTGTAAAGGCCTTGTCACGACTCCCCACCGCACACCTAAGGAAGTGTGTAATCTAGTGGTACAAAGGGATGATCGTGTCTTGTGGGTAAAGCTGTACAACCTCTGCAGAGTGTATAATCTATCCTGGATAGCCGTGCCCACGGTCATGGGCATGCTGAGTAAAGGTTTTTCATGGATTAGACTTTGTTTTTCAAAATGTTTTTGAAAACCTTGTAGATGGATGGAATCCACGAGAGATGAAAACCTTGTGGGTGGATGGAACTCATGAGTGAGATTGGAAGCTTGTGGATGGATGGAATCCACGAGTGTTTGGAAACGTGTGGATGGACGGAATCCATACGTGATCTTTTGGAAAAGATGGTCCGGGTGGGATGCCCGTGGATAGGTTGGTGTATGGTCGGAGCCTGCACTGACGGTATTATTTTCAATTACAAGTATTGTTTTTACTTACAGTATTAAATTTAGCAATTTCAATATATTTACTGTATTTCGTAAATGTTGTTTTATGCAAACTAACCCTATAAGCCTTCCATTGAAGCCTTTATCATTATGTGCATTTCTCCGTGTGATTTGCGCAGTACAAGTTTGTACTCGCCTTGCTATCTCCACACAGAGGAAGATGAAGTCGACTACAGTGAAGATCTGGACGAGTAGGCCGCGTCTTACTGTCGTTTGCCTGTGGGCAGGCTTGGGCTTCGCTTCTCTTCAGTTTGCTTCTGCAGTTATTTCCTTTATTTATCTTTGCAATGTGCGTTGATGTATGACTTGGCCATAAGGCCATACTCTTTTATTTAATATATTAAGTTATTTGTGCTTGATGTTTATCTTTGTTGTTACTGTGTGCACTACCTGATCCTGAACTAGTGCAATTTACACAGAGGATCCAGGAGTCGTTACTCCGGGTTCTGACACTTTGACAGTCAGAAGTACTTCAACCATCTCGTTGGAGAGACTTGTTCGTCGCTCCTCGATTATTCTTCCGGAAAGACTGAATGCTGACTCCGAGAAGACTGTAGAGACAGGAACAGTCAACACATCCCGTGCTAATATGGATAGCACTGGATATGATACCTTCTGGGTTTGCCACCATGAGAGGATGTTCAACTCCTGCTCGAAGATGACGCTATCACTGTTGAGATAGCTTGATAGGTCTCCAGTGCTTTGTCGTCTTCCTCCTCCTAACTGTTGTGTACCTGCACCTGCACGAGAACTAGACGAAGAACCAAAAATCTTGCCCCATTGCATAGCCCCCCTAGAGGTGCTAGGGACTACCGGGGGTCTTTCCAAACACACAGACCCAAATTTATTTTCATATGTATCATATACCTCATGTAATTTATTCTTAACCAATGTAAAATATGAACAATAGTCTAAATCGGTAGCCTCACTTAAAACTTGTAAAACATTTATAAATCCTTGGAGTTTGGCCCTAGGATCGAAAATAAAATCGAATGCATATAAAATAGGAATTTCTCTCCAATATTTTAAAAACTTAGTTTTCATGGCAACTACAACATCTTGTAGTATAGGATCATTTTCAAAAGCCTTTAGGTGAGTGGCAATTTCAACAATATTATGAACAATTATAGGAGATGTAGGGTAATATACTCCAGAAAGACAAAGTGTAGCTTTATGAAAAATTTCTAAAAAGGAAAATATTTTTTCACCAATAACCCAATCGTCTTCAGTAAGTTCAAGGTCTCTAACTTGGGTTCTACTGGAGGAGCTACGAGATTGATGGCTTTGGGTGTGAAGGAAAACAGATAAGGTGCTCTTATATGGCAATATATGTTTAAGCATAAGGTAAGTAGAGTTCCATCTAACAGGCATCTCTAAACCAAAATTTCTAGGACGAACATTCATTGCTACGCAAAAACTTTTATATGCAGCTATTCGTTGGTTAAAACAATTAATAAATGAAATTGCATCTCTAAAAGAATCAATACAAGCATTTAATCTTTTTAAACTGGATTTAACAATAAGATTAATAATATGACAAGCACAACGTTGATGCAATAAGAAAGAGTGTGCATAAGTATTAAACAAAGGAGTAAGGATTTCCATAGCTTTAGTGTTGGCGGCTGCATTATCTAAAGTTATAGAAAAAATTTTATCCGTGAGGCCAAAATCTTCTACAACTTTAATAATACTTTCTGCAATATTTTCAGCACTATGTGAAACATTAATTAATTTAAATCCTATAATTCTTTTTTCCATTACCTAGTCATCATTAACATAATGAGCAACAACAGTAATGTAATCCTCTCTAGCCCTACCACTCCATATGTCAGAAGTCAAAGCAATAGAGAATGTACAGGTATGAAACATTTCTTTCAATTTATCACGACAATTGTTATAATATTTAATTAAATCTCTAGTTGTTGTTTGCCTAGATACAGAATTAAATCGAGGGTTATGAGCAGTCCTAATATATTTTTGGAAAGCATCAGATTCACTAAAATTTAAAGGTAAATCTTGAGAAGCAATTAATCTACAAAGAGATTCTCGAGCTACCTCTGGGTTGTACTCCCACGTACGTACCGAGCCGTCAGGGTTATATTGCAGCTGTGTCTGGCACATTTGTATTCCTTGCCTTTTCTTGCAGCTTGCGGCATGTCGTTGTAGATGACCCGTCCCACCTGAAGATTTTGCAGTCAATTCATTACCACAAATTTTACAAACTGCATACCTCACCGAAATCCCATCATCGTCGGTCTTGAACTTTTTGTCGAAATCATTCCAAACTGTTGATGTACTAGCTCTTGCTCTTTTTGCACCCGTGCTTTGAGTCGTGGATGCACTTGTTGAGCTAGCAGAAGATGGATCAATTGGACCCTGCGCCACCGGGGCCGTCGTTTCTTCGGCATCTCCAGTTTGTACATGTGGACCTTCTGCCGATGGATATGCTTGCTGAAACGATTGCATATCCTCTGCCGAGAGCCCGAATTCGGAGAGTTGAAAATCGTAGTTCTCCATTAAATCAAGTAATCAACTGCATATTGAAATAGCAAAAACGATTAACTTACTATTAAACCTACAAATAATAGCAAAAAATTAAACCAACAAATAATACCAAAAAATTAAAATAAGATAGTATTATTACCTCCTTTGCAGCTCTCACAAAAAATTTGAAGTTTTTGAATTTTCGGAATTTTGCCCGAATTTTGACCAAATTTGCGCTAACACTTTCAGATTTTTCACAGCTAAACCGAGAGAGAAGAAAGAGATTTGAGGTGTGGAAGATGGAGGCCGGATGCCCTCCTATTTATAGGAAAAATTTTAGATTTTTTCCGATTTTTTGCTATTTTTTCCGAATTTTTTACCCCCCAACGGTCACAAAAAACAGGTATTTTTCAAATTAATCGGGCCGACCGTGCCGTGCCGGGCCGGCACGGCCCGTTTAGTGCCGTTGGGCGGGCCGGGCCGTGCCATGCCGTTCGCGGGCTAGGTCTACAGTTCCAGGCCGCGGTGCGGCCCGTCACGGCCCGGCCCATTTGGGCACCTCTACCTCGGGTCACCGCTCCGCCGCCGCCGCCTCCTCCTGCTTCCTCCCCGCTATCTCCCTCGACGCATCCTCTCGCCGGCACCCGACTCGGATCCTCCTCGGTCCTCGTTCTCCGTCGTGGCCGCATCCGCATCGACGGCGTCGTGGAGTCACGGAGAGGAGGTGGGGGCGAAACGCCCCGGGGGGGGCATCACCAACCCTTATGCAAACGAACGAAAAATGCGCGCCGCATTTCACCGCGAGGGCTCCTGATTTGACGCAGATGGTGTCCAACAAGCAGTCCACTCAAGTAACTTCCCAAACTGCTCCGCTTTCTGTCCTCCTGCATTACTACCACCAGTGAGAATAAAGCAAGATTCGTTTCACTGAATTTTCTGTTCGCGATGGAATCATGACGCCTCGCCCAACACCACTATGCTAGCAAGCTTGAATGGGAAGATTGACGTGGTATTGTTTCCAGCTTGATGCATTGTATGTTGAAGTTCCAACCTTCCCTTATTCAAGCCTGAAAATGCGCTCGCTTTTCGTTGTTAGTTAATCCAGAGTTTCACAGAACAGAAAAACCGGTTCCACTGGGTGATGTTGCATAATGATTTATACATGATGTTTTGCAGTATTTATTAAAGGAAGAAAGTTCAGAAGGGGAAGAGAAAGAGGAGCATATGAAACTGACGAATCTAGCAGTATTCAGAACAATTTGCAATGATTGGTAGCAGACATGCAAAATGGCAAACATGATTATGTGGACAACAGAAGAATAGACCGTCACCATCAGATTGTTACTTGTGTCTTCCAATTCATGCCAAAGAAACCTTCTGAAATTTCCCACCACTGTAGTCACTGTACGAAAATGCAATTGAAAGAACCATATGCCTTATAATTTAAAATGGAGGGAATATCTCCTTGTACAAATAGCTAGCTTGGTAACCGTTTTTTCTTCTCTTGCAGATTCAGTTTGGACCATCAGAGTTTCTTGTGCAAGTCTCTGGAACAATTGGTTCATTTACTGATGCACCAGCCAATGTTGTAACGTCACTTGCATTGATCACCAACACCAGTAGCTATGGACCTTTTGGACGAGGAGGAGGAACTCCTTTCCAAACACCAATCCAGAGCAATGGCAGCATTGTTGGCTTCTTTGTGCGTACGGGGTGGTATGTCGATGCAATTGGTGTCTATGTTTCCGGATTCTGACTTTAAGGTATAGCTGGAGCTATCATATAGTGAGGGGTGAATCCTAATCAAAGTTGCTTCTCAAGACAAGCATGCGTATGTAGTTGTCTTTTCTAATTCTTTCTGTTAGTCCATATTGCCCATTAATTATCTCCTTATACAAATAGCTGGCCTGACAACTGTTTTTCTTCTCCGGCAGATTCAGGTTGGCCCTTCAGAGTTTCAGCGGGAAGTTTATGGAACAATGAGTCTATAGACATGCACCAGCCAATGTTATAACTCTGCTTACGTTGGCACCAATGCTGGTAGCTGTGGACCTTTTCGAGGAGGGGGAACTCCTTTCCACACTCCAATGCAGAGCAAAGTTAGCATTCTTTGCTTCTCTGCTTGTACATGGTGATATATGCTGGTGCAAATGATGCTCACTTATTCTGTTTTGTGACTATAGCTTGTTCGACATTGTTTTTCTTTGTCTAGTGATATCCTAGTTACTGAGGATTTTAGTGATATCCTAGTAACTGAGGATAATTTAAAAGCTTGCTTCTGTACATCAAGACCCTTGCTACATTGTTTGAATTTTTTGGAATATTGAGCATTGGCTGCAGGGTTCTACTTTTGCACGCTGGTGTGTTGGAATTGCAAGGGTCCGTTGATTTTGTTGTGCACAAACAATACGCCTTGTCCATCTTTATGAGCTCTACATGCGAATACTTTGCAATGTATTCCATGAAATCTGCTCTCGTCCATTCTGCATCTTTTTTTTTCTATGGCAGCTACAGACTTACAGTACATTATGGGAAGAATCTGAATGAAAACAAAAATAGCGCATGGCTGCCAGGAAGAAGCTTGTTTTATGAACTGGGCTGTAGTACCTGCAATCACAAAAGGCAGTACCAGGGATTCCAAAGAACTACTCTGTTACTGTTCCACTTGACAATGACATACTATATGATCACAGTATGCTGATGCTGACATGTCTGAACACAGTGAAAGTCTATTGGTTCTATGATCATTTTTTGTGTTACTTGTGTTGATGTTTCAAAGCTGGTGTTCATTCTTCTGTGATGCTCTAGGCGGTAGGGGCCAAATAATGTATACCTCATGGCATTTGCCTCCCCTTCCCTTTGTGAACTTGCCCTTGCGTTATGCATGGCCCTAAAATGTGTAGAAAGAAAAGTCTGTTTTGACTGCGGAGCATAGTAGATAAAGCGTAGAAAAGAGCGCAGAGGCGTAGACTGAAAATACATTTTGAGGTTCGGAAAACGTAAAGCTCCAATATACTTTTGAGGAAGCTGAGTTGCTACTGCTTTCCCATTCCATACCAAGCCGCTTGCCTGACTGCGACGGCGGTTGGTGCTCACGGCGGCGGCGGTCGGGGGCTGCGACGGAGGGCTCACCGCTCCCTCCCGTCCGCCACAGGTCACCTCTCCGCCTCCTCCCCTCACTACCTGCGCATCTATGGCGTCGTGGAGTAATGGAGAGGAGTTGGAGGCTTCGACGACGACGCGACTCGACGACACCAACTGCAAGCGACAAATCTCCAATGCCGCCGCGTAAAAGTAAAAAAATCAGCGGGCGCGTTTCACGAATTTTGGACACATCTGGACCTCTAAACACCCAAAATTTCGTTTTTGGCCCCCAAACCCAAAAAATTCCGAATCTGGACCCCCTCCCGAGCGCGCGTTCGCGCAGCGCCGCCACCTGTCCGATCATGCGGTGTGGTACCGCACGACCGCACTGTAGCACGGGTCGTGCGGTAGCACACCGCACGACCGCCCTGCCCTCCGCGCCGGCCGAACGACCCTTTCGCCCGACCGCACGACCGAAGCCCTGATCGCACGACTCAATCCGACTGTATGATTCAACTGTAGGTAGGGTTCCAGTGTTTAGGGTTTGCTGTGAGTATTTTGGTGTATATGTATTTATGTATTTGTAATGTTATATTTATAATAGAAATAATTTATGTCTATGTATGAAATGATGTTTGAAAAAAATATGAATTTGATGTGGAGTGCAGTTTACTGCTTGTGTAAATTTTTTGCAATTATGAAAATTAAAAATTATGGTTGGTAGAGTACGAACGAAATATGTGTGAAATAATGATTAGTGTATTTGTGATTTTCGTACATTGCTGACCGTGAAAAATATGTTGAACTGGCAATAATAGTTTTTGATCATGTTATGTTGTTTTACTGGAAGCATTTTAATGAAATTTTTTTTGAGCACAACTGTGATATGAACAATTGGACGAAAGGAAGGAAAGTGATAATGAACACGTGGGAATGAGTGCAGGAACCGTAATGTTTATAAGTTTTGTTAAATTTGTAGTTTTAAATCGGAAAAAAGCTGATAAAATTGTAAAAAAAGTTTATGTTGATTATAAGTTGTAGATGTATAAAAAATTTTGGTATTTTTTTAGGAACGATTGAGCGTAGAACGATCGATATATAGAGTGGTAAGTGACTTTTAGGGTTTGGTATGTTTTTAGGGTTTGCAATCCCCGTGATTTGTGTATGTTTTGTCAATTTTATAGTTGTAAGCTGGGAAAAGAATCTGATGAAGTTGTAATAAAAGTTTATGTTCAATGTAAGTTGTAGATGCATAAAAATTTTTGGTAACTTTTTTTAGGAACGATTGAGTGTAGAACAATCGATATATACAGTGGTAAGTGATATTTTGATGTTATTGAGAATTCGTGTACGGTGAGAACCGGTATGTTCATATTGTTAAATGAGTTGCTACGTGAATCATGGAATGCAAAAAGACGAGATATTAAACTTCATAATACAGCTGGGCTTAACATGCCGCGTATATTTTTATTACATGCATAACATATAGCATGATATGCGACTAAGCCACCCAATTGCTCGTACGACCTACTGTGTGGAGCGGGGCCACTTTCCCTTCCTTGCCCGCTCGACGTTGAACTCCTCCGCGGCCTCTTTTGCCTTAGCCACGATTTTGTTGGTGATATGCCCTAGAGGCAACATGGAGATGTTATATATATCACATACTATGTTTATGATGCATTACTTTGTTCCTTGAAATAGACATTATCATTATTGATCAATGAGTATGTGACTTATTCATGAGACTCTTAATGCTAAAATGTTGATATTTCTAAATGATCCCTGATCATATATCATCTAAGGAACAAATATGATTCAAAGATCAGCATATGTATTGATTGATGATCATGTCTCATGGATCATGGTATGGTGATACCAAATCAATAATATGGACATATGTTAGTGAACATATGTTGGATAGACCCGCCATGAGACACTGCAGAGATTCCATGTGTCATCAGTTGGTCTCAAGTAGTGTTTATGTAGAATCCTTAGACTTGAGATCATCATGGTTCCCAACATGTGTAGTAGCTTATTTTGGGACTACTAAACACTACTCCGTAACTGGGTAGTCATAAAAGTAGTCTTCGGGTTTGCCATGAAACATGTAGTAGGATGTGAATGATCAAGATAGAATTTGTCCCTCCTTATGAGAGAGATATCTCTGGGCCCCTCGATGTAATGGATTATGAAAGTGCATGGCCATACCAAGGTGATTGAGGAGTCAATCACAAGTTTATAATCCATCACGGAATCGAGAGAGTGATTGAGCTATTAAGAGGATAACACATGTCTCGCCTTGAGCTCAATCTATATCGTGAGGCAAAGGGATTCGTACATGAGAACATTACAGGCTCAGCTGATATGATCTTTACGTATACTTTGGGGTTAATATGTCTTACTAGAGGCCGCTATTAACAGGGTGACCGGAAAGGCGTTTCCGGGTCGCGACCAAGTATACGTGAACCTCTGGTCGCACACTTAACGGGTTGGAACACTAATTCGAATATGATTCGGATGTGGGCTCAATTCGGATAGAGATCCGAATAGACTCCTATTGGGCCTCGGTCTACAAGGCCCAAGTGAGGAGGTCTATATATATATGGTGGCGAGGGGCTGAGGGGCACGTGTGCTTCTGTTAACCTCCAGAAAAACCCTAGCCGCCACCTCCCGAGCCGAACCCTAGCCGCTCACGAGTGCTAGTACACTTGCGATCGGCGTTCCAGCCCCGGACGTGTGGATACCGGTGGAGGCGCTGCTCGTTGCGACGTTGATCGGCATCAACAACCTACAGATTGGATCTGCTCGTGGCGTGGTTGATCGCGTGGAGGAGACGATCTGTTCGGGACGATCGGCTACTTCCACTACTACCTCGACGCGCGTGGTTGGATCGATTTCTCGAACTCTTCTTCCGCTGCGCTGCACGTCTAGTGGTAACGATCCATGATCCCTCCTTAAGCATGATGTTCTTGTGTGCGCGGTAGAAAAATTTTGTTTTCTGCTTCCGTAGCCTACGCGCTTTCCTTCAGATTTCCCTCTTTCTCTTGCGCTCCCTCTCGCGAGCCTCCCGCTCCCTACGGGTGTACGCTTCGAGATGAGCTTGCGTCTCGCATTGTATACGCAGGGTGTGCTCGTTCTTGCGGTGCTCCTCCTCCTGCAACTCCTTCTCCTTTGTGACATTCCACTCCTTGAAGTTGAGGGTCCATTGGTCCGCAGGGTGGATCTCAAGATCGATCCATTTGCAGTAGCCACATAGGGGCTCCGGAGTCTGCAAATAAAGGAGAGATATTGTTAGTGCGTGCTGTGAAGGAGAAAAGGTAGGGGAAAATGGTGCATGTGGTCGTTACCGGTTGCCGATAGGTTGCGGTGTCAAAACGGCGGTTGGGGTAGTCACTGGAGTAGTTTGCGCAACCCCAGTAACGCATACCTAGGCTGATGCGCTGCTTAGACTTGAAAAACTTGCACACATCCCCGCACCAACAAAGGGGAGGTGTCTCCCCCTCAGGTGGTAGCTGTCTCTGCTCAAAGCTGTCCTCTTATGGCACGTCACTGTGCAAAACTGCCCTCTTTTGTCACGCCTCTGCGCAGAAATGCCCTTTTTTCATTTTTGGTGAATGCAGCAAGTTCTCTCGTTTGGTATAAATAGCACGGTTGGGGTCTCATGACATTGTAGACAGAGAACCCTGTAAATCGAACAAAGAAGTACCATCTCTTTCGTGGTGGAAAATACCATGTCGGAAGCTGAGGGACCAGTCAATTTTAGGTCACCATTTCTATGTTGTGTTTATTGTTATCGTCTGTTGTTATGCAAGAGGATTGATGTATGTAGGTGCGAAGCAAGCTTTAAATAAATAATTTGCACAACATTGCATAAATAATTGCAGGAAACCATGCGATGTTATACAATACAAATTAGAAAAAACTCATTATGAACCCTCTCGTCGTCATCTCCTTGAACGGCGTATGTGATCCTCTGAGAAGGTAAACCGAGTAGGCGAGTGTGGTGCATCTCGAAGGTCATACTGCGATGCCTATGTTTGATGTGGTCCTGCGTACGGCTACGTGGGGACTTTCATTGGCAGCCCAAAAATAGAGCTGAGCCATTCCGACGAGGGGTCTACAGGCTGCTGAGATGGTACAGGTGAATTAGGACAAGGGCAGCGATGTTAGTAATCAATAGAAATATCACAAGGCATTTACCTGCGTACTCAGCAATGCGGATGACCCACCGTGAACGTCATGGCCCTATTGTAAACAGGGGAACCTTATTGTGTAACCCAGGGGCAATTTGGTAATTTTCCAATATAAATTAGCATTATAAAAATAGGAAATGGTTTATAAATGCAAAGAGGGCAAATGATCAAATAAAAATTCAAAGATGAGGCAAATAATCAATTCATATGAAAGATGGGGCAAATTAGCTGTTTGCAAAGAAATGTGGGGCAAATCATCAAATTTCTCTTTAGATTTCGGATCAGTGACCATGCACCAGCTTTTGTGATATTTTGATAGCTTGGATCGGTAATCACCGAGCTTTCATTTTGGTTTTGTACAAGCATCTTGCTACACCAACGAACCACTGTTATCAATGAAGAAAAACTCTCTCTCTTATCAATGAACATGCATATTTCAGTGATGCTGCGGGGGCCTGATGTTACATGAGTTAAGTCCCACTTGCTGTGCTTCTGACTTGGTGTATTGATGTTCATGTACGTCTTTTTCAGAGGAAACTTTACGTATGTTTCCTTAACCTAGGAATAATAGACGGCTCAGACGAAGCTTTCCTATTCGTAGTAGAGTAGGAGAATTGTTGGTGATTCAGCGTTAGGGTCTAGTAAAGTCCAAGTCCATAGTCGCAAAACGCCATAGATCCGATTGTAATCTAATCACCAGTTCTAGGCTCGACCTCGATCACACCTGCTGCTATGGTCTAAGAACAGCAGGTGGATGCTTCTTAACATCCTCAGAAAAATCATATCCTAGACCTTGATTGAATTTGCAAATCTTGAACTGGTCTAGAATAATATTTAGCTTCTTCTTGCCTCCTACAAACCTCTCAAGAGTGTTTATAAGATACTAACACTTCTGAAAGAGAGAGGTGCAAGAAGAGCAGAGGGAAGAAGAGACAGCAGAAGGTAAGGGAGTAGAAGAAGAACCAACATCAGAAGAACGGATGGCATGTGCATGCACAGCCGCCACAGGAGGGACAGTCCTACTGCTAGCCATTTGGTTCACGTCGCTAAGTGTCTCTACCTTACCCTTGGGCTTCTCCCCCACACCAGCACACACATCACAACAATATTGTGACTTCTCTAGAAGGTTCTTAGTTAGCTTCACACATTTATCATCTAATGCAATCAACTCAGATTTTAGTTTTTCACAATTATTACATGGTGAGCTAACAGGGTCCTTAGAAGCACACTGAGTCCTTTAAACTATTTTGAGACAGATTCAAATTCAGCAGTTAATTTAGGACAGTTCATACATGAAGCAATAGGCTCAAGCAAAGAAGCATGCAATTCAGCAATTTTATGATCTGCCTTCTTTAGGTTCATTTTCAAGTTATTGCAATTTGCACATGTCTCAGGCAGATCGAGAAGCATAGTATAAAGATCTCTAAAAGTATTGTCCTTATCCTCACATTAGGTGCAAGAAGTAGTCTCAATAACAGTAGATGAAAGAGCAGCTACCCTACTCATTTCTAGTTCAGCAAGCAGACTAACATTCTCCATCTTAACCATGTTAAACTCAGAAGACAAACTATCATAAGAGGTCCTTAACTTCTCCATATCTCTAAGAAAAGCAGAACATAAATCACAATCGTCACGGGAGGGAGCAGATATAAGTGAAGTAAGCTCCCGTGACAATCTATCTATTTCCTTCTCTAACTCACTACACCTAGCTCTAGACCTAGCATGAAATTTTTCTAGCTTAAGAAAAGCATCATTGAGCTGGTCGTAGGAGGGATATACCTCATTAGAGTCAGAGTAGAGCTCGCTGTCGCTGATGTCGCCCTCAAGGGCCATGAAGCACATGTCACTGAAGTCATCGCTATCCTTGGGATGTTGATCGTCCTTCCCATCGTCATCACTCCACCCCTCCACCTCGCTGAGGTCGAGGTTGTCGAAGGCAGTGAGGACGCGGTGGAAGAGCTTCTTGGCTTTGCCAAGGTTGCAGAATTTCTTCTCTTTGCTTGGGGGCTTTTTGTTGCGGTTTTTGTTGGTGTAGTCGTTCTTGCTCGAACCGCCATAGTCGTTCTTGCCCTCCATCTTGGGGCAGTTTGCTCGAATATGGTTGGGGCCACCACACTCAAAGCAAATCACACGTCCTCCTCCTCTCTTTCTCTCCCTAACCCTCTTGTATGCTTGAGAGAATTTTCTAGCTAAAAGGGCAAGTTGGTTTTCTGGAAGCTGCTCTAGATGATCATCATCAATTTCACACAGAGCAGCAAGAGAGAAACCCGAAGTAGTGTCAACAGAAGATCCAGAGGCAGGATTGGGATCAGTGACCAAGGCCATCGACTGTGACTTCGACTTACGAGAGACAATGTCAATCTCATGAGTCTTAAGGCGTGAGTACAACGCATCAAGAGTCAATGTCGAAAGGTCAGTGGTTCCCTTGATGGTGATCACCTTCATCTCCCAAACACGCGAATCCAAGGCCGAAAGCATTTGGCGAGCGTTGTCCGAGTCAGGGTATGTGAGACCGACCGCTCGGAGGTTGCTCAAAATCTTATGAAATCTCGCAAAGCACTCATCAAGGGACACTCCAGCGAGCATTTCAAACTTGTTGTAATGTCGCTTGAATTGGTCCTGTCGTACCGTCTTAATTTGGGTGGTGCCCTCATGGTAAGCATCGAGGGTCTCCCAAATGTCGAAGGCCGACGAAAGATGAGAAATGCGATCAAACTCATTTCGGCTCAAACCTTGGATGATGATGTTCCTTGCCTTAGCATTTGCCTCAACATCGGCCATGTTACCAGCATTGATGTTCTCATCGGCAGGAACAACAAAGCGAGTTTTGACCTTGCGCCAAATCGCATAGCCCTGAGCCTGAATATAGGTCTCCATCCGACTTTTCCAAAAGGGATAGTCGATCCCATCGAAGATCGGGGGCTTGGTGGAATACTTTTCCATTGCTATGGCTCACAGACTGGTTAAGATCTATCGAGAAGAGCTAACTGGCTCTGATACCAATTGTAGGATCAGAAACGGCAATAGAGGGTGTGAATGGTGCCTTAAAAAATTTTCCCCAAGTATTCACACCGTATTCTTCTCCGATAGCTACAAAAGCTATGAAGCTAGAAGAGGTTTACTCATCGGAAGCTAAAACAGACTGTCAAAGTTCTTTTCTGAAGAACCAATGACAAACAAGACACAGACTTCACCTAAGGAGCGAACAACCACTTGGTCAACAAAATCTTTACGGAAGAAGCTCGCTTGGCCAAAGGCTTAATGAAGCAAAGAAGTAACCAAAACATTGAGAGCACAGAAGCTACTGAAAAGCACACAAAACAAAGAACTGAAGCAACACTGACTGGATGAAAACTTAAAAACAATTTTACTGCAGATAGCTAAAACTAAAAACGGATAGCTGAAATAGTCACTAAATGATGGCCGAATGTTGTACTTTAACCGAACTCAATGCAGTTTTTGATGTCTCAAAACTGCTGGCCGAATGATTGAAGGAAAGCAATACATAGCAGTCGGCAAGCAAGAGAAGCACAGGCTGTAGTCATCCGAATACAGATTTTCAAAAGAAGTACAGGCTACAGTCGGCTGGCACAGAGTAAAGAAACAGTGAAGAAAGCAGGGACAAATTGCTGAAAAAGATAATGCAGTAGGCTAAAATGAGCAGAGGTTTTTGCTGCCAAAAACAAAAGCCAGTATACCATTTGGTTTCCTAGACTTAAACTGAAAGCAGTCGGCAGCAAAAAGGAACCAGAACCGAATAGCAGACACCCTGAAAAGGATTGCACAACTAAAAATGACAGGACTGCAAGCAGACTGAAAAAGGCTGAAAATAGACTAACCGAAGCTACTCCAGTGAGAGTAGAAACTAGTGAATTGAATGAGTGATTGCTTTGCTTTTCAAGTCAATGTCCATCACCGGTAGCTCTAGCTCCGGTTCTTCGTCTCTCGACTTGCAACCACCTCACTAGCCTCTATCATCCTCGGCGTACCCGACCGTCTGGACCTCAACACCTCCTGTGCCTAGTCCCGGTCCTCCCACGCGTCACCATGACCTAGCTTCGAAGTCTTGCAGTCACACAGACAAGCAAACCGTCACATAGCACCGCACGAAATAGCATAATCATCATTAGCATTAACAAAACATACTCATACAAGAAAAAGCCCGAACGACTGATCGAGAAAAAGAACAACCGTCCTAAACACCTTCGACTACGTTCGACCAGGTCCAATCGAACCAAACTGCGCCATGCACCGACTTGGCGCGAACCGACCAAAGCAAACTCAAACTTTCCAGAACACGCGTCAATTACTCATCACAAACATGGGGACACCTCCACATGGTCTCTCACAGCTGAACACCCTTGACCTCTTGCAGGTCTACCCATGTTGGTGCTACAGGAACGACACATGTCAAAATGCAATATCACAAAAAATCTAACTCAATTAACAAAAGCAAGGTATAAACAATGTCAAATACTAATCACTATCGTGTGGCTACCACCACATGGCATTACAATATCCTTTTCTATCTTCTAAGTGTCATTGATGATGAGCTTAGGTGACAATATCTTATAGGAGCTTCTTCTAATGATCGATATGTACACGGTACACACTACATAACATAATTGACCTGAAGAAAAAGGAACATAGAGGTGGACATGGTTTAATCCCTATGATAGAAAAGGTCATCATAAATGGTTCAGAAATATCATCACAGACAATTTCTTGAGCTATCTGAGTTTATGGATCGGTAATAACATGAGATCATCACAAACGGCTTTCAAACCGTTTAAGACACAGACTATCATAGACGATTTCTACTAGAAACCATCTATGATAGTTGATAATCACGAATAGTTTTTAGTACAAACCATCTATGATGTGTGATATATCACAGACGGTTTCAACTACAAACCATCTATGATATTAAACTATCACAGACGGTTTTTAGTTGAAACCATCTGTGATATATCACATATCATAGATGGTTTGTACTAAAAATCATCTATGATTGTCAATTATCTTAGGCGGTTACAAGTTAATAACCGTCTATGATATTCCTTTCTATTCCTAAACTTATTTCTATTTGTTAGCTAGCCTCAAGAAATGCTAGCAATGCACTCTGAAACAAACAGATCAATACAGTGTATATACATCCAATTCATATTTATTCATTTTAGAAACAAGAACATCTATTTCACAAATAAATTGATTGAAATGAATTATCCATCCATGAAGAAATACACACATGAATAACTATGCTCAATCTTATCCCAGTGAAATTCATTCTACATTATGGAACTCTGCATCTTCTTTTATGTATCTAGATAGCAAGAAGTCGCATACTATCCTCGAATATGTTTGAGGTTGGCCTGTTCCAACAGAGTTGTAGGGATGGACGCAACCTGTCGGTAGGAAGATCAATATCGTGCATACATATATAAATTGATAAGTATAAAATAATTATCATAAGATTGACAAACCTGAGTATCAATGTTCTTCACAGAATCAACGAGTAGTTGCATGTTGTAGCAAACATAGAATCGACGAGTAGTTGCATGTTGTAGCAAACATAGAATCCATATGTTTCACAGAATCATAGAATTCTAATGTAATTTGTTAGTTCGAGAGGTATTACTATAAAGTGTTATATAGGATTAATGTGTACTAGCGAATACCAGAAAATCTAGATCGTGTCGCAGGGTGTCGATCCCTCTCTTGGATTTCTGTGCCTTTGCAACGTACATGGTGAACAACCTACGTGATTTCAAAAAGATAGCCTTTGTCAGTAGGAAGGAAGGAAAGACTACAATAGATTTATCTGTGAAGGAAATATGTTTACCTATTGATTAATTGTTGGACAACTGATCAGTCAGTTTTGTTCTTCCTTAGAGAATCAAGGTATATTACCTTGTTCCATTTTAGTATAATTACATTAAAATCCAATGGAACCTATATAGGTATGTCATCATGGTCACTAAACCTAAGTTTGTGTTGCTTAAAAAGTACAAATCAACAAGTAGAACAACTAGCGCAGCACTTACTCTTGGTTGTAGGGCATAAGTATGAATTCATTGTTGCGGTGAGCCACCAATGTTGTCGTCATGTAATTCTGGATGAAGGATGCATCCTCCTTGATGGTATCCATAGAGACCAAGTGTGGGTCGAGGAAACCAACTAGTGATTTCTTTAATCTGGCTTGAGTCAGCATGGATCTGTATACATATACAACAGCAATGATTTATATATGACATTTATCGGTATTACATAAATGTAGATCGTGATTATACACACTTACAGTGTCCAGCATCAAATGAGTGAGGCGTCGAGGGCATCGAGTGTGAAGAGAAAGAATAAGTTCTCGAAGGTCATCGTGAAGACGCAGTCATGAATATCATGCTACAGATAATGCGACCTAAACTTGATGGTGACACCCGAGCGCCATTGTTTCTCTGGCTTGCTGACTTGTTCCATGTAATATGTATGCAAACTCTAGTAAGCCAGTCCTAGGGTTAGGTGGTACTCTTTCGGGATGACCAACAAATCACCTAGCATGAATTTCTAGGCCAACGGCAAGTAGGGGATCTCATCAGCGGTCTTCTTTGGTTTGTCCTTGCCACCTCGGCTGTAGGTCGACTTCACGGTAGTCAACCAGGCATGAGATGTAGATGCACCACGCCTTTTCTATGACTATGCAGGTAGCTCAAGTGTGGATAGCCCTCATGTACATGGCACTGGTGCAGGCAACTTTGGTGCGAATCGCCCCTGTGGAATTGGCACCGGTGCAGATAGCTCCTATGAACTTGGCACTAGTGTAGATAGCTCGAGTGGACTTGGCACCGGTGTTGATGGCTCTTGTGGACTTGGCACCGGTGCAGATAGCTCGAGTGGACTTGGCACTAGTGCAGATGACTCTCGTGGACTTAGCACTAGTGTAGGAGCCTCCAAGAAGATGTCCCTCTTGGGCTACTGGAAGAATATTCCAATGGCTTGCCCTAGAGTCATGAACTCGTCGTTAGGGGGCATCTGCAGTAGGACGACCTCGAAACTGGCATGAGCACCATCCACATTTACTTTTGTGAAACCTGGTGCTAGAGATACACTGTGCACCAAGGCCCTGGGCCTGGATAGATACGCCTGGCCCCAAGCAGTGCATAGGGCAACAAAGGCATATCTCACTTGAAGCTTGCACTTCGTAGCCACCTACATGACGATACAAAACTAACTACTGCAATAGGCCTATCAATGGATCAAGCATTCCAGAGATAATTATTATTACTAAGATGTCATCAATAGGAAATTGGTGATCGCTTTCCCAGGTAGGGTTAGACGCGCAGCTACTCCGATGGTTGGAGGGTTGACATGCGTCATATTTACACACTTTTACCTGTCATTTTGCCCCATTATTTTTCGCATTTTAGGACCATTTATCATCAATTACACGCATTTCTAAAACTAATTGCTCAAAATGGTCCATTTTACATTTTTATATATTTTTCTGCAGGCCGGCGCGATCGAGGCGCATAAACGATAAATTTGGTATTTCGGGACTGCTCCATACAAATGTGCGCGTCGTCACGAACGCGTGGGATCAAACCGCGCTGAAAACGGAGCTCCGGAGGGGTCAAAACAGAAGAAATCACATTGGGGGAAGGACTTAGTTGCAAACCCTAAATTTCTTGAGGACTAAATCGCAAATTTGCAAAATCCCCCACCATCTTCATCCTCCACCGCCGCCTCCTGTGAAAGGGGGAGCCCGGTTCTTCATCTTTTTTTGGCCTCCCGTTTGCTTCCTCCCCCGATTCTCCTCCTCCACTCCGGCGCCGGCGAGCGCCGGGCCGCAGCTCGCCGACGCGCCCCCTCCTCTCGCCGCTTATCTCCTCAGCGCCACCGCCGCTTCACTGCTCCTCCCTCAAATCCTCTTCTCCGGTCGCCGTGCCACCTCTCCTCCTTGCTCCTCCTCCACTTCTTCATCCGGCCGCCTCCCTCCTCTCGCCTCACTTCTCCACCGCCGCCATCTCCACCAAGCACGGCCAGCCACCTCTCCTCCTCCACCGCGCCTCCCCTTTTGCACCCCCTCTATTCCTCTACCGCGCCGCCTTCTCCCGGCCGCCACAACGCCGCCGCCCTGCTTCCTCCTTCTCCTCAGCGCCCCGCCATCTTCTCTCCGCCTCCACATCTCTCCACCGCAAGCGCCGCTACCTACTCCCTCCTCTGCTGCTCTCCTCCTATCCTTCGCCCCCTGCTGTTCTTTCTTCTCCACCGACGGCCGCCCCTTGTGCCCCCACGCCTTCAGCGCCATCCGCTTCTCCACTTCTCCGGTGTGCCCCACGTCTCTCCTCTCCGCCGCCGCTTCTCCACCGGTGCGCCTCTCCGGCGAGCCACCGCAGCATCTCTCCCCTTCTCCGCCTCCCTACGCCGCCGCCCCATCTACCATCTCGCGGGCGACCTCTTCTGCCCCGACACCGACGCCGCCTTCTTCCTCATCGGTGAGCGCCGCCATCGCCTCTTCCCGAGCCCCTCCTCTCGGCTCTTCATCTCCACCGCCGGTTGCTCCACCGACATCAGCACCGATCTCCGTCGCCTCTACACCGACGACGGCTACCTCGACTTCCTCAGCACCGACGCCGGCCACTGGCACCTCCTTCCTCGGCTCACTTCACCGACGGTCTCCACCTCTGCTGCCCTCGGCTTCTCCTTCTACGGTCCATTCCAGTTCCTCTTGATTTTCTTCTAATTCTCAATTACTGTTCATCTATTTTCTTCTTTGTTGATCATGTATGCACTATGATTGTGAGATGTTAACTTGTGAATGCACTGTGGATTATGATCTGTGATCTGTGTGATGATGGATTATGCACTGTGAATGCTAGGACAGCAAAGGTTACTTGTATTCTGTTCAGATATCTGTGATGCATGAGATCAGTGGATATTCTATTATTGTGAGATGCTCATGTGATTTTGCAATTTGTTCTGTTAAGTAGTATTTTCGGTAGTGCAGTAGTTCTATTTGTTATCTGTGATGGTGAATTTTGTGCTGTGAATGCTAGGACAGCACATGTTACTTGTGTTCTCTTATGTGATCTGTGATGTGTGTATATGTGATCAGTGCATCGTGTAGGTTTGCCCTGTGTTAGTGTAGTTGTTATTGTTATTTTGTATTAGTGTTAGTTGTCTTGCGTGAACTAGCTAGCCGGCAGCCGTTCTCTCCCCTAGTGCTGTCTCGACCTCCCCTTGCTTCTAGACTCTCTCTTTTCTTCTCCACGGTATGTCGATAGTTAGGTCAAGCATTAGTAGTTCTGTGTTTGTCATTGTGTTGTCTTGCGCGGATTAGCGAGCTAGTGACCGTTCCTTTCCCCTTGCTGTCTCGTCCCACCTAGTGCTTCTAGATCCTCCCTTGTGCTTCTCGACCTCCCTCTTTGCTTCTTTTAGCGGTCGTTAGTTAGTTAAGTCGTGCGAGCATTCGTAGTTCTATGTTTTGTGTTTGCCTCGCCGTCGTCGTCTAGTTAGTCATCGGCCGTCTTCCCCCTCGTTCTCTCTCGACTCTCCCCATGCTTCTAGACTCCCTCCGTGCTTCTCGACTTTTTCTTTCAGTCTCACGGTCGGTAGCTAGTTAGGGCGTCGGTTGGTAGTCGTTGACGTTCGTGTGTCATCGTGTTGTTCGTTCGGTCGTACGACGTCCATTCGTACGATCGTTCGTCCCGTCGTTGTTTAGTCGTTCGTCGTTTTGTTCGTGCGAGTTAGAGTTCGTTCTGTAGTTCGCTTGTTTGGTAGACGTTTTAGGTTTAGTTCTCCCCCGTTTTGATAGACCTAGCTTTAGCCGAGCACCGGTAGCCTCAGTCTAGTCCCTGTGGAGAACACGACACTCGCCGCTATTTCAGTGGCAACCCGTGCACTTGCGGGTGTGCTATTTTTGCACGATCAAGGGTTGCCTAGCATAGGAGCGGCGGGGGCTTCCTACTGATTTTTCCTATACCTTTGCATCTCATCTCTGACCAATCTTTGCATTTCATCTCTAATTTTTGTCGTAATGTCCTCTCGTAGCTATACCTCATGCTCAGCTTTGGCTCTCTTACTACTCCGGTACACTGCGGAGTCCTATGTGAAACCATATTTCCAAGGAACATAAAGACCAAGGCCTCTCATGCGACCTGGGTGCTCCTTATTTCCTAGGGCTGTGGAGAGTAAATCTCTCTCCCTAACTTCCTAGAATGAGCCTTAGGAAGATTCTATACTCAGCGCTTCCAGGCGGTGGGACACTTTCTCATCTGTGGGGTTTTGAAAGGAGATGGCCACCGACGATATGGTAGATGACCTCACTCTTATCTAGTTTTAGGCAAGCTCATCAGGGATCCCAACAAATGGTGAGGTTTCCCGAGTGGTGCTGAGTCTATGGGGGTGCGTGTTATTTGCCTAAAGGGCCCGGTGCGCCACTCTTTCACTCCTAAAATTATATGTCGTCTTATCACCACAAACTCTTGCCATTGCGGTTCCAGGAATGGATACTTGTGGAAGGGTGTCAGATCCTTCTCCACGTAATGCTTGACAAGCAGGCTCTTGAAGTTCTTTCATGCTTTGCACATTGCTAGCAATGCATGTTGTCGCACGGGGGCCTGGTGTTCTTTTGAGATCTCAAACGATCGAAAAACTTCCATCAGCAACTCACTTTTTCGATCTTTGGTCACCTTATTCCTCAAATCGAATGTGATCTCAATTCGTTCCTGTGCAACTATTTCAACTATTCTCCAGAATGCGGACGCTCCTTAGTGAGGATTGAGAGGAGTCCTAGACGCATTAACATCCGTGATGGTAAATCAGCCCTTGGGCCTTTTCGGAAGTCCTCTTCCTTTTCAGGATTTTCCAAAGGACGGTGTATCACACGCATCCAGCAACGATATTGAAAAATGAGCGGATAACATCTTCAAAAGATAATAGAAGTGAGCAATTCTTGAGCCAATTCTTGGTGAATTTGGATGACCAAATCAACATATAATTATGTAAATCATCCATGTCATTTAAATAGTATATTATGCTCAAAAGATACAACATGTGGGCTATTAAATTCAGAATAAAGCTCAAATTTTTTTATTGATTAGTGCTCTCAGATGTTGAGTTGCTCAAGATATAATCTTGGCCTTCTTGCTACAATGGTCTATACTCTTCACAAATTGAATATCATAATTTAGATTCAAATTGTGAGCTCTAAAACTCTTTACTAACCTATCAAACTTTAATTCGGTCTAAAGACAACAATTTAAACTTTCGACCAATAGGAAATCAGTCCATATGTGATCACCGAACAATACTCTAGTTTAGCCAACAAACTTGATAAATTTCCAGTATAATGAATCATGGAAACAAGTTTAGCAATAAGCCTAATTGGCTAACAAAGAGAGTATACAATCTGAATCATAGAGCATAAATACATCTAAGCACATCCGAAAGTAATGACTACAAGACTACATGTTTAAACAACAAAAAGCGATACTTTAGAGCTCAAGTTTGAATAATCCAATTTCAGTATATGACCATTGTCATCATCGAGCTATTAATCCGAATCCACAGATCACTTTGCAATATCTCCTAGTGCTAGAGCTTAAGCAATTTAATTGAAATTATAATCAAGCACAATAAAGCTTAAACACAACAATATGAAAATCACACTCTGCAGAGGTTGCACAACTGTGCCTACATGATGTGATCATCTTCACGTTAAAGAAAATCACAACAAGGCTTTTACAATGATCCATCTCAACCTGATCCCACTCGCTAAGGTTTCGCTGTCGAGTAGGCTATCCACCTAGTCGATAATTGCCCCCCTTGCACCACAACAACATCAGTAGCGAAACCAAAGTTGAGACTTCACAAATTATTATGCCAGGTCTATCCCATACTAGACATGTGGTTTGCGCAGTAAAGCTCAGATCAATGGCGCACAAAGTTAAGTCCTTAAATTTACCTAGGCAACACATCCACATCCCATGTGCAACCTGCACCCCCTTTACTGCACGATCAATCGCCCGAGTGAAACCAAGTTTGTATAACCAATACCAATGACACTACCCATGTCATGGCAAACAAGTTTTATAACTGTGGCTAACCACCACGTTCAAGTCCCCCAAGATTAATTAACCACATGTGATGATAGACTCCACGTACTACAAGCATGGCTACGCAATTCTAAGTGTACCACCCATGTGACCACTAGTATTGCATCACTAATTACTTTCCCATCTGTTGGACCGAAATGGCGACAGAGGGGGGTGAATGTCGACTTTAAAAACGAGTCCCCCAAAACACACCAAAGTTGAAATCCCTCTCCAATAGATATGAGATCTATGAAGTAGAGATACTTAACTTCACTAGGACCCAGAGAAACCACAGCTAAGCAAGCAAGCTAAGAAAACACAAAGAAACCACAGCCTGCTGAAGTGGGCCGGTCAGACCGCCTCTTGAGGGCCGGTCAGACCGCACCCTGGCCGCCGGTCGACCGCCCTTGAAGGGTCGGTCTGACCGCTCGGTTCGGTCTGACCACTCTGAGTGAACTGGTCTAACCGCCATACAAAGGCCGGTCTGACCGCTTTGTTCACACCAGTCTGACCGGGAGTCGGGTTCAGACAACAGAAGTCCCAAATTTTAGACAGCAGGATTTTGAACTTTACACAAATGCAAAATTGAAGAGATTCCTCTATCTACCACTGTCCAAAACTGAGAGGAGACAATCTAAATAGCAAGAGGGACCAACAGACCCAAGAGAAACCAACTCAAGACAAGTAATTTCAGATTTGAGCCTAAATCTGAAAACTTACAGAGACTCCACCAAAAACCAAATTACTCCTCAATCGTTGATCCTTTGGCCATGAAACTTTAAGGATAGCTACTTAATAGCCTCTAGACTCAACACGCCAAATTTTAGGTCATCTTGAGAAGGGAAACATGAAGTTCATCAAAACCTAGAAATGAAAATACGAGAACAGAGGGCTGAAACCGGAGAATCTTCGATTCATTCAATTTGCTCTTGGGAAAATCCAATCAAATGATCTTGAGACCTATTCCCATCACTGAGCAATCCATTTTGCCACTCCCCAGCAAGAATCGAGCCAAAACACAAGAAATCAAAAATCAAGTAGAGAGCAAGAAAATGAACGAAGAACACAGAGAGCAGGTCATCCCAATAGAAATTAATCCATTCCTAGAAACAAGGGGTTCACAGAGGAGTCCCCATACGCATGTACATTAGAACAAGGAAGATTACAAGCTCCTCAATCCTTCCTTTCCCTCTCCCAACACAAGAATACTCTCAAGAACACATAGTGGGAGGGAGAAGCTATGGGAGACACTCTACTGCCATTCCACTAGACTTCACCAACTAAAGCTTCAAAGCAAAACCAACCCTCCAAAGCCTCTTTTGAGTCACCTAAACCCTAACTCTCTCCCAAAGCCGTACCAACACATGCAACCCCTCACACCTATTTATAGCCCTTGGCTAATGGGTCTCCAACCTGTTACGCCGGCTAAACCCGAACGGAACCGTCTCCCGCCTGTGCAGCCTCGTGAAATTACCAATTCGCCCCTCCTGCACCTTCCGGGAAGCTTCCGCGCTCCTTGTCGTCCACGACTCGCAACCACATCAAATCTCCGCCTCGACGTCCTGCAGCCATCACAGACAAGAAACACATCAAATAGCACCGCTCGATACATTAAAGCATCAATAGCATAAAAATCACCAGAGTCACACTTACTCATGATGAAGCCCAAACCTGTCAAATTATCATAATAAGCATTCTAACCACTTTGACCAAGTTTGATCAAGTCCGACCGAAGCCGATTGCACCGTGCAACGACATGGTCCGAACCACTCAAACCAAACTCGACTCTCCTAAACCGATGTCAATTACTCATCACACACACAGGATGACCACCATATGGTCTCTCAATCTCCCCCTTGATGAGTATATTGACAAACCCAGAAAAAATGTAAAGTTGAGTTTGTTTGCAAAGTCCAACATGGTCCAAAAGAGAATAATGAAGCTAATGACCATGTCGACAGAAAAAACATTAGAGAAACAACAGAAAGAGCAAATTGTTCTCCAAAGCTCTAAAATATTCCCAAATGACTTTTTCTCCTCTATTCTCCCCATTTTGGCAATAAACACATCAAGGATGCAAAAGAGAGAATATGACATGATATTGGATGAAATGGCTGAAGTTTGATTATTTTAAGCATGTAGAGCCATGAAGATTATCCAAAATGACCATTAAGTACTGCATCAAGCCATAACTCAATAGAATGCTATCTAGATCATGACAAGATATATATAAATCAGCTAAACCAAATAGTTGACAATCTGAAATGAAGTATAATTTGTGAGCACGTCAAGTCATCACAAATTATACTTCATTTCATATTTTTCTTTTGAAGCTTATGGTTGTTTCCAACCAAAATCAGCTAAACTAAATAGTCTTGCATTATCCTTTTTGTTGCTTAAGCAAATGGAGCACAAATGACGTATTTTCTTTTGAAGCTTATGGTTGTTTCCAACCAAAATTTTAAGTCATGTGCTAGATCTCAAGCCTTATGCGACCATTCCAAGCAAGAAGCTCAAGGAGATGATCTTGGTCATCCAAAACTCCCCTGAGTTCATGCCAAGTGCAATGGCAAGTAGTCTCATGAGAAAGAATTGGTGAGATCAGTTTTTTCACACAAAAGAGAACTTTTTGCATTCATAAAAGATTGTACTAACTTATGCATCATCAAGAACTAGCATAGCTCAATCTAAAGCTCAATTAAAGATTCAAGACTCAACTCAGCCTATTTGACATGGAAAGAATCATAAAAGGATAACTAGAGAAAGACTAATCTCAAGAGCTAGCATGACAAGTTTGAATGCAAGTTGAGCAATTTTAATTAACTTATCATGACAAAAGCTAGTCTACACATATGAAGTCATGATAAATCTAGCAACTTAAGCACAAGTCATGGCAAGAGTAAGACATTGTAAACATGTCATAAAGGATAATAATCAAGGCTCCATGTAGTTATATTACAATGCAACATGCTGAAAATGCAGAAAAATCCAGCTCCCCCTCAACATGAGATGCAACTTTTAGTCCAAGTTGAGTTATGTCAAAATTAAGCTCTAGAAGCTCCCAAATGAACTCCCCCTGAACCAAAACAATAAATCAAGAAGCTGGCAAAGAAAATCAGAAGGCAGTCCTTAAAGCATAGAAAATATATAGAGGCAACTATGGCTCAGACTGACTCTCATCTACCCCATATGATTCTAGGACTATTAGCCGGTAATCTAGCACACTAAGGAGCAAACACGTACCCTGTCTACCCAAGGGTGGCCCGACCCTTGCTAGAACCTAAAAGTAGTGAGTGAGCTCAACCTAGTGAAAAGAGAGAAGCGGCTAATAGAGCAGCACCATAGATCACAAGATGAGAGGAAGACGTCTAAGCAACTAGACTAGAGAAACACTCTAACTTATGCTAGAAGGACTAACCCAATGCACCATGAATGCAATGCAACAATAAGGAGCAAGAGCATAATCAATATAATAAAGCAGTAAAGCACAAAACTCCACCTCACAACAGCCCATAAGGACAAACCACTCCAAGCTCTCCCCGCAGAGCTGAAAACCTAGAGCTATCCAATGGCTTGGTAAAGATATCAGCTAACTGGTGGTCACTCTCCACAAACGGGAGCACTATGTCACCCTTCTCTACATGGTCTCTAAGGAAGTGATAGCGAATATCAATGTGCTTGGTTCGGGAATGCTGCACTGGGTTCTTAGCAATGTTAATTACAGAAGTGTTATCACAAAAGAGTGAAACACTATCGATAGTCAACCCAAAGTCCCGTAGGGTCGAGACCATCCAAAGCACCTGGCTGCAGCAACTAGCGGCAGCTACGTACTCGGCCTGTGCGGTGGACTATGCAACTCCGGACTGCTTCCTAGAGGACCAAGAAACAAGAGAGGTGCCAATGAATTGGCAGGTGCCAGATGTGCTCTTCCTATCTATCCTACAGCCGGCAAAGTCTGCGTCCGAGTAGGCTCTCAAGGAAAGATATGACAAGGAAGAGTACCAGATACCATAGTCAATGGTAGCTCGAAAGTACCGAAGGATGCGCTTCACCACCTGGCGGTGAGATATGCGAGGAGAAGCCTGAAACCGAGCACAAAGACACACGGAGAAGTGTATGTTCGGTCTCGAGGCAGTGAGGTATAAGAGGGAGCCGATCATACTCCGATACTCCTTCTGATCTACTGGCTCGCCATCCTCGTCTGGGTCAAGTGCAGCGGAAGATGCCATGGGAGTTGACACTGGCTTACCATCAGTCATGTCGAAGCGTCTCAGGAGGTCACGAGTGTACTTGCCCTGATGCAAGAAAGTACCCTCCCGAGTCTGCTTGATCTGGAAGCCAAGGAAGAATGTCAACTCACCCATCATGCTCATCTCAAACTCGGTGCTCATGACATCCGAGAACTGTGAAACGAGAGCATGGGAAGAGCTGCCAAATATGATGTCGTCTACATAAATCTGGACGAGCAGAAGATCAGTGCCATGCGGTGAATGAATAAGGTCTTATCCACCTTACCCATCTCAAAACCATGACTCAACAAGTAGGACTTAAGCCTCTCATACCAAGCTCTAGGGGCCTGCTTAAGTCCATACAAAGCTTTGGAAAGCTTGAAGGCATGGTTTGGGTATTTGGGGTTCTCGAAACCAGGAGGCTGTCTCACATAGACTTCTTCCTCAATGAACCCATTAAGGAAGGCACTCTTGACGTCCATCTGGTAAAGCTTGAAACCCTTAGAAGCTGCAAAAGGCAAGCAGGATTCTAATGGCTTCAAGTCTAGCTACAGGGGCAAAGGTCTCCTCGAAATCTAGACCTTCAACCTGGGAGAACCCCTGAGCTACCAGTCTAGCCTTGTTTCGAATAACCACCCCATCCTCACTCTGCTTGTTCTTGAATACCCACTTAGTCCCAATGACATAGTGACCTCGAGGGGGCTCAACAAGCGACCAGACCTTGTTTCTCTCGAAATTTTCTAATTCCTCATGCATAGCATTGACCCAAGACTCGTCAGATAGGGCATGACTAACGTCCTTGGGCTCAAAGGTGGCAACAAAGGCAGAATGGAGACAGAAATATGACATGCCAGACTTTGAGCACGTGACACGCTCAAAGAGGTCTCCAATAATATGCTCAGAAGGATGGTCTTTTTGGATATGCCGAGGAGGTCCAGGATGAGATGAAAAAGTGGCCTCTACCTCATGAGTAGACGAGGTAGGAACAAAGCCACTAGCTCCAGATGAAGCCGAAGGCATGGGCTGATCACCTAGAGGTGCGGTGGAAGAAGGCACCTCGAGGGGAGGATGAGGAACTGGATCGGGTAGACAATCCTCATCTCCATCCTCCTCATCATCCACAAAGATGGTCTCAGACTGCTCTAAAGAACCTGAGATATCGGGCCTAGTCCCCGGACTGTCCTTGTCAAAGGTCACCTCACAGGTCTCTACCATTTTGCTAGACTCGCAGTTCCAGACCCTATAAGCCCGCGAAGAAGTCGAGTAGCCTAGAAAGATCCCATCACAAGAACGTGACTCGAACTTGTCTAGGTTCTCGGACTTCAAAATAAAGCACTTGCATCCAAACACACGAAAATGGGAGACACTGGACTTTTGCCCATATCTCAACTCATAAGAGGTGCGATGCAAGTTTGCCTGAAGAAAAACTCGATTGGAAACTGTCGAGACCTGAATATGCAAATCTGGACTCTCCTGTGTATTCTGCACTAGTCCAGGATCACGCTAGTGCACACAGTATAAACAAAGATAAATACCATCCATATCACGATATTCTAAAGAAAATCCAAATCATATTATTAAATATTAGAGTACGACCTTATGGTCAAGCTTACAATTATTAGCCTGAAAGGCTTAGGAAAACTAGCAGCGGAAAATGAAATAAACTCATGAGCCATTCGACATGCCACAGGCAATCGACTGGGAAACGAAGTCCTAATCCGTGAAGTCCTCGTAATATCCTCCCTCCAAGAAGTCCTGCGGATCTGGTCCTTCCTCCTCAACTGAGCAAATATGGACGAAGCCATGAGTACATAAAGTACTCAGCAAGTCGTTTGTAACAAGATGCAATATAGTATGCAAGGCTTTACCAAAGGATGGCTGAAGGGTTAATTTTGCATAAAACAGCAATTAAAGTAAATACAATAATTAGATTGAAAAGCAAAAGTTAACAAATGATAATAATTAAGTAATCAAAGGAATTAAAGATAATAATGGGTGAACTAACCATCCACCTCCCAACTTAACCCAACCAAGATTTTGGAAAAAAACTCTACCCCTCGTGTGAAATCACCGAGCATTGTCCATGACCGAGGACGCGGCTATTCGAATAGTTTTACACTCTGCAGAGGTTGTGCAACTGTACCCACACGATGTGATAATCCTCACGTTAAAGATAATCACAACAAGGCTTTTACAATGATCCATCTCAACCTGATCCCACTCGCTAAGGTTTCGCCGTCGAGTAGGGTAACCCCCTAGTAGATAATTGCCCCCTCTTGCGCCACAACAACATCAGTAGTGAAAACCAAAGTTGAGATTTCACAAATTATTATGCCAGGTCTATCCCATACTAGACATGTGGTTTGAACGGTAAAGCTCAGATCAATGGCGCACAAAGTTAAGTCCTTAAGTGTTACCCGGGCAAAGCATCCACATCCCATGTGCATCCAGCACCCCCTTTACTGCACGATCAATCGCCCGAGTGGAAACCAAATTTGTATAACCAGCACCAATGACACTACCCATGTCAATGGCAAACAGATTTTATACTTGTGGTTAACCACCACGTTCAAGTATATCATCAAGTCAAAGTTAATATCCACATGTGATAATAGACCCAACGTTCTAATCATATGCATGGCTAAGCAAATACAACGTATACCCATGTGACAACTAATATTGTATCACTAATTATGTACCCATCCTATGGTGACAATAGAATCATGGCATTCAAATTATCAAGGAGGATTTAATCAATTAGGACGATAACTACCAATACAAGGTTTTAATAACAAATAGCGAGGCATGATAACTTGAAACAAAATAATACATAATAGATTGAAATCTAGGTTCAACATGATCAAAGGACACGACTTGCCTTGGCCTTGCTCAGTTGATGGCTCTTGATCTTCAAATCCAACGTCGGCTCCCTCGAACGAGCGATCTAACGGGAGAGAAAACGAGACGAACACAAGAAATAAAATCAAGTAAAAATCAAATGAACTCCAAAAATTCTCAAACCTGAACCAAAGATAGAGCTCAATTTTAGATGAATTTAGGAAAAAGAATCGGGTCAATCAGAGCTAGGACGAGGGAGAACGAGCCTCTAGAAAATCAGGTTTTAGGAAAAAGGCTGAAAATCGGAAAAGGTACTGTCTTGTGGACCGGCTGCACGGTAAGATGGATCTACGGTGGGCTCGGCGCATGGAACAGTGCGGACCGACCGGCTGCTGGCGCAAGCGGCTAGGGCTAACGTGGCACCCACGTGGCGTGACACGTAAGCACTAGGGCTGACGTGGGCGGCTGACTCGGCTGGCTCACGGTCTACAGCGCACGGCTGGCATGCGGGTCCCACCGGCCAGCGGCACGGCTCACGTAGACCGGGCGCACGGGAAGGCGAAGGGGCGCGGCTGCTGGCGTCGATCTTGGCAGCGCGTGCACGGGCGCGAGGCGGCGAGCGAGCGCGCGCGCGCGCGGCGGCGCGGCCGAGCGGCGGAACCAGCGGCGAGGTCTTGGCGGCGGCGATCGAGGTGGCGGCGGGCTCACCGGCGTGCGGGCGACAGCGGACGGCGGCGGCGAGCGGCGGGCGGGTGGCGGTGAACGCAGCGGTGAAGCGGTGGCGGTTCACCGCAACGGCGGCGGCGGCAAGAAGCGGCAGCGCGCGCGCGCGGCGGCGGCATGGGGCGAGGGGAACCTGGTGGGGCCCTTTATACCGGGCAGCGGAGACAGGCTGGGCACGGACGCCGAGACGGTTAAGCAAGGCGGCGGCGGCGGGTTCGAGCCGGACTCGGAGACGAGTCCCTCTCTCGCGGCGCAGCGGCGGCGAGGATAGGCGGCGCGTGGCGCACATCGGAAGGGTCAAGGCGGGCGCGGGCGCGGAGCAGATGCTCGCCGCGTGGCACGGGCGAGGCGTGCTGGGCCAACGGTCGGCTGGGCGGGCCGGCCTGGTTTTGGGATTTAATTTTTATTTTTTTCCAGAAAAACAAATAAGGGCTTTTGAGCTCTAGAAAATAGCAAATAAATCCGGAAAAAACCCAGAAAATTCACAAAAATTCCTTGAGACTCCAGGAACTCAAATAAAATATTTTTGACAAATATTAATGTTTAATTTAATCATATTAAATCTTTTTAATTCATAAAAAATTCCATTTAAGCTTTAATTAATTTCAAAAAAATGCAAATGGTGAATTTTATTTCAAACACTTCAAAAAGGCTCTGAAATTCAGGATGTTACAGAAACATGGCAAGCGGTGGCTATAGCCTCAGCCCAAAACTTCCTCGGTGTAGAGTACTCATCAAGCATCGTCCTGGCCATCTCGACCAAGGTACGGTTCTTCCTTTCCACGATGTCATTCTGCTGTCGGACGTGCAGAGAAGAGAACTTGTGCTCTACACCGGTCTCATCATAGAAACTCTCAAAGTAGGAATTCTTGAACTCCATGCCATTGTCACTGCGGATCGCTCATAAGGCACTCGGGAGCTCAACAGAAAGCCTACTAAACAAACCTCAGAAATGGGTAAACGTCTCACCCTTCGAGGCCAAGAAAAACACCCAAGAATACCTCGAATAGTCATCGACCACGACAAGAACGTACCACTTCCCCCTGCTTACTGCACTCGAGCTGGTCCAACTGTATCCATATGGAGTAGCTGTCCCGGTGCATCGGTCATAGTAACTGTGACCGGAGGGTGAGAGGCGGCAACCATATTGCCGTGCCGGCATGGAGCACAAACCAGATCTTTGACCATCTTGAGTTTCAGCAAACCACGAATGAGGTCGTGGCCGCTAACTCTGGTCAAATGGTCAAATCTTATATGACCAAGTCTCCTATGCCAGAACATAAGGTCGCGGGACTCAGAAGTAAGCAAACACCGGAGAGGATCACCAGAAGACTCAGAAAAATTAGCACGAAAGATCCTCCCATAACGAGAAATCCCGCAAACCAGACTACAAGAAGAATCAAGAATTTTGCAATTGTTTTTCTTGAAACTCACCTCGAAACCGTCATCGGTAAGCTGGGAAATGGAAAGCAAATTGTACTGCAGCTTACTAACCAAGGCAACATCTCTCAAAATAAAAGAATCATTAACGCGCACTGTACCTTTGGCGATGACACGCCTAGACGAAGCATCTCCGAAGGTGATCGTCTCATCACCTGGAGCGCAGGCTAGGGAAGAGAACCAACTAGAGTCTCCGGTCATGTGTTGTGAACACCCGGAGTCTACGAGCCAAACCTCTCTCTTCCCAGCCGACGAACCTGAGTCAACAAGAGAGTAAAGTCTCAGTACTGGGGTAAATCAAGAGTGATTTTGGAACCCAATACTGAGTAACACGTCGAGTAGAAGAAGTAGCCACACACGACTGACCTCTAACTACCCTACGCTCTCTGTCACTCAACACGCCAGAGGGTCTGTGTGCAGACCCGAAGCTGTTGTTGGGCTTGACCGCTACGGAGGAACGAGTCAAGACACCAGCAACCTGCGGATCACGCCGCGGGTAGCTATCTCGACGGGGGAAATGAGATCTACCCTCAGGACGGCAAAAGTCACGACCAAAGGGAGCATGAGGACGAAAACCAGAAAACTCAGAAAATCCAAGTCCTCGATGCTGCCCAAAACCATCAAAAACTCCTGAAGCAAACCCAGACCTTGTGTTGGTTTTAGGTGCACTCAGGGTCTGGGGCTGACCCTGAATACGCCTAAGAGACTCAACACGGTCTCTCCGCGCGAGCATCTCTCAACTGAGTGCCCATCCTTCTGACAGAAGGTGCAGTGGTACTTCACCTTCTGCAAGGTAGAAGTATCACATTGAGGCTTCGCCTTCTGAGAGGCTGAAGCAGCAGATGGATTCACCTTACTGCCAGAAATCCCTTGGACAAAGCCCGCTGACTTAAATTGGACATTCTTGGTCCTGGGCTCAGTCTCAATCACACTAGTGCTATGGATCTGAGCACGGCAGGTGGATGCTTCCTCATGTCCTCATAGAAATCGTATCCTAGACCCTGATTAAATCTGCAGATTTTAGATTGGTCTAGAATAAGATTGAGCTTCTTCTTGCCTCCTACAAATCTCTCGAGAGTGTTCATAAGGTACTGACACTCCCGAAAGAGAGAGGTGCAAGAAGAGCAGGGAGAAGAGGGAACAACAGAGGGTAAGGGAGCAGAAGAAGAACCAATAGTAGAGGAAAGAATGGCTTGTGCACGCACAACCGACTCTGAGGGGACAGTCCTACTACTAGCCAGTTGGTTCACGTCGCTAAGCGTCTATACCTTACCCTAGGTCTTCTCCCCCACACCAGCAATCACATCACAATTAGTTGGTGGCTTCACTAGTTGATCCTTAGTTAGCCTCACACATTTTTTATTCAAAGCAACGAGTCCAAATTTTAGTTTGTCACAACTAATGCATGGTGAGCTAACAGGGCCCTTAGTCGCAAACTGAGCCATTTTCTTATTAGTGTCAATCATTTCTTGAAACTGTTTTGAGACAAATTCAAGTTCAACAGTTAATTTAGGACAATTCAAACATGAATCAACAGGCTCAAGCAATGAAGCACTCAACTCAGCAATCTTGTGATCTGCCCGTTTTAGGTTCATCTTCAATTTATTGCAATTTTCACAAGACTCAGGCAGATCTAACAGCATGGTATAAAGACCTCGAAACGCATTATCTTTATCCTCACATGAGGTGCAAGCAATAGTCTCAACAGGAGTAGATGAAATAGAAACAATCCTACTCGTCTCTAGTTCAGCCAACAGACTAATATTCTCCACCTTAACAATATCAAGCTCGGAGGACAAACTATCATGCGAGGTCCTTAATTTCTCCATATCACCCAACAAGGCACAGCATGTATCACAATCGTCACAGGAGGGAGCAAATATAAGTGAAGAAAGCTCCCGTGACAGTCTGTCTACTTCCTTCTCTAACTCAGTACACCTAGCCCTAAACTTAACATGAAATCTACCTAGCTTAAGGAAAACCTCATTAAGCTGATCGTATGAATGGTATACCTCGTCCGAGTCGGAGTACAGCTCGCTGTCGCTCACTTCGCCCTTGAGGGCCATGAAGCACATGCCGAAAAAGTCATCACCTCCTTTGGGGTCTTGATCACCGGTCCCATCGTCATCGCTCCATCCCTCCACCTCGCTGAGGTCGAGGTCGTTGAAGACGGTAAGGACTCGGTGGAAGAGCTTCTTGGCCTTCCCAAAGTCGCGGAACTTCTTCTTGCCTTGAGGATGCGTCAGAGGCTTCTTGTTGCGGTTCTTGTCGATGTAGTCGTTTTTACTCGAACCGCCGAAGTCAGCTTTGCCCTTCTCCAGCTTGGGGCAATTTGCCCAAATGTGGTTGGGGCCACCACACTCGAAGCAAATGACGGGTCCTCCTCTCTTTCTGTCCCTCCTCCTCTTATAAGCATGAGAAAATTTCCTGGCTAGGAGGGCCAACTGCTCATCCTCAAGCTGCTCTAACTGATCATCAGTTACGTCACATAGAGTAGCAAGAGAGAAACCGCAAAACGAATCGGAAGAAAGACCATAAGCCAAAGTGGGATCGGTGACTAAAGCCATCGACTACGACTTCGACTTACGAGAGACAATGTCAATCTCGTGAGTCTTGAGGCGTGAGTACAACGCGTCAAGAGTCAAAGTCGAGAGGTCAGTAGTGTCCTTGATAGTAGTCACCTTCATCTCCCAAATACAAAGGTCGAGTGTAGCGAGCATCTGACGAGCGTTGTCCGAGTCAGGGTATGTGAGACCGACCGCTTGGAGGTTGCTCAAGATTTTGTGAAAACGAGCAAAACACTCATCCAAAGATTCACCAGCAAGCATCTCAAATTTGTCGTAGTCCTGCTTGAACTGGTCCTGTCGCACCATCTTAATCTGGATGGTGCCCTCATGGTATGCATCGAGGGTCTCCCAGATGTCAAAGGCGGACGAAAGATGAGATATGCGGTCAAACTCACTACGACTCAGGCCCTGGATAATGATGTTCCTTACCTTAGCGTTTGCCTCAACATCATGCATATTTCCAGCATTGATGTTCTAATCGGCAGGAACAACAAACCGGACCTTGACCTTGCACCAGATGGCGTACCCCTAAGCCTGGATATAAGTTTCTATATATCCCAGATGTTCAAGAGGTGGTCTCCCAGATGTCGAAGGCGGACAAAAGATGAGATATGCGGTCAAACTCGCTACGACTCCGGCTCTTCCAGAAGGGATAATTAATCCCATCGAAAATCGGGGGCTTGGTCGAGTACTTGTTCGTCGCCATGGCTCTTGAGACTGGTTAAAATCTATTGAAAAGAGCTAACCTGTCGAGACCCGAATATGCAAATCCGGACTCTCTGTGTATACTGCACTAGTCCAGGATCACGCTAGTGCACACAGTCAAACATAGAGGTAATCATCACCACAATCACGATATAAATAAGGGAAACTCAAATTATTAATCAATATCCAAAGGTGAGACCTTATGGTCAAGCTTACAATCCCAATAGCCTTAAGGGCTTAACAAAACTTAGCAGCGGAAATTCCAAAATAAACGCAGTGGCCAATCGACATGCCCACGGGCAATCGAGTGGGGAGCGAAGCCTAGAACGCGTAGTCGTCGAAGTACTCTCCTCCTGGAACCTCTTGCTGATAGCACTCCTCTTCCTCAACTGAGCAACATAGGCGTAAAGCCGTGAGTACATTGGTACTCAGCAAGCCGTTTGTAACAAATGATGCAATATAGTATGCAAAGCTTACCAATGGAAGGCTGCAAGGGTTAATTTGCATAAAACGGCATTTGAAAATACAGTAAATAGATTGAAGGCGCATTTGAAGTAAAACAATAATAAACAATAATCAAAGGAATTGAAGTAACCACTTATGAATCTCCCATCCATAAGCTAAACTAACCACTTATGGACCTCCCATCCACAAGTTAAACCAACAGTGAATTAACCATCCACTGACCAGCTACAAATTTTCCAAGAGTAACTATACCTCGTGTGAAATCACCGAGCATTGTCCATGACCGAGGACGTGGCTATTCGAATAGTTTTACACTCTGCAGAGGTTGCACAATGTTGACCCACACGATGTATTAGCCTCAGCTTAAGGAAATCACAACAAAGCCTTTACAATGTTCAATTCCAACCCAATCCCGCCCGCTAGGGTTTCGCATCACACCCTCTTGCGCCTCATGGAAATCAGCAACCATGTTCATCCCAGCGAGATTGAAATTGAAACATCCCAAATTAATCAGCCAGGTCTGTCCCATACCAGACATGTGGTTTGCATGGTAAGACTCAGATCAATGGCGCACCAAGTTAAGTCCTTAAGTGTTCTCGAGCGAGACTACCACATCCCACGAAGTGCTCCAACACTTCCCCCTTTACTGCACGATCACTCGCCCGAGTGGAAACCAATTTTGTATAACCACCGCCAATGACGCACCAACGTCACGGCACAAATTTTATAACAGTGGCACCAACCACGATTCAATAACTCATTAAGTCAAATTAATTAATCACATGCGATGATAAACCCAAACGATAATAAAAGCATGGCTAAGCACACTAATCGTACCATCCCAATGTGATCGTAACATAGCATCACTACTAAGTTTCCCAACCTATGGTGACAATGGCATCATGGCATTCAAATTATCAAGAAGAAAAATAATCAATTAGGTCATTAACTACCAATTACAAGGTTTGTATAAAAGTAGCGATGCAATGTAATTTAAAACAAAATATTTAAATAATAGATTGCAAACTGGGTTCAACATGATCAAGGGACACGACTTGCCTTGGCCTTGCTCAGTTGACGGCTCTTGAACTTCAAATCCAACTTCTGCTCCTTCGAACGCGCGATCTAACTTGAGAGAAAACAGACGAAGAGACAAAATAAATTCAAATAAAATTCAAATGAACTCCAAAAACTTTCAAACCTGAACCAAAAGGTAGAAATCAATTTTAGATGAATTTAGAAAAAAGAACGGGGTCAATCGGAGCTAGGACGGAGGAGAACGGGCTCTCGGAAAATCAATTTCAGAGAAAATCCCAGAAAATCGGAAAATTTGACACGTGGCAGGCTGTGGGAGCGACGCGTGGCAGGCGACGTGGCAGCCTCTAGTGCTGACACGTGGCGGGCTCTGGCTCTGCCACGTGGCGGGGTGACGTGGCCGGCTGACGTGGCACCCGGGGCCGGTTTTGGCTGACGTGGCACTGCCACGTGGCGCCACGTGGACTAGGGTCGGCGTGGCTTTGCCACGTGGGTAGGCCGACGCGCGGCGGCGGCGGCGCGTCCGACGGTCGAGATTGTGCCACGTGGCGCGATTCTGGCCGTCGGCCGCATCCGATCTGCGGTGAGATCGGCCGCGCGGAGGCGGGAAGCAGCGGATGCACGGCGTGTGGCGACACGGCGAACGAAGCGTCGCGGGAGCGCGACGTCGGCGGCGATCGGGCGGTGCGGGTGCGGACACGCGGCGGAATCGTGGCCGCCGATCCAGTCCGATCGACGGTCGCGATCGCGGGTGGCGGCCGTTGGATTGGCGACACGTGGCGGCACGTGTCGGCGTTGCGGACGCGACGCGGTGCGAGTGGCGCGCGGCCGAGGCGGGCGCGGCGCGGCGTCACTGGCGACGCGGCGCGGCGGCGGCAGCGGCGGCGGCCGGCCGGCGGCGAGGACGCGGCGTCCGGCGCGGCGGCGGCGGGCGGGCGGCGGCGGCGAGGGCGGCGGCACAACGGCGCGGCTAGGGTTAGGCGGCGGCTCACCGCTCCGGCGGCGGCGGCGGACGGCGGCGGCGAGTCGGCGCACGGCAAGCGGCAGCGGCGGCAAGACAGCGTAGGTACGCGAACCGAGGCGGTCGCGCGCAATAAATACCTAGCGCGCGCGGCCGGCGTGGCGTGGGCCGAGTCCCGGCCGGATACGGCCACGGCAGTGGGCCCCACCGCCGGCGCCGCACGAAGCGGAGCGGTCGGGATGACGCTATTTGGCGAGGAGCGCCGGATGGTCGACACGTGTCGCCATCAGGCGCTCAAGCGGCGAAGCGCGCGCGGATCTTGCGCGCGCGTGTATGGCGCGCAGTGGGCCGGGGCGGTTGGGCCGACTGGGCTGGATCGGTGGGCTTCGGCCCACCGGCTGATTTTATTTATTTTTAGACTTTTCTTTTTCAGAAATTCAAATAAAAGATTTTGAGCTCTAGAAAATAGCAAATAAATCCAGAAAAATCCCAGAAAATTCCTTGAGACACAAGGAACTCAAATAAAATAACTTAGCAAATGTTAATGTTTAAATTAATCATATTAAATCCAAATAAAATCTGAAAATTCCTTTTTAAGCTTTAATTAAATTCAGAAAAATGCAAATGGTGAACTTTATTTCAAAAGCTTCAAAAAGGCTCTGAAAATCAGGATGTTACAAACCTTACCCCTTAGCGGGATCTCACCCCGAGATCCGGCTCACTACTAGAATAGGTTGGAAACTCGCCTTGAGATCCTCTTGGCGCTCCCTGTGGCTTCCTCCTCGAGTGGTTGCTCCACCGAACTTTTAAAGCGAACAACTTTATTCCGGTGACTCTCTCGACACATCCAAGATTTTGACAAGGCGCTCTTTGTATGTCGATCCTCTTGAAGATCAATTGCCTCAAGCGCTTTGACCTCCTCTGGCACTCTCAAACACTTCTTGGTGGGACACATGGAAAACATCATGTACCCCATGAAGGATGCAGTAGTTCCAATTGATAAGCAACCTCTCCTCTGCGTTTGAGTCAATGGACCAACATACCTTGGTGCAAGCTTCCTTTTGCTGAAACCTCTTCACACCTTTGAATGGTGTGATCCTGAGATACACGAAATCATCTGGCTCAAAACTCAGCTCTCGGCGTCTGGTATCCGCATAGCTCTTTTGTTTGGCCTGGGCAGTCCTCAACCTCTCTTGAATCAGACGGACCTTGTCCTCTACCTCTTTTAAACAATCTGGACCAAACACCGGACCTTCCCCCGTCTCTTTCCAATTGAGAGGGGTCCTGCATTTCCTGCCATAGAGTGCTTCAAATGGTGACATCTGCAAACTTGCCTGATAACTATTGTTGTAGGAAAACTCTGCAAAAGGCAAACAACTGTCCCACTTAGGTCCATGATCTAGCACACATGCTCTCAACATATCTTCCAGAATCTGATTGACTCACTCTGTATGACCATCTGTCTGGGGATGATATGCGGTACTAAAATTCAGGTGCGTTCCCATAGCCTCATGGAAACTACCCCAAAACCGAGAAGTGAACTGGGATCCGCGATCTGACACTATTTTCTTGGGCACCCTATGCAAGCTGACGATCCTTGACATATACAACTCTGCCAATCTGTCACCGGTATAGGTTGTCTTTACTGGAATGAAGTGAGCAACCTTGGTCAATCGGTCCACGATGACCCAAATCGAATCATAGCCTTCTTTGGTCTTAGGCAGACCAACTATGAAGTCCATACCAATCTCTTCCCATTTCCACTCAGGGATTTTTAACGGCTGGAGCAAACCTGCTGGCCTCTGATGCTCTGCCTTAAATCTCTGACAGACATCACAAAGTGCCACATACTCATCGATCTCACGCTTCATGCTAGGCCACCAATATTTTTCTTTAATGTCCTGGTACATCTTGGTACTGCCAGGGTGTATCGAGTACAACGACTCATGAGCTTCTTTTAGCAACAAATCCTTTAGCTCCTTCTTATTGGGCACACACAAACGTTGCTTGAACCACAAGGTTCCTTGGGCATCCTCTGAAAATCCTGACTCTTTTCCTTCTCTCATATTCTTTTTGATGCGCTGAAATGCCTCATCATCCGTCTGAGCCTGACGAATATGTCCGTCCAAAGTGGGCTGCAACTCCATTGCTGCCAAAAATCCTTCCTCCACCAGTTCCAAACTGAGCCTTTGGAATTCCTCATGCAAAGCTGGCTGACTCTCCTGAACCATCACTGAATTACAATAAACTTTTCTGCTCAGGGCATCTGCGACTACATTGGCCTTCCCTGGGTGATAATGGATTCCGACATCGTAGTCCCTTATCAACTCCAACCACCTCCTCTGCCTGAGGTTAAGCTCGGACTGGGTAAAGATGTATTTCAAAACTTTATGATCTGTGTAAATCTCACATCTATTACCCAAGAGATAGTGCCTCCAAATCTTCAAAGCATGCACTACGGCTGCTAGCTCCAAGTCATGAGTAGGGTAATTCTCCTCATGCGGTCTCAACTGGCGCGAGGCATACGCTACCACTCTCTTTTCCTGCATCAGAACACAACCCAAACCCTTGCGTGAAGCATCGCAATAAATCTCAAAATCCTTGTTTAAATCGCAATACTAGCTCGGGTGTGGTCAAACTCTCCTTCAACTTCTAGAAGCTTTTCTCGCACTCAAGGCCCAAACAAATTTCTTTTCTTTTTTGAGCAATTGGGTAAGTGGCTTGGCTACACTGGAAAATCCCTCGATGAAGCGACGGTAGTAACCAGCCATACCTAGAAAACTCCTGACCTGAGTCACCGAAGAAGGTGACTGCCAATCCAAAACATCCTTGACCTTTCCGGGATCAACAGCAACTCCCTCTGCGGACATCACGTGGCCTAGGATGGCGACTTCCTTCATCCAAAACTCACATTTGCTAAACTTGGCATACAACTGATGGTCCCTTAATTTCTGCAATACCATCCTCAGGTGTTCCTCATGCTCTTTCTCATCCCTAGAGTAGATCAGAATATCATCAATAAACACCACGACAAACTTATCCAAATACTCCATGAACACCTTATTCATCAGGTACATAAAATAGGCTAGAGCATTGGTCAAACCAAAAGACATCACGGTGAACTCGTACAAACCGTAACGAGTTGAAAATGCTGTCTTAGGTATGTCCTCCTGTCGAATCCTCATCTGATGGTAACCTGACCTCAAGTCAATCTTGGAGAAAACTCCTGCTCCCTTGAGCTGATCAAACAAATCATCGATCCTGGGCAACGGGTACTTGTTCTTGAAAGTGACCTCGTTAAGCGCTCGGTAGTCCACGCACATGCGCTGGCTGCCATCCTTCTTTTTCACAAACAAGACTGGCGCTCCCCACGGGACGGCGGGCTCGACATAACCTTTGTCCAAAAGCTCCGACCGCTTCTTGAGTTACGCTAACTCATTTCTTTGGCATCCGTAGGGTCTTTTGGAAATCGAGCGGCTGGGTACCAACTCGATCGTAAACTTCGACTTCTCGCTCTGGTGGCATCCCTGGAAGATCATCTGGAAACACATCGGGGTACTCCCTGACAATTGGCACATCCCCCAACTGAATTCTCTTGATCTGGCAAACCATTACCTGCTCTGGCTGATTCATGCTAGCTGAAAATCGCACTTTCTTCCCATCGGAGCTGGTCAAAGTCAACCGCTCTGCTCCACAATACTAATCGCTCGATGCTTCTTGAGCCAATCCATACCCAAGATCACGTCTAGGATTGGATATCCAAAATAATCAAGTCCGCTCTGAACTCAACTCCTGGATGTCTATCGAACTCGGGACAGACCTAGGTTGGTGCTCAACTCCGCACTGTGATTGGATCAAATGAATAGATCCTGAGTAATAATTTTCAAGCGATGCTTTAAAGCAAAACTCCGAGAAACAAACGAATGGGAAGCACCAGAATCAAATAAGACTGTGGCAGACGCTGAATGGACTGGGAACTTACCGATCACGACATCTGGTGCTGCCTGAGCCTCCTCTGCGGTGACGTGGTTTACCTGGCCTCTCACCACCTGTGGAGTCTGCTGACCTGACCTGGCGCCTGGGGTGCTCCACGCCCTGCTCCCGGGGTAGGTGTCCGTCCTGGTGTGGCTCCCAAGTCGAAGCGAACAGGAGTGGGGCCCTGCCTCTGGGGGCACTTGCTAGCATAGTGTCCCGGCTCATGGCACTTGTAGCAAGTAATGACGCTGCTAGATTGGCGTTCCTTTCGCGACCACGGATCCACCTGTGCCCCCGCTGGCGACGGGGGGACGCGACGCGGGCGGTGTCTCAAGATCGACCGCTGCTGCTGCTGCTAAGGCACTCGAGCGGGTGGTAAGTCTTTGAAACGCGCCCTCGAGCTTGGTGAGGCGCAATCCTTGCCGAGCCATCCTCCTCTTGCGAGACTCCTCGAGCTCGCGCGATCGTCCTCAATTAGGATGACCTTATCCACCATCTCGCTGGAAGCTAGCATAGTCGTTGCCCACGACACTGCACCTTCAACCCAGGTTCAAGCCTTTAGGAACCTCTTCGGCGGGCTTCATGCGTGGCTACGTCCTGCAGTGCGTAGCGAGCTAGTTGAGTGAATTTATTGAGGTATTCACTCACTGACATGTTCTTCTGCTGCAACTCACGGAACTCCTCCTTCTTCATGTCCATCACTCCATCTAGGACATGGGCGTGACGGAAAGCTATGTAGAACTCATCCCAAGAAATGTTGTTCTGGTCCTCGTGGGCGTCACAGTAGTTCTCCCACCACTCTGCTGCAGGTCCCTCTAGCTGGTGTGCTGCATACAGCACTCTCTCCCTATCTGTGCACTGGGCCAAGTTCAGCTTTTTCCCTACCGAACGGATCCAGTCGTCTGCCTCCAAAGGTTCTGAAGAATCGAGTAGGTAGGCGGCCTCGTCCTCATAAACTCGCAGCGGGATCGCTGGTGGGCGGCCCGAGGTCTTGCTACCACTCGTTGCCGACGCCGAGCCATATTGTTCATATTCTGCATCATTGCTTGCATCATCTCGAGTCCAGGCCATCGAACCGGCGAGAGCGGGTCGTGGTCGCGGAAGCGCTGGTGTGGCCGAAGTACTTGCTCACAGGTTACGTTGGTGCGCCACGACTGCGGAGTTCCTGGTTTCAACCATCTTGCTGCTGCTCTGAAAAGAAAGACCAAATGCTGAGAACTGACTTCTGAAGGCTCAATAGATAAGAGGGAAAAGCAAAGGTAAGCGGTAAATTCGTCTAAGGGGGAATTTCTAATGACAACCTAAACTAAGCAAACACTTAGCCCGAAAGGCTAACAACGAAACTAGCAAAAGATAACTCCAATAAAAGATGGACATGATTGCAATATAATGCTTTTAAAAGCAAGATTTACAGCTCACATCCCAAACAGCTGCAAATAAAAATCCAACGCTCTACTCGTACTACTAATCTAGTGGCTCCCACTCTGAGCCTGACAGATAGGGTGCGCTATCCTCATCCTCCGCATCACTATAGAAGACCCACGAGTTGCGGACTAGCGGCGATGCTAGCGGCGTCTGCTCTCTGGTGGGGGCCGGGGTGAAGCGTCGAAGGTACGCCTGACGATCTCCGGTGATGCGTTGCCCCACCTCCGGGCTCGGCGGTGTAGGCGTAGGTAGAGGCACTGGCGACTGTGGTAGAGGCTCCTCTCCGACTGGCTCTGGCAACCTGAGGGTGACTTCACATCGCCTCTTGAACCTCCGAACGAGTCTGGCCATGTTGATTTTGTATAATTTGCAAAGCTGTCGTATGGCTTTGTATGCGGCTGCTTGTGCGGAACATCCCTCGTGAGATCCGATACCCTTGAAACTATGATGTAGAATCTGTTTGCCGACTCTCGTGGTGAAGTACAACCTGGTGATGCTTCCAACACGTTGCCCCCCATCTTTCTCTTCCTTGGTGAGGTAGACGGGCAATCTCTTCAATCCGAGGCTTCGCAGCAGAACATGGAGAAGGGCTCTCCAACCTCCCGCCCGGTTGAATGAAGCTTGAGACATCTAATGCATTTTACAAGGGAGGATTAGCATAAAATTTACGAAAATAACTCGTGAGAGAACGGGGCAAGGAACAGAATTTCTAGAGAGAAGATAAGAAAGTATAGATATTATTATTCTTCAAATTTAGTTGGTTTGATTTAGAAAATAGGTTTTGAAATTTGTTCTAATTTGACCAATTTAACTAGGGCTTCGTCCTGCAGTCGACTTGGCTCTGATACCATCTTTGTCGAGACCCGAATATGCAAATCCGGACTCTCTGTGTATACTGCACTAGTCCAGGATCACGCTAGTGCACACAGTCAAACATAGAGGTAATCATCACCACAATCACGATATTAAATAAGGGAAACTCAAATTATTAATCAATATCCAAAGGTGAGACCTTATGGTCAAGCTTACAATCCCAATAGCCTTAAGGGCTTAACAAAACTTAGCAGCGGAAATTCCAAAATAAACGCGCGGGTTAATCGACATGCCCACGGCAATCGAGTGGGGAGCGAAGCCTAGAACGCGTAGTCGTCGAAGTACTCTCCTCCTGGAACCTCTTGCTGATAGCACTCCTCTTCCTCAACTGAGCAACATAGGTGTAAAGCCGTGAGTACATTGGTACTCAGCAAGCCGTTTGTAACAAATGATGCAATATAGTATGCAAAGCTTACCAATGGAAGGCTGTAAGGGTTAATTTGCATAAAACGGCATTTGAAAATACAGTAAATAGATTGAAGGCACATTTGAAGTAAAACAATAATAAACAATAATCAAAGGAATTGAAGTAACCACTTATGAATCTCCCATCCATAAGCTAAACTAACCACTTATGGACCTCCCATCCACAAGTTAAACCAACAGTGAATTAACCATCCACTGACCAGCTACAAATTTTCCAAGAGTAACTATACCTCGTGTGAAATCGCCGAGCATTGTCCATGACCGAGGACGCGGCTATTCGAATAGTTTTACACTCTGCAGAGGTTGCACAACCTGTACCCACACGATGTGATTAGCCTCACTTAAGGAAATCACAACAAAGCCTTTACAATGTTCAATTCCAACCCAATCCCGCCCGCTAGGTTTCGTGATCACACCCCCTTGCGCCTCATGGAAATCGGCAACCATGTTCATCCCAATGAGATTGAAATTGAAACATCCCAAATTAATCGGCCAGTCGTCCCATACCGGACATGTGGTTTGCAGTAAGACTCGGATCAATGGCGCACAAAGTTAAGTCCTTAAGTGTTCTCGGCGAGACTACCACATCCCACGAAGTGCTCCAACACTTCCCCCTTTACTGCACGATCGCTCGCCCGAGTGAAAACCAATTTTGTAAACCACCGCCAATGACGCACCAACGTCACGGCACAAATTTTATAACAGTGGCACCAACCACGATTCAATATCTCATTAAGTCAAATTAATTAATCACATGTGATGATGAACCCAAACGATAAAAGAAGCATGGCTAAGCACACTAATCGTACCATCCCAAATGTGATTGTAACATAGCACCACTACTAAGTTTCCCAACCTATGGTGACAATGGCATCATGGCATTCAAGTTATCAAGAAGGACATAATCAATTAGGTCATTAACTACCAATTACAAGGTTTGTATAAAAGTAGCGATGCAATGTAATTTAAAACAAAATATTTAAATAATAGATTGCAAACTGGGTTCAACATGATCAAGGGACACGACTTGCCTTGGCCTTGCTCAGTTGACGGCTCTTGATCTTCAAATCTGACGGCGGCTCCCTCGAACGCGTGATCTAACGAGAGAGAAAACGAAACAAAGAGACAAAATAAATTCAAATGAAATTCAAATGAACTCCAAAAACTTTCAAACATGAACCAAAAGGTAGAGCTCAATTTTAGATGAATTTAGAAAAAAGAACGGGGTCAATCGGAGCTAGGACGAGGGAGAACGGGCTCTTGGAAAATTAAATCTACAGAAAATCGGGAAATTGAAAAAGTGCAATGTGCTGTGGACCGGGCGCACGGAAAGCTGGGTCTACGGTGGACTCGGCGCACGGAACAGTGCGGGCGGCAGCTGCTGAAGCGGGCGGCAGAGGCTGACGTGGCGCTGACGTGGCGGCGACACGTGGCTGCCACGTCAGATAGGGCTGACGTGGACGGCTTGCGTGGCTGGTGGCGTGGCAGGTGACGTGGCTCATGGCGCACGGGTCTACGGGATCCGATCTGACCGGTTGGTCCCACCGACAGCGGCTCGGCGCACGGTGGATTGAATCCACGGGGAGGTGGAGAGTCGCGGCCACGCGGGTGCGGGTGGTGCGCGGATCGAGGCGGGCGCGGCGCGGCGTGGCTGGCGGCGGCGCGCGGCGGCGGCGCAGCGACGGAGGCCGGCCGGCAACCGAGGACGCGGCGGCCGGCGGCGGCGGCGGCGCGCGGCGGCTGGGGTTAGGCCGGCGGGCTCACCGCTCCGCGGCGGCGGCGGCGGGACGGCGGCGAGACGGGCGGAGTCAGCGCCGGCGCGGCGGCGCGCGGCAGCGGCGGTGGCGGCGGCTCGAGGGACGGAAGCGAGGTCGCGGCGGCTTTACGCTGTGACGCGAGACGCCCCGTCAAGACGGCGGCCTTGGCGGAGTCCGGGCGGACACGGGACGAGTCCCGGCGAGACGATTCGACAGTAGGCCCCACTGCCGGTGGCGCGGCGAAGCGGCGGCCGGGATGCGGGCGCGGCGCGAGAGCGGCGGATGGCGGCCACGTGGCGCGCATCCGTAGGGGCAAGCGGAGCGGCGTAGTCGCGGATGCGCGACGCGTGGCACGCGCGGCGGGCGCGGGGGGCGGCTTTCTTGGTGGGCCGGGTGGTGGTTTCGGCCACCGCGGTTGGGAATTTTTGGGGGTTTTTTTTCAGAAATTCATACAAATTAATTTGAGCTCTAGAAAATAGCAAATAAATCCAGAAAAATTCCAATAAATTCCTTGAGACACAAAGAACTCAAATAAAATAATTTTGGCAAATGTTCATGTTTAATTTAATCATATTAAATTCTTTTAATTCATAAAAATTCCATTTAAGCTTTAATTAATTTCAGAAAAATGCAAATGATGAACTTTATTTCAAAAGCTTCAAAAAGGCTCTGAAAATCAGGATGTTACAAACCTTACCCTCTTAAACGGGATCTCGACCCCGAGATCCGGGCTCACTACTAGAATAGGTTCGGAAACTCTGCCTTGAGATCCTCTTCGCGCTCCCAGGTGGCTTCCTCCTCGGAGTGATTGCTCCACTGAACTTTGCAAAAGCGAACAATTTTATTCCGGGTGACTCGCTCTGACACGTCCAAGATCTTGACAGGACGCTCTTTGTAGGACAGATCCTCCTGAAGATCAATGGCCTCAACTGGCACAGCCTCCTCTGGCACTCTCAAGCACTTCTTCAGCTGTGACACATGGAAGACATCATGTACCCCACTGAAGGATGCGGGTAGCTCCAATTGATAAGCAACCTCTCCTGAATTAAACGGACCTTGTCCTCAGCCTCTTTTAAACAATCTGGACCAAACACCTGACCTTCCCCTGTCTCTTTCCAATTGAGAGGGTCCTGCATTTCTGCCATAGAGTGCTTCAAATGGTGACATCGCAAACTTGCTCGATAACTATTGTTGTAGGAAAACTACGCAAAGGCAAACAAGCGTCCCACTTAGGTCCATGATCTAGCACACATGCTCTCAACATATCCTCAAGAATCTGATTGACTCGCTCTGTCTGACCATCTGTCTGGGGATGGTATGCGGTACTGAAATTCAGGTGCGTTCCCATAGCCTCATGGAAACTACCCCAAAACCGAGATGTGAACTGGGATCCGCGATCTGACACTATTTTCTTGGGCACTCCATGCAACCGGCGATCCTTGACATATACAACTCGCCAATGTCATCACGGTATAGGTTGTCTTTACTGGGATGAAGTGAGCAACCTTGGTCAATCGGTCCACGATGACCCAAATCGAATCATAGCCTTCTTTGGTCTTAGGCAGACCAACTATGAAGTCCATACCAATCTCTTCCCATTACCACTCAGGGATTTTCAACGGCTGGAGCAAACCTGCTGGCCTCTGATGCTCTGCCTTAACTCTCTGACAGACATCACAAAGTGCCACATACTCAGCGATCTCATGCTTCATGCTAGGCCACCAATATTTTTCTTTAATGTCCTGGTACATCTTAGTCTTGCCGTGGTGTATCGAGTACAACGACTCATGAGCTTCTTTTAGCAATGAGATCCTTTAGCTCCTTCTTATTGGGCACACACAAGCGTCGCTTGAACCACGGGGTTCCTTGGGCATCCTCTGAAAATCGACTCTTTTCCTTCACTCATATTCTTTTGATCTGCTGAAATGTCTCATCATCCGTCCGAGCTCGTGAATCGGCCTGTCAAAGTGGGTGCAACTCCATTGCTGCCAAAAATCCTTCCTCAACCAATTCCAAAGCCGAGCCTTTGGAATTCCTCATGCAAAGTGGTGACTCTCCCAAACCATCACGAATTACAATAAACCTTTCTCGCCAGAGCATCTGCGACCACATTGGCCTTCCAGGTGATAATGGATTCGACATCGTAATCCTTTATCAACTCCAACCACCTCCTCTGCTCGAGGTTAAGCTCGGACTGGGTAAAGATGTATTTCAAACTCTTGTGATCAGTGTAAATCTCACATCTATTACCCAAGAGATAGTGCCTCCAAATCTTCAAAGCATGCACTACGGTTTGCTAGCTCCAAGTCATGAGTAGGGTAATTCTCCTCATGCGGTCTCAACTGGCGCGAGGCATACGCTACCACTCTCTTTTCCTGCATCAGAACACAACCCAAACCTTTGCGTGAGGCATCGCAATAAATCTCGAAATCCTTGTTCAAATCTGGCAACACTAGCACCGAGTGTGGTCAAACTCTCCTTCAACTTCAAAGCTTTTCTCGCACTTTCGGGCGTCCAAACAAATTTCTTTTCCTTTTGAGCAATTGGGTAAGTGGCTTGGCTACACTGGAAAATCCCACGATGAAACGACGGTAGTAACCACCATACCTAGAAAACTCGACTGAGTCACCAAGAAGGTGGCGCCAATCAAAACATCCTTGACCTTTCAGGGATCAACAAAGCAACTCCTCTGCGGACATCACATGGCCTAGGAAGGCGACTTCCTTCATCCAAAACTCACATTTGCTAAACTTGGCATACAACCGATGGTCCCTTAATTTACGCAATACCATCCTCGGGTGCTCCTCATGCTCTTTCTCATCCCTAGAGTAGATCGAATGTCATCAATAAACACAACGACAAACTTATCCAAATACTCCATGAACACCTTATTCATCGGTACATAAAATAGGTGGAGCATTGGTCAAACCAAAAGACATCACGGTGAACTCGTATAAACCGTAACGAGTTGAAAATCTTTGTCTTAGGTATGTCCTCTGTCGAATCCTCATCGATGGTAACGACCTCAAATCAATCTTGAGAAGACTCTGCTCCCTTGAGCTGATCAAGCAGATCATCGATCCTGGGCGAGGGTACTTGTTCTTGATGGTGACCTCATTGAGTGCTCGGTAGTCCACGCACATGCGCCGATCGCCATCCTTCTTTCACAAACAAGGTGGCGCTCCCACGGGATGAAGGCGGGCTCGACATATCCTTTGTCCAAAAGTTCTGACCGCTTCTTGAGTTACGCTAACTCATTTCTTTGGCATCCGGTAGGGTCTTTTGGAAATCGGAGCGATACGGTACCAACTCGATCAGAAACTCCACTTCTCGCTCTGGTGGCATCCCTGGAAGATCATCTGGAAACACATCGGGGTACTCCCCGACAATTGGCACATCCTCCAACTGAATTCCCTTGATCTGGCAAACCATTACCTGCTCTAGTCCAGGATCACGCTAGTGCACACAGTATAAACAAAGATGAAATATCGAACATATCACGATTTACTAAGAAAAGACTCAAATATTATTAATAATCATCAGAGTGCGACCTTATGGCCAAGCTTACAATTTAATAGCCTGAAAGGCTTAAAGAAACTAGCAGCGGAAATCCAAAAGAAAGCGCAGCAGCCAATCGACACGCCCACAGGCTATCGAGTGGAGAAGCGGCCTAATCCGCGAAGACGCCAAGTACTCTCATACGGAACCTCTGCTGGTGATACTCCTCCTCCTCAATCGAGCAACGAGGGCATAAAGCCGTGAGTACATTGGTACTCAGCAAGTCGTTTGTAACAAATGAATGCAATATAATATGCAAGGCTTACCAATGGAAGGCTAAAAGGTTAATTTGCATAAAACGGCATTTGAAAATACAATAAATAGATTGAAGGCGCATTTGAAGTAAAACAATAATAAACAATAATCAAAGGAATTGAAGTAACCACTTATGAATCTCCCATCCATAAGCTAAACTAACCACTTATGGACCTCCCATCCACAAGTTAAACCAACAGTGAATTAACCATCCACTGTCCAAAACTTTTTAGAAATAACTATACCTCGTGTGAAATCACCAAGCATTGTCCATGACCGAGGACACGGCTATTCGAATAGTTTTACACTCTGCAGAGGTTGCACAACTTTACCCACAAGAGATAAATCATCTTAATAGCCATCATGTTTCCTTAGGCATGAGACCCAGATAAATTATCACAAAGCCTTTACCTCACTCCAATCTAGTTAGACATCACCCGCTAAGGTTTCTTCTTTGAAGGGTTAACCACCACGATCGAAGCCCTCTTGCGCTCGTATGAGGACGGTAAACACTGTTCTCATCTGTGAGCAAACCAGTACCCTCAGTACTCACTTACCAATGATGATATCTGAACTAAACCTTTGCAAGTTAATCAGCTAGGTCTATCCCATACTAGACATGTGGTTGTGCGGTAAGACTCAGATCAAAGGCGCACAAAGTTAAGTCCTTAAGAATTACCCGGGCGAAACATCCACATCCCACGAAGTGAATCCACACTTCCCCCTTTACTGCACGATCATTCGCCCAAGTGAAAACCAATTTTGTATAACCACCGCCAATGACGCACCAACGTCACGGCACAAATTTTATAACAGTGGCACCAACCACAATTCAATATCTCATTAAGTCACATTAATTAATCACATGTGATGATGAACCCTTTCGCAAAATAAGCAAGGCTAAGCATTCTAATCGTACCAACCCAATGTGACAAATAACACAGCATCACTAATTAATTCCCAACCTAAGGTGACAATGGCATCAAGGTATTCCAAAATATCAAGGAGGAAAATAACCAATTGGGACGATAACTACCAATACAAGGGTTTTATAATAAAGTAGCGATGCATGATAATTTAAAACAAAGTAATACATAATAGATTGGAAAACTGGGTTCAACATGATCAAAGGACACGACTTGCCTTGGCCTTGCTCAGTTAGGAATTCTTGATCTTCGAATCCTGCTTCAGCTCCTTCGAACGCGTGATCTAACGAGAGAGGAACCGAGACGAAACACAAAAAGACATAAAATAATGAGCAAACTACCTACAAAAACCATGAAACCAGAACCAAAAGAAAGATCTCGAATTTAGGAAGAAGAATCGGGTCGATCGGAGTTCGGACGCAGGAGAACGAACGATCTAAAGTTTGCCGGGGCGAGAAAATGCTGGAAATTCACAGATGTTACTGTTCACCCGAGAGCAATTTTGGGAAAGGAGGCTAGCGCTAGCGAGAGGAGGCATGGGAGGTGAATCTAACTAGCAAAATGGGTTGTTCGGGACCTAAGGCACACATAGGAACTGACGGCACGCCAAACAGAGACCGATTGACGGCACGGCCGGCTATAACGACATGGGTAAGACAGAGGAATAAAATCCGGGCATAAGACATGGAGAAGTAGGGTGAGCACGGGCTAGAACGCGGCTTGGTGAAGCTAGGAAAATTATCGGCTCGGCCAGAAACACATTGGAGACGGCGCAATCGACGATTGAACGACGTCGGGAAGGAAAAAGGAAAAACTTAATATCTTGGTGCTCGGCAAACGAAATCTAAAACCACTTGAAGGGTAGCTACCTGGGATGGTTTGGCACGAAGTGACGCGAACGGATCGGCGAAAACACCACCGGACAGATGGGGGACACGAGATGCCATTGGCGGCCATGGCGAGGTTCGGAGGCAAAAATTTGTGGAGGCTTTTCGGGGAAACGGAAGTGAGCACGGCGTAGAATGCGGCGAGGCAAGGCTAGGAAAAATTACAGCAAGGGCTAAAGCTTACCGGAGGCGACGAATCGACGTCGGGAAGCGCTCTTGACCTAGATTGGGGAAAACTCTATTCCGAGAGATTGGCTGCACCAAAACCACATTAACTTGGCTAGAAGGTAGATTGGACATGAAGGCACAATGTGACGCGAAAGAATCACGGAAAAACTCACCGGATTGCTCGAGACACGACGAGCAAATTCGGGACCGAAGGGGCTTGGTGCCGACGGCGTCCTGGGCTTTCGGGGGACTTGGCACGGCTTGGGATGAGTTTAGGGGAGCCAAGAGGTCCTATTTATAGTCTTGGAAGAGGTAGAAACCGACTCCAATCCGCGGATTTCGGTTTAGAGTCCGTTTCGGAAAATTGGAGATAAAGGCAAACGGATGAACCAAACGGATAGAGGCCGGTTGGGATGGATTCCTTGCGTGATTTGGCACAACTTTCCTTTTGGGAAGACATTCAAATAATGTCCGGATTGGAAGTTATGAAGAGAGAGAAAAAGGGGAAAAAACTGCACGTACAGGAACATGATCGATCTTTGCTGAGGTTGAAGATGAACCAGGTGCTGACACGTGTCGAGTACTGTTCAATCTCTCTCCTCTTTCTTTTTTTTTTTTGAAATTTCAAATTGAGCTCAAACAAACTCCGAAAAATCCCAGAAAATACAGAAAAATTCCTTGTGACACAAGGAACACGAATAAAATATTTTTGGCAAATATTAATATTTAATTTAATCATATTAAATCTTTTTTATTAATTAAAATTTCAATTAAGCTTTAATTAATTCCAGAAAAATCCAAATGGTGAATTTTATTTTAAAAGCTTCAAAAAGGCTCTGAAAATCAGGATGTTACACACTGGAGCTGTGGTCAAACTCTCCTTCAACTTCTGAAAGCTTTTCTCGCACTCGGGCGTCCAAACAAATTTCTTTTCCTTTTTGAGCAATTGGGTAAGTGGCTTGGCTACACTGGAAAATCCCTCGATGAAACGACGGTAGTAACCAGCCATACCTAGAAAACTCCTGACCTGAGTCACCGAAGAAGGTGACTGCCAATCCAAAACATCCTTGACCTTTCCGGGATCAACAGCAACTCCCTCTGCGGACATCACATGGCCTAGGAAGGCGACTTCCTTCATCAAAACTCACATTTGCTAAACTTGGCATACAACCGATGGTCCCTTAATTTCGCAATACCATCCTCAGGTGCTCCTCATGCTCTTTCTCATCCCTAGAGTAGATCAGAATGTCATCAATAAACACAACGACAAACTTATCCAAATACTCCATGAACACCTTATTCATCGGGTACATAAAATAGGTGGAGCATTGGTCAAACCAAAAGACATCACGGTGAACTCGCATAAACCGTAACGAGTTGAAAATGCCGTCTTAGGTATGTCCTCTGTCGAATCCTCATCGATGGTAACTCGACCTCAAATCAATCTTGAGAAGACTCCTGCCCTTGGTGATCAAGCAGATCATCGATCCCGGGCGAGGGTACTTGTTCTTGATGGTGACCTCATTGAGTGCTCGGTAGTCCACGCACATGCGCCGATCGCCATCCTTCTTTTCACAAACAAGATCGGCGCCCCACGGGGATGAACTGGGCCTGACATATCCTTTGTCCAAAAGTTCCTGAATCTGCTTCTTGAGTTCTGCTAACTCATTTGCTGGCATCCGGTAGGGTCTTTTGGAAATCGGAGCGGTACCGGGTACCAACTCGATCAGAAACTCCACTTCTCGCTCTGGTGGCATCCCTGGAAGATCATCTGGAAACACATCGGGGTACTCCCCGACAATTGGCACATCCTCCAACTGAATTCCCTTGATCTGGCAAACCATTACCATCACATCTAGGGACTGGATATCCAAGACAATCAAGTCCGCTCTGAACTCCACTCCCTGGATGACCATCTGAACTCCGGGACAGCCTAGGTTGGTGCTCAACTCCGCACCGGGGGATTGGATCAAATGAATAGATCCCAGAGTAACAATTTTCAACTGATGCTTTAAAGCAAAACTCCGAGAAACAAACGAATGGGAAGCTCCAGAATCAAATAAGACTGTGGCAGACGCTGAATGGACTGGGAACTTACCGATCACGACATCTGGTGGTGCCTGGGCCTCCTCTGCAGTGACGTGGTTTACCTGGCCTCTCACCACTGTGGAGTCTGCTTGGCCCGACACGGCGCTGGGGTGCTCCACGCCCTGCTCCTGGAGTAGGTGTCCGTCCTGGTGTGGTTCCCAAGTCGAAGCGAACTGGAGTGGGGCCCTGCCTCTGGGGGCACTTGCTAGCATAGTGTCCCGGCTCATGACACTTGTAGCAAGTGCAATGACGCCGCTGGATTGGCGTTTCTTTGCTGCGACCACCGGATCCACCGTGCCCTCTGCACCGATCGGCTGGGACGTGGCGCTGGGCTGGTGTCCAAGATCGATGCGCCGCTGCTGCTGCCGCCGCTTCTTCTTTGAGGCACTCGAGTGGGGTGGTAAGTGCTGAAACGCGCCTCGAGCTCGTGAGATCAGTAATCCTGCTGAGCCATCCTCCTCTTGCGAGACTCCTCGAGCTCGCGGCGACTGTCCTCAATTAGAATGACCTTATCCACCATCTGCTGAAAGCTGGCATAGTCGTTGCCCACGACCTGCACCTTCAAACCTGGGTTCAAGCCTTTCCGGAACCTCTTCTGACGGGCTTCATCGGTGGCTACATCCTCTGGTGCGTAGCGAGCTAGCTGAGTGAATTTATTGAGGTATTCACTCACTGACATGTTCTTCTGTTGCAGCTCACGGAACTCCTCCTTCTTCATGTCCATCACCCCATCTAGGACATGGGCGTGACCGAAAGCTGTGTAGAACTCATCCCAAGAAATGCTGTTCTGGTCCTCGTGGGCGTCACAGTAGTTCTCCCACCACTCTGCTGCAGTCCCTCTAGGCGGTGTCTTGCATATAGCACTCTCTCCTGTCGTGCTTTGGGCCAAGTTCGACTTTTCCCATCGAACGGATCCATCGTCTGCCTCAAGGGTTCCAAGAATGGAGTAGGTAGGCGGCCTCGTCCTCATAAACTCGCAAAACGGACCGATGGTGGGCGGCACGAGGTGCTACCACAGTTGCCGACGTTGAGCCATATTGTTCATGTTACGCATCATTGCTTGCATCATCTGAGTCCAGGCCATCGAGAACCGATCGAGAGCGGGTCGAGTGGTCGGGCGGAATCGCAGGGTGGCTGAGTGGAAGCGCTCCACAGGTTGAGTTTGCTCGCTCACGACTGCGGAGTTCCTGGTTTCAACCATCTTGCTGCTGCTCTGAAAAGAAAGACCAATTGCTGAGAACTGACTTCTGAAGGCTCAATAGGTAAGAGGGAAAAGAAAAGGTAAGCGGTGAACTCGTCTAAGGGGGATGGCTAATGGCAACCTAAACTAAGCAAACACTTAGCCCGAAAGGCTAACAACGAAACTGGCAAAAGATAACTCCATTAAAAGATGGACATGATTGCAATATAATGCTTTTAAAAGCAAGATTTACAGCTCACATCCCAAACAACTGCAAATAAAAATCCAACGCTCCACTCGTACTACTAATCTAGTGGCTCCCACTCTGAGCCTGACAGATAGGGTTCGCTATCCTCATCCTCCGCATCACTATAGAAGACCCACGAGTTGCGGACTGGCGGCGACTCTGGCGGCGTCTGCTCTCTGACGGGGGCGAGGGTGAAGCGTCGAAGGTACGCCTGACGATCTCCGGTGATGCGTCGTTCCACCTCCGGGCTCGGCGGTGTAGGCGTAGGTAGAGGTACTGGCGACTGTGGTTGAGGCTCCTCTCTGACTGGCTCTGGCAAACTGAGGGTGACTTCACATCGCTTCTTGAACCTCCGAACGAGTCTGGTCATGTTGATCTTGTATAATTTGCAAAGCTGTTGGATGGCTTTGTATGCGGCTGCTTGCGCGGAACATCCTCCGTGAGATCTGATGCTCTTGAAACTATGATGTAGAATCTGCTTGCCGACTCTTGTGGTGAAATACAACCTGGTGATGCTTCTAATATGTTGCCCTCTATCTTTCTCATCCTTGGTGAGGTAGACGGGCAATCTCTTAAATCCGAGGCTTCGCAGCAGAACATAGAGAAGGGCTCTCCATCCTCCAGCCTGGTTGAATGAAGCTCGCGACATCTAAAGCATTTTACAAGGGAAAGGTCAGTATAGAATTTACAAAAATAGATCGTGAGAGAGTGGGGTAAGGAACAGAATTTCTGGAGAGAAGATGAGAAGGTATAGATATTACTATTCGTCAAATTTAGTTGGTTTAATTTAGAAAATAGGTTTTGAAATTTGTTCTAATTCGACCACTCTAACTAGGGCTTCGTCCTGCAGTCGATTTGGCTCTGATACCATCTTTGTCGAGACCCGAATATGCAAATCCGGACTCTCTGTGTATACTGCACTAGTCCAGGATCACGCTAGTGCACACAGTCAAACATAGAGGTAATCATCACCACAATCACGATATTAAATAAGAGAACTCGAATTATTAATCAATATCCAAAGGTGAGACCTTATGGTCAAGCTTACAATCCCAATAGCCTTAAGGGCTTAACAAAACTTAGCAGCGGAAATTCCAAAATAAGCGCGTGGTTAATCGACATGCCCACGGGCAATCGAGTGGGGAGCGAAGCCTAGAACGCGTAGTCGTCGAAGTACTCTCCTCCTGGAACCTCTTGCTGATAGCACTCCTCTTCCTCAACTAAGCAACATAGGCGTAAAGCCGTGAGTACATTGGTACTCAGCAAGCCGTTTGTAACAAATGATGCAATATAGTATGCAAAGCTTACCAATGGAAGGCTGTAAGGGTTAATTTGCATAAAACGGCATTTGAAAATACAGTAAATAGATTGAAGGCGCATTTGAAGTAAAACAATAATAAACAATAATCAAGGGAATTTAAGGTAAACCACTTATGGACCTCCCATCCACAAGCTTAACCCACCCGCTCATGGATATCCCATCCACAAACCAAACCAACAGTGAATTAACCATCCACTGACTAGCTACAAGTTTTCCAAGAGTAACTATACCTCGTGTGAAATCACCGAGCATTGTCCATGACCGAGGACGCGGCTATTCGAATAGTTTTACACTCTGCAGAGGTTGCACAACTGTACCCACACGATGTGATTAGCCTCAGCTTAAGGAAATCACAACAAAGCCTTTACAATGTTCAATTCCAACCCAATCCCGCCCGCTAGGGTTTCGCATCACACCCCCCCTTGCGCCTCATGGAAATCAGCAACCATGTTCATCCCAGCGAGATTGAAATTGAAACATCCCAAATTAATCGGCCAGTCCATCCCATACTGGACATGTGGTTTGCACAGTAAGACTGCCGAGACCGAATATGCAAATCCGGACTCTCGTGTATCTTGCACTAGTCCAGATCACGCTAGTGCACTGATCAAACATAGAGGTAATCATCACCACAATCACGATATTAAATAAGAGAACTCGAATTATTAAACAATATCCAAAAGTGAGACCTTATGGTCAAGCTTACAATCTCAATAGCCTTAGGGGCTTAGCAAAACTTAGCAGCGGAAAATCCAAAATAAACGTAGTGGCCAATCGACATGCCCACGGGCAATCGAGTGGGGAGCGAAGCCTAGAATGTGTAGTCATCGAAGTACTCTCCTCCTGGAACCTCCTGCTGATAGCACTCCTCCTCCTCAACTGAGCAACATAGGCGTAAAGCCGTGAGTACATTGGTACTCAGCAAGCCGTTTGTAACAAATGATGCAATATAGTATGCAAAGCTTACCAATGGAAGGCTGTAAGGGTTAATTTGCATAAACAGCATTTGAGATTATCATAAATAGATTGAAGGCGAATTGTAATTAAAACAATAAGGAATAATCAAGGGAATTTAAGGTAAACCACTTATGGACCTCCCATCCACAAGCTTAACCCACCCGCTCATGGATATCCCATCCACAAACCAAACCAACAGTGAATTAACCATCCACTGACTAGCTACAAGTTTTCCAAGAGTAACTATACCTCGTGTGAAATCACCGAGCATTGTCCATGACCGAGGACGCGGCTATTCGAATAGTTTTACACTCTGCAGAGGTTGCACAACCTGACCCACACGATGTGATTAGCCTCAGCTTAAGGAAATCACAACAAAGCCTTTACAATGTTCAATTCCAACCCAATCCCGCCCGCTAGGGTTTCATGATCACACCCCCTTGCGCCTCATGGAAATCGGCAACCATGTTCATCCCAATGAGATTGAAATTGAAACATCCCAAATTAATCGGCAGTCCGTCCCATACGGACATGTGGTTTGCACAGTAAGACTCGGATCAATGGCGCACCAAGTTAAGTCCTTAAGTGTTCTCGAGCGAGACTACCACATCCCACGAAGTGCTCCAACACTTCCCCCTTTACTGCACGATCACTCGCCCGAGTGGAAACCAATTTTGTATAACCACCGCCAATGACGCACCAACGTCACGGCACAAATTTTATAACAGTGGCACCAACCACGATTCAATAACTCATTAAGTCAAATTAATTAATCACATGCGATGATAAACCCAAACGATAATAAAAGCATGGCTAAGCACACTAATCGTACCATCCCAATGTGATCGTAACATAGCATCACTACTAACTTTCCCAACCTATGGTGACAATGGCATCATGGCATTCAAATTATCAAGAAGAAAAATAATCAATTAGGTCATTAACTACCAATTACAAGGTTTGTATAAAAGTAGCGATGCAATGTAATTTAAAACAAAATATTTAAATAATAGATTGCAAACTGGGTTCAACATGATCAAGGGACACGACTTGCCTTGGCCTTGCTCGCTTGGCGGCTCTTGAACTTCAAATCCAACTCGCTCCTTGAACGCGCGATCTAACGAGAGAAAACAGACGAAGAGACAAAATAAATTTAAATAAAATTCAAATGAACTCCAAAAACTTTCAAACCTGAACCAAAAGGTAGAGCTCAATTTTAGATGAATTTAGAAAAAAGAACGGGGTCAATCGGAGCAAGGACGGAGGAGAACGGGCTCTCGGAAAATCAATTTCAGAGAAAATCCCAGAAAATCGGAAAATTTGACACGTGGCAGGCTGTGGGTGCGACGCGTGGCAGGCGGCGTGGCAGCCTCTGGTGCTGACACGTGGCGGGCTCTGGCTCTGCCACGTGGCGGGGTGACGTGGCCGGTGGCGTGGCACCGGGCGGTTTTGGTCGACGTGGCACCGCCACGCGGCGCCACGTGGACTAGGGTCGACGATGTCTTTGCCACGTGGGTAGGCCGACGCGGCGGCGCGGCGGCGCGCGTCCGACGGCCGAGATTGTGCCACGTGGCGCGATCTGGGCCGTCGGCTCCGATCGGATCTGCGGTGAGATCGGCCGCGCGGAGCGGGGAACGGCGGATGCACGGCGTGTGGCGACACGGCGAACGAAGCGTCGCGGAGCGCGACATCGGCGCGCGTCGGGCGGTGCGGGCGCGACACGCGGCGGGATCGTGGCCGTTGATCAGATCTGGATCGGACGGCCGCGATGCGCGGGCGGCGGCCGTTGGATTGGCGGCGCGTGGCGGCGCGTGTCCGGCGTCGCGCCGCGGACGCGACGCGCGGTGTGGCGCGCGATCGAGGCGGGCGCGGCGCGGCGTCACTGGCGGCGGCGGCGCGCGGCGGCGGCGGCGACGGCGGCCGGCCGGCGATCGAGGACGCGGCGTCCGGGCGGCGGCAGCGGCCGGGCCGGCGACGGCGAGGGCGTGCACAACGGCGGCGCTAGGGTTAGGCGGCGGGCTCACCAGCTCCGCGGCGGCAGGCGGGCGGGCGGCGGCGGAGACGGCGGCGGAGTTGGCGACGGCAGCGACGGCGGCAGCAGACGGCGAGGTACGCGAACCGAGGCGCGGCCGCGTGCAATAAATACCCGAGCGCGCGAGGGCCGACGTGGCGTGGACGCCGAGTCCCGGCCGGATACGGCCACGGCAGTGGGCCCCACCGTAAGCGCACGAAGCGGAGCGGTCCGATGACGCTGTTGGCGAGGCGCCGGATGGTCGACACGTGTCGCCATCGGCGCTCAAAGCGGCGCGGCGCGCATGATGCGATCTTGCGCGCGTGCGTGAGCGCGCGCACTGGTCCGCCAGGCGGTTGGGCGATCAGGCTGGATCGGTGGGCTTACCACCCACGATTGTATTTATTTTTAGACTTTTCTTTTTCAGAAATTCGAATAAAAGATTTTGAGCTCTAGAAAATAGCAAATAAATCCAGAAAAATCCCAGAAAATTCCAGAAAATTCCTTGAGACACAAGGAACTCAAATAAAATAACTTAGCAAATGTTAATGTTTAAATTAATCATATTAAATCCAAATAAAATCTGAAAATTCCTTTTTAAGCTTTAATTAAATTCAGAAAAATGCAAATGGTGAACTTTATTTCAAAAGCTTCAAAAAGGCTCTGAAAATCAGGATGTTACATAACCGGCTCTGATACCAATTGTTGGACCGAAATGGCGACATAGGGGGGTGAATGTCGACTTTAAAAACGAGTCCCCCAAAACACACCAAAGTTGAAATCCCTCTCCAATAGATATGAGATCTATGAAGTAGAGATACTTAACTTCACTAGGACCCAGAGAAACCACCGCTAAGCAAGCAAGCTAAGAAAACAAAAAGAAACCGCACCCTGGCCGCCGGTATGACCGCCCTTGAGGGGCCGGTCTGACCGCTCGGTCCGGTCTGACCGCCATACAAAGGCCGGTCTGACCGCTCTGTTCACACCAGTCTGACCGGGAGTCGGGTTCAGACAACAGAAGTCCGGAATTTTTAGACAGCAGGATTTTGAACTTTACACAAATGCAAAATTGAAGAGATTCCTCTATCTACCACTGTCCAGAACTAAGAGGAGACAATCAAAATAGCAAGAGGGACCAACAGACCCAAGAGAAACCAACTCAAGACAAGTAATTTCATATTTGAGCCTAAATCTGAAAACTTACAGATACTCCACCAAAAACCAAATTACTCCTCAATCGTTGATCCTTTGGCCGTGAAACTTTAAGGATAGCTACTTAATAGCCTTTGGACTCAACATGCCAAATTTCAGGACATCTTCAGAAGGGAAACATGAAGTTCATCAAAACCCTAGAAATGAAAATACGAGAACAGAGGGCTGAAACCGGAGAATCTTCGATTCATTCAATTTGCTCTTGGGAAAATCCAATCAAATGATCTTGAGACCTATTTCCATCACTGAGCAATCCATTTTTCCACTCCCCAGCAAGAATCGAGCCAAAACACAAGAAATCAAAAATCAAGTAGAGAGCAAGAAAATGAACGAAGAACACAGAGAGCAGGTCATCCCAATAGAAATTAATCCATTCCTAGAAATAAGGGGTTCACAGAGGAGTCCCCATACGCATGTACATTAGAACAAGGAAGATTGCAAGCTCCTCAATCCTTCCTTTCCCTCTCCCAACGCAAGAACACTCTCAAGAGCACATAGTGGGAGGGAGAAGCTACGGGAGACACTCTACTGCCATTCCACCAAACTTCACCAACTAAAGCTTCAAAGCAAAACCAACCCTCCAAAGCTTCTTTTGACTCATCTAAACCCTAACTCTCTCCCAAAGCCATACCAACACATGCAGCCCCTCACACCTATTTATATCCCTTGGCTAACGGGTCTCCAACCTGTTACGCCGGCTAAACCCGAACGGAACCGTCTCCCGCCTGTGCAGCCTCGCGAAATTACCACCCGCCTCCCGCACCTTCCGAAGCTTCGCGCTCCTTGTCGCCCACGACTGCAACCACATCGAATCTCCGCCGCCTTCGACACATCCGACCGTTCTGACCTCGACACCGCCTGTGTCTAGTCCGGCCTCCTCGTGTCTCACCACAACTCCGCCTCGACGTCCTGCAGCCATCACAGACAAGAAACACATCAAATAGCACCGCTCGATACATTAAAGCATCAATAGCATAAAAATCACCAAAGAGTCACACTTACTCATGATGAAGCCCAAACCTGTCAAATTATCATAATAAGCATTCTAACCACTTTGACCAAGTTGGTCAAGTCCGACCGAAGCCGATTGCACCGTGCAACGACATGGTCCGAACCACTCAAACCAAACTCGACTCTCCTAAACCGATGTCAATTACTCATCACACACACAAGATGACCACCATATGGTCTCTCACCATCCTATGGTAACAATAGAATCATGGTATTCAAATTATCAAGGAGGAAATAATCAATTAGGTTATTAACTACCAATACAAGGGTTTTATAATAAAGTAGCAATGCATGATAATTTAAAACAAAACAATACATAATAGATTTGAAAACTGGATTCAACATGATCAAAGGACATGACTTGCCTTGGCCTTGCAAAGTTGATGGCTCTTGATCCTCGAATCCGGCTTCAGCTCCTTCGAAGATGTGATCTAACGAGAGAGAAACGAGACGAAAATACAAAAACAAAATCAAATAAAATTCAAATGAACTCCAAAAACTGCAAAACTAGAACCAAAAGATAGAGCTCAATTTTAGATCAATCGGAATTCGGACGAGAGAGATCGAGCTCTTGGAAAATCTAATTGAGGGAAAAAGGCTGAAATTCGGAAAATGCACTATGCTGTGGACTCGGTGCACGGTAGGGCTTAGGCCACGGTAAACCCGGAGCATGGAATAGTGCTGACCGATTGGGCTGCTGGCGTGGCGACTAGGGCTAACGTGGATGGCTTGCGTGGCAGCTGACGTCGCTTGGTTGGCTCATGGGTCTACGGTGCATACGGTTGACAACTGGGTCCCACATGGCGCGCACGGCGCCGGCGATCAGTGCACGGAAGGCGGCGGCGCACGGCGGCCGGCGTCGGCGCGGCGACGACGACGCGCGAAGCGCGCGGCGGCGCACACGGTGATCGAGGCGCGCGACGCGTGCGGCGAGATCGGGCGGCGGCGGACTGGCCGGCAGCGACTTGGGGCGGCAGCGGGACGGCGACGGATGCTCACCGGCGGTGGCGGACGGTGGCGGAGACGAGATGGCCAGCGACCTTCGGCGGAGATCCACAAAGGCGGTGGCCCGGCGAGATGACCGGCGACCTTCGACGATGAGGGCGACAGTGCACAGCAGCTGGCGGCGGCTGCGGGACGGCGAAAGACCCCGGGGGTCGGGCCCCTTTTATACCCGGTCGTCGAGGAGTCCCGGGCGGGCACGAACTTCGAGTCCGGGTCGGCTACGGTGGCGGAGATGGCAAGCAGCGGCGGCTACGTCTCCTGATCCGAGCTGGAACAGGAGACCCGGTCGGGGACGACGCCTAACAAGCGGGCCCCACCCGTCGGTGGCACGGGCGACGAGTGGCCGTGATCGGCTGCGGCTAGAGTGATGCACGGATGGGCGACACACATCGGCCATCCGGCTGGTGGGCGCGGGCGCGGATGTGCACCGCGTGGCAAGGGCGGGCAGGCCAGGCCAGCGGGCCAGTTTGGTGGGCTGCGGCCCATTGGCCAATTTTGGGATTTTTAGGGATTTTCCTTCGTCCAGAAATTCAAGTATATACTTTTGAGCTCTACAAAATAGCAAATAAATCCAGAAAAATGCAAGAAAATTCTAGAAAATTCCTTGAGACTTAAGGGACTCAAATAAAATATTCTTGACAAATATTAATGTTTAATTTAATCATATTAAATCCTTTTAATTAAATAAAATTCCAATTAAGCTTTAATTAATTTCTAGAAAAATCCAAAGGGTGAATTTTATTTTAAAAGCTTCAAAAAGGGCTCTGAAATCAGGATTTTACAAACCTCCCCCTTAAACGGAATCTCGACCCCGAGATTCTGGCTCTCTAAGGAATAGGTTTGGAAACTCTGCTATGAGATCCTTCTTGCTCTCCCAGGTTGCCTCTTCCTATGAATGATTACTCCACTGGACTTTGCAAAATCGAACGATCCTGCTTCTGGTTACACGCTCTGCCACTTCCAAAATTTTGATAGGATGCTCTTTATAAGACAAATCCTCTTGAAGATCCATAGCCTCCACTGGCACTGCCTCCTCAAGCACTCTTAAGCACTTCTTTAGCTGGGATACATGAAAAACATCGTGTATCCCGCTCAAGGTCTCGAGTAGCTCCAGCTGATATGCGACTTCTCCCTTGCGCTTTAAAATCCTGAATGGTCCCACGTACCTTGGCGCAAGCTTTCCCTTCATTTGAAATCTTTTAACACCTTTGAAGGGTGTGATCCTGAGGTACACGTAGTCATTTGGCTCAAAGCTTAAGTCTCTTCGACGGATATTAGCATAACTCTTCTGTCTAGTCTGAGCTGTCTTTAACCTCTCTCGAATCAACCGCACTTTCTCTTCTGCCTCCTGTAGACATTCTGGCCCAAAGATTAGTCTCTCCCCGTCTCTTTCCAATTGAGAGGGTTCTACATTTTCTGCCGTACAGAGCTTCAAACGGCGACATCTGTAAACTGGCCTGGTAACTGTTATTGTAGGAGAACTCTGCGAAAGGCAAGCAACTGTCCCACTTGGCTCCGTGATCCAATACACATGCTCTTAGCATATCCTCCAGGATTTGATTTACTCGCTCTGTTTGCCCATCCGTTTGCAGATGATATGCTGTGCTGAAATTCAGATGAGTACCCATTGTTTCATGGAAACTACTCCAAAATCGTGAAGTGAACTGCAACTCACGATCCGATACTATTCTCTTAGGTACTTCATGGAGACTCACGATCCTGGACATGAATAACTCAGCCAACCTATCACCGGTATAAGTTGTTTTGACCGGGAGCGACCTTAGTCAATCGATCCACAATTACCCATATTGAACGTAGCCTTCCTTGGTTTTGGGTAAGCCTGTAATAAAGTCTATTCCCACGTCTTCAAGCTTCCACTTGGGAATTTTCAAGGGTTGCAACAAACCTGCTGGTCTTTGGTGTTCAGCCTTCACTCTTTGGCACACATCGCAAAGTGCTACGTACTCTGCTATCTCACACTTCATACCTGGACACCAGTATTTGTCTTTAATGTCCTGATACATCTTGGTGCTGCCTGGATGAATTGAATACAAGGACTCATGCACTTCCTTAAACAATAACTTCTTCAACTCACCCTTATTTGGTACGCACAATCGTGTCTTGTACCACATGATACCCTGATCATCCTCCACAAAACATGGTGCTTTGCCTTCTCTTAAACCAACCTTGATTCACTGAATATTTTCATCCTCTGACTGCGCTTGACGGATCTAACTATCCAGGGTTGGCTGCAAGTCCAAGGTAGCTAACATTCCTTCCTCAACCAACTCCAAACTAAGCTTTTGAAATTCCTCGTGCAAAGCTGGTTGGTTTTCCTTGACCATCACTGTATTGCAGTATACCTTTCTGCTCAACACGTCTACCACCACATTGGCTTTCCCTGGGTGATAGTGGATCCCGATGTCGTAATCCTTTATCAATTCCAACCATCTTCTTTGCCTTAGGTTGAGATTTGCTTGCGTGAAGATGTATTTCAGGCTCTTATGATCCGTGTAGATCTCACATCGGTTACCCATTAGATAGTGACGCCATATTTTCAGGGCATGCACAACCGCTGCCAATTCCAAATCATGCATGGGGTAGTTCTCTTCGTGTGGCCTCAACTGGCGTGATGCATAAGCCACCACTCTCTTGTCTTGCATCAACACACACCCCAAACCTTTGCGGGATGCGTCACAGTAGATTTCAAAGTCCTTCTTAATGTCTGGTAAAATCAGTACTGGTGCTGTGGTCAGACTTTCCTTTAATTTCTGAAAACTCTTCTCACACTCTGGCATCCATTCAAACTTCTTTTCCTTCTTCAACAGCTGCGTGAGCGGTCGTGCTACACTAGAGAATCCTTCAATAAAACGGCGATAGTAACTAGCCATTCCCAGGAAGCTTCTGACTTGAGTCACTAACGTTGGTGCCTTCCAAGTAAGCACATCTTTCACTTTCCTAGGGTCAACGGCCACTCCTTCTTCGGTCATGACATGGCCCAAAAACGCAACCTCCTTCATCCAAAATTCACACTTGCTGAACTTGGCATACAACTTATGTTCTCACAACCTTTGCAATACCATCCTTAAATGCTCTTCATGCTCCTTTTCATCTTTGGAGTAGATCAGAATATCATCGATAAACACGACAACGAACTTATCCAAGTAATCCATGAACACCTTGTTCATCAGGTACATGAAGTAAGCTGGGGCATTGGTTAAGCCAAAGGACATCACCATGAACTCGTACAAACCATATCGAGTTGAGAATGCTGTCTTAGGTATATCCTCCGGACGAATCTTCATCTGATGGTATCCTGATCTCAGATCAATCATGGAGAACACTCCTGCTCCTTTTAGTTGATCGAACAAGTCATCAATTCTGGGCAAAGGATACTTATTCTTGATGGTAACCTCATTGAGGGCTCGGTAATCCACACACATGCGCTGACTGCCATCCTTCTTTTTGACGAACAACACTGGTGCTCCCCATGGAGAGGTACTAGGCCTGACATAGCCTTTATCCAACAGTTCTTGTATTTGCTTCTTCAACTCTGCTAACTCATTAGCGGGCATTCGGTACGGTCTCTTGGAAATTGGTGATGTACCCGGTGCTAACTCAATTGCAAACTTCACTTCTCTGCCTGGTGGCATTCTAGGAAGATCGTCGGGGAAAACATCTGGATATTCTCTAACAATTCGTACTTCCTCTAGCATGATCCCTTTACTTTGGCACACCATCAACTTTTCTGGCTGCTTCAAGCTGGCTTCAAACTTCACTTTACTTCCGTCTGAACTGACCAAGGTGACGGCTCAATTTCCACAATCCAACACTGCTTGATGCTTCTTGAGCCAATCCATACCCAGAATTACATCCAAAGACTGGATAGCTAGCACCACTAGATCAGTCGAGAATTTTACTCCTTGGATGGCTATCTTAACTCCAGGGCAGCCTAGGTTTGTACTCAAGTTAGAGCCCGGGGATTGAACCAATAAGATGGAACCAAGAGCAACGGTTTTCAGCTTGTGCTTTAAAGCGAAACTTTGGGAAACAAACGAATGCGAGGCTCTAGAATCGAATAAAAATGTGGCAGGAACTGAATTTACTTAGAACTTACCGATCACAACATCTGACGCTGCCTGAGCCTCCTCTGTGGTAACGTGGTTCACATGTCTGCGCATCACGGTCTGCAATCCTCTGTTGGGTTGGCTTGATGCTTGAGGTGTTCCGCGTCCTGACCCTGACGCAGGGGTCCGATCTGGTGTAGCTACTAAATTGAAACGGACTGGTGTTAAAGCTGGATTCTGCAGGCATTTGTTGGCATAGTGTCCCGTTTCATGGCATTTGAAGCAAGTAACTGCTGTCACGGGCTTGGCAATCCTCTGTTGCTGACTTCGCTCGGGAATTGGCTTTGTCCCTGACAAGAACTGGCGAGGGGCTGGTGTCGAGGTTTTGAATCCTGACTGTTTTGAATCCTGACTGCTGAGGAACACGGGCTGGCTGAAATGTGCTAAAGCAGGTCCTCTGAGCTTGGTGCATCTGTGATCCCTGCTGCATCATCCTCCGCTTGCGAGATTCTTCTAACTCACGACGACTCTCCTCAATGAGCAATGCTTTATCCACCATATTTTGGAAACTGGCATAGTCATTTCCCACCACCTGAACTTTTAAACCTAGGTTTAATCCTCTCTTGAACCTCTTCTGGCGGGCATCATCTGTGGCTACGTCCTCCGGAGCGTAGCGGGCTAGTTGAGTGAACTTTTTGAGATATTCACTCACTGACATGTTCTTTGCTGCAACTCCCGGAATTCCTCCTTCTTCATTTCAATCACCCCATCCAGAATATGGGCATGATGAAAAGCTGCTGCGAACTAAGCCCAGGTGATGTTATCTTGGTCTTCATGTGTGGCATAGTAGTTTTCCCACCACTCAGCTGCGGCTCCTTCTAGCTGATGGGCTGCATATAACACCTTCTCACGATCCGAACACTGAGCGAGGTTACGCTTCCTTTCTACTGAGCGCATCCAGCCATCAGCTTCCAAGGGCTCAGAAGACCGTGAGTAGGTGTGTGGCCTTGTCCTCATGAACTCTACGAATTTTGACTGCTGGCGAACTGGTTGGGGCATTGCCATTTCTTGATTCTGCCGGTTCATTATGGCGTTCATGTTCTGCATCATAGTATTCATCAACTAAGTCTGGGCGGCCATGAACTAACTTAGGGTTGGATCTAGACCCGCTAGGGTAGCATGCTGTTCTTGGGTTGCTTGATTTCCATTATTGCCTTCTGGGTCTTGATTGATTTGACTGCGCCCAGCAGAGTTCCGGGTATCAACCATTCTGTTCTGCTCTGAAAAGAAAACCCACTTTGCTTGAGAATTGGCTTCACAAGGCTTAATAGATAAGAGGGAAAAGTAGAGATAAGCGGTAAATTCGTCCAAGGGGGATAACTAATGGCAATCCTAAACTAAGCAAACGCTTAGCCGAAGAGCTAACAGAAGAACCAAACAAATTGCTCCAATAAAAAGGTTTGATGTGACTGCAACATATTGCTTTTAAGGGCAAAACTGTAGCTCACATCCCAATCAATTACAAATAAAACACTACATCCTAATCATCACTATCCTACACAAGGGTCTAATCTTTCAGCTCCCACTCGGGTCCTGCTAGGCACGGCGTGTGAATCTCTTCCTCGGAGTTGCTGAAGACCACCCTTCTGTTGCGAACTTGCGGTGCATGCTCTCTTGCTGAGAGGATGTGCTGGGAAAAATCTCGACCATCATCAGACATGTGTTGTCCCTCCTCGGGACTAGGCGGCGATGGTGAAGGCAGGGGTGTCGGAGTCCGCGGTGAATACTCCTTCTGTCCGTACTTCTCCTTGAACCTTTGAACGAGCTTGACTAAACTGATCTTGTACATTTTGCAGATGTGACGGATGGCCTTGTGTGCGGCTCCTTGTGCTGACCTCTCTCCACAAGCACTCGTGTACTTGTAGCTATGGTGTAGAACCTGTCCGCCAAACTTGGTGGTGAAGTATAGTCAGGTGACGTTCCCCATACGAGGTTTTCTTGCTCCTTCATCGATGGTGCTATAGATTGGTGTTATCTTAAATCCAAGGCTTCGCAATAGAACTCGAAGAAGCTTCCTCCATCCTCCTGTCTAGCGATGAATTTCTGCGACATCTACAGAGTGGTATGAGGCAGGAGTCAGTTTAAAACAATGACTTTTGCGGAATTTTTAGGCGAGAAGTATGAACCCTCAAGAACAAGGAAAGAGAGTAGAGCAATTACTAAATATCAAGTTTAGTGGTTTTGTTTTTAGAAAATAAGTTTTGAATTTTTGGGTACGGCGACAAGGTTAACTTAGGGCTTCGTCCTACTGTCGATATGGCTCTGATACCACCTTTGTCGAGACCCGAATATGCAAATCCGGACTATCCTGTGTATTCTACACTAGTCCAGGATCACACTAGCGCACACAGTGTAAACAAAGATAAATATCATCCACATCACGATATACTTAAGAGAAATCCAAATTATATTATTAATTATTAGAGTACGACCTTATGGCCAAGCTTACAATTAATAGCCTGAAGGGCTTAAGGAAACTTTGCAGCGGAAAACCAAATAAACTCATGAGCCATTCGACATGCCCATAGGCAATCGACCGGGAAGCGAAGTCCTAATACGTGAAATCCTCAAAGTATCCTCCCTCCAACAACTCGTGCTGATCAGGTCCTTCCTCATCAACTGAGCAAATATGGATGAAGCCGTGAGTACATAGAGTACTCAGCAAGTCATTTATAACAAAGTATGCAATATAGTATACAAAGCTTACAAAGGATGGCTGAAAAGTTAATTTTGTGGAAAGCAACAATTTAAAGTAAATACAATAAATAGATTGAAAAGCGAACTTCAAAAAATGATAATAAGTAATTAATCAAAGGAATTGAATCCAACCACGAGTGAACTAACCATCCACCCAATGATTTCACCAGTAAACTACCCATTCAATTAACCCAACCAAGATTTTGTGAAAACTCTACCCCTCGTATGAAATCACCGAGCATTGTCCATGACCGAGGACACGGCTATTCGAATAGTTTTACACTCTGCAGAGGTTGCACAACTGTGCCCACACGATGTGATCATCTTCACGTTAAAGAAAATCACAACAAGGCTTTTACAATGATCCATCTCAACCTAATCCCACTCGCTAAGGTTTCGCCGTCGAGTAAGCTACCCACCTAGATCGGGCGGCGGCAGACCTGGCCAGCGGCGACTTGGGACGGTGGTGGGACAGCGACGGATGCTCACCGGCGGCGGCGGACGGTGGCGGAGACGAGATGGCCGGCGACCTTCGACGGAGATCCACGAAGGCGGCGGCTCGGCTAGATGACCGGCGACCTTCGACGACGAGGGAAGCGGCAGCGCCGCGGCTAGCGGTGGCGGCGATGGTCGCGGACGCGAAGACCCGGGTCGAGCCCTTTATACCCGGTCGTCGAGGAGTCCCGGCCGGGCACGAACGTCGAGTCCGGGTCGGCTACAGCGGCGGAGATGGCAAGTGGCGGCGGCTACGTCTCCTGATCGGAGACGGAACCGAAGACCCGGTCGGCGACGATGCCTGACAAGCGGGCCCCACCCGTCGGTGGCACGGGCGACGAGCAGCCGTGATCAGCTGTGGCCAGAAAATTCCAGAAAATTCCTTGAGACTCAAGGGACTCAAATAAAATATTTTTAACAAATATTAATGTTTAATTTAATCATATTAAATCCTTTTAATTAAATAAAATTTCAATTAAGCTTTAATTAATTTCCAGAAAAAATCCAAAGGGTTAATTTTATTTTAAAAGCTTCAAAAAGGGCTCTAAAAATCAAGATGTTACAATACAGTTTTACTTTAGAACCGTCTGTGAAAATTAAACATCATAGATGGTTTTAATTTAGAACTATTTGTGATTATAAATATCGCAGATAGTTGTATTTTAAAACCGTCTGTGATGATCCCTAGTCACAACCACATATATATCTCACATTCTCATATACATAAATGCAAATTCATATATATGTGTGTATATATATATCACACATTCTCATATACATAAATTCAAATTCACGTATATATCACACATTCTTATGTACATAAATGCAATTCACATATATATCACACATTCTCATACACATATATAAATGCACATACAGATTATATGACACATAATATTTCATTCATTATTCCACTTGCTTATTTCCTTTAAAAATTATCCCTTCATGATAATCGACGCATATGTAGCTAGTTTCATCACGTTGTTCTTCCTTGATCTTTATGCCATTTTTGAAAGGAGGCAACTCATCAAATTGATTGTATTATTCCTCATCCACTACATTTTCAACTCCGACAATCCTCCTTTTTTCATGAAGAACTATGTGATGTTTCTTATTTGCCTGGTCAGTTACATAGAAAACTTAAACAACTTGGTTAGCGAGTACAAATGGTTCATCTTTGTATCCGACACATTTGAGGTCAACGGTAGTGACACCATACTTTTTGACCTTTACCTATGGGAGATGGAACTAATGACACCAAAACAAGAGGATCTTTAAAAACACATAGTCAAGCTCCCAAATCTCCTATATGAACTCATAATAGGAGTTCTTCAATCTATCGGTACTGAACGCATCTAAGCGTACACCTCTATTCTGGTTAGTGCTCTTTACATCCTAATCCTACGTATAGAATGTGTACCCATTTATGTCATATCCTTGCCATGTCATAACTGTAAATGTTGGCCATTTTGCCAACCATGTCAGCATATCACTAGACGAGCTCTTAGCGAGTCACTCCTTTAACCATTTGTTGAACCGACTGTTGTGTTGTCTTGTGATCCAGACATCCGGCTGCTCTGGATTCTGTTGCCAAAGCACGTCCTTGTGCTGGTTGATATACGAGACACGCCAGTCATGTGTTGCAAGACCGTGAAATGAGTTTGAGCATACACATCCATATCTAGAGTGATTACTTTCCTTCTGATGGTACTGATACCCTTGAGCCTCCCCTCATGGTGAGATCGAGGCAACCTATCGATTTGACATGAGCCATGTAATCGACACAGAACTCAATGACCTCTTTGGTTGCATAACCTTCGATGATGCTGCTCTCCGACCGAGATTGATTCCGTGTATAGGACTTGAGAATTTCTATAAACCTCTCGAACGGGTACATGCTATGTAGAAACATGTGCCCACACATTTTTTTATCTCCAACACAATATGAACAATGAGGTGGACTATGATATCAAAAAACGATGGAGGAAAATACATCTCAAGATAATATAGAGTTGTCACCACCTTATCTTTTAGAGCATCTAGTCCTTTGGAATTGATGACATTCTAAGTAATTATGTTAAAGAAATAACACAGCCTCATGATTGTCTCTCGGACCTTGATTGGCAAAATGCTTCTAATTGTAATAGAGAGCATCTGTGTCATTAGCACATGATAATCATGAAACTTCATGCAAATTAACTTCAAATCTTCCATGTTCATGTTGGCGGAGTAATTAGACAGAACTTTCACTCCATACAAGCACTGGCACAGTTCAGTTCTCTCAGCCTTGGACAGAGTGTAACAAGCAGGGGAAAGGTAAGTTCGTCCTTTATCAGTCTTTATCAGTGCTAAATCAGGCCTGATATCCATATCAACCAAGTCAAGCTGTGTGTTGACAATATCCTTTGTTTTGTCATGAATATTTAGTAAGAGACCAATCAAGCTGTCACACACATTCTTCTCTACATGCATGACGTCAATGCAGTGATTAACTTCAATGTGCTCCTAGTAGGGTAAGTCCCAAAATATTGATCTCTTCTTCCAGACATTCTTCTCACGGGTCGTTGATTTACATCCCTTTCTGAGCACAACATCTAAATCCTTAACTATATCATAGACCTCTTTTTTGCTTAAAGGCCTTGGAGCTGAACTGTTCTTCTTCTCTCCGTCGAATTGTTTCTTCATCCTACGGTATGGGTGAGCCCTTCGAAGGAACCTACGATGACACATGTATATGATTTTGCACGAGTGTTTCAGCCACACACTCTCGATATCATCTAACCAGTGAGTACAGGCTTTGGTCCCTTTTGTACTTTGGCCCGACAGGTTAGCAAGTGCAGGATAATCATTTATGGTGTAGAATAAAAAGGTGTGTAAAGTGAAGTTCTCTCGTTTGTATGTATCCCATACTTGTTCCCCTTCAATCAACAGTGTTTTTAGATCTTCTACCAACAGTGCTAGGTATACATTAATGTCATTGTCAAGTTGCTTCGGCCTTTGGATACTAATTGATAGCAAAATATACTTCCACTTCATACACAACTAAGGAGGAAGATTGTAGATGCAGAGAGTCACGGGCCAAGTGCTATGTCAACTGCTCATGTTATCAAAAGGATTCATTCCATCTGTACTCAATCCAAACCTTATATTCTTCGGTTCTGCACCGAAGTCTACAAACCTCCTATCGATGTTTCTCCATTGAGCAGAATCGGTAAGGTGTCTTAGCATTCCATCCTTCTTATGCTCCTCTGAGTGACAACACAGCAGTTTTGCCTCATTTGGATTCGCAAAAAATCGCTTTAAATGGGGAATTACAGGAAGATACCATGCCACCTTAGCAGAAGGTCTTTTCTTCACCTCTATTCTTTCGCTGTCATCTAATTGATTCTTACGCTTGTATCGGGATACATTGCACACTGGACATAGATGCATGTTTGCATACTCTTTACGGTAGAAGATACAGTCGTTCGGACATGCATTTATTCTTTCTACTTTCATTCCCAATGCATAAAGAACCTTTTTGGCTTTGTAGGTGATTTTGGGCAACTCATTTCCCTCTGGAAACATGTCTGCTAAAGGACTTAATAGTGTCATGAAACTCCTGTTGAATCAACCATTGCTTGCCTTCAATTTCAGCAATTCAAGCATGGCTGACAACCTCATGTACTTTGACTTGCAGCATATGAACAAAGGTTTCTCTGAGTCCTCCATCAAGCCCCGGAATTTAACATACTCTCTCTCAATATAGTTCCGTTCTACATCATGAAGCATCTTATCCAGATTTTCATCATGTAGCCTATTCGAATCGGAACCACAATCAACATCGTCCAGTGGCATATCATTGACTTCATCGATGTTGTTATTATTACTACCTTCATGTGTAATCTGCTTTTCACCATGACTGATCCAACGTGCATACCCCTTTTTAAACCCCTTCGAATCAAGTGTGCTTCAATTTACGTTCGGTTCTTAAACATCTTTATAGTCTCATAGTCAATGCATGGACAATACATATATTCTGCCCCCTTATTCAACATATCCTTCTCGGTATCTCTTGTAAAAGCAGAAACACAATTAATGTACTCTTCATTAATATGGTTCTCAACGTATATCCAGTTTCGGTCCTACGTTACACATTTATCAATTTAGTATTACATATTGAATTAATTAATTAGTATACTACATAAGTACGATCTAAATTAAGTAGCTATATGTAGCAATAATAATTAATTACATTGAATTAAGTAGAAATAGACTATGATTTGACTAAACTTTAAACCCTAAACCATGCTAGATGTAAATAATATTCTCTTTACATCAAGCTGGATACTTCTAAACTATCTTCAATTCTCTTTTTACCAAAATCTAGATCTAAATTGTAATACAATTAGGAAAAAATTGCTAAACATAGGTAGCGAATAACTTAGTGGATCTATAATTACTCTTACTAAATAGTCTCCTTTCACCAAATAGCCTCAAAGCCCCGCCTCCAGCTCAAAGCAGTATATTAGGCTTTTTGTAGTAGTGTTAATGTTGAACAAGATTTTTCGTTGACATGCTTTCGGGTGATTTGTAATCTTACCTAGATTAAGAAAGCTTGAGTTCGGCCTTGATTCTTAAAAAAAAAAGGAGTTTCAACAAGAGCGATTTGTACCATGGGGACAATAGCTAGTGTTAAACGAGATAAATGACCCAACAACAACCAGTAGTCGGCAATTAGTCCAACTGGTAAACACGTGGTGAAGACCACGGTTCAAATTTGGCTTGAACTAAGAAACCGTACATCATGTGCATGGGAAGTTGGGAACCAGTCCAATGTTCCAATAAACGCCAAAAGCATTGAAGCTTAATTTTTATCTCCTGGATCAAAGGGACAAGGCATACAAGTCAGAGCAGTATTATTATACACTAGTTAGTATTTATCAGAATGGGACTGTTGTGATTACAGACCAAACAGAGAGAGAGAGAGAGTATGGTAGTGGAGAGTTAGGTGAGCAAGTGCTTAGGGTTTCCCCCATGGCCTGTGTAGCATATATATATCCACATGGGGAGTGCTTTTACAATTATACCCTTACACCCAAGCATCCCTTTCGGGGGCATTTACGCCATTACACATGTCCCATTTTGGGTCTTACAACCTTCTAGCAGGCCGGCTGGGCCTAGGTGGGGGTCACCCCTACAACAGGAGCCTCTCATGGTGACGGGCTTCACGGGCCGAAACCATGTTGTCGAGCCATTTGGCCCCCTCAGTCCCTGCGGCCTGTGAACTTTTGAATTGTTAGCTGCTTGGTATAACCTTTGCCTCTCCGCGAGGGTACGTCGCTGGGCGAATTGCCGAAGTCACCCTCACCCTCAGGGCCCCCAGGTAGCGAGGCCGAAGTCGAAGCTGCAGCGAAGACGTGTGCTTGTCGCGAAGCCGAAGGCGCCAGCGGAGTTGAAGGTTTCGGCGGAGTCGGAGTTGGGCATCTTTGGCGGGCCTACCGGCAAAGTCCAAGACGTGGCCTCGACCTGGTGGCCCGGGCCATCCTTGGCTATATGTTCTTTGGGTGGCGAAGTCAGAGTCGGGGCGGAGACGATCCTTGCGCCCCGGAGTTCTCTGTGTGTGTTGGCTGAGGGGCTCCGCCTGGCCTGACGATGTTGGGCGGCTTCGCAGTCCTATAGCGTGCCTTAATGGCAGCGAGAATCGCACCGACCCCTGAATCCGTCAGGGACAGGCTGCTGCCTCCGTACGCGCTGTCCCAACGATAGGGTACACGTGGCGGGCCGCGAGTGGCACGTCGTGGGCAGTCAGCGGTTGCATGGCCACAGTCGCTCGCCTCTTCGCTAGAGGGGCGAGACGCGTGGCAGGATGTTACCGATGCGTCATGCGCTGCTGGTCCGCCGGCGGTCGCGTCCCTTGGTCACAGGGATCCGGACCACCGGGTACGACTGAAATGACCTTGGTCCCGAAGATAGGCTTCCTCTGTTCATTTGCATTCTTTAAAAGGACTGTTCTATAGCAAGATTATCGCTGATGGACACGATTATAGAATGTTGGTGAACAGAAGGATGCCTATCTTTGAGTTTCGGAAGAACTTATCTTTGATCCGGCGATTGCACTGTTTCGGACAAGGGGGTTTGACGCCCGAACCTCGAGGCGAGATGGCCATCGGTGATGCTGCCTGGCTTGGTCGGAGGCTACCGCGGAGTCTTCGCACGTATTCGGGGCCAGATGGTCAGGCGGTGCTTGGGTGGCGCTGTGGGTTAGGCCGGTGCCTGCTTGATTCCGCGTTCGGTCCGGCCTTCATTGCGGGGCCAAGTTGGAGGTCCGGCTGGACCCCACAGCCTAGGCAAAGGAGGCGGCGGCCCGTCCTGGGCTGTCGGACCCGAGATGGTCTGATGGCGACGTAGCGAAGTGCCCCCTCGCGTGGTGGGGCCGGAGTAGAAGCCGGGGTCTCTCTGCTAAAGCGGAGACTCCGGCGTAGCTGCTGTCGAAGTTGGCTGGGCCTTGTCTAGCCATTGCTGCATCGACGGCCCCGAAAGTCGTGCCGACGCGTGTCGGGAGGTGCGTCGCGTCTCGCAACCTGTATTTATTCCTGATGGTGCAGACGCATAGCGGGATGCGATTGGTGCGTCATGTGCTGCTAGGCCGCTGCCCGACCGCGGTCGTGCGTGACACACGTGGGTGGCCGTGGTGCTTCGGCTTCAGTCATGGGGAGGTGAGCGGTTCGTCTCCCATCGGTTACGCTTACCGGCGGTGTAGAAGACGAAGGGGCTTTATATAGCCCCTATGGCACCACGTATGCACCTCTTCCGCACACCTTTTGGCCCCTCTTCTCGACTCCTGCTCTTCTTGCCTCCCTTGCCGCCGTGCTGCCCTTCGCCGCTATTTAGGTCCCGGATAGCGATGGCACCCGATGGAGAACTCGTCCAGGTGGTCGGTGACAACGCCGTCTCTCGGCGGTCGTCGTCGCTGGAGGTGGAGTACACGCTTGAGAGGCGTAGCTCAACGGCGGTGGACAAATGGTGGGTGGCGACAGAGAAGGAGGGCCCATGCTCTACCATCTTGGGCCCCACGCTCGTGACGGATGAGATAATCCATTCACTGCTGCACGAGGGGAAGCTATCGGACCACCGGGAGGTGCGGTTGCCCGCCCATGACGAGACGGAACCGCGACCCGAGAAGTCGGAGGCGATCGTTTTCGTTGCCTACTTCGAAGCCGAGCTTTGCATCCCAGCGGCTATGACTGTTGGTGATGTGTTGCGGACCTTCGGGCTGGAGCTGGCGCAGTTGACTCCGAACCCGCTGGCCCGTATTGCTGTGTACACCTGGGCCTTGCGCATGGAGGCCTGCTGGCCCAGTGCCTCGATGTTCACGCTTCTTCATGATGCGCGATGCCAACCGAAGGGACGGAAAGGCGGGGCGTTCTCCAACTTCGGCAGCGTCAACTTCGTCCTGTGAGCTTCATGCGGGAAGATCTTCCCCGCCAACTCGATCCGGGTAAAGTGAGAGCTGAACTGGATGAGACGGTGGTTTTACCACCGAGTGGCGAGCGGTAGCGGCCTCGAGTGCTCGGGCCGACCGATGGCGTTCAAGACTACGCCCAGCGTCCCGATTGACAACGAAGACCGGCGAAGAGCGCGCAGGCTCGTGGGGATCACCGCCTGCTTCAACATGCGTGACCTTGCCGAGGAGTTCGTTATGTACGGCGTGGCGCCGCTCGCCCATGACTGGCGCCTCACTGCCGGAAACTTCGGGACGACAATGTCCGCCCGTCCGTTTCTTCGCTACCGGTGCCCTCCGGTCTTCGTAAGTCTCGGCCGTGTCCTGTTTTCCATTTGTGCTCATTGTGCCGTGTTTAACCTTGCCTCTTGCCGCGTATAGGAATTCGTCTAAAGGATGCGGATCGCGAAATGAGCGTGTTCCTTGGGCCATATACGGCCAGGGAGCATGACCAGCGCACAGCTGCAACCGCGGAGGTGGGGCTGGGGCGGATAAATCGAGTGTGTGAGGCCCTAGGCATTCGTGTGCCGGAGCGCGCCCCTCCAGCCCCGAGCCAGCCTCGACATCAGGATGACGACGCCCAAGGAAAAAAGGCGCCGTCTCGAGGGAAGGCTCGGACTTCTGCGACCGCGCCCGGCGCAGCAGCTGCCATTGCCCCCGTCGATGCGCGGCGGCCGAGTCCGGTCGGCGGCACGACGGTCGGACACGAGACGGGCGTGGATGATGGGGGCGAGGGGTCTCTGGACGGTGCTAGGGACCAAGAGTACGCCGTGGACGACCGGGAGGGGGAAGCCTCGTCGCCAGTGGTGGTCGCTGAGGTGGAGCTAACACCTACTGGCGGCACCGGAGCGGAGTCCTCGGCTGCGGTGACGACAGTGTCGTAGCTGCCCTCCGTGGGGGTCGGTGGAACGAGGCCTCCGCCGACAATGGTGGCCGAGGCGGAGGTGCCCCCCACGGAGGTTACTAGAGTGGGGCCCCCGCCCGTGAGCGTTGCTGCTATGGAGCCCCCTCCTGCGGCGGTTGCCGAGGCGGGGTCCTCGCCTTCTTCTCCCAAGGCGAAGCGGCCACGCCTACGATCCCCTCCTCACCAGACTTCGAGAGGGTTCGACATGGCGGCCCGTGTTGGGAGCTTGTGGGACTCCGACTCCGATGCCGAAGCCCCCATGTCCTGCGTCCCTCCGGCCCCTTCCCGGGCCGCAGCGGCCGGAGCGCAGGAGCTGCTGGCGTTGGGCCATGATACAAAGACTCCCCGGCCCCCAAAAACACATGCTCCAATGCACGTATGGTAGCTTCGTGGTGGGTCCCCAAAAACAAAAGGAAAGCTACACCCCACTCCAAATGTATGGCAGCCTCATCATGGCTCTACAAAAATCTAAACAAAGCTATAATACCTCTCTCCAATGCAATCGGGAAGGAATTGTTCGAAATAGGATCCATATGAACTAGTTGAAGCTACTGTAGCTTCATGAAGCTGCCGGTGCTGGCGTGGTATGTTTTTATTATTTTGATAACTAAAGCAATTGCCACACGATAGAGAATTAGAGATGCTTTTATGGTAATCCGCTTCATCGATGTTGTTATTATTACTGCCTTCCTGTGTAATCTGCTTTTCATCATGACTGGTCCAATGTGCATACCCTTTTTTAAACCCCTTCGAATCAAGTGTACTTCAATTTACTCTCGGTTCTTAAACATCTTTAAAGTCTCATAGTCAATGCATGGATAATACATATATTATGCCCCCTTATTCAATATATCCTTCTCGATATCTCTTGTAAAAGCAGAAACACAATTAATGTACTCTTCACTAATACGGTTCTCAACGTACATCCAGTTTCGGTCCTACGTTACACATTTATCAATTTAGTATTACATATTAAATTAATTAATTAGTATACTATATAAGTACGATCTAAATTAAGTAGCTATATGTAGCAAGAATAATTAATTACATTGAATTAAGTAGAAATAGACTATGATTTGACTAAACTTTAAACTCTAAACTATGCTAGATGTAAATAATATTCTCTTTACATCAAGCTGGCTAGATCTAAATTATCTTCAATTCTCTTTTTACCAAAATCTAGATCTAAATTGTAATACAATTAGGAACAAATTACTAACCACAGGTAGCGAATAACTTAGTGGATCTGTAATTACTCTTACTAAATAGTCTCCTTTCACCAAATAGCCTCAAAGCCCCGCCTCCAGTTCAAAGTAGTATATTAGGCTTTTTGTAGTAGCGTTAATGTTGAACAAGATTTTTCGTTGACATGCTTTCGGGTGATTTGTAATCTTACCTAGATTAAGAAAGCTTGAGTTCGGCTTTGATTCTTAAAAAAAAGGAGTTTCAACAAGAGCGATTTGTACCATGGGGACAATAGTCGGCAATTAGTCCAACTGGTCAACAAGTGGTGAAGACCACGGTTCAAATTTGGCTTGAACTAAGAAACCGTACATCATGTGCATGGGAAGTTGGGAACCAGTCCAATGTTCCAATAAACGCCAAAAGCATTGAAGCTTAATTTTTATCTCCTGGATCAAAGGGACAAGGCATACAAGTCAGAGCAGTATTATTGTAGACTAGCTAGTATTATCATAATGGGACCTAAGTACACCTCTCCATTTCCGTGTAGAGAAACTTCTTTGTTTTTTTTCGTTTGCCCTTTGTAAATCGCTGCAATCGAGCAGTATGCGCATAGTTTAGACTCATGCATGTGCCCCTTCTTCAGAGTGGAGAGTTGTGTGTGTGTGTGTTTTTTTCCGTGGGCCAAGCAGCGACCTAGCTAGCTTGATATCTGCATGCTTATTGGTTGCAATGACATATGTCGACGTCACATTGCCATAGCTTAGGCCCTCGCATCTGAATTATGACCACAAATGTAAGCATCATATTCCCTGTAATGCATGACAGATCTGCCGTACCTTCATCAACAATCAAGGACCACGCAGTCCGGTGTGTCAGGGGTAGATCTCGGTTCGATCGGCTGCCGGAAGGATACAATCCCAGCTAAAATCGCCGCGCAAAATTGCCTCTTTCCTACCCTTCCCCTGCAAGCCTTCTCCAGGTTAGTCGATCAAAGTGCAGTTAATTCTCGCCTGGTAATTTCTCGTGCTAAGCATTCCTATATGTTTTCGCTTCACTTTTGTTGTTGCTGCTGCTGTTTTTCGCTCTTTTGTGGACTTCTCATGTGAGAAACTGTGCTTCCATTATCTTTTGGTTGACTTCGTATCTTCTTGTTTCTTGCTTTCTTGGTGCATGATTGGTGGGTATATATGGGTAGAATAGCTCCATCTTGACCTGATATACCTTCCTATTAGCATTAGGGAAGTTGGAAGCCTTTCGTGTTTTATTCTTTTCTTGTGTTCTTGATGCATGGCTTGAGCTAGGGCTTGTGTTTCCCTTGTCTCAAACACACCAAGGTTAAGTTTTTCCTTCTCTTGGTAGTGTTTTTGTGTAGAATCAATCATATACTGGGATTAGGACGTTCAGGTGTTGATTTTGCTTCAGGTTGCTTGGTGGGTCTAGCACTAGGGTCTCTCGTACACTTGCTTCAACTAGAGAACCAAACGTGCAAGGGGAAATACAGTGTTGAAATTATTGTGATCGAAAATAGTTGGTCGGTTGATAGGAAAGTAATTATCCAATTTACGTTTGAATCTGAGAGGCACACACAAATACTGGAAGAGAGAGAGAGAGAGAGAGAGAGAGAGAGAGGTGCTGCACGCAAGTTTTTACCTTTTATGTGAAGTCATCCAGTAGTAACTTTAGTGGTGTTTATTTAGTCTTAAAAGTATACGTTTATGGTTTATTTTATATTATTTTAGTTTTTTTTGCTATAACTGTTAGTAGTCTTTTTACATAATTAAATTTTATGAAATGCAAAAAAGTAATATAAACACAGACAATACAAACGAATATGGAGAAAAAACAAAAATCCTAAAAAATAGAAAAGACAAAAAAACCATAAAAAGCCAGAAACTCAGTTATGCTTCTCTCTAAGCTCTGTGCTCAGACACTCCCAGCCTTCTATTAACATATGCGCCTCATGCCTTTCTCCCTTCTATTGGTAAGTTCCAGAAACTCTTTCTTCCATATTCACATAAAAATATTAATTTTGTAAAAGATGTTGAGTATAGTTGTAATTGTAGGGTAGGGTCCAATGTTATAAGCTATTTATTAGATTTGGTGCCTCATATCAATAGTAATTTGTGCTAAACTTCCCTTCGAATAAATAAAGTCCATTAGTTTTTTTCTTCACGTATAGACATTTTTTTCTTACTGGAAAAATTCTCTTATGTACGTATATAGAAAGGGGTGAAACCAGCAGATATATAATATCATGGAGAGGTTAAACAATTCAAGTACAACACCTAGTGATCTACGGTCAGAGGCGGATCTATAGTAATTCATAGGTATTCAGCTAAATACCCAAATTTTTTGACAAAAAAATCTATTATATAGTAGGTATAATATATATATATTAGTAATTAGGCTTAAATGGTAAGTGTTTGCTCTCCTGGGCAGCCGGGCCAAACCAAGCGCCGAATCGACCGTGGCCAGGCCAAGTGGCGGCATGGGCGCATGGCCCACAGGCCTAGTGGCTAGCCGCACCCCAAGTGTTTATTGTACCCCGTGACACAGAACCGGTTGTGTCAATATAGACACGTGGCATAGAAGAATAAAAAATTATGTTTTTACTATTTTGCACTGTAGCAAGGCAATAAAAACTATTATTTTTACTGTAGTATTACTACAGTAAAAATAATAGTTTTTATTGCCTTACTACAGTGCAAAAACAGTAAAAATATAATTTTTTATTCTCTATACCACGTGTCAACGCGTGATACAACCGGCTCTGTGTCACGGGGGCACAATAAAAAGTGTCGGCGGACTCTCAGCGCCTCTCCAGTCTCTTCTTATCTCTTCTCTCACTCTCAGGATCTGAGATCTGCAGTAGGACTGTAGTCTGCAGCTTCCTCTCGGCGTCTCCTGCTCTCCTCCCCCATCTCCCTCCGTCTCCGGTCTCCGTGGCTTCGTCTGGCCGTCCCGCATCGCTCATCTAGTGGGCCATCTCGCCCTCATCCTCATGACCTCGTGGTTCTTGCTCAATGCTCATGCCCTGCGTCTTCTCCGACAAGCCTGCAAGGTCCTCAGGTTAGTGTTATCTTGTAGACTTATACAGTTAGTGATAGCGTGATGTATTTAGGTGAACACGCAATGATTATTCATGTGCCAAGAGATTACATATTTAACCAAAGGCGCAGCCTCCTTAACCGGTTTATAGAAGTAGTCAGCCGAGAAATAAGGAGCGCGAATGGCAATACGTGATTAGCGGCCGGCCGGGCGTAACAGTATAATGGAAAATATCTGAGTATTTGCGTCATTTAGTTTCATAGTCATAAACTGTAGCTTGGATGTTACATATGGTTTGAATAAACTTGTAAATATTTATGAACTTCCTATTTTCGCTCTGGATATTAGTCATTTTTGCAAATACATGTGATGTTGTGCCTTGAACCAGAACCTGCAACACAGATTTGTTCTTCCAAGAATAGAAGAAAGGAGTAGTGCTTGGAAAATTCAAGCCTAATTTAGGGTATTTTCATCTGTACAGACTACAGATCTTAGTTTTGTCTGAACTGTGAAGCACTAGGAAACTAAATGAGATCCTAAGTATATAAGAGTAAAATTTTTATTTCATTATTGCGCAACATGCTTCAGTAGCATGGTGGCGTGCCGTTGTCGCTGTGACAAACAATTTGCAATCAGCTCTTGGAATCATGAATGTGGATCAAATGTGGCACCTGAATTTCATATCAGCTGTTGGTACTTAATATTAGCCTTCCATGTTCATTCCTCTACCTCTTTTATTTAGAACAATTTGTCGTTTCTTTTCTTATGCTGGTAATTGATAAGTCGTGTAATATAATGCGAATATGCGATTCATGACCATGTATTGAACTACAGGCTAGCAAATAGATTGCTGACGCAAAGCTAGCAAAGGATTTCCAAGCAGTCCAGAAAGAATTTTAGAAAGCCCAACGAATGCTAGTGTTGAGGGAGCGCTTTCTTCAATAAATTATGTGAAGAACAAGCTAAGAAATGGAATGGGAGAGCAATACTTAAATGATTGTTTGGTTACATTTCTTGAATGAGAATTTTTTTTCTTTAAGTTAAAGATGATGATATTATATCTCGCTTTCAAGGCATGAAGCATCTCGCGTTATTTTGTAATTTTTAATTATTTTGTAGTTTCTTTATATTATTAGAGTTATTGTCTCTAGTACGAACAATTGTACTTTAATTTTTGCTTTTATGAATTTTTATGTTTTCTATTGAACAATATTTTTATAACTTTAAATATCCATTCTGAAATTCCTGGATCCGCCACTGTGCTCTTATGGTGCAAGTGGTGGTAGTTTTCTACCTTTTTTAATTAAAAAACTGATGGTATTTTTTTAACTTATTCTGCTAATTTGCTAAAATTGTAAATAGTAATTTAGGGTGCCACTGACATTAATTTTTAATCCCTTTCAAATTTACAAAATTGATGGTAATTTTGAATTTGGTGTGGTAATTTGTTAAAACTATAGATGATTACTTAGTGTCCAACTAAGGTAAGTTTTGAACTTTTTACAAACTCACAAACTGATGATAATTTTGAACTTAGGTGTTGCAAAACTTAAAACTATAGATAATAACTTGTAGAACTTTTGGGTGATAATTTGTTAAAATTTGCAGATGGTTATTTCTATTTTCTAGTTCCATTTTCGATTTCTTTGAGTTACACGACATCTTTTAGCGGCCAATGCCATAGAGAGAAGACAAAAAGTTTCAAATAATATTTCATAGAAGAAAAGAAAAGGTGTGCTCTATTAGACTAGGAACAAGATGAGATGTTGCCTGGAAATAGGTGGTAGAGGTTTGTAGAAAAAACGATTGTCACCATGTATTGGTTCATTCGGCTGTAATCAAATTCAAATTGGTGTTACATAAGAAAGATGGTGACCTTAAAAGTTGGGGAAATATCCATCACTAACCCCTCGTGCATTTCCGTGTTTTAAGTAATGTAAACTTTACTTGGAAGTTCTCAAAAATTCTGCAAAAAAAAAAGACATAAGGGGATAGTTTTTCTATAATCTTGCAGAATTCTAGTGTCAAACTCGGTTGCATTTGCAAGATACAAAAAGAAAAATCTAGCATGAACAGTAGTTTTCAGCTGTTCAACACTATTACACTTCATTGCTTCCCAATTTTGTTTCTCTCGATTTTGATCGATTTTTATTTTGAGATTTTGCCTGGGGGCCCTAATAAGATATAAATCCTAAACTGTATCCTACATAAAACTTTACCGAATGAATTTCATACATTTGATTTTTTTTTTAATTTTATATCATGATATCTAGCTTTGGCAAAAAATAAATAAATTAATCATTAAGTTGAAGCAAATTGTTTCTATAGCGTACGCTGAACTTATTAAAAGAAGGTTCTGCAACATTCTACCCTGCCGTAATACAGCTCTTCTTTCTTGTGTATGTAGAAAGGGGTGAACCTAGCAGATCTGTAATAGTTTGGAGAAGTTAAACCATTCAAGTATGAGACCAAGTGATCTATCGTTAACATTTTTAAGAGATATTACAAATGGATTTTCAGACGAGCGAAAACTTGGAAGTGGCGGGTACGGAGAAGTTTACAAGGTACAGATCAATACTCATGATTTCTATTTTTTTAACGGTACCATCATGGGAAAAATTCCCTGTACATTATTACACAGCTAATAAGATATGTCAAACAGGGAGTGGATAAAAACGGGAAAGTGATTGCTGTGAAGAAGCTACATCACATGCCGGGACTTGACGATGTGCAATTTAAGAATGAATTTAATAGCCTTATGAGGGTCCAGCATCAAAACATCGTACGGTTAGTTGGATATTGTTATGAAGTACGACATACACATGTCGAGCACAACGGAGAATTTGTTTTTTCTAAAATCATAGATAGAGTTCTGTGCCTCGAATATTTGCAGGGTGGCAGCCTTGAAAAGCATCTAGGTGGTAAGATGGTATTTTAAATACAATTTGATCATATTATTTAATTAGAATGTAAAGAAAAAATGATTCCTTGAATTTACATTTGAAGGATACCGTCGTTTCTTTACTTTTGCAGAAGAATCTTGTGGACATGATTGGCGCACACGCTACAATATAATTAAGGGGATTTGTGAGGGTTTAAATTACCTTCACGGGCAATCTGTTTTTCATCTAGACCTAAAACCTAGCAATATACTGCTTGATAAGAACATGGTGCCAAAAATAGCAGATTTTGGGTTATCAAGGCTCTTCGATGGAACACATACCACAAAAAATTGCATAGGCACAGAGTAAGTGCAGTGCCTCATGTGGAATATAACTTTTTTCTGTAATCAATTAAATGTTATTTGCTTCGTACTGATAGCATCCTTAACATTAATGATACCATGCAGGTACTACATGCCGCCAGAGTACATATCGACACGTATAATCTCAAATAAGTACGATGTATACAGCTTAGGTGTTATAATCATAGAGATAATGACAGGACCTATGGGCTACTCCAAATACAGTGAAATGCCTCACCAACAAATAATTGAGCTTGTAAGAAAAGTTATTTCTCCACGCCAAGAGCAATTGTCATTTGAACGAATATTGTACATATTATACTTTTTTGTATTATTTACTCTAGCTATCAACAGGTGTATCTTCTTGTATTTCAATTTCGTAGGTACACAAGAATTGGGGCGATAGGATAGAGCAGCAAACATCAAAGTACGCGGAAGAAGATTGCCAGCAAGTGAAGAGATGCATTGAAATAGCATTAAACTGCGTGGATGTTAAGAGAGACAAGAGACCTACTATAAAAGATATTATCCGTGAGTTGACACAGACAGAAACTGGTTCATCGTCATCCCGAGAGCAGGTAAGATATGCCACTTAAGTGGTGCTCAGTTGGACTGACATTTTATGGTTTATGGTTGAATTTTTACTATAATTGATTGAAATTACACTGTAGCTGATGGTGGCTTATTTGACATAATTAAATTTAAAAAATTTAAAAAATAGAAAAAAGGTAGCCCAATGCAAGTGAATAGGGAAAAAAGAATCGACAAAAAAGCTCAAAAATCTGAAAAGTTAGAAAATAACGAAATTTAGGAATAGCCAAAAATAAACCAGAACTCAGAAGTCCAAAACCAAAGAAGAGATGCATTAAAATAGCATTAAACTGTGTGCATGAAGAGAGAGACAAGAGGCCTACTATAAAAGATATTATCCACGAGTTGACACAGACAGAAACTGGTTCAGCGTTATCCGGGGAGCAGGTACGATATGTACATGCTCTGTTCACTTAATTAGAACGTTTCGGTGAATCTTCTTGTAATATGTACGAATTAATATTATACATATTATACTATTTTATATTATTTACTCTAACAACAGTTGTATCTTCTTGTATTTCAATTTCGCAGGTACACAAGAACGCGGAAGAAGATTGCCAGCAAATGAACAGATGCATTGAAAATAAAGACAAGAGACCTACTATCCGTGAGTTGACACAGACAGAAACTGGTTCAACGTCATCCCGGAAGCAGGTACGATATATACATGCTCTGTTCACTTAATTAGAACGTTTCGGTAAATCTTTCAATGAGTGTGGAAGAAAAGAGGTGAGAAGGCGGGCAGGCCAAGCCGTTTTCGCGTGGAGAAAACGGACTAGGGGAGGCGGCTCGAGCTAGCTGGTGCATCGGTCGATTATGGGCCAAAACAGAAATAGGCCGAGTGAACAGTGGTATCCGGCCCAACAAGTATGAGATTTTAATTATTTTTTGAATTGATTTAATGAAGAAACTTACTTTTAATTTTTAAAATTAGCAAACTAACTTTAAAAATTATTAATATTTTCAGAAGGCTCCGTAGATTATTTAGAACTTAGAAAATTATTTCCAAGCTCTGTTAAAGTTTTAACTAATTATAGAAATTCTTTTTCAGCAACTGAAAGATAAGAACACATTGTCTTTAATGCAGATTTTTTTAAAAAATCATGAAACATGCAGAAATGATGATTTTGAAATCAATTAAAAAATTTCGAAATTTTGGGACATTACATTGGGTTGCCAGTTGCACAAAAGTAGGTTGCACCTATACTCAATAAAAAAGTGAAATGATCATAAACCAACCATTTTTAGAAAAATTGCATAATATCCTAATCCAGCCAAAAAGGACAAAAAATAATTTTTATTTGTTCTTAACAAATTATTATAATATTTTATTGTTTCTGAATAAACTTTATTCTTATTATTTTATTTGTCGGGGTTTGGTCGGGCCCACAAGCCAAAAACTTGGGCCTAAGCCTGGCATGAGCCCTAAAACACCAGGCCGGGCTGCCCATGAACAAAGTCTACTCCAAACAGCGGCATGCTTGGAAAATTTAATGTCTAAAATTTTAGATGTAGTTACTAATGAGGAGGATAATGACTTGGATCGTGTTGATTGGAGAGCGGTAACACGTGCAGCCCACTTTTTATTCATCTTTGATCAAGATATCTTTAATACATTAAAACACTAACGGGTTCTTTTTACCAGAATAAACAGTAACCCTGAAAAGAAATATGTTTATTATGGCCATATATAGATATGATATCGTTTGCTATCGGTCAGCACCATAGTCCATATATGTAAAGTAGATATTGCATACTGGGAATCGTCACAATGGGTAGAACCCACTCAGTGTGTAGACTTAATATTCCATTTTTTGTTGGTTGATTTGTAATTAGGCTAAGATTGCCAAGATTGGGCAATGGGGAGGAATTGGAGGGAGTTATAAAGACACTGCGGTGGCACCCGGTCGCCTGAAAAGCTTGATAATAGGCTGTGGCGAGGCCATCTATTCACTTGAGTTTTCGTACTATGACCATAATGGACAGCAGCACACTGCTGGTCCATGGGGCGGTTATGGACCTAAAGGGCACGGGAGCGATCGTCATACGGTGAGTGTGAATCTTAATCAAAGTTAGTTCTCAAGAAAGACAAGCAAGCATACATGTCGTATTTAGCCTTTTCTGTTTCTTTCTTCTATTAATCCATGTTGCCCTTTAATAATATCGTATGCACAAATAGCTCGCTTGATAATGTTTTTCTTCCATTGTAGATTAACCTTGGACCTTCAGAGTTTCTAACGGAAGTTTATGGAACAATCGGTCCATTTGACGGCGTATGGCCAGCCGGTGTTATAAAATCGCTTACTTTAATCACTAATACCCGTAGCTATGGACCCTTCGGACAAGTACAAGGAACTCCTTTCCAGATTCCAGTGCGGAGCAATGGCAGCATTGTCGGCTTCTTTGTGCGTGTAGGGTGGTACGTAGACGCATTTGGCATCTACGTGAGCCCTAAGCAGGAGACAGTGAAAGGAGGAGGAGAAGAAGAAGAAGAGGTACTATATAACTGCTAATTCATTTTTATTCCTTTAATTGTTTTTTTCTTCTAATTTTTGCTTGATCTGTTTACACTCATGAGGCTGGGCATGCCAAGATTGGCCCGTGGGGTGGGAATGGAGGGATGTCTCATGATATCAGGGCGGCACCCCACCGTCTAGAGAGCATAACAATTTGCAGTGGTGTTGTCGTCGATTCACTTTCGTTTTCGTACCGTGACCGTGCTGGGCGGCAACACACTGTTGGTCCATGGGGCGATTATGGCGGGAGTGATCGTACTGAGACGGTGAGTGAATGTCCTCTTTTACGAGGATGGGGCCAAAGATCCCAATTCCATCTTTATAAAAAAAATGTTAATAGAGAAATGTTCAACTGCATTGCACATCCAGGTTGCCCAGTAATTCTGTTAGTACAAACAGCTAGCTTGATCTCGTCTCTGTTTTCTGGCAGATTCAGCTTGGCCGTTCGGTGTTCATGACGGGGGTTTATGGAACAACCGGTCCATTTGCCCATGCATCAGGTGATGTTGTAACGTCGCTTACTTTGGTCACTAATGCACGTAGCTATGGGCCTTTTGGACAAGGCGGAGGAACTCCTTTCCACATTCCAATGTGGAGCAGTGGCACCATTGTTGGCTTCTTCGGGCGTGCAGGATCGTCTGTTAATGCAATTGGTGTCTACGTGAACCCTGAACAGGAAGAAATGCAACAAGAGGTACTGCTAGTTTATTTTTATTACCAAGTAAACTTTCTTTCTTTTTCAATTCTTGTTTCTACTTCTGTGATTTTTTTGCTTAGCTGGTTTGCTCTCGCGAGCCTGGACTGACCAAGATTGGGCCGTGGGGTGGGAATGGAGGGAATGCTCGGGACATCGACACCAACGTGGAGCCCCACCGTCTGGAAAGCGTGACAATTAGCTCTGGCGCCGTCATCAATTCACTTTCATTTTCGTACCTAGATTTCAATGGGACGAAGCGCACTATAGGTCCGTGGGGCAGTCCTAGTGGAAATCCGTATACGGTGAGTGGATGATGAAGCTTACAACAAAAGTTCACTATTGAAAAACAGGCATTCGTGGTTTTTTTTCTTCCCCAGTTCCTTCTGTTAGTCAATGTTTCCGATGAATTGTCTCCCTGCAAAAGCATCTAGTTTGATAATCATTTCCCTTTTTCTTGCAGATTCGGCTCGAACCTTTGGAGTTTCTGCAGGGAGTTTCTGGAACAGTCGATCCATGTGACACATCGCCCAACGTTATAACATCGCTTACGTTTGTCACAAATCATGGCGTTTGCTATGGACCTTTTGGACAAGGTGGGGGAACTCCGTTCAACGCTCCGGCGGAGAGAGATGGCTGCATTGTTGGCTTCTTTGGGCGTGGAGGGTCATATCTTGAGGAACTTGGGGCCTACGTTCACAGATACTGACTTTAGCTTCTCTGCACAAGTCTTTGTATGTGTTATGTTCGTTTTTTGCTTTTTCTAGATATGACTTCGCCTATCCCATCATTGTCGCTGGGTTATTAAAGAGGATTTGTCAGAAGTTTGAGAATTGGATGTTGAACTACATTATTTTCCGCTCTGATTTGCTGGAATTGCAAGGGTCCTTTGAATTAGCTGTGCACAGACGTCCTGTCCTGCTCATCTTTACGAGCTCTAATCAGTGAGATCTGCTTTCGTCTATCTTGCGTCTATTTCCATAGCAGTTACACAACATAAGGTGTAGGACCGGACAAGCAATAGGAAGGTGAATGATGCTTTTAAATTTTTTTCTCTAAGTATTCATCTATCCTTTTTCTTTGATAGCTATAAAGTAATGAATATCAGGATTAAAATCCCACTTAAAAACTAAAGAAATAGAGTCGAACATAGCAGAAAAAACAATATGGTCGAAAGTTGACAACGTGGTCGTAAATTCAACTACCAAACGGAAGTTTAACGTGGTCGGAAATCGACTACCAAACAAAATCACCGTAGTCAAGAACTGACAGTACATTGGATACCAGTGTGGTTGGAAATTGCCTCTCGCAATCGACAACCAAGGAGCGGTCGAAAACCAATGTAGTCGATAACCATCGAGACCAAAACCAACATGATCGAAAATGGATGTAGTCGAAACCAACATTGTCGTAAACAACGTGGTCGGACGCCAACTAGTGATTGAACAACCAACGCAGTCGTAACCAGTCGGCAACCAAAGTGATCAACGTGGTCATAACCAACGTGGTCGTAAGCCAATGAGTGGTCGAATAACCAACATAGTCATAACCAGTCGGCAAACAAAGTGATCAACGTGGTCGTGACCAACGTGGTCGTAAGCCAATGGGTAGTCGAACAACCAACGTAGTTGGAACCAGTTCAAAAGCAAACCAGTGAAATCGACGATCAGTGAGTGGTCATAAATCCCACACGGTAGGGAAAACACAAAGTGGTCAGAAGACTGAGCGAGGCCGAAACCGATGCAATGCGATCTAGAATTTGATTGTGGTCAAAACTAATGTGGTCGTAAAACCGATCGACGTTTCAGACTGTCTGCACTAACTGTTTCAATTCAGATTCAAAACGAAAATAGATGAAACTTTCACTCTGTAAATCCAAATGATGTGACACTTTGTAGAGATGGTATCTAGAGTATTGTGAACCTATTCCAATAAACGATTATAAAAAACATGGCCAAAGATGAGACCTTTTTCAATTTGTTGGAAGGTTGCATCGAAACTGAGTGAAGATATAAATTGATGAATATAACTAGCTCGTAGGTGGATGATGATCAAGATAAGTCTAGATGTATTCCCACATATCACAGCAAGTTAAAACACCGAAGAAATTGACTCAAAAAATCTTGGATCAAGAAATCACACTTTGAGGTCAAATCAAGAGCAAATCAACCAAATCAAGATAGATCCATGGAAATATACTAAGATTGATGTATTTCTCACTTGAGAAGGTTGAGTTTACAGCCACTCCATTTTAGAGGATAAAGATCACACCATATACTCCACTCTCAAAACCCTAACCATAAACAAGAAAGCACATAAGAGAGGGGTGGGATGGGATGGTTAACCCTATATATCTCCATCCCAACTCCTTTTATAGGTGAGCAATCAGCCACCTATTTTCTAAAATGGATCCTATCCACTCCTACAATGGGGAAAACCCGTTAACTCCACACACACGGGTTTTACTCACTCAAGTTCACTTATGCACGCTTTTCAAAGCGCATAAGTGTGCATCCGCTAAATTCTTAGCCTTGATCTGCCTTGATCAAATCAGCTTCATCTTGACCTAAACCACTCTCCAACGCATCGCCCATGCGCCGCAGTTTCGATCCAAAATGGTTTTTGGTATTTTGGTCAAAATACCAAAATGCCCTTTGTTGGCCCCGTCATCACTATGCTTTGCAAGCAATCGCCATGCTTGCCACGTTACACCACTAGCTTGCCACGTACCGCTAAGTCTCTCCCGTCCCAATTCCACTGAACCACGGCTCACTTGGCCCGTGCAAGCCACTTGGCGTCATCCCGCCGTTCGAATTCATCTTCAACATTGCTGTCTTTCTCGTACTATGCTTGAGCTCACCGTCTTACTAGACATCATTAATCGTTCTGGGTCTTGACTCCTCCATGAGCCTAGCCCCCGATCACCACTGTTGATCACATTTGACTACAAGCGACCTACCCATCCAAAGACAAAGAATTCATTTCCAAGCACAAGTTCTTTACAACTTGACCTATATTAGCCAAGACATGCATCATGCAATCTTAACCTAACTACTCAGGTCAACCTAATTAAATCTATGACTCTAATCCCAAAATCCTCAATTTCTGCCCAAACCAATCCTGACAGAGTGCAATCTTTGTAAAGCCAATTGACCACTCCACAAATATTACAATGGTTCATCACAATCTTAACCTGGACCAACTCACATGGTCCATCATAAGAAGAAGAACCTAAACGAAGAAATAATAGTGCATGGTTGCCTGGAAGGAGCATTGTTGATGGATTAGGTTGGAGTACCTGCAACCATACCAAAACATTGATTGTGTTGTGGTACGGGTCCGGGGACCAAGGGTAGAGCACTCGCTCTTAATCGGTTGGCCATGCCGCCGCTAAGACCTTGAAGCCTATTAAAGAAGAAAGGAAGACTATAGAACTTTTTTTATTTCTTTACTTAATAATAATAGGTATAATACTATTCTTTTTATAGGAATGGCTAAACTTGATCTCTCTACATTAAGGAAACTAATTCATAATAATAGAAAACTTATCTCTAATATATAGAAACAATCTAAAAGAAATTAAGCCAAAATAATAAGGAAACTAATTATTATATTCCTAATACGCGATATACTGTTGAACCACCCAAAATCGAACGCACTACAGTACCTGTGGGTACTACTCACACGTTGTTGTAGTACCCGTGCAGTGTTGTTCGTGGCTGCTGTAGTGCTCATGATACTGCTGTGTATACATCAAGATCCTAGGCCATAACAGGTTGCATGCTGAACATTTCTTGTACGATCTGTAACTGTAATATATGCAGCTGCAGGCATTCCAAGGAACTATTATGTTCTTATTCTACTTGACAGTAGCGTATGTGCGCCTTGTATATATCGGTGGGGAAAATGTAGGAAAGCACCTGGATATATCCCACGAGAAAAACACAGGAAACCGTAAATGAAAAGGCGTATATGGAAATTGCACTTCTAAGAACTTCTGGAACTATAGTACGTTTCACCCTCTCTTACCGAGTCGTGGTTTTTCCTCTTTTTTCCCCATCGTTTTCATCCTCTCGCCGGCGCCCAACTCCGCTCCTCCTCGGTTCTCGTCTTCCCCTCCTCAGCTCACCGCGTCGCCGCCCGCGGCTGCCATGCATTACCTCCTCCATCGTGGCCGCATCCAGTGGCGGACCCAGAGAATTTGATGAGCCTGGACGAAGAACAAAGTCTAAATAACAAGTGCTTAGAAACATAGATCATAATACAAGCAAAATATAACAACCATATTAGTTTTAACTAGAATTATATCGTAGCACATGTTCACAAGATCATATGGATCTATAAAGTAAAACTTAACAGGAAAAATACATGCTATCAGATAGACGACATATTCGCCGGCCGGCGGGTCGGGACGGCACAGCCGGCGCCAACACAGAATCAAACGCTGCGCGCCACACTGGTATGCCACACAGGTCTGCCGCTTCCTTCTCGGCTACACGGCCGTGTCCGCTTCCGAACATGTACGAGTCCGTTAGCAGCAGCATGCATGCATGCATGCATACTGAGTGATCACAGGAGACCACCATCTCGATCTCAACAATAGGGTATTGTGTTAAGTTAGTGCGTCCGGCGCCATTACTGGCTTGAGTTTCTTAATTCACATACCACGAAACCACACGCGTTGCGGCCGGCCAATGCTTCCGATATACCAAAATACTGATAATACAAGTACTGGCACAATAGTTTGTCACAAGAGATGAGCCCGGGCAGGGGCCAAGGGTCACCGGGCCCTGGGTCCGCCCCTGGCCGCATCCACACCGACGGCGTCGCGGCGCCACGTAGAGGAGGTGGAGAGCATCACCAACCCTGGGAGGACGACACGACGCCCCGCCATCAGTTGCAAGTGAACAAAAAATCACCGCCTTATTTCACGGCGAGGGTGGTTTGTTGATGCAATTGGTGTCTGTTCTTATGAGTTAACATGGTGGTTTGTTGATGCAATTGGCCTTTTGATTTTGTTTTCCTTTTCCTAACGATATCTCGGTTATTAAAGAGAGTTCCAAAGTAGGTTATTGTACATCAGAACCCTTGCTACGTAGTTTTACATATTTCGCCCTCTAGCTTCTAACTTTTTAATTTCTATTTTGTTTTTATTTTTTATGCTTTTTTACTTTTTTTCTCTTTATTTCTTTGTATTATTTATGATAATATAATTTTTTAATTTAATTATACTGAAAAGCTAACAGCAGTTACACTGTTTGAGATTCTTTTTATACTGTAGTTGTTAGTAGCTTTTCAGCGTAACTAAATTTTAAAAATTAAAAATAAAAGAAGCTATTCTATCACAGATAATACAAAGAAATATAAGAAAAAACTAAATAGTCAAAAAGCAAAAAAAGAAATTAAAAAATTAAAGTTAAAATTAGAAAAAGAGGTAATTAAGAAACTAACTAAACTATGAGCGGCACAAAAGGTAAGTGCTGCATGTGCTTCTTCTGTCTCAAATCTAAGCATAGTTAGCATCATCAATTTCTAACCACACGGCGATAGTACTCCAGTTCTACCGAGCGTCGTACGTGCGCATTTATGTTTATTCATTGAAGCACTTACAGAAATTTTTACTAGCCGGTGAAATCGCGCACCGACGTGCATTTCAGCTGCGGCAGTGGATGCCTACCCACCGACGTAATCCGTGCTGTAATCAAGTTCAAATTGGTCCTAGCAATGATGCTACATAAGAAAGATAGTGACTTAAATAGTTTGGGAAATATTCATTGCTAACCCCACGTGCGTTTCCATGTAAAAAGTATTGTGAACTTTATTTTTTTTTGAGCTATGAGTACAACAAAGACGTACTCATACCTCTACTTAGACTCACACATCCACATGGGTGTGTCCAATACACACGCTTAAGACGAGATAGAGACGTAAGCCTCACAAAGCGTGGACATACGCTTTTAACTATGGAATGCACCCACTGCGTCTGTACTTAGGAAGCACTATTCAAATGAACAGTGCAAGAAGGACGCTGTTCAAAGTGAACAGTGCCCCCCAAAATGAGACACACTAGGCAAGTCCGGTGGGTGGGCAGCACCAGGGTTCCAAATGCCGAAACCGGACACAATCCCGGCCAGGGGCCAGTACCGGTTACTGGCCGGTAACCGAAAAAACCAGTTGAATTTTAGTTTTCAAATTTTAAATTTGAAATCTCCAACCGCCCAAAAAAAGAGAAAAACTGCGAAAAACCAGAAAACCCGCTAAAAACCGGTTTTTAAACTTGAAATTGGAAATTTCTAATACATTCATGCAAACAAATATGAAGTCAAGCACGGAAGGTGCATGCATGTTCCTAATACATTCCATAAATATCATTACGGAAACTAACTTTAACATTCAAAATTTCAAATTTAAATGAAATAAAAAACTACTGAACTATACATTCATGGCAAAAAGTATGAAGTCAAGCACAGGAGGTGCATGCATCTCCCTAATACATCCCATTAGTGTTAAACAATGTAAACATCATTAGGAATATCAACTTTACATTAAAAATTTCAAATTTAAATTAAATAAAAAATCGCTAGACTAATACATTCGTAGCAAAAAGTATGAAGTCAAGCACGGGAGGTGAATGTATCTTCCTAATGCATTTCATTAGTGTCAAACAATGTAAACATCATTAGGAAAATCAACTTTAACATTCAAAATTTTAAATTTGAATTAAATAAAAAACCAATGATATTTCAAATCTCAGTTGCCATCGGAAAATCAGGTTACCAGCGGTTTTCCGAACCCTGGGCGGAACAACAGCGCACCCACCACTGAGCCAGAGCTCAGTCCTCGGTGTGAACTTCACTTGGAAGTTCCCAAATATTCTGAAAAAAGTAGACATAGGGGGAGTAGATTTTGTATAATATTGCAGAATTTTAGTGCCAAACTCGCATTTGCAAGACGCAAAAGACAAATTTGGCATGAATAGTTGTTGTCAACTTGTTCACCACTGTTCCATTTCACTGCTTGTTAATTTTGTTTCTCTCTCAAGTTTGATCGATTTTTATTTTGACATTTTGCAGGGTAGTAGATAATTTTTTTTAAAAAAAAAGCTTTTAGAAGCTTCCACATGAAGTTCACGAGACTTCACATGGCAGAGGGGGTGGGGAGGTGTAACCACCGGATAAACCCTAATAGGATATGAGATATAATAAATCCTAGACTGTATCCTATATAAACGCTACCGAATGAGTGGCATACGTTTGATATTTTTGTTTTATTTTCACGATATCTAGCTTTCACAAAAAAAATTAATTAATCATTAAGTTGGAGCAATTGATTTCTATAGCTTAAGCACTGAACTTAAAAGAAGGTTCACGCAGCATTCTACCCAGCCGTAAATTTTTTTTCAGGTGTATGCAGAAAGGGGTGAACCTAGCAGATCTGTAGTAGTTTGGAGAAGTTAAACCATTCAAGTATGGAGACCAAGTGATCTATCGTTAACATTTTTAGAAGAAATTACAAATGGATTTTCAGAGGAGAGAAAACTTGGAAGTGGTGGGTATGGAGAAGTTTACAAGGTACAACTCAATACTTATGATTTCTATTTTTTTAACGGTACCATCATGGGAAAAAAATTCCCTGTACATTATTAATAAGATATGTCAAACAGGGAGTGGATAAAAACGGGAAAGAGATTGCTGTGAAGAAGCTTTATCACATACAAGGACTTGACGATGTGCAATTTAAGAATGAATTCAATAGCCTTATGAGGGTTCAGCATCAAAATATCATACGGTTAGTTGGCTATTGTTATGAAGTAAGACATACACTTAACACTTGTCAAGGACAACGGAGAATTTGTTTTATGTAAAGTCATAGATAGAGTTCTATGCCTCGAATATTTGCAGGGTGGAAGCCTTGACAAGCATCTAAATGGTAAGATAGTATTAATGATTCCTTGAATTTACATTTGAAGGATACCGTCTTTTCTCTACCTCTGCAGAAGAATCTTGTGGACATGATTGGCGCACACGCTACAAAATAATTAAGGGGATTTGTGAGGGTTTAAGTTACCTTCACGGGGAATCTATTTTTCATCTAGACCTAAAACCTGCTTGGTAAGAACATGGTGCCAAAAATAGCAGATTTTGGGTTATCAAGGCTCTTCGGTGGAACACATGCCCATACCTCGAAAAATTGCATAGGCACAGAGTAAGTGCAGTGCCTCATGTGTAATCTATCTTTTTTTTCTGTGATCAATTAACTGGTATTTGCTTCATACTGATAACAACCTTAACATTAATGATACCATGCAGGTACTACATGCCACGAGAGTACATATCGAAACGTCAAATCTCAAATAAGTATGATGTATACAGCTTAGGTGTTATAATCATAGAGATAATGACAGGACTTATGGGGCTACTCCAAATACGATGAAATGTCTCACCAACAAATAATTGAGCTTGTAAGAAAAGTTATTTCTCTACGCCAAGAACAATTGTCATTTGAACGAATATTGTACATATTATACTTTTTTATATTATTTACTCTATCAACAGTTGTATCTTCTTGTATTTCAATTTCGCAGGTACACAAGATTTGGAGGGATAGGATAGAGCAGGAAACATCAAAGTACGCGGAAGAAGATTGCCAGCAAGTGAAGAGATGCATTGAAATAGCATTAAACTGCGTGGATGTTGAGAGAGACAAGAGACCTACTATAAAAGATATTATCCGTGAGTTGACACAGACAGAAACTGGTTCAGCGTCATCCGGGAAGCAGGTACGATAAATCTTAATTAGAACGTTTCGGTGAATCTTTGTCAGTGAGAGAGGAAGAGAGGACGAAGGCGCTTTCGTGCAGGAAAAGCTGAGAAGGGGAGACGGCTCGGGCTGACTGGCACATGGGCCAGTTTTGGATCAAAACAAACATGGGCTGAGTGAACAGTAGAGGCCCGGCCTAATAACGAGGATAATATTTTAATTACTTTCCGAACTGATTTAACCAAAGAAACTAATTTTTAATTTTTAAAATTAGCATACTAACTTCAAAAATCATGAAAAAATTTAGAAGACTCCTTAGATTATTTATAACTCAAATATATTATTTTCAAGCTCTAGTCAAGTTTTAATTAATTACAAAAATGTTTTTTCAGCAGATAAAAAATAAGAAAACCTTTTCTTGAATGTAGAAAATTTTGACCTTTTGTTGAATGCAGAATTTTTTGAAAAAAAGCATGAAGATGCAGAAATGGTGATTTTGAAATTAACTAAATAAATTCCAAAATTTTGGGACATTACACTAGGTTGCAAGTTGCACTGTAAGAGTAGGTTGCACCTGATACTAAATAAAAGAAAAGTGAAATATCCTAGTCCAGCCGAAAAAAGGACAAAAATAATTTTATTTGTTATTGAATAAATTATTATATTAATAAGTTTTGGAATAAATTATCATTTTATTTTTTCTGAATAAAATTTATTTTTATTGTTTTATTTGTTGGGGTTTAGATTGGGCGCATAGGCCGAAAACCTGGGAGTAGGGCGGGCTGGCTACCCATGAATAAAGTCTAGGGGTGAAAATGGGTCGGATTCGGACGGATATTGCTATTACCATATCCTAACCCATATTTTTTCTCCGGATTCGGTACCAATCGGATTCGGTGCTAAATCGGTTGGGATTAACCCAATTCGTTTGCACCCTTACTTGTTTGTAAGGAATACATACAGTGCAGTAAATGGAGTAGGACGCACTGACTTGATGTTACTATTTAATAGCTGATGCGGAAGATTTTATTTTACCATTGCAAAAGAAAATGAAATGTCAAATAGTAGCACTAACCTGAAATCAAACTTGAAGACGTATCGGATTCGGACGGATATTCAGATTCGGACGGATATTGCTGTTACCATATCCTAACCCATATTTTTTTTCTCCGGATTCGGTTCTAATCGGATTCGGTACCAATCGGATTCGGTACCAATCGGATTCGGTGCCGGATCGGTCGGGATTAACCCGACCCGTTTTCACTCCTAACAAAGTCTACTCTAAACAGAGCCATGCTTGGAAAATTTAATGTCTAAAATTTTAGGTTTAGTTACTAACGAGGAGGATAATGACTTGGATCGTGTTAGGAATAGTCCCACATGGATTGTGGGAGAGGAGCAAGCACAACTTATAAGTGTGAGAGAGCCCCCACCCATTAGACTAGTCTTTTGGGGGGAGAAGGCCCAATACCACTTATAAGGTTGTTGCTCTGTTACTCTGTGGGCTTAGTTGTGTTCAGCCCATTTAGACCTGTGGCCCAGGATATAACAATTGGTATCAGAGCCCAGGTGTCTAACATCTCCTTGGACCTCATTGTTACAACTTGATCCAAGAAAGAAAAGCAAGAAAGAGGGGGAGCAAATAAGAGAATAAAGAAATTCAGAAATTTCTTCGGTGTTCTCTCAGATTATTTGTGATGTGCGCGTTTTCTCGTAGGATCAAGTTGTAACAATTGGTATCAGAGCCCAGGTGTCTAACATCTCCTTGGACCTCATGATTGCAGAAGTGCCCAATCCATGTGTGAGGGGGAGATTGTTAGGAATAGTCCCACATGGATTGTGGGAGAGGAGCAAGCACAACTTATAAGTGTGAGGGAGTCCCACCCATTGGACTAGTCTTTTGGGGGGAGAAGGCTCAATACCACTTATAAGGTTGTTGCTCCGTTGCTCCGTAGGTTTAGTTGTGTTCAGCCCATTTAAACCTGTGGCACCCGGTTGGACCTAGGCATGCGGCCAGGGTCCAGTTTGTAACAGATCGTGTTGATTGGAGAGCAGTAATACGTGCAGCCCACTTTTTATTCATCTTTGGTCAAGATATCTTTAATTCATTAAAACGCTAATGGGTTTTTCTTTCTACCAGAATAAACAGTAACCCTGAAAAGACATATGTTTATTATGGCCATATATCGATATGATATCGTTTGCTATCGGTCAACCGCGTAGTCCATATACGTGAAGTAGATCTTGCATACTGGGAATCGTCACAATGGGTAGAAGCCAATCAGTGTGTAGACTTAATATTCCATTTTTTGTCTTGTAATTTTTTTATTGATTGCTTTGTATTAGGCTAAGATTGCCAAGATTGGGCGATGGGGAGGAGTTGGAGGGAGTTACAATGACACAGAGGTGGCACCAGGCCGCCTGAAAAGCTTGATAATAGGTTGTGGCGAGGTCATCTATTCACTTGAGTTTTCGTACTATGACCATAATGGGCAGCAGCACACTGCTGGTCCATGGGGCGGTTATGGACCTAAAAGGCACGGGAGCGATCGTCATACGGTGAGTGTGAATTTTAATCGAAGTTAGTTCTCAAGAAAGACAAGCAAGCATACACGTGTAATTAGTCTTTTCTGTTTCTTTCTTCTGTTAATCCATGTTGCCCTTTAATTATATCCTTTGCACAAATAGCTCGCTTGATAATGTTTTTCTTGTAGATTAACCTTGGCCCTTCAGAGTTTCTAACGGAAGTTTATGGAACAATCGGTCCTTTTGACGGCGCACCAGCCGGTGTTATAAAATCGCTTACTTTTATCACTAATGCCCGTAGCTATGGACCCTTCGGAGAAGTACAAGGAACTCTTTTCCAGATACCAGTGCGGAGCAATGGCAGCATTGTCGGCTTCTTTGGGCGTGCAGGGTGGTACGTGTTGAATATATAAGCACATGTAGGTTTAATTTATTCCATAAATAAATCATGACATCATGCACGCAAAATAACAGAACCATCACAGGCACAAAAGATCTAGACATGTAAACCAGGAAACTGTACATGAACAGATCTAATACGGAGAACATGACTGTTACGTACCGATGGTTCTGTTCTGATCGATTTGCCGATGTAGACGCCGCAGGCACGGTGAGGATGGCACGAAGTCGATGACGATTCGCGGCGCGAACGACGAGGAAGACGAGCGAGCTACGGCGGCGATCGCAGAGCGCTTCCCAAAACCTTATTCGCCCTCCGGTGCAGGACTTGGCGGCGGTTCCGAGACTGCTCTCCCGAACGGCGGCACGCCGGCGGACGGGACGGAGTAGACTACGTGGGACGGCGCAGCACAATGGATGGAGGAGGCAAAACCTAGATTGATTTTCGCGTAATGCTGTATGGAGGCGGCGACTCGTATTTATAGAAAACCGGGACGCGTGATCAAGACGCCGCACGTTCTCCATAACTCGAATCGAACCGGATTAGTCGCGAACCGATCCGGATTCACCGCCACACAAAACAGCAAAAGAAAAAGCGCAAAGGAAGCGCGTCTGCGCAAGCACTGAGCGGATTTTGACGGACCATTCACGCAGTGCGTGCGCGCGCGCCCGCCCAGCCCAGCCCGGCCCGCCCGGCCGGCGAGCGGCGCGGCGAGCGAGCGCGTGTTATCCTCTAGTTCTCTCCCACACATGCCTCAAGTGACTAGGAGTGCACCATCCCTTTTAAGGTGGTCTTCCTCTCCTAGAACTAGCAATATGGTACTAAAGGTCACATGCATGCCTCCTTTGCATGAGTGGGCCTTTGAGATTTAATAGGAATTATTCTTATTATGTGGGCTTGGCCCACATAATCCAACAATCCCCACCGATCTCAAAGTCCCACAGAGATTTGCTGAATTCCAATGTAATTGTTTATATATCGATTTCGATGGAGACCGATTAAGGTTGAACATCCACCTAGAACTCAAGCTACACTTACTCACAACTTGAACAATGGACTATGCCTTGAATTGCAAGTTTGGTGCAAGCAAGCTTCACTTAAAGACTTAATCGATACTAGGCCGCGATGAGGCTACCCTCGGTTGGAGCGTATAAGTCATACTCCTTGGTCTCTTCATGAGCTTAGTAGGAGATTACCCAAGATCTCCATAGATCTGCGACTAACGATCGGGCTCATATAGGTGTGTTCTTTCAAGAACGCTCTGCAGATAGCGTCTTCGCTTCTAAAAGCCAATGGAACACATTAAGACCTTAGTCAACCTGCCTTGCGCTTCGAGAGTATTGCATCTTCACATAGAGAGGGTTGAAATTACTCTCCTTGATTAACTAATGACTTGTTTTCCAGATCCTAATTCACGGATCTCCGATCACATAGGTTGGGTTACTACCATAGATAACTCACATGGGTCTCATACCCATCTCCTTCGATGCACTATCTATCACATTCGTGATAGTCCCTTTGTAAAGGATCTGCAGTTTTTATCTGCTTGGATGTAATCCAAGGTTATAACTCGAGTTTCTCAATTTCTGACAGACTTCAATCGTCTCTTAACATGCTCGACGATTTCATATTATCCTTAGAACTGTTCACTTTAGCGATAACGGTTTGATTATCACATTCATAAGGATAGCGGCATCGCTTTTCCACCGTAGGTAGATCCATCAATAGATCTCGTAGCCATTCGCCTCAACAATAGCGGTGTCTAGTGCCGCAAGCTCGCTTCCATGGTTGACCTCGTCAAAATGGTCATTTGCAAGACCTCCATGAAACAACACCACCACCAATAGTGAAAACATATCCACTAGTGGCTTTGATCTCATCGGCATCGAGATCCGATTGGAATCACTATAACCCTCCAAAGACCGGGTACCCGGTATAATGAAGTCCAAAGTTCGAGGTACCTTTCGGATAGCGCAACACTCGCTCAAGCGCCTTCCGATGATCATCTCCTGGGTTAGATGTAAACCGACTCAATTTGCTCACAGCAAAGGAGATGTCCGGCCTTGTTGCACTAGCTAGGTACATTAGTGAGCCAATTATCCGGGAGTATTCTAGCTGATTCCTAGCAATTTTCTTATTCTTACGAAGTAACACGCTAGGATCATAAGGTGTTGGAGAAGGCTTGTGTCGAGAAAAGCCAAAACGGCTCAAGACCTTTTCCACATAATGAGATTGCAAAAGTGTAATCCCATCCTCACCTTTAACCAATTTAATGTTTAGAATAACATCACCACTCCCGGATCTTTCATATCAAAGTTTTGAGACAAGTATGATTTGACCTCATTTATCACACTAATGTTTGTCCCAAAAATCAAGATGTCATCCACATACAAACATAGAATAACTCCTCACCCCACCATAACGATAGTATACACATTTATCGCCTCATTCATTGACAAAGCTGCGGATGTCGGTGTTGTATCGAACTTCTCATGCCCACGCTTAGGGGCTTGTTTGAGACCATACAAAGATTTCAACAGTTTTAACACCTTGCCTTTTGACCTTCTACTACAAATCCATCAGTGTTCCATGTAAATTTCCTCATCCACTCTCCGTTAAGAAAAGCTGTCTTAACGTCCATTTGATGAACGAGAAGACCATGTGAGGCAGCCAAAGCAAGTAGTACTCAATTGTGGTCGATCTAGCAACGGTGAGTAAGTGTCAAAGAAATCTTCGCCTTCTTCTCGAGTATAGCCCTTGGCAACAAGCCGAGCCTTAAATTTTTCAATAGTACCATCCGGCCTAAGCTTCTTTTGAACACCCACTTACACCCTACAGGTTTGCACCCATAAGGTTTATCTGTCGGCTCCTGTGTTCCATTAGCGATAATGGAATCCATTTCACTACTGGATGACCTCCTTCCGATGAGTCTGCATCGGGGATGCATACGCTCGAAATAGACTTGGGAGTGTCGTCCACAAGGTACAGTGAAATCATCACCAAAGGATTTGAATATCCTTTGTCTCTTGCTCCTTCTAGGAGCTCCACTGTCATCCTCCTCATTGACAAGTTCATGTGTATGTTCAAAAGGTTGGTGATGTGATTGAACTGGGAATTATTTGAAGGTTGACTAGTAGTGTTATGTGTATCCTTCATAGGAAAAATATTCTCAAAGAATGTTGCATCTCGAGACTCCATAATTGTACCAACATGCATGTCGGTACCTCGTTTTAACTATCAAAAATCTATAGGCAATGCTATGATTAGCATATCCCTAAAAACGATCCACGTTTTAGGTCCAAGCTTGCGTTTCTTAGTTATTGGCACATTAACTTTCGCCAAGCACCCCATGTACGCAAGTAAGAAAGTGATGGTTTTCTCCCAATCCATACCTCGTATGGTGTTTTGTCCTTATTTCTGTTAGGAACTCTATTTAATACGTGATTAGACGTTAGCAAAGCCTCCCCCCACCATGCCTTAGGTAATCCCGCAGTATCTAACATGGCATTCACCAAGTCAGTCAACGTGCGGTTTTTCCTTTCGGCAATCCCATTTGACTCGGGGGAATAAGGAGGCGTCCTCTCATGTATAATGCCATGTTCCTCACAAAATAAGTCAAATTCGTTGAGAAATACTCTCCACCACGATCGATCTAAGTCTTTTTATCTTTCTATTTAACTGGTTTTCAACACGCCTTATAGATTTTAAAATAGTCTAAAGCCTCATCTTTCGTTTTCAATAAATACACATAATGAGAACCTAGTTGCATCATCAATCAATGTCATGAAATATCGTTTTCCACCCTTCGTCAACACGCCATTCATCTCGAAAGATCTGAATGCAGGAGTTCTAGTGGTGCCAAGTTTCTCTCCTCGGCGACCTTGTGAGGCTTACGAGGTTGCTTTGATTGCACACAGCTATGGCATTTAGAACCTTTGGTGATGGAAACGTTTGGAATTAAATTCATCTGAAAGCGAGACATCAAACCAAAATTAATATGACATAGACGTGAGTGCCAAACATTAGCCTCATCATCCACACCGCCACAAATATGGTTTACTGTCTTATTGCAGAAATCGATAGGAAAAGCGGAACAAGCCTCCGCACTCATAGCCTTTACCAATAAAATGTCCATGTTTAGACACGACTACTTTATTAGACTCAAATACCAACTTAAGCCCGTCTCTACATAAAGCGGGAGCCACTAACGAGATTCTTGTCTATAGAAGGACATGCTGCACGTTCTTGGTGCACGATCTTTCCGAAGTAAACTTCAGATCTACCGTGCCAACACCATGAAGCAGAGCATGTGACCCATTCCCATTAGGACGGAGGAATCTCGGGCGACTGATAAGAAGAAAACAACGAAATATCAGCACACACATGTACATTAGCTCCTGTATCAATCCACCAATTGGTAGATTGACTAACTGAAAGAACGATGAGGTAAATTACCATACCCAGTCCCATCTCGGTCTTGCCAATGGTCACGTTGGATGACTTAGAAGTCCATCTCCCGCAGTGCCTTCTTTCCTTTGCGTTGTGGGCACTTCTTGGCCATGTGACCAGCTCACCGCACACAAAGCAAGTTCTATCATCCCGATTGTTGTTGTTCTTCTTCTTCTTGAAGTTGGTTGTCTGTTGGGCTTTAACAAATTTCCCTTTGTTCTTGCTTGAGGGTTTCGTACCACATTGGCACTAGGCGCCCTCCATCACCCTTAGACACAGCGTCCTTTTCCGAGCTTTCTCCTCAATTTCAAGAGACCCAATCAGATTCTCAACAGAGTATTCTTGTCTCTTGTGTTTGAGTCTTTGTTCGAAATTCCTCCATGAAGAAGGTAATTTCGCAATAATACATCCACCACAAACTTGTCGGGTAAGGCACACTTCAGAGTTCGAGTTCCTTGGCAATGGCCTGTATCTCATGAGCCCGATCTACTACGAGCGGTTATCAACCATCTTGTAGTCATGAAATTGCTCCATGACATACATGTCATTGCTGGCATCGATAGCACCGTATTTGGAATTCATGCATCCCATAACTCCTTCGCGTCTGTCATGTGCATATACACCTCGCACAGACGGTCAGCAAGAACACTAAGAATGCATCCAACAAAGAGAGTAGTGGCAGTCTCGAATTTTTTCTGCTTTTCAGCATCAAGAACACCTTCAGGCTTGCCATTACTAACCTGAATACATTCATAGCGATAAGCCACGAGTGACCCCGATCGCCATCTCTTAAAGTGCACACCGGAGAATTTATCCGGCCTCAGTGCATCGGCAAATCCAGCCATAGTAAAACCACAATGCCTACAATAAGGTTTTTGGATTGTTGAATATATAAGCACATGTAGGTTTAATTTATTCCATAAATAAATCATGACATCATGCACGCAAAATAACAGAACCATCACAGCACAAAAGATCTAGACATGTAAACCAGAACCGTACATGAACAGATCTAATACGGAGAACATGACCGCATTACGCACCGATGGTTCGCTCGATCGATTTGCCGATGTAGACGCCGCAGCACGGTGAGGATGGCACGGTCGATGACGATTCGCCAAGCCGAACGACGAGGAAGACGAGCGAGCTACAGCGGCGATCGCGCAGAGCGCTTCCCAAAACCTTATTCGCCTCTCGGTGCAGACTTGAAGGCGGCGGTTCCGAGACTGCTCTCGAGCAGCGATGCGCGCCGGCGGACGGGACGGAGTAGACTACGTGGGACGGCAAAGCACAATGGATGGAGGAGGCAAAACCCTAGATTGATTTTCGCGTAATGCTGTATGGAGGCGGCGACTCCGTATTTATAGAAAACCGGGACGCGTGATCAAGACGCTGCACGTTCTCCATAACTCAGAATCAACCGGATTAGTCGCGTAACCGATCCGGATTCACCGCCACACAAAACAAAGAAAAGAAAAAGCGCAAAGGAAGCGGCGTCTGCGCAAGCACTGGAGCGGATTTTGGCGGACCATTCACGCGGTGCGTGCGCCCGCGCGCCGCCAGCCCCAGGCCGCCCGGCCCGGCCCGGCCGCGAGGCGAGGCAGCGAGCGCGCGTGTTATCCTCTAGTTCTCTCCCACACATGCCTCAAGTGACTAGGAGTGCACCATCCCTTTTAAGGTGGTCTTCCTCTCCTAGAACTAGCAATATGGTACTAAAGGTCACATGCATGCCTCCTTTGCATGAGTGGGCCTTTGAGATTTAATAGGAATTATTCTTATTATGTGGGCTTGGCCCACATAATCCAACAATCCCCACCGATCTCAAAGTCCCACGAGATTTGCCTCGAATTCCAATGTCTTTGTTTATATATCAAGTATTTCGATGGAGACCGATTAAGGTTGAACATCCACCTAGAACTCAAGCTACACTTACTCACAACTTGAACAATGGACTATGCCTTGAATTGCAAGTTTGGTGCAAGCAAGCTTCACTTAAAGACTTAATCGATACTAGGCCGCGAAGAGGCTACCCCTCGGTTGGGCGTATAAGTCATACTCCTTGGTCTCTTCATGAGCTTAGTAGGAGATTACCCAAGATCTCCATAGCTGCGACTAATGATCGGGCTCATATAGGTGTGTTCTTTCAAGAACGCTCTGCAGATAGCGTCTTCGCTTCTAAAAGCCAATGGAACACATTAAGACCTTAGTCAACTCGCCTTGCGCTTTTAGAGTATTGCATCTTCACATAGAGAGGGTTGAAATTACTCTCCTTGATTAACTAATGACTTGTTTTTCCTGATCCTAATTCACGGGATCTCCGATCACATAGGTTGGGTTACTACCATAGATAACTCACATGGGTCTCATACCCATCTCCTTCGATGCACTATCTATCACATTCCGTGATAGTCCCTTTGTAAAGGGATCGCGAGTTTTATCTGCTTGGATGTAATCCAAGGTTATAACTCGGAGTTTCTCAATTTCTGACAGACTTCAATCGTCTCTTAACATGCTCGGACGATTTCATATTATCCTTAGAACTGTTCACTTTAGCGATAACGGTTTGATTATCACAGATTCATAAGGATAGCCGCACGGCTTTTCCACCGTAGGTAGATCCATCAATAGATCTCGTAGCCATTCGCCTCAACAATAGCGGTGTCTAGTGCCGCAAGCTCTGCTTCCATGGTTGACCTCGTCAAAATGGTCTGTTTGCAAGACCTCCATGAAACAGCACCACCACCAATAGTGAAAACATATCCACTAGTGGCTTTGATCTCATCAGCATCAGAGATCCAGTTGGAATCACTATAACCCTCCAAAGACCGACGGTACCGGTATAATGAAGTCCAAAGTTCGAGGTACCTTTCGGATAGCGCAACACTCGCTCAAGCGCCTTCCGGTGATCATCTCCGGGTTAGATGTAAACCGACTCAATTTGCTCACAGCAAAGGAGATGTCTGGCCTTGTTGCACTAGCTAGGTACATTAGTGAGCCAATTATCTGGGAGTATTCTAGCTGATTCCTAGCAATTTTCTTATTCTTACGAAGTAACACGCTAGGATCATAAGGTGTTGGAGAAGGCTTGCATCGTCGAAAAGCCAAAACGGCTCAAGACCTTTTCCACATAATGAGATTGCAAAAGTGTAATCCCATCCTCACCTTTAACCAATTTAATGTTTAGAATAACATCAGCCACTCCCAGATCTTTCATATCAAAGTTTTGAGACAAGTATGATTTGACCTCATTTATCACACTAATGTTTGTCCCAAAAATCAAGATGTCATCCACATACAAACATAGAATAACTCCCTCACCCCCACCATAACGATAGTATACACATTTATCTGCCTCATTGACAGCAAAGCCTGCAGATGTCAGTGTTGTATCGAACTTCTCATGCCACCGCTTAGGGGCTTGTTTGAACCATACAAAGATTTCAACAGCTTTAACACCTTGCCTTTTGACCTTCTACTACAAATCCATCAGTCGTTCCATGTAAATTTCCTCATCCACTCTCCGTTAAGAAAAGCTGTCTTAACGTCCATTTGATGAACGAGAAGACCATGTGAGGCAGCCAAAGCAAGTAGTACTCGAATTGTGGTCATCTAGCAACAGTGAGTAAGTGTCAAAGAAATCTTCGCCTTCTTTCTCGAGTATAGCCCTTGGCAACAAGCCGAGCCTTAAATTTTTCAATAGTACCATCGGCCTAAGCTTCTTTTTGAACACCCACTTACACCCTACAGGTTTGCACCCATAAGGTTTATCTGTCGGCTCCCGTGTTCCATTAGCGATAATGGAATCCATTTCACTACTGGACACCTCCTTCCAAAGAGTCGCATCGGGGATGCATACGCTCGAAATAGACTTGGGAGTGTCGTCCACAAGGTACACAGTGAAATCATCACCAAAGGATTTGAATATCCTTTGTCTCTTGCTCCTTCTAGGAGCTCCACGTCATCCTCCTCATTGACAAGTTCATGTGTATGTTCAAAAGGTTGGTGATGTGATTGAACTGGGAATTATTTGAAGGTTGACTAGTAGTGTTATGTGTATCCTTCATAGGAAAAATATTCTCAAAGAATGTTGCATCTCGAGACTCCATAATTGTACCAACATGCATGTCGGTACCTCGGTTTTAACTATCAAAATCTATAGGCAATGCTATGATTAGCATATCCCTAAAAACGCAAATCCACGCTTTAGGTCCAAGCTTGCGTTTCTTAGTTATTGGCACATTAACTTTCGCCAAGCACCCCATGTACGCAAGTAAGAAAGTGATGGTTTTCTCCCAATCCATACCTCGTATGGTGTTTTGTCCTTATTTCGTTAGGAACTCTATTTAATACGTGATTAGACGTTAGCAAAGCCTCCCCCCACCATGCCTTAGGTAATCCCGCAGTATCTAACATGGCATTCACCAAGTCAGTCAACGTGCGGTTTTTCCTTTCGGCAATCCCATTTGACTCGGGGGAATAAGGAGGCGTCCTCTCATGTATAATGCCATGTTCCTCACAAAATAAGTCAAATTCGTTTGAGAAATACTCTCCACCACGATCTGATCTAAGTCTTTTTATCTTTCTATTTAACTGGTTTTCAACTTCTGCCTTATAGATTTTAAAATAGTCTAAAGCCTCATCTTTCGTTTTCAATAAATACACATAACAGAACCTAGTTGCATCATCAATCAATGTCATGAAATATCGTTTTCCACCCTTCGTCAACACGCCATTCATCTCAGAAAGATCTGAATGCAGGAGTTCTAGTGGTGCCAAGTTTCTCTCCTCGGCAGCCTTGTGAGGCTTACGAGGTTGCTTTGATTGCACACACTATGGCATTTAGAACCTTTGGTGATGGAAACGTTTGGAATTAAATTCATATCGAAAGCCGAGACATCAAACCAAAATTAATATGACATAGACGTGAGTGCCAAACATTAGCCTCATCATCCACACCGCCACAAATATGGTTTCTGATCTTATTGCAGAAATCGATAGGAAAAGCGGAACAAGCCTCCGCACTCATAGCCTTTACCAATAAAATGTCCATGTTTAGACACGACTACTTTATTAGACTCAAATACCAACTTAAGCCCGTCTCTACATAAACGGAGCCACTAACGAGATTCTTGTCTATAGAAGGGACATGCTGCACGTTCTTCACCGCACGATCTTTCCAAGTAAACTTCAGATCTACCGTGCCAACACCATGAACAGAGCATGTGACCCATTCCCCATTAGGACGGAGGAATCTCGGGCGACTGATAAGAAGAAAACAACGAAATATCAGCACACACATGTACATTAGCTCTGTATCAATCCACCAATTGGTAGATTGACTAAGCGAAGAAAAAGAGGTAAATTACCATACCCAGTCCCATCTCCGTCTTGCCAATGGTCACGTTGATGGACTTAGAAGTCATCTGCGCAGTGCCTTCTTTCCTTTGCGTTGTGGGCACTTCTTGGCCATGTGACCAGCTCACCGCACACAAAGCAAGTTCTATCATCCCGATTGTTGTTGTTCTTCTTCTTCTTGAAGTTGGTTGTCTGTTGGGCTTTAACAAATTTCCCTTTGTTCTTGCTTGAGGGTTTCGTACCACATTGGCACTAGACGCCTCCATCACCCTTAGACACAGCGTCCTTTTCCCGAGCTTTCTCCTCAATTTCAAGAGACCCAATCGATTCTCAACAGAGTATTCTTGTCTCTTGTGTTTGAGTCTTGTTCAAATTCCTCCATGAAGAAGGTAATTTCGCAATAATACATCCACCACAAACTTGTCGGGTAAGGCACACTTCAGAGTTCGAGTTCCTTGGCAATGGCTCGTATCTCATGAGCTCGATCTACTACTGAACGGTTATCAACCATCTTGTAGTCATGAAATTGCTCCATGACATACATGTCATTCTTGGCATCGATAGCACCGTATTTGGAATTCAGTGCATCCCATAACTCCTTCAAGCGTCTGTCATGTGCATATACACCTCGCACAGACGGTCAAGAAGAACACTAAGAATGCATCCAACAAAGAGAGTAGTGGCGGTCTCGAATTCTTTCGCTTTTCAGCATCAAGAACACCTTCAGCTTGCCATTACTAACCTGAATACATTCATAGCAATAAGCCACGAGTGACCCCGATCGCCATCTCTTAAAGTGCACACCGAGAATTTATCCGGCCTCGGTGCATCGGCAAATCCAGCCATAGTAAAACCACAATGCCTACAATAAGGTTTTTGGATTGTTGAATATATAAGCACATGTAGGTTTAATTTATTCCATAAATAAATCATGACATCATGCACGCAAAATAACGAGAACCATCACAGCACAAAAGATCTAGACATGTAAACCAGAAGCGTACATGAACAGATCTAATACGGAGAACATGACTCGCATGCATCGATGGTTCTGTTTCGATCGATTGCCGATGTAGACGCCGCAGTACGGTGAGGATGGCACGGTCGATGACGATTCGCGAAGCCGAACGACGAGGAAGACGAGCGAGCTACAGCGGCGATCGCGCGAGCGCTTCCCAAAACCTTATTCGCCTCTCCGGTGCAGGACTTGGCGACGGTTCCGAGACCGCTCTCCGAACGAGCGATGCACGCCGGCGGGACGGACGGAGTAGACTACGTGGGACGGCGCAGCACAATGGATGGAGGAGGCAAAACCTAGATTGATTTTCGCGTAATGTCTGTATGGAGGCGGCGACTCGTATTTATAGAAAACCGGGACGCGTGATCAAGACGCTGCACGTTCTCCATAACTCGAATCGAACCGGATTAGTCGCAGAATCGATCCGGATTCACCGCCACCGCGTCTGCGCAAGCACTGGAGCGGATTTTGGCGGACCATTCACGCAGTGCCGTCGCGCGCGCGCCGCCCGCCCAGCCCGGCCGGCCCGGCCGGCCGGCCGGCCCGCCCGGCCGGCGGCGGCGGCGAGCGCAGCGCGTGTTATCCTCTAGTTCTCTCCCACACATGCCTCAAGTGACTAGGAGTGCACCATCCCTTTTAAGGTGGTCTTCCTCTCCTAGAACTAGCAATATGGTACTAAAGGTCACATGCATGCCTCCTTTGCATGAGTGGGCCTTTGAGATTTAATAGGAATTATTCTTATTATGTGGGCTTGGCCCACATAATCCAACAGTACGTAGACGCATTTGCCATCTACGTGAACCCTAAGCATTTGATTCATTTTATTCCTTTATTTGTTCCCCATTTTTTCTTCTTCTAATTTGTGCTTGATCTATGTGAACCCTAAGCAGGAAACCGAGGCTGGGAATGCCAAGATTGGGCCGTGGGGTGGAAACGGAGGGACGCCTCATGATATCAGGGTGGCACCCAATCGTCTAGAGAACATAACAATTTGCAGTGGCGTTGTCGTCGATTCACTTTCGTTTTCGTATCGTGACCGTGACGGGCAGCAACACACTGCTGGTCCATGGGGCGGTTACGGTGGGAGTGAACGTACCGATACGGTGAGTGAATGTCTTCTTTTACAAGTATGCCGCCAAACAATCTCAATTCCATCTTTATAAAAAAAATGATAATAGAGAAATGGTCAACTCCAAACTCCAAATTAAATCAGGTTGTCACCAGACAGCATCAGCATGTTATTCGGTTTGGCCAGGAGAAAACTCACACATTGCACAAATAAACGGACAAATAAATGGAGAGAACACAGGAGAAATTTGCCTCGGAAGCAAATGTGTTTTGACGAGTTTTTTAAATTTCTCTATTCTCTTATTTTACCTTTTCTTTTTTTTTTTACAAAATTAGTTACACACCTCGTCATTATATAAGCTAATACTTTCCTACTAACATTCATCGTTGGAATTCAAGTTGGTCACGACTTCAACTTGAATAACACATGGAGACAAATTCTACTACGTCTCAGATACGATTTAAACTCTAGATCAAGATTATTTCTAACACATGTCTTCAACATTCAACAAACTTTCACAAAATGTCTTCTGTTAATATATCAACGTTGCCCAGTAATTCTGTTTGTACAAACAGCTAGCTTGATAATTGTCTTCGTTTTCCTGCAGATCCAGCTCGGCCGTTCGGAGTTGCTGACGGGGGTTTATGGAACAACCGGTCCATTTGCCTCAGCTCATGTTGTAACGTCGCTTACTTTGGTCACGAATGCACGTAGTTATGGGCCTTTTGGACAAGGCGGAGGAACTCCTTTCCACATTCCAATGTGGAACAATGGCGCCATTGTTGGCTTCTTTGGGCGTGCAGGGTCGTCTGTTGATGCAATTGGTGTCTACGTGCACCCTGAACAGGAAGAAATTAAATGCAACAAGAGGTACTGCTAGTTTATTTTTATTATCAAGTAAACTTTCTTTCTTTTTAATTTTTTTACTTCTGTGTTTTTTTTGCTTAGCTGGTTTGCTCTCGCGAGCCTGGACTTACCAAGATTGGGCCGTGGGGTGGGGATGGAGGGAATGCTCGGGACATCGACACCATTGTGGATCCCCATCGTCTGGAAAGCGTGACAATTATCGAGAAATTTCAATATTTGACACTGAATACGTGCGCCTCTCAACTTTTAACCCCCAATTCGTATGCCTTTGGAAATTTAACTCTGTAACTGTGAATTCTTTTGATTTAAGGGATTCTCCTCATTTTCTCTCTTTTTTATTTTCTTTAATGTATTATGCAATTTGACTTGACTAAAATGCCCTTGCAACCTATCCTGGTCGGTCTGTACCATCCACTCCGCTTCAATATGCAACGAACACCTCGCCGCCCCCCGAGTTCACTCACCCGCGCGCACCGAAACCCTAGATCCACACCGCCTCCACCACCCAGCCGCAAACACACGCTGATAGACAACCTCGCCGGCGAGATCCTCCTCCGTCTCCCGCCTGACGAGCCCGCGTGCCTCGTCCGCACGCCGACCTTTGGAGCCTGGACAGCACTCTCGTTGATATTTGGAGCCTCTGAGACGAGTTCCTCATTGAAAGGGTACCGAAGAGGATACAGCTTTTTTAAGGTTAAGCTGATATCTTTTTCTTTTTTCTTCTGTGCAGTTTTCTGGTGTTTTCTTCCCTCCTCAACTGAATGGGACAAGGGGAGAATGATTCAGCTGATAACTTGCCTGCTCCATCTGATAATAGTAACGAGTGGAAGGTAATTGCATTAAATTTTCTTCACGGAGAATGAATTTATTCATGAACCTTGACAAGCTGTACAAGGAAAGAGACTACCTTATTTTAGACTAAATATTTCAGTAGTTAGGAGTTCAAGAGTCTATTAATAAAAATCTCTTGTCTCTGCTGACTTTATTTATGGCCTTTTACTTTATTAGCTGATGGACATTTTGTTTTTCTGTTGTCATAGTTTTGCTTTTCTTGATTCGTGCAAACATAATACATCATTTTTTTTGTCCTCATTTCATGACGGCTGAATCACCTGCACCCCTTTGATGCAATATTAAATGCTTGCCTTCTGTCTCTGCCTCATGTATTAATCAGAGAACCGAAATGTCTTCTTCCCGATATTTGTTACTTTTACATATTTACGTGTGAAGGAAAGATGCTTTGAGCAGAGAGAAGCTCTTCCTGGGAGCGTCGCTGTGTTTTATGTGGTCGATATGGTGAATATATATGTGATCAGACCAACCAGGATAGGTTGCAAGGGCATTTTAGTCAATTCAGATTGCATAATACATTAAAGAAAATAAAAAAGGAGAGAAAATGAGGAGAATCCCTTAAATCAAAAGAATTCGCAGTGACAGGGTTAAATTTTCAAAGGCGTGCGAATTAGGGGTTAAAAGTTGAGAGGTACACGTATTCAGTGTCAAATATCGAAATTTCTCACAATGATCTGGGGCACCGTCATCAATTCACTTTCATTTACGTGGCTAGACTTCCACGGCAAGCAGCACACTACAGGCCTGTGGGGCAGTCCTGGTGGGAAAGTTTATACGGTGAGCGAACGATGAAGCTTACAGAAAGAATCACTCTTGAAAAACAACCATGCGTGGACCCCCTCTGTTAATCTATGTTTCTGATTAGTTATCTCCCTTTCTCTTGCAGATTCGGTTCGAACCTTTTGAGTTTCTACAGGGAGTTTCTGGAACAGTCCGTCCATTTGGTACATTGCCCAACGTTATAACATCACTTACGTTTGCCACAAATCATGGCCGTGGCTATGGACCTTTTGGACAAGGAGGAGGAGCTCTGTTCAATGCTCCAGCGGAAAGAGGTGGCAGCATTGTTGGCTTCTTTGGGCGTGCAGGGACTTGTGTTGAGGCACTTGGGGTCTACATTCACAGATACTAAATGTAGCTTGTTCTACGCTGTTTTTAGCTTCTCCGCACAAGTCTTTGTATGTTTGTGTTCTGCTTTTCTTTTCCTAGTTGTGACTTCATCTATCTCATCCATATCGCTTGGTTATTGAAGAGGATTTGTCTGAATATTGAGAACTGGATGCTCAACTCTGCTATTGGTGATATTTTGAGAGCTTCGATTGGTGATCACCCTCTTTCATGTATTAGTTTTAATTGGAAGGATGTCGTTGCAAAGTGCATGGTTTTGAAAAAGGCCATCGGTTGTGAGGCTGACATATGGGATGAGGTCCCATATGTCAACGAGATGACCATTGGCATTTTTCAAACTGTGTGACTGTGCAGTGGCATTTATCAAAATCTCTCCTTTTTTTATGCTTTTCGTGCACCTCTCACACCGACCAGCTATGTCTTTCCTCAATGACGACGACACCCTTTCCTCTGGGAAATTTTGTGCTCGCATCATTCACGGCCCTAAAAACTAGAAAAGAAGGAAGGTCATGTGAATCCATAATGTGTTGATGAGAGAAAGTTGTGTAACGCCCTCATTTTTGGGAACAGGGACGTCTTACCAACCGCAACAGCCCAGGAGTTCAGTTGCGGATGAAAGGAGTATCATGCCTGCTCACGGACAATTAAAAGAAGTTAATTTGATTAAAATAAGACCTAATGGCCAACTTTAATAACAATACGGGCGTCCAAGCCCAAAACTTAACTTACATATAGAAGAGCCAAAGAAAACTCCACAGGAACGCTTGAATGCGATCGTAACCCTAGCACAAAAACTTGTTGCCTCCTCTTTTCTTCTAATATCTGTTATGGAGGGAGTATTGCAAGACTGAGTACCAACCACTGTACTCAGCAAATCACATGGGGAAATACTATATATCTACTTGTCAGGATTCTCAAGTGAAGGGAATATAGTTGTTTTATTATGAGGTGAATGCAATTTTATTTGCAAACAAATAAAATTAAAACATTTGCTCTTTAAGATCAGGGGGTTCTGTTATCAGATAAAGTTTTGTCATTACTCAGATTAACAACATCAGAAACTCTACATATGCCTCGTTGTTGGAATCACCCAATTAACACAGCTTCAACAACTGGAAGCACGGCGTATTCGAATACCATTAGTTTGACTTTGCAGAGTTGCCCAACTTTACCCTCATGGCTAAGTTAAGGAAGCCAGGTCGTTTCACTGCTCAATTCTTTATATAGGCTCTACCCGGTAGTGTCACTCATTTAGGAACACATTTAACATACACTTTCCTTGCCGTGTGAGTGACCTCTACCGTTGTAAGGTACCCACAACATACCTAACCCCTCGGCACCCTACCGCCTCATCCTGTAGAGTTTCAATTGAATCGAGCAGCTACTAAACCAGTGTTGACAAGTCAACTCCTGTGGTTTGAGCGATCACTATGTCTTTTACTTGGTACAAGGTTCTTGTCCTTATATTTTCCACCTGAGGCACCAACCACAATCTTCCATTGTGCTCAACAACACTATATTTCACTGTGCTCAACAGCACTATCCACCACCATTCCAAACCAACCTCCATCCTAGGATAAAGCGGTAGGCTAAGTCCGTTACCTGGATCCCTACCAACCTCTCTACCCTAGGTCCAATCCTACGGTAAAGCGGTGGGCTAAGTCCGTTATACAGAGCCCCACCCACCTCTTTACCCTAGGTCCACATCTTTTCAAATTCTACCGGCCCACGACCAAAGTCACTTAGTAGTATAAAATATTGAATGAGATGATCTTTTACATATTTATACAATATTTTAACTTTTACTAAGGTTGTCAAGGTGAATGTGGTCATCAATGTAAACAGGGCTTTTTCAGTGGTAGGATTTATCTAAATAGCATGTCATTCTAAACATTTTATTTTAAGCAATTAGCATTTCACAAATAACATTTATGGAAATACTGTAATTAAATAATTTAAATTTCATAGGATTCAAAATGATAAAAAAAACATGTGACTTGCCTTTTCTGTTGCTCTTGATTTTCTTGACCAGCTTCAAACTTACTTCATCTGCCTTTGCTGTCCTTCAATTGACCAACTCGCTTGGTCCGTTCACTAGCGTAGAAAACGAGGTCAAACAAGTTCTTACTTTGCAAGATGCAAGCTAGAAACAAAATGAAATTAAAAAAAGAACATAAAAAGAAATGGGTTGGGTTGGGTGGTCGAAGTTTGGTAAAGCTTGGTTAGCTAACAGGGCGAGAATTGGATTTGATGGTTCAGGACGATCGAAATGTATTATGTGTGTTGGACAAATTTTGGGAATAAGAGATGAACATTTAGAAATGGATGGTCGATCTTTGAATTGGGTGAATTTGGGTTTTATCGAGATTTAATTTGGCAAAACTGAAGAATTTAAATTTATTTGGAGGTGAATTTGGTGGAAGGGAGGTCAAAAATGGACTCTTGGTGTTGAGCTTTATCAAAATGGTGTGTTTTTGGGATTTTTAGGAATTTTTTGGATTTTCTAGGATTTTAAATGATTTTTTCGGAATTTTTAAACTCGGATGAACAGTATGCTACAGTGTTTGGCCAACCCGTAGTGAACAGTGCGTGCGGGGTTTATTTAAAAATCGGCTCGTGGGCCGTTCGGCTCGGCCCACGCCGCCCGGCCACAGCGGCCCATGCGCGCACAAGCGCTCGCTCGGTGGGTGACAGATAATTGGAGCGGACGGCCTAGATGTGCCAGGAACGAACGCTCGGATGAGAAGCGACAACGGGTCAACGATCGGGATGCGTCCACATCTCCCCTCCCCTGGTCATCTTCTACCTCCGGCTGCCTCCCTCCAATGAAAATAGAGCTAGCGGCTCCGCCATAATTCGGCATCAGCTGAGTTCTCCAGCGAGGGTGGGCGGTACGGGTGGCTTCATGCACTACAGGAAAAAGGACCTCTAGGCACGCTTTTATAGTAACGCACGCTAAAAGCGTCTCTACATGGTCATGTAAAGATGTTTTTTGACACGATTTTGTGAACATATCAACATGACATGACATTAGACACGCTTTTAGTGTCAAAAGGCATCTGTAGACACTTTTTTAGACGATATTGAAAACGTCTCAAACTGACACGGTGTTAGACACGCTTTTAATCGTCAATAGCATCTAGACACGTTACAAAGCGTATCAGAGAACGCTCCATAGCCAATTAAACATGTTTTTAACGCGATACTAAAGTCGTCTCAAACTGACATAGTTTTAGACACACTTTTAATCGTCAATAGCATCTAGACACGTTACAAAGCGTATTAGAGAACGTTCCATAGCCAATTAAAGATATTTTTTGACGCGATTCTAAAGTCGTCTCAAAATAACACGGAGTTAGACACGCTTTAAACCGTCAGCATAATTTATGCACGTTGCAAAGCGTATCAATAATCATACATAGTCACGTAAACATGCTTCTTGATACGATAAAACATCTCAAAGTGAAACGAAATTAGATGCGCCTTTATCATCCATCAGTAGCATGTAGAGACGTTGTAAAAAATATATTAAACATCCGATACATATCTAAGCTCTCTCTCTCACACACACACAAAATCTTCTTCTACAAATTTTCAGCTCATTCAAAACTAAGTTGCATAATTTTATTTTTCTTCCCTTCTCAATTTTTTTCCTTTTCCTTTTCCTGTTCTTTCCTCTTTCTTTTTTTACCTCGGCCGACTCTCATTTTTCCCGGATCCCGCCACCTCCCGCCTCCATCTTTCCCGGCCGCCTCCTCCCCCCCGCCCCCGGCCGCCTCCCGCCTCCCTCTCCTAGCCGCCTGCTGCCTCCCGCCTCCTCCCCCCCGGCGCCCACGGCCGCCTCCTCCTCCCCCCGCCGCCCCTGGCCTCCTCCTCCTCCTCCCCGCACGGTCCCCGCCGCCCCTCCGGCCTCCCGAGTCCCGCCTCCTCACCGCGCCCTCCTCCTCCTCCGAGCCTCCCGCCTCCCCACCGCGCCTCCCTCCTCCCGGCCTCCCCACCGCCTCCCCACCCACCTCGTCCTCCCCACCTCCCCGCCGCCTCCTCCTCTCCCCACCTCCCGGCGGCCGGGCCCCTCCTCCTCCCCACCCCCCCGCCGCCGCCGCCTTCTCCCCACCTACCCCGCCCGCGCCCGCTGAATCACGACGCCTCGGCCTCTCCTACTGAGTCACATCTCTCTAGCTCTCCTACGCAGTTCCCTAGTGACCTCCCCGCCGCCTTCCTCTCCCGTCCCCGCGGCGGCGCTGCCTCCACCAATTAACGACAGCACCGTCAACCATCAACGACGGCACCGTCTCCGGCGGCCTCCCGGGCTACCCCTCCTCCCCCGCCCGCGCCGCCCGCTCCCTGGGCGGCCTCCCCGCCATCGCCAAGGTACGCCCAAAACCCTAACCCCTCTCGCTTCCGCCTATGTGCAGTCCAAGCGCCAGACCACGAACGAGAAGGAAAGGGATCGATCTCGATCTCATTTGTGTTCGAGAGGTGTGAGAGATACGAAGTTTGGAGCTTTACAATGCATTTGGGCTACGGAAGCTTGAATTGGACTCCGTTCTAGCAAAAATGGCTACAACATGGGATTAGATATTGTATGGTGGTGGTGTAAAGATGTCATTTTAGGTTTGGTTTTCATATGTTTCTAAGTACAGGGCTGTAGTTTCTGACAAAATTGCGATTGCACTGCATAGACGAAATGAGATCGTATAAGTCATGGGGATAGATTAATTTATAGCATTTCAAAATAGTAATTGTGGTAGCAAAATGTTAAAAAAGTAGGCTGGTCCCTTTCAATCCCAATTCATGCGCTACTGAATCTCTTCTTCTCTTCTCCTTTTTCCTCCAGAATTTTGTGAGATTTTGATATCTAGATGGTAGCAGGTAGTTCCAACACAGATTATGATTTTTGTGTAGTAGCTTTAAAAAGGTAATTTGTTCTCACAAGTTCATACTATTTATATCTTTCTAATTTTATTTGTTACGGAAGACTTCAAGATACTATAAATTTCATAATTTGCAGTTTTGATAATATTGGTATTAAGACTTTTATATATATTGCTACACTTTTAGGGATACTCCGAATATATGGTTATTAATCAATCATACTACCTTTCAGTTAGTAGTCAATGCTTTCGAACTTATGATAAAAAAGTGAAGAATCATTTTCCTAATAAGTAAGTCAAGTTTTGGGTTAGTGAGTCTGTTGTGATATATTTTCCATGGAGCATTAAGATAACAAGATGAAAAATAGTGCTTATATGAGTTTCTGCACCTTAAAATTTGCATGTACTTGACCAAAAGGTGATTTCTCTGTTGAATTGATAGTTGAAATGAAAGCATCCTTTCAGTTTGTTAAACTAATAATCCATTCAATTCCACTTCTTTTTCGATATTAGAAGCATGGTAATCAATAAAAAGGCGAATTATTTTATAGGTTCAGTACTTCTACTGTGTGTAAGTTTCTCTTTTATCGTTAACCTAGGCTCATATGTTTTTCGTTAAGTTTTCTAAAAACAGTAAAGGGAATGGATTAAAATATAGGTGCTTACATGTAACTAGATTGTAGTTTTTTTTCTTATTTGTTCTGTAGAATCAGGGAAAAGGAGCTTATGGTTAGAGACTATGGAAAAGTAGATTGAATATACTCAGGCTTAGTAATGTAGCTATGATAACAAGGGACAGATGGCAGGATATTTGTCTGATTAGGCCAGTTTAGACTAAAATTATGAAAATCCTAGCTGTTCAAAATTTGCATGTACAAATTTGGTGTGCATACATCAGCCACTGTACTTATTCATTGATTCTTATGTAGGCATTTCATTGGCTCACTCTTCTTGGGGAAAATTCCAAAGCAGTTCACTAAGAACTGTAGTTGTTTCAGCATTTGATTTATGAAACCAGTACATATCCTATATCAGTACCATAAATGCTGGAGTTGGTATCACCTAGGCCTATTTTTCATAGAAGGATCAAATTTGAACATTAGGTTCAGTACTTCCACTATGTGTAAGTTTCTCTTTTATCAGTTAACCTAGGCTCATATGTTTTTCAGTTAAGTTTTCTAAAAAACAGAAAGGGAATGGATTAAAATACTAGGTGCTTACATGTAACTAGATTATAGTTTTTTTAGTTAAGTATTCTAAAAACAGTAAAGGGAATGGATTAAAATACTAGGTGCTTACATGTAACTAGATTATAGTTTTTTCTTATTTGTTCAGTAGAATCGGGAAAAGGAGCTTATGGTTAGAAGCTATGATAACAAGGGACAGATGGTAGGATATTTGTCCGATTAGGCCGCTTTAGACTAAAATTATGAAAATCCTAGCTGTTCAAAATTTGCATGTACAAATTTGGTGTGCATACATGTAGTATGATAAAATTTTAAAATCCGTAGCAACGCACGGCATTCACCTAGTGTATTGCAAAAGAAAAAAATACTAATTGATTCCATTTCATTCTTATCGCTTGTCGAGGGCAATGGATCGTAGTTGGATGAGTAAGCCAAGACAGATATCGCATATCAAGATGGTGTTGAGCAATTTTTGGCTTTGCTTATCGGGACATTCCGCATGATAGCGAGATACTTTGTCCTTGCAAAAATGCAAAAACAGATTAAACCAGAGTCATGATGAAGTCGAGGACACATTTGAGATGTGATGGTATTATTCAAGGTTATATGACCTGGGTTCATCATGGAGAGATGTATGATACCATCATTTGCATTTGTTGACGTGCCAAATAACACTACAAATTTGCCTACTGGTGTCCCAAGGGTCTGCAGACAAGATGGCATGCAAGAACTACTTCAAGCTGCCTTTGCGGGGCTGAAATGTTCGAGTCAACGCCAAGTATGTCCAAGGTGAAGTAGATGATGTTGAATCCGGATTAGCAAATATGGAACATATTGTAGCTGAAGATGTGCATCTTGCAGATGACAATGCTAAGGAGAATGAACATAATCTGTATGCAAGATACTTGAAGGATGCACACACAAGCTTATATCCTGGTTGTAAATTTACTAAGTTGTCATTTTTGGTCACCTTATATCACTTAAAGTGCTTACATGGTTGGACACAAGAATCATTTACATCACTATTGGGTGTACTATCTACTGCACTTCCTCCTGAGGCAAACCTACCTAAGACATATTATCAAGTGAAGAGAATCATCCGTGATTTAGGCCTTGACTATGTGAAAATCCATGCTTGCCCCAAAGATTGCATGCTTTTCCGAGGAGATACAGCTGACAAAGATTTTTGTGATGTGTGCCAGAGCTCTCGTTGGAAAGATGTTAAGAAGAATGGTTCTACAGCTAAACCTAAGAAGAAAAACAAACCAGCAAAAGTGTTGCGTTATTTTCCACTGATACCAAGGATCCAAAGGTTATTTGCAACTAGCAAAACTTCAGAAGACATGCGATGGCATGATGACGGCCGCATAAAAGACGGAAAACTGCGACATCCAGCAGATGGTGAAGCTTGGGAAGATTTTAATCGTAGATATCCTGATTTTGCAGCAGATGCTCGTAATGTACGCCTTGGTCTTGCAAGTGATGGATTTAACCCTTTCCGAAATATGAGTTCAAAGCATAGTACTTGGCCTGTAATGCTGGTTCCTTACAACTTGCCACCTTGGATCTGCATGAAGCAAACATCTTTATTGTTGTCGATGATCATTCCTGGGCATGAGATATAGCGGCTATATTATTAAGGGTTTTAGGTTCCACACTATGAGTCGTGAGGCTGCACGGTCGACACAAAACAGTGGTGTAGTGAACATTGCAGAAGATGGGGTTAATTATTATGGCAGATTATCAGATATAATAGAATTGACATACAATGACTACAAGGTTGTGCTTTTCAAATGTGATTGGTATGATGTCCATCATCGTGCTGGTTTACGAAAAGATGCATTTGGATTAACTTATGTGAATTTTTCTCGAAAAATACACACTGGGGAAAAACTAGAGCATGATCCTTTTGTCTTTTCTTCACAAGTGGAGCAAGTCTTTTATGTTGAAGACCCAAAAGCTGAAGGATGGAATGCTGTGGTAAGAGTTAAGCCACGAGATACTTTTGACATGGGTGATGATGAACTGGCATCAGATGAAGTAGATTAGACTAATCTATGGCTTTCAGGTACACTTATGGGCCTATGTTTCTGTTTATATGAAAATGTTTCATCATTGTTTTTTTTTTAAAAGTGTCATTATAGGGTTTGTGTTTTTGTAGCATTATGCTTCATTCCATTCCCATTTTTATGACTGCTATATTCCGATATACTTATGAACTTCTTGCTTACTTTGATGTTAGGCCGGATTGGGTTATTCTGCCCCTGTGTGTTGTTTGGACGAAATGTTCAGGCCCTTCGAGAAGATATCCCGTGGACAACGCCTTGCACTTGCCATGCTGTCTTTGTTGAGGCTATATTCCTTGCAAATGCCACGTTAAATGTTTGGTTGTCCTGCCATGAAAGTTTTGTTTGGCGTTGTTCACTGGCAGGAGATGGTTGTGTTATTGAATTGTCGGATCATTTTATTAGATTTTTGTTTTCCTCATCCTTGTGACCATGGAGGTGTTCTCGCACTTCCTATTTGTTGTTTTTTCACTTTTTCCTGAATATCACTTACTAATGATTCTATCATCCATCCATGATAACTGATTCTATATAGTTGTTTTTTGAAGAGTCTAGTCTTTCATAGGCGGGTTGGCTTTCTAGTTTCCATGCAATATGTGATGGAAAGTTATTTCACCGTCCCATTTTATTATGTTTCCTCCAGAACTCTCCATGCGATCCTTGCCTGGTCCATTGCTGTTTGCACTGGTGTGCGAATTGTCAGGAGCATCATGAAAGGAAAGGCCGCCTTGCAGACAGCAGTGCTCAAAACCATGGATTTATTTCTACTACACCCTGCTCTAACTCCACCTTTCTGGTGTACTTTGCAGAGGAACCATGGATCCACAAGAAAAGATGGCAAGCTGGTAGATGCCAAGGTGGGATATATATAGCTCCTGTTATCCACTCATTGTTGCTTCGATCTGCACAACGACTTGCACTCCTCCTTGTCTTGCTACAGGAATTTCATTGGAACCGAGTGTGTGAGCCCCACAGCAACCGAGCTGCAAGCTATGCATCATCAGCCGCAACAGAATCAGTTCTCCAGATTTTGAGGCTTCTCCTGGAGGGTGTAAACTTCGGCGTCAGTGGTGTTACAGAGAGATGAGAGGACGAGGGATTGTAATGTTCTATTATTAAAGTATTGAAAAAGCAACATCACTAGGAAAAAAGAAGGGGGGCAAAATTGTTGAGGTGCAATTTTGAGTGGCTCTTACTTGTTCCAGTGTCTCTTAAACTGATTGAAGAGCTAGCGCAGAAAATTTTGGTGCAGAGCAGAGCAAAGCTAAGGCAGGAGATGCGCGACTGCTCACGGACTCGAGTGGACAAAACCCACTTATCCCACATGATCCTGCCCTGCATTTTGTCTATCTTCCATATAGGAATATGTGAAAATTGTGTTGCAGAATTGGCCCTTGACGATATTACACTATCTGGTCACTTTGTAGAATTTAGAATATACAATATAAAATTAACATAACCTTGAATCTTGAACAACTGCAAACCGTCCATAACTATTTGGACTAACCTAGGCTTACCCGATGGCACATCTTATTGGGCCTATAAGCTCAATACAATGGCCCGTTTAATAACCACATCTCACTTGGCTACATACCTCCAGCTTAAGCTTAATTTTCTAGTTCTAAGATTAAACTAGGCCAAACAGACTGTTAAGATAAAGTATGATACTATTATTATATTTGTCATCATATTTATGTGAACCTTGAAATCACAGATATCAGCATATAATGACCGATATATGATGGCAATTGTTAATCTATGCAAGGCAGCTTAACATCATGTTGATAGATGTGCAAAGATTAATTAGAAATGCTTAACCAAATCACATAGCAAGACATGAAAATTGAAAAGCTAACACTAATTTATTTATGTTGCAGCGACCAGATACATTATAGCATTTTTTTTACTACTCTAGCATACCAGTAGTCTAAAATATACTGACAAAAGGTGATACAAGACATCCTCAACAATCACCTAAAAAGAAGACAACAAAGTAAGGGTGAGTCCAAAGACTCAGCAAAACCCAAACCCGAATAGAACAAATAACCCGAATTCTCAGGGTCAATATTTTGAATTAGTTCGGTCTTCAGGTTCGGGTTCGGTTTTTGGCCTTCAAAACCCGAATAGACCAAATAACCCGAATTCTGGTTTTATAGAAAAGGTCCCCGTCAAGGCGTCAAGCACTCAAGCATCGGCCCAAACCCGAAAAGCTCATTTGGTGTGTCTATCATCTATTTACTGGCTGGCTACTCATTGCTTTATGCATGAATATTATTTGTTTTGTTTAGCTCATTACAAAGATTTCGCAAACAACACTGGATCTGGAAGCTTAGAGTTATTTCGGTCAATTCGGTGGACTGAATAGACCGTACAAAACATTCGGTCTATTTGGGTTTGGTTCTTGTTTTTTTTTCTGAGAACTTTGGTCCTCATTTTTTAGAACCCGAATTTTCCAGAGACCGAATAGACCGAAAAGACCGAATGCCCAGCCCTACTCGCTTGCACAGGCCCACATATGTTGATATAGTCAAACGATGTACATACTGCCTTGTACAATTTCTCATGTGCAGTACGAAATGAACTTTGGTGGCGAATTCCAATGGCATGTCAACGATACAGATTGGAGCCAAACGTGAAATTTTCAGCTCATTCAGAGTATGACTGCTCGCTTGCACAGGCCCACATATATAGGTTGATATAGCCAAACGATATACGTACTGCCTTCTACGATTTTCAGCTCATTTAGAGAACGACTGCTCGCTTGTATAGGTTAATACAACCAATTACAATGTCTGTACTGCCTTGCACGATTTCTCATGTATAGTACAAAATGAACTTTGGCAGCGAATTCCAATGGCATGCCAGCAGTACAGATGAGAGTCAAATGTGAAATTTTCAGCTCATTTGGAGAACGACTGCTCACTTGTATAGGTTAATACAACCAATTACAATGTCTGTACTGCCTTCTACGATTTCTCATGTATAGTACAAAATGAATTTTAGCGGCGAATTCCAATGGCATGTCAACAGTGCAGATTGGAACCAAACATGAAATTTTCAGCTCATTCAAAACTAAGTTACATAATTTTATTTTTCTTCTCTTCTCAATTTTTTTCCTTTTCCTTTTTCTTTTCTTTCCTCTTTCTTTTCTTACCTCGGCCGACTCTCATTTTTCCCCTCCTCTCCATCTCCCTCTCGCGCCTCGCCAGATCCGGATCCCGCCGCCTCCCGCCTCCCTCTCCCGGCCGCCGCCTCCTCCCACCTCCCGCCTCCCCCATCGCGCCCTCCCTCCCTCCCGGCCTCCCCCACCGCCCCTCCCCCAGCCCCCTCCTCCTCCCCCCACCTCCCCCCCCCCGCCTCCTCCTCCTCTCCGCACCTCCCGGGGCGGCCGGGCCCCTCCCTCCTTCCCCCCACCTCCCCCGCCGCCGCCGCCTCCTTCTCCCCCCACCTACCCCGCCGCACTCGGCCGCCTCCCCCCTCCTCCCCACGCTTCCCACCAATTGCAGTGCAAAAATTAACTTGCCGCCTATTGTATTACTAATTACTTTCATTTGCCGCCAATCGTCCCTATGCCCTCCGAGAAAATAGCCAAACTGCCGATTAATCTACCTCTCCCTCTCCGTAGAAACTTCCCCCATCTGTTCCATCTCCTAGATCCAGGGGCCCTCTGCGGCACCAAAACATAACAACCTCCCAATCCTCTGCAGCGCCGCGGACGCCGCCAGATCAAGCCACCGCCGCCCCAAGCATCGCGACGACATTCAGAAGCCCGCCCGAAGAAATCCGTCGCTCTTCCCTTTGGCACGGAATGGCCCCATCTCAAAGGCCAGGCCGTGGTGACCTTCCCTAGGTGCCGCAGCTATCGGTGAGTCCGCTCACGCCGATTCTCTCTTCATCTATGCTCGCTGCCTCTCCTGCTCAATTATGTAGCACCACCATGTTAATCTCTGTTTGTTTCTTTGTTGCATATCCAGCTGATCGTGCACTCGCCTTCCATCGTCCTTTCGGTTATCGTGATCTCCGCTCGCATATCACTTCAGTGGAGGTACTTGTCTCCTGTTCAAAACTAGAGTCAGATATAGATATGAAGAACTTTTCGAAATAAGATTTGGGAATTTATGTGATTATATTTGTAGGGAATCAAAGCATCAGAAAACTGTTTATAAGCAGAGGGTCTTTTAAGACACACCACTTAAGTATTAACTCGTTAAATCCTAGCCATTGATCATTCGGGGTAGCTTTGGTAGAAAAAAAGTTGACATGCTATACCCAATCATAGCAAAAAAGGAACCTCTTAAATGTCTGTAAATGATGTTGCTAAAAATCATTGGCGCTTCCTTTTCAAAAAAAAAAATCATGACGCATGCATACACATGTTTCTTTTAACAGTACACCAGTATGTGTACATTACTAGTATAAATTTCACTCCTACATACTAGTATCTGTTATTTGGAGTTTTCTGAAAAAAAAGTTAAGACTCCTGGGGAGTCAAAATGTGGCATGGAAGTATGAAAATGAATGTAAATACATCGTTTTCAACTTTGAAGTAACATCAGCGAGTTTGTTATGCATACAAACTCTTTTTCAATATAGCTGTTTATATGAAAATGTAAGTAAAAAAGGATCTGCATGAAAACTAATGTAACACATGAAAAGCTCTAGATGATAGTGCCATGCCATGCAACAAGGTTGTCGGACTGAATTTATACCTACTGGAAAAACAAAGGTAGTAAGTGTCAACTCGAGAGGTGCTGTAGTATATAGCTCAACCTAATATAATCGGATAGTAGGCTGCACCTATTACTTACTGATTCTGGAAGTGCTATTAACTATCATCAATCACCCGATTAGTACGTTCCACAGCTGATCTAGAAAACCTAGGCATGTTTAAACATTGTTACTAATTAACACTCATTTTATGGAAACAATGAACGTCAGTTTGCTGGCCGTGTGGGGAGAAACAAAAGATTATTCTCAGATGAACTTCAGGAAGTAGGCCAAGTCAAGAATTGCATTGCCTTCTTTTTATAGCCTTAAGGTGGATAATATGCTCCCCTCAAAAGTTTCTAACCGCATCACCCCCACAAAGAAGCCAGATCCATTGCATCTAATCACATACGAGGATTCATTTGCACTGTACTGTTCCATGACAGTGCTATACAACATTCGATAATAGACAGAAGTCACAGAAGCCAGCTTCAAAATCTAGAAAGAATACAAGGATGCTGTTGCATGTGTACGTACGTGCTTCCCTGCTAGTAAGAAAACAATATAGAGTTGTAGATGCAGGTTAAAACACTCTTTAACATGGGAAACAAAATGTGGCATGGAAGTATGATAATGAATGTAAATACCATACGTATTTTCAACTTTTAAGTTCAACATCAGCTTTTTATGGTTATTCATATATTTGTCTGCACAAACTCTTTTTAAGCTAGCTGTTTATATGAAAATTGTGACGCAAAAAAAGGGAATTGCATGGAAAGTTTATGTGACACATAAAAGTTCTAGATAGTTTATGTGACACATAAAAGTTCTAGATGATAGTGCCATGCCATGCCATGCATCAAGGTGGTTAGTGGGTATTTTGCTACTGCCTTTATACCTACTGAAATGACATACCAACTTTAAAGAGAAGAATAAGTAGACTAACTTGTGTGTTTGTGAAAATGGTCGGTTACTCTAAAAAAGCCACACCTGCAATGTGACTCTCACTCCACTTACAGTAAAAACACACTGAAAACATAAATCTATCATCCATTAGGAGGACTCAAGACCAATCAAACAATTTCCTATAGCTTTCTAGTTTCACACTTTTCTGTTAGAGAAAGAGGATTTATCAGGAATTAAGATCAACATGTATTAGTTCATTATTCCAGATGTCATGTTTAATCATTTACTGATCTTAAGAAGCATGTAAAGCTATGAATAATCACACAAGCTTCTTGTGAAACAAACGTCTGAAGCTCATTCTTCAGATAAACAAAAGGATACATCAATAACCTAAAAATGAGGAAAACAAAAATCTAATAAAATGATCTGACAATTCAATAACACAACCATCTCCTGCCAGTGAACAACGCCAAACAAAACTTTCATGGCAGGACAACCAAACATTTAACATGGCATTTGGTTTGTTAAATGATAGAGCTCTCTGGTCAAATCAAAACTACATAACTCTGAAGCTCATTCTTCATTTTATTAGATTTTTGTAATGACATCTTCCTGTTGATGTACCTCACGCTTACTCTTTAATTTATAGAAGTGTTAATTTTTGCTTTGCAGTAGAAATCATGGCAAGAGGACCTCGAAGATTAAGGAACTTGAACCTTGAAGCACAAGATGCAGGATTGGAGCAGCAGGGGCATGATGATTTGGCAGACAATGAGAACGAGGGGAATTTACAAGGTCCTCCAGATGTTGACAATATATTAGCCCGCATGCCAAACCAACGTGCAAGTCCAATTAAGATAATATGTAAGTTTGATATTTTTGCGTTGACATATCTAAATACAATGTCAAATCATATAATTTCATACATGCAGGGCCGAATGGACAGGGGCGGCAAGTTTTAGGGGATTTTGGAGCCAAAGATTTATTGAAATTATAAGGAGGAAAGGTAATTGTAGGGACTGATGAAAATGGTGTACCAAATGAAAGGTCAGCCTCTGTTCTTGGACAGCACCTTGGGGATCTAGCACAAAAATCAACATTTGCCCCATTACACATTCCAAGATGGGACAATGATCTATTCAATAAACACAAGGAACAAATAATCATGGATGTTGAGGTAAAAGTAATCTATACAATGCAAGAAAAGTATATTAATGTTTGTTCCAATCACTAACTATTTAGCTTTTCTTTGTACAGTCAAAATTTGTCTTTCCTAGCCAAACGCTACAACTTACAAGAGACTGGATCCTAAGAACTGTAAACAATAGGTGGCGAGCCTACAAATCTAAGTTGAAGAAAGAACATTTCAATCGTGAAGAGAGATCTCTAGATCAAATTATACAAGGTAGACCAAGAACTGTTAATGAACATCAGTGGAGATCTCTTGTTGGCTTTTGGTGTCAAGAAACACATAAGGTGACATCTTTTATATCTGACATTTACAGGAAAATTGAAAGAAAGTAATGTAACATTTGTGCTTTATCACTTTGCTATATTTACAGAAATTGTGTGCAACAAACTCTCGGTGTGCAAAAGAATGTAAGAATACACACACAACAGGAGGAAAAGCCATGCTAGACTGAAGAAAGAGATGGTGATATATATTCTAACTATGTTGTTATCTATCAAATTCAATGATCATGTAATAGAGAAGTGATTGGATCCTCAAATTTAATATCTTGTGCAGGAAGATCAAAGGAAAGGAAAGGTTCATAGGATAGAATTATGGGATGCTGCTCATAAGAAAAAGAATGGTAGATACAGCACCAACAAAGTGAAGTCAGTAATGGTATATTTTTCTGCTCCTAATGGTTAACGTTTGATTTGAAATTGTTGTTACGATTATGTGAACTTCCTATATGCTTATTTCAATAGGATGCATCATTTGAGGAATTAGAAAAAAGGAAAGAGCAGAACAATGGTAATCTTTCAGCTAATGATTTTAATGAGGTGTTCTATGAGATCGTTGCTAAACAATTAAAAGCACGCGGGTACTATGATGACAAGTACTGGAGTCAAGTACAAGTTTCTAAAGGTATGACTTTTGTTACTCAAACTGAGGAAGAAAGAAGGTACCATGACAAAGTAAATATAATGGAAAATAAGATGCAACGCATGAGTAGTGTCATGAAACATTGGCTTGCTTTTATGTCACAAAAGTATCCAGATGAGGATTGGATAAATGAAATGGAAAGAGCTCTACATGATGAAGTAAGCCTCCATGGGTCCCTTTCTATGTCTCCCTCTCATAGAGATGAGTTTATTTGTATTTTGTAACTATGTGTCTGATGTTTCATTTTTCTGCAGGTTGTTCATACTGAAATAGATGGTGATACTGATACTGAGCAGGATTGTAGTGATGACAGTATCCATGGAACATATAGTTATAATGATATTGACATCGACCCTAAAGACCCAAATGATAATATGTACTCTCCAGAAAATTCTGTTCAGGTAACACTATACCTTTCTTCAAAGATGCTCATTTGTGATTCTACGTGAATCAGTAGCTATGAGATGCGTGCATGACCACAAGAATCAGAAGCGAGCGCAGCTCTTATTTCTAATTTCTTAGCTACAATATAGTATGTAAGTACATGCTAATGTCCTAAATACTATGGTTACAAATATGCAGGGGCCACATACCCAGAATTGTAGTCAAGTCAACAAGGATTTTGTCCATCATCGTTACCACGTGAGCCAATGGTTGCAAAGGTATGTTAGATATGTCTATTGCATCAAAAACTGAAATCTAATTAACTAAGAATATTCAGAGTCGAATGGTTTAGAAGTGAGGCTTTAGATAGATTAGACTTTTAGATCAGTGTTTCACCCATGGATGCATATCGTTATGTTTCCTTGCAAGTCAATAAATCTTGAGAATAGTATATAATAATGTTACCTACCTTGCAATATATCTTTTCACATGGTGTTGCTTTACTATAATTTGATTTTATTTTATTGGTGATTTCATTTAGGAGCATTATATTTCTATTCCTAGCTAATTATAAGTTGTTTTTAATTAAGTGCAGCCCATTGTTACATTTCCTTCCGAGTGTTGCTACTACTCTGAATATGATTTTTTTTTGGAGGGAATCTGAATGTGAGATTTAGTTTACAGTCTTGCTGCAACTCCCAATATGAATTCGAAAACAATAAACTGCGCTAAATTTATGGAATATTTGTGTTCATTGGCTATAGGCTTGCTAGAGTTTTCTGGCATGAATCGAAATCTCCAATATGCAATATGGTCTGAGATGTGCTAACATTATGAAATATTCCAGTCATGTACATCTATTTTGATTATCAGAAATCTAAATTGAGTGGTAGATAACCCATGTTACATGTCACAAAACTGAGAGTTCAACTATGACTGCAGGTGGCACATATTGAGAATCAGGGTCAAGCAGATAAGGGTTCTAAAGGCCTAACTTTACCACGTGGTAGCATAATGACCAACATGGTATGTCTATGTTCCGATTACTGTAACCCTTCATATAGTTGTCCTCTTATTTCTATTTTCCTTGCTTAGTAGATTTATTTTCAAGATTCAATCGGTTCTGTGCCATCTTAAACAATCTATATAGTTTACTGAAATGCATTATGTTGGTCACCTCCTTGCTGTGGTGGGTAGGATCATAAAATTGCATGTAGGGTTATCTTCCATGCTTCCTCTTTTTGAACTGGCATTCATTCCATCCACGTGATCAAAATCAAGGTGAGCTCAAGATTTCTCTGTCAAAATTGTAGCCAAAATTATAAAATGGCTCTGTGCAAATAATTTATTAGTTAGCTTTGGTTGTCTAGCACTTTGGTCGCTCTCCAGATTCTATGTGATATGATGCAGTGGTGTATTAACATGATCAAGAAGAAAATGGAACTCAGGAATTTATGACTATCTGTGTAATGTTGACCTGACAGCAAAGGCATGCTAGATTTATATATGTTCATATTATTGTCACAATTTTCATAAGTTTGGCCCCTGCACCTTTTGGTTGATATTCACTTGTATGGTAGGGCTGCTTGAGTGACCACCAGCTTGTATTTGTACATTTGGTTTTGTTTATGTCTACATCTACGTAAACACATTCAAGATTAGGTTAGACCACATCAAAAGTAAATTTTGATGTGCTAGCTAGATAAATATTATAGGAAGATAACAATTGACATCTCACTACATTTTACCCGAAGTGCCTCTAAGTTTAATTCAAATAAAAGTGATAATGACGTTCCTAAGAGTAATTGAATCGTAGGTATCTTGGAATCATGCACTAGCTAATTTTACCAGACAGGACCAGACTTAATTTTAATTGTTGGTTGAACTTGCTAGATAGATGATATGCTTTGATTGTGTCTACTGCAGAGATCTCAAAGCATTAAAGCTCCAGCTCATAATCAATCAAGATCGGTATGTACTTGTTTCCCCTGTTGTTTCGAAGCTAAATTAATTACAAGTTTGAAGATCATAGCTTTATGTTTTACAAAATGGTAGAGCCAAGTGGAAGTCTATCTTATTTCACTAAGAAACAAATGTAAAGTCGTGGCCAAAGGAAAGTTAGTGACTACTGACAGCACTCGAAATATTGGTGGCACCATGCTTGGGAAAGAATTTGTTGGGGTTTATGTTGATGCCCTTGAAAATAATGGCAATGGAAACAATGGAGATGAGATGTTACCTAGACCACTCTATTCTATGAAAACTATGAGAGATGCTATTGGCTTTATTGTTGCTTGGCCCCGTTCACATGTAAGTTTTCTGTTATATTAACCAAATGCTTTACAGTTTTGTAATTTCCTAAAATTGTACTATCCCTCTAAACACATGAATCATTGTAGGTTAAAAGACTTAAGAGTTCAACTCAAACCTTGTAACATCCTGGGAAATATAAATAATAAATTATAGAGTTTTTTTTTTGATTATTTTATTTGCTTTTTATTTGAATTGGAGTTTATTGGCCTTTTGAATTTATAAAGGAATTCCAAAGATGAAAAGAGCACATAAAATAATAAAACACGAATATCAAGTATAGAATCTGAAAAGATAATCCAAAAGAATTAAAAAGTAAAATGAAAGTAAAAGTAATAGACATCTACAAAAAATATATACATATGCATGTATATGTAGGTATATGTATGCATACAATTAAATATAACAGGAAAATAATTTTTATAAATATCAATAAACTGGAAGATGTAGAATTACAGGGAGCAAGGAAGTGAAAATAGATATATACATATATATATAGTCACACACATAAATAACCAAAAAGGAAAATCAAAGAAATACAAAAGAAATGAGAAAAGAAAAAGGAAAAGAAAATCGGCCGGGCCGGCCATCACCCCGGCCCAGCCTCTCCCCATGTGAGCAGACGCACGCTGCCCGCCAGCGCCGCATCGCTGCTCCACCTCCACGCACGCCGCGTCTCGCTGCCGCTGGGCCCGCCCTCGCGCGCGACGCCTCTCGGCCGGTGGACCCCGCCCGCGCCTTCTCCTTCCTCCCTTCTTCTCCACGCGCGCGCCTCGCGTTCGCTCTCCCTCGCAGCCGCAATCGATCTTCCTCCCGCTCTCTCACCCTTGTGGGCAAGGTTCAAAGCACCTGTGCTCTCTCTCCGCGAGATCTCGGCAAGATTTGGTTCCTCCTCGCCGGCGCAAGCAGGCGGAGCGCCAGTGCCGCCTCGCCGCGTGCCTCTCCGGCTATAAAACCGTGCTTGGAAGCTCCAACGCGTCGCAGCTCCATCCTCTTCCCTCCCCTATAAGCAATCGGCCTGAAAACCCCCCAATCGCCGCCGGCCCCTTCCTTCTTCCCCAACTCCGGCGCCCCCTCCCCGCCGCTCTCAGCCACCTCCGAGTAACCCCCAAGCTCCCAGAGCTTCACAAGAGCGTGGCGAAGCTGACCCCCTCCCTCACCGGACCTCCCATCACCCGAGCTTCACCGGCGACAGCAGCCTCCCTGAGCCGCCGCCGTCACACGCCGCCGGCCCGCCACCGTACACCTCCATCCCCGCTGACATCACCAGGAGCTTCACCACCACGCGGAGTTTATATATCACGAAACTCCCGAGCCTCCCGGACCCCAGCTCGCCGCCGGCGCCGTCGCCCCCGACTTCCTCTGCCGACCGCCTCCGAGAGCCCCCTTAAAAGGGTATGCTGCCCTTATGGGGTAGGCAATGCCTCCCCCGCCCACTTGGTTATCAGCGCGTCTCTCCCCTCCCCCTCACTCCCGCGGCGCGCGTTCGAGCCCTCGGCTCCGCGCCTGCGGTCGAGCGATTTCTTTTAATTTGCGTCGCGACAGTGGACCCGCAGCCGGCTACCTGTGCACTGGGATACCGATCGACCTGGTCCCACCGGTCGATGACACGTCTGCTGATGAGACCGGTGACGAGATGGACCCCATGAACAGTACTGACCCACTTGTCGACACAGCAATAAGAGAATTAAAATAAACAGAAACTGACATGTGGGACCCACTGTCAGAAATTTAATAATTTTTGGAATTTGCTGAACTGAGAACTTCAAATAATCATAACTTATTCATTTTAACTCCAAATTGAATGGGACAAATTTCTAAATTCATATAAAATCAAGATCTATCTAATGGAACTGAAATAATAAATTTTAAAGTTCATTTGAATTTCTGGTGATCTTTTGAGTGATGGATTGCTTTTCTTTTATTTGGGTATTTCACACGATTAAATAGCATACGAAGCTCAAGAGGAAGAGATCGAGGCCGCAGCACTAGAAGCTCCGGACAATCAAGCACCCGACCACTGTGACCAAGGCGAGTCAATACTTTGATCATGTTGAACCTACATTTCTGCAAATTACTTTGTTTTAAATTAACAAATTGCATTGCTGTTATTTTTATGCAAATACATGCTAAATTAATATTCTAGTTATAAGCCCATTGCTTACCTTGAATAATATTTCCCCTCCTTTGGAATATTTGAATATGTGAACCTTGTCACCCTAGCAAAGTTATAATGTTATTATTTCGAAAATAAGTCCATAACTATACGCCATGCTGCTTAGATAATCGGGGTATCAAAAATGCCCCGAAGCATCACTTTGAAACAAGAAAGACTGGTTTGGGCAGTCATTGTGATAATGACTGGTATAATTGATATGATTATTTTACACTCTCAAAATCCCCAACTTGCTTGAATATCTGGGCGGATTGGTGTGAGGGTGTGTGTGTGTGTGTGGTGCAGTGATTGCACAAGTGGGTTAGTGGTAGACCGCCCAGGTAACCCTAAGGACCGAATCTTGTGATGACCTCCCAGTGTACAACAAGTACAACCACAAGCTGGCAAAGTGTAGGCAGGGCTAACTAATTTGCATCGACTTAGTAAGAGTTGCGCCGGTGTGACCACGGGCGGGTAGAGGATGGCCACATCCTCCGACGTGACGGCGCAAGAGGGGGCTTCTGGAAGGGTGGTCGTACCCCGAAGGAAGTGGAAACCTTAGCGGACGTAACTCTGCTAAGAAAAATGCATTGTAAAGGTCATGTGATAGTCTACTCAACTGCATGGCTAAGGAAACATGTGGGGCAACGAGTGGATCTATCTCTTGTGGGTAAAGTGTACAAACTCTGCAGAGTCTAAAACTATTCGAATAGCCGTGCCCACGGTCAAGGGCAGACATGGGATCTTAACTGGATATAGTTCTGTTTCGAAATGCCTTATAAAATGGGAATGGAAAAGTGGAAGGGCGATGGAATGCCCTGGTTTGGAATTGTCCTGGGTGTCGTCCCAGTGGTAAGTTAAGCGGCTATAACGCTGAAAGATGGTGTGATGCCATGGTAATAGTGTGCATATGAGGTAATGCCTTATGTCTGGAGAATCATGTTAATATCCCTTGAACATTATGATTTTGTTCAAAACTGCTAGGTCTTAGGAAACTTTATGTATTATATTGCAAATAGTGGCATTCCTATTCTTACAACATAAAATATGGGTGGAATAAACAGGGTCGCGAGTAAAAGAGAGGAACGTTTGTAGAGTACATATAAAGTCATTGGTGGATTCATGTCGATCTTGAATAGGAAATGAAAGTGTGAGTTCTGGGAGAAATAAGTTGGTGAAGCCTAGCTGAATGATAGGTTAGATAGATGATTTAAGTGATGTAGGGATTGCACAGATAAATATTGGATTACGACACTGATAAATAAATTCTTGGGAGATGTCAGTATTGGAATTAATAGATTCGGTTACTAGATGAATCAAAGGAAGTTTCGAGGACTTGGTGAAACAATACAAGTATTGGAGTATAATTTGTAATTAATAATGTTCTTGGTGGATATATAATGAGGATTGCTAATTCTTAGAAGATGTGGACAATATGAGAAATTGATAGGAGTTGATCAATCACTAGAGGGATGAATTAAATTTCTGAGAAGATTAGAGGAGTCATGATAGTTAGTGGATTATAATCTTGGTAAATTAAATTTTCGGTGGAGGTATATTTGAGGATTAGCTAGTGATAGATAATGGAAGGTGAGATGGATTATTGTATTATGGGTTGAAATCAATGACAAAAAGGATTGAATACAAATGATATCGGTGGAATTAAAAGTAATTATGTTAGAGAATCATTAGAGTTCAGGGGCAAGGGGCTAGTGAATAGTAGTGACAAGATTGGATTATTAATAATTCAAAATGCAAAGTATGATCGGTAGATAAAATAGATGATGATACTGGCTGTTTGGAGTTTTAGACGGCAGTCAACAAATAGAGTGCATTTTCGGTGGATTAAGTCGATTTTGATAATTGTAGTATGGAGTTAGGTAGTAATACTGAAACTTTGATTAATTACGAATAATAATGCCGCTAAAAGCAAATTTTTGGCAAATAAAATAACCCAAGCCTTTCCTTTGTTATGCCATGCATACTATTTATTTGCATTCTGTGTATTGGCTCGCGGAGCACGGGGTCGGAGTGCTCATGCTCGCTTTTGCGACAAATTCAGGAGCAGGAATCAGATCACTGCGCATCAACAATACTTCTGGAATCATGATGGCAAAGAAGATAAAGATGTCGAGAACTAGGCCGCGATCCTCCAGTTGGCTGCCTGTGGGCATGTCCTGAAGGTCCCACCTGTGTGCTTCGTTCTTCCGCTGCTGCAATTTATTGAATTCGGCCTAATCGGCCCATGAAGTAAGTCTATTATCATATTTGCATTTCCGCATGATATGTACTTTGATGTTCGAATCAGAATCGTGTGCACTATCTCATCGATCCAAGGAATAGTGCGATTAAACTGAGAGATTCGGATTATAAAATCTGGGTCTGCCAAACCTGCACAACCTTGGTATGTTTCGTTCTTCAAGTGCTAGATCCGTTTGATTAGAATTTATGTGCGTCAACTTAATCTCCTTTTATTTTGCAGCATGATGGAAACATGTAACTTGATGTGGATGGAAAGACAAGCTACAAGTTTCGGAGTGAACAAGATAGATTTTAGATGTTAGAGAAAAAATATAGATATTTGTACGATATTGCCACTTTTCCTATGCTTCTTTATGAATATGGTTTGTCTTTGATAGTGCACTTTAACGAGTTATTAATCAGTATCTTGTTTTGTAAAGACAATGGATTTTTCAATGCAATGCCTTCATGATTCACTTTCTCATTATCTAATCATGCAAATTCATTTGTGTCCAAATTTGTAAACAATGTCTCTTTATTTCTAGTATGTAAGAAGGCGTTACTATAAATGTGCCTATATTAATAGACACGCTATAAAGATGCATCAATATCCATATTTTTGATATGATGTTATAAAACATTACTATACAACGTGGCTATATTAGTAGACACGAAATATAAATGTATGTATAAAATTGTCTCTATATTTCTTGAAACGCAAAATGGTGTTACTATAAAATGTATCTATGTTGTTAGACACACAATATAAATGTATCTACTCAACCGTTTCTATACTTCTTAATACACAATACGACGTCATTACACAACGTGACTACATTAGTACACACATAATATAAATGTATATATGAGAACGTCTCTACATTTCTTAACACGTAATGAAGCGCTGCTATATAACGTAACTACACAAATAGACACGCTATATAAATGTATCTATAAAAGTGTATCAATATGCTAGGCATGCAACTAACGTCTCTACGAAACGTCTTTTTATCTCCTTGATACGTTTAGAGAACTCGTTTCTACAAGTCCTGACACGGTCCATGCGAAGACGCTTCTAACACGCTTTATAAAAACATGCCTACAATCTTGTAGAGATGAAATAAAGCGTGTCTAACATATAAATAAAGCGTCACTACAGGGGGGATTTCTTGTAGTGATGGGGCTATGGTGGTTCCATTTTTGGGCTTTGGAGAGCACGGAAATGCGTGGTAGCGGCTGGTGGCAAGAGAGAAGTTGGCGGTCCGCCAAACTGAGCTAGGGTTTCCCAGAGGTTGTTTGGCGAGTTTAGTGGTGGTTTGACCATCTAGGGTTCACAAGGAGCACGGAAGTGTTGGCTATTTGAATCGAAGAGTTTCCTAAAGAGCTGTCCATGGGAGGGTGTTTTCAACTGGCGGTGGACCTCGTTGATGGAGCTCCACAGAAATGCTCATGCTCAATTGAGCTTACCACTATACTTGGCATCCAGAGGAGATGCTATGGCCGAAAGCAATTGAAGTATGGCGGTGAAACGAGGGAGATCAAGTGTACGGCTTACCGGGCTCAGGGGAAGCGATCGGCGGCAACTTAGTGGACTTGGATTGAAATTGATTGCTCGGTGAGGTTTGTGAGGGTGCTAAAGAGCTCAAGGCAGTGGAGATTGGCTTTTATAATCGGCGTAGGTCGGTTTCCACAGAGAGGCGGTTCAGAGGGGTGCTTCCAGCGCATGGGAAGAGAGATGGGGTGGCTGTAGCACTGTGTAGGGAGGTAGAGGGAGAGGTGGCACTGCGGCTCTGCAAGAAGTACGGCTCTTTGACTTGGGCGTTCGAGCGGGGAAGATCGAGAGAGGGAAGGAGCTGCCGTGAGGGAGAACGAGCGCAAGGCGGTGGCGCGCAGATCAAGGGAGGAGCAGGAGCATGGCACTGGGCGGTGGGACCACACTGACAGGAGCGTGTGAACGCGCGAAAAGCGACTGCTGTGAAACCGGCGAGCAAGAGCGCGACGCGTGCGATGGCGGGCGAGGAAAGGCAGTGGAGAGACGACATCGCGCGCGGGCGTTTGCTTGAGGAGGAGGCGGAAAGGCCAGAAAAGGAAGGTGCATTTCCAGGAGACTTGCCAAATTGGCAAGGAAAAGAAATCAAACTAAATTCCAAATAAAAGTTCAAAAATTTTGAATTTTTCAGGTCATTTCAAGTTGATTGGATTGTTTTCTGAATATAGATTCGTCCAATACTCACTAGATTTTGGAGATCTTTAGCTAAAGATTTTGTTTGGTTAATTTTTAGTTGGGATGGCGACAAAGTGGCCAACCTCGGATCATTACGCATGACATCATACCTACTGCCAGTTTGAAATACACAAATGGAAACAATACACAAAAACATAGGGATGCAAGTATATTGTGTTGAAGAACCGTCACTGACGACCAGTATGATTGATTTCTCTGCTATATAAAAAACAGATCAATCACAGAAGACATAAATAATAGATCAAAACACAGATATTACGGAGAGAACTCCTAGTGTTTCTTTATTGCTTTCTTTCTGATTCCGTATACAAAATAGCCAATAATACTCCCTATTTATAACCTAGTGGTGAGGTGCTTACCATGGACCAAGGCTTCAAGACCAGGCCTAGGTGTCTTAACACCCCCCTTGGGCACTCATCCGGCACGTTCATACCTCATCAAAACTCCATAAAAAAATCCAGTGGGAAAAATTTGGAGAAAGAGTACATGATACATGTTATGCTGCGTTGCACGAATTGTCTCATTAAAAACCTTAGTCGAGAAGCTTCAGGAAAATTCGTCAAGGGAAAAATAGTACAATCCACCAAATTTCATTTAATCTTTAGGATTTATTCTTTGAGTACTCGATCTTCATGATCAAGTTTTAATAACGAGATTGAAAAAATTCTCCCTGAATTCTACACTTCTCTAAATCTCATCATTCCAATTCCTCGTACGCATATTTCAAAACTAGATGTTGGAAGTGACTTAGTAAATAAATCTGCAAGATTCTCACATAACTTAGTATACAATACCTTAATTTCGTCTATTTTTTGCAATTCATGAGTATAGAAAAACTTAGGGTTGATATGCTTTGTGATATGATTCTTCACATAGCTCGTCTGTACTTATGCAACATAAGCTGTATTATCTTCATAGATAATCGTGGGAGCTTGTATAATATTCATCCCATATGACTGCTAATTATGATAAATTATTTATCGGAGCCAAACATACTCTCGTACGACTTCGTACATCTCTCCATTTCCGTGTAGAGAAGCTTCTTTTTTTTTTGTCTGCCCTTTGTAAATCGCTGCAATCGAGCTGTATGCGCACCGTTTAGACGCGCGTGCGTGTGAATCTGCATGCTTATTGGTTGCGATGACATATGTCGGCATCACATTGCCATAGCTAGTTTGCGTTTGACGTGCTGTGTCATGAGTCCGTTTCTTATGAGAATGTTTACAAATTCCAGTATATTTTGCTATTGTGACTTAAGACTCGACTGCTCTCTCCGTTTCATAATATTAGTTACCAGGGGATAGATCCCCCACACGACTAAGAACTAAGAAGCACCCGAATGGCGACGGCATCACTAGTAATACTTGTCTCTTGATATATTTAGAAGAAACAGAATGTCAGGTGTTCCGTGCGACGGCGACTGCATCATTACCCTTGGTTGCCGCAATAAAAGAGAAGACTGCCGTCTGGGTGCTTGCGGGTGCCAAAAAGCTCGCGGGCCTCTCATTCGTCCCCGTAACAATCTAGCTTTTTTGCTCCTGTCAGCCATCTGTCTGTCTCTGCCCCTCGGGGTCTACCCTCTTCTCTGTTTTTTCTTGCTTAAACTCTCTCTTTGAATTAATAGAAGGCAATCCTCTTACCCACTTGCAAAAAAATAAATTAAGAAGCATTGATGGTTGAGTCATGCTAATTTACTGGGTTTTTGTGGTGGGGTCGGTTGGGATGGGAAGTTGGGAACCTGTCCAATGTTCCTATATATGTCAAAAGCATTGAGGTCCTATTTATGGCCTGTTCTTTTTTGCTACGATTTGTGGTTTTTGGCTGCGACCTGTGGCTTTTAGGCTGTTTGTACGAGAGATTACAGAGTAACAGAAACTCACGTGCGTTTTTTACCGATATAAATGAAGTCAGTAAAGTATGTACTACAATTAACTTAGTAGACTATCTTGAAAAATACTCCGTTTAAAAGCTAGTTATTGTAGAAAAGCCAAAAAGCGGCTTTTAGAAGCTGAAAAGAACATGGCCATTATTAGCTTCTAAAATCTGCTTTTCTACAGTAAATAGTTTTCTATAATAACTAACTTTTAAACGAAGTGTCTTTTCAAGATGAGATCTACTAGTCAATTGTAGTATATACATTGCAGTGACTTCATTTATATCGATCAAAATTGTACATGAGTTTTTCTCTCTTCATATGAATCTCTACAAAACTGTTACTATTTAAGTTAAAACTAAAAACCATCAGCAAAAATCAATATAAACAAGCCTAAAGCTTTACACACAAGTCATAAACAGTATTAGAATAGACTAGCTAGTACGATCAAAGTGGGACCTAAGTACACCTCTCCTTTTCCGTGTAGAGAAGCTTTGTTTTTTTGTTTGCCGTCCGTAAATCGCTGCAATCGAGCTGTATGCGCATACTTTTACAAAAGACAAATTTAAGTCAAATTTATTGCAAAAGTTTCAAAAAAAGAGATTCCCATATTATAGTCTTCCAGGCTTTATATGCTTTCTCTTTTACCTTTGGAGTTGGAGGATCAGTGTCTGCATTCTCGAATACCATGGAAATTGTCCTTGCCCTCTCCACTTCCTTCTCTAGCCTAGGAAAATCATTAGCATGGCCTATAATTTCAAAGAGGATGCCATGATAAGCTTCTCAAAATCGCCGCTTCTGCTTGATCGGCAAGGTTATTCATATGTCTCTCTAGCGCCACAAAAGCTTCTTCTGCTTTCCACATATTGAAGAGAAGAACGAGACTGAGGGCGGTTTCCCGTTCCTTAGCAGCAATGAGACACCTCTGTCGATGATGGATAATGAGGTCCAACTGACGGATGGAAGTGAGCCAAAGAAGGAGAGTAGGGCGTGAGTAAAGGAGCTGCTCCAGACGTAAGTTGTTGGCCGCCTGTGAAAAATTGTAGCCAAACAACTCATGGTGGATAGATGAAAGGAAGGAGATCAAATGAATATTAGATGCCATTATTGAGAAATTTATGAAGAAGATGAGTGAGAGGACAGTTTAGAAGAGATTGAGTTTGTGATATCAAGGAATCGTAAACCATGTTGCACATAAAGCCAAAATGGTGTGCAAGTCTAAGGGTCGCTTGCATTGGAATATTATCAAGTGGGAGTAGGGTGCACATATTTAAGCGTTATTACAGATGGTTCGTATACCAGACCATCTCTGATATTGCATTATAATAGATGGTTCATATACTAAACCGTCTCTAATATGTGCATTATCACAGACGGTTCGTATAACAAATTGTCGCTGATATATGCATTATCACAGACGCAGATGGTTCGTATAACAAACCGTCATTGATATGTGCATTATCATAAACGGTTTATATAACAAACCATCACTGATATGTGCATTATCACATATGGTTCGTATAACAAACCATCTCTGATATGTGCATTATCACAGATGGTTTGTATAACAAACCGTATGTGATAATGACACATCATCGATCCGTGGCATATCCCCTAGGATTTCAATCTCACCCATCCATTCTTTCCACATCAAATGGTAGGCACTAGTTCCTTCCTCCTCTCGCCCCTTATTACTCTCCCCCTCTCCCTTTCCACTGTCAGGCACGCATGAGTTCATCCACTCCTAGCTTCCTGCATCCTCCCCTTGATGACACTACCACCACCATGAGTTAGCTCCTTCGCCTCCTGTTGTGACACCACGGTTCACTGCACAAGACACTCTTGTCATAAGTATCGTAAGAGTGTCTTGGGTAGTGTTATCGTCATGAAACAAAGGTGACGCTATTACCGCCTCTCCTTCATTGCCGGTGATATCCGGCCATCATCCGATGCCCCCTCTCTTCCTTGATGGTAGGCGTCAAGGACATTCAGCTCGTGCTGCATCAGGGGCGAGGGGGCTTAGGCATCGCTCACTACATCCAGCTTCTACTGTCTACTAGAGTCTCTGCTTCTTATATATTCTTGCCATGTTAAAGAGTTGGGTTCATAGGATTAGAAGATGTGTTTTTGCCATTTTGTTGCTGTGTTAGATGGGTAATCTACTCGTTATCTTATTATGCTATAATGGTGGATTCTAATCTTAATAAAAATGGAATGTGCTATTGTATTTGCTGCTGTATTTACTTGTTTTAAAGGGTATAGCTAACATTTCTTTAAGCAAGCCAAAAAATAGAAAAAAAATTTAGGTATAGAATAAACTATCACAAATGGTTTTATGGTACAAACAGCCTATGAAGGACTATCACAAACAGCTCTAACCAAAAACCATCTGCGATACTCGCACATCATAGACTATTGGAAGCTAGAACCATCTGTGATGTATGAGTATCACAAAAGGTTTTTGGTTCGAGACGTCTGTAATAGTTTTCTCCACAAATAGTTCTAGTTACAAATGGCATGTGTTGTATTTATCACAGATGGCTCACAAACCATCTGTGACAACATCCAATTATCACTTGCACATAAATTCAGAGGGTTCAGAAAACCGTCAGTGATGACAGTTCTGAACCGTCTGTGATAACTCTTTCTGTAGTAGTGTGAGCGATACATTGGCAGGCACGGGGTTTACCGGAGATGGCCAGAGAGTGGTCAGTGACGGATAGGGATGACGATGGCGGGGTGCTCCGGATGGATGGGATTGAAGAAGAGTTGGGCAAGGAAAGGAAGAGTAGAGAAGGAGAAGTCAGAAGAGAGAAGAGGAGATGAGGAGAAGAATAGCAGACGGAGCCTTCTATTTTTAAGGAAAAATTTGGTGAGAAGTGGAGGATGAGAAGTGAGAAGAGAGAAGAAGAGATGAGGATAAGAGGAGAGGAGGGGAGGAGGAGAAATGAGAAGAGCAGCCGAACCTTCTATTTTAAAGAGCAAATCCAGCGAAATGAGCAGGAAATTCAAATTCAGCGAGAGCGGGTAAGTTGAAATATTATCATAGATGATTCCAGATAAAGAACCGTCTGTGATAAGTAGGTCATCACAGACGGTTGTTGTTCTAGACTATCTGTGATACATCACAAACTGTTCAGAACAAAAACCGTATGTGATAAGTATAGACATCACAGATGGTTTTATTTTGAATCGTCTATGATGTATCACAGATGGTTTTATTCTGAATCGTCCATGATGTATTACAGACATTTGAAATAAAAACCATTTGTGGTAAGTAGGTCATCACAGAATGTTCTTTCCATTGCGGTGAACTTAGATAGTCCATCTTGTAAAACTGTCTGTGGTAACTTTATCACTAATGGTTTGTGTTGAACCGTTCGTGATGAGGCATCCAGGATGACCCTTTTTGTAGTAGTGTAATGATATAATTTTCATATAGTCAATCTAGATAGTTTTAAATCTAATGGTAGTGAATTTAGAAAGTTTGATAGCACGGTTTATAGGAAGTCAAGTAAAAAGAATAGAGAGGGTAGCCATTAACCTGTGCACTACACGAACTAGTAATATTGAACACCTGCATTTGCTTTTTATGAGGTGTTCATATTAGCTTTTACTAATGGCGATTAGTTTTGTCTGATGAATAGTAACAACTTGTAGAGAGAGATACTCATGTACGTTTTTGGTCGATATAAATGAAGTCACTACAGTGTCTACAAAATCGACTAGTAGACTTGCCCTTAAAAAGACACTCTGTTAAGCGGCTTTCAGTAGCCAATACGAACAACAGCAACAATAATCAATACTCGCAATTAGTCCAATTGGTAAACCAGGGGAGAAGACCACAGTTCAAATTTGGCTTGACATCTAAAAGCTCCTTTTCTATAGTAAATGGCTTTTCTACAGTACCGAGCTTTTAAACCGTGTGTCTTTTCAAAGCGGGGTCTATTAGTCGATTAAGTATACATTGTATTAACTTCATTTATATCGGCCAAAATCACATGCGAGTTTCTCTCTCTCCGTATGACTCTCGCAAACTGGTACTATTTATAACCTAAAATCAAAAGCCATCAGTAGAAATCAATATGAATATCCTGAAAGCTTTTACATGCAAGTCATAACAGTATTAATATTATAGACTAGCTAGTATGATCAGAGTGGGACCTAAGTACACCTCTCGATTTCCGTGTAGAGAAGATTTTTTTTTTCGTTTGCACTCTGTAAATCGCTGCAATCGAGCTATATGCGCATAGTTTAGACGCGCGTGCATGTGCCCCTTCTTCAGAGTGGAAGAGCTGTCTTTTGCCGTGGGCCAAGCAGCGACCTAACTTAGCTTGATGATCTGCATGCTTATTGGTTGCGATGACACATGTCGACATCACATTGCCATAGCTAGTTTGCGCTTGTCGTGCTGTGCCATGAGTCCTAGTTTTTTTTAATGAGAATGTTTACAAATTCCAGTAGATTTTGCTATTGTGACTAGAATGATAGTCTCAACTGCTCTCTCCGTTTCATAATATTATTTGAATGATAGTCTCAACTGCTCTCTCCGTTTCATAATATTATCTAATGATAAAGTCTCAATTGCTCTCTCCGTTTCATAATATTAGCTACCAGGGGATAGATCTCCCACACGACTAAGAACTAAGAATCATTGATGGTTGAGTCATGCTAATTTACTGGGTAGCTTATTGCTTATTGTTTGTCTTTTTCAGTTTTTAGCTTCTGTTTTTGATTTTTCTACAGTAATTAACTTTTAAACGGAGTGTCTTTTCAAGATAGAGTCTATTAGTTAATTGTAGTACATACTTAGAGATGGCAATGGGTACCCGAAACCCGATACCCGGTGGGTTTTTACTCTATTAGGGCATGGGTCTGAGTCAATTTCCTAACCCATGGGTCTCTTAATAGGCAAAAGCCCAACCCATCGGGTTTGCCGGGTTCGAGTACGTTCCTATAGTACCCAAACCCGTAAACCCATGGGTAATATAAACCCGATCCATAGGAGTTATAAACCTAGGCTCCTAGCCTCCCAGGCAAACCAGCCTAGCCCATTAGCCATTTAGCCCCAAGCCCCCAAATCCAATGCGACAATGCCCCATTACCCATACCGCTAACCCTAGCTAGCACTCGGTCACGATCACTACTCACTCCTCCCCAGCCCCCACCCCGATTCAACAGCCGCTGCAGCGGCAGCGCATCTGGCGCTCCGCGCTCGGTCTCCAGCAATCTCCACGCTTGCCCTCCTGTCCCGCAGCTCCCGCTCCTGCTCCCGCCACTCTCGCCGCATGCTCGTCCTCCCGCACGCCCTCGCCGTCGCCTCGCCTTCCAGTTCAGCCCGCCGCCCCCACGCCGCAGCCAACACGCATCGCAGCAGTAGGCCCTTGGCCATGGCGCTGCCCTCCGGCTCCAACGAAGATGGCCACACGCATCGCAGCAGTAGGCCCTTGGCCATGGCGCTGCCCTCCGGCTCCAACGAAGATGACCGGTGAACTTCTTCCTCCTCTCCATTAACCATTGTTGCGGCTCGCATTACTGACCCCACGGGCGACCCATGGGTACCCGTTAACCCAGTGGGCATGGGTCTAGGCAAAAATTTGCACCCGTCACGGGCATGGGTTTTTTAGCGGGCACGTCCAACTTTCATGGGCACGGGTTTGGTATAGCAAAACCCAACGGGTTTGTGCCCGTTGCCATCTCTATACATACTGTACCGACTTTATTTATATTGGTAAAAACCACACGTGAGTTTCTGTTACTCTGTAATCTCTCGCATAAACAGTCCAAAAGTCAAAAGCCACACCCAAAAGTCATAAGCCTCAGCCATAAAAAATAGGCCCATAGCTTAGTTTAGACTCCCTCTCTCTCTCTCTCTCTCTCTCTCTCTCTCTCTCTCTCTCTCTCTCTCTCTCGTGCTTAGGCCGTAAGACCTTCTCAGCTCAATCGGCTGCCGGAAGGATACAATCCCAGCTAAATTCGCCGCGCAAAATCGCCTCTTCCCTACCATTCCCCAGCAAGCCATCTCCAGGTTAGTCGATCAAAGTGCAATTAATTCTGGCCTAGTAATTTCTCATGCTAAGCGTTCCTATATGTTTCGCTTCACTTTTGTTGCTGCTGCTGCTGCTGTTTTTCGCACTTTTGTGGACTTCTCATGTGAGAACTGTGTTTCCATCTTCTTTTCGTTGTCTTCGTATCTTCTTGTTTCTTGCTTTCTTGGTACATGATTGGCGGGGGTATATATCGGTAGAATAGCTCCATCTTGACTTGATATACCTTCGTTCCTATTAGCATTAGGGAAGTTGGAAGCCTTTCCTGTTTTATTCTTTTCTTGTGTTCTTGATGCATGGCTTGAGCTAGGGCTTGTATTACCCTTGTCTCAAACACACCAAGGATGATTTTTTTCTCTCTTGGTAGTGTTTCTGTGTAGAATCAATCATATCCTTGGTTTAGGACATTCAGGTGTTGCTGTTGCTTCAGGTTGCTTGGTGTCTTATCACTAGGGTCTCTCGTACACTTGCTTCAACTAGAGCACCAAACGTAATTATCAGTGTTGAAATTATTGTGATCGAAAATAGTTTGAATCTGACAGGCACACATAAATACTTCACACAGGGGGGGTGTGGGGTGGGTGGGTCGCTACACCAGCAAGTTGTACCTCTCAGTATATATGATCGTAAACCCAACATGCGTCCTGTGTCCGACTGAGTGCAAAATGTGTTTCAAATTGGTGAACGATCGATTTATATATGTAGTTCATCTTCATGCTATAGCAGCGCGCTATGGATTGTAAAAGTTATGCATATACGAGCTCTTATCTTACGTACGTGGAAGGATTATATTTGTGTCCTTACAGAGGGACGTCGAAGCAAATTAACAAGTGCGACGTCAATGGATATTACATTCCGATTATTAGAAGAAATTACAAATGTTTTTTCTGAGGATCACAAAGTTGGTAGTGGTGGGTACGGAGAAGTTTACAAGGTATGATTAATACTTATGTTTTCTATTTCTCAAATGACTACCCTCAAAAAAAATCAATGACACCACCACTAACTACAAGAAAAGTACCACACACACACACATATATATATAATGTTTTTAATAGGGAGTATATAATGGGGAAGAGATTGCTGTGAAGAAGCTACATCACATGCCTACATCACATGCCGGGACTTGACGATGCGCAATTTAAGAATGAATTTAATAACCTAATGAGGGTCCAGCATCAAAATATCGTACGATTAGTAGGCTACTGCTATGAAATACGACATAGACATTTTCAGCACAATGGAGCATTTGAATTCGCTCAAATGGTAGAAAGAGCTCTCTGCTTCGAATATTTGCAGGGTGGAAGCCTTGACAAGCATCTTTCTGGTATGATACTGCTCTACTTAGACTATATTATTTTTGCATGTAAAGAAAAACGGTTCCCTAAATTTATGTTCTGGTAATACTCTTTTTTTTTCAAGGACCGCTAATACTCTTTTACTTCTACAGATGAATCAAATGGTCTTGATTGGCATACACGTTACAATATAGTTAAGGGGATTTCTGAGGGTTTAAATTACCTTCACGAGGGATCCAAAGATCCTATTTACCATCTTGATTTAAAACCTGCGAATATACTGCTGGATAAAAATATGAAGCCAAAAATTGCAGATTTTGGCTTATCAAGACTATTTGGTACAACACGTACAAACCCATACCACAAAAAAATTCATAGGAACAATGTAAGTTGATACCTCATAAAAATAACTTCTTTTGTCAACTATATATAGAATAATTTGTGTTTGACATCATGCAGCGGGTACATGCCACCTGAATACATAGAGAAACGCCAAATATCAAAGAAGTTTGATATGTTCAGTTTGGGTGTTATAATCATACAGATAATGGCAGGACCTATGGGCTATTCAAGATGTGCTGAAATGCCTTCCAAAGAGTTTATTGAACTCGTAAGAAAATTTATTTGTCTATATCAAGAATGGAAGCCTTTTCTTCAAATATTTTTCAAATACTGCCTTCCAGCTTTTTTTTAACCAATACTACCTCCCAGCGTTATGTTTTAATTTGCGCAGGTACAAGAAAACTGGGAAAAAGCGCAGGTACAAGAAAACTGGGAAAAAAAGGCTGCATGCAACGTCAACATCAAAGGAAGTAGATAGCCTAGAAGTGAAGATATGCATTGAAATAGCGTTAAGATGCGTGGAGGCCGAGTGGCCGACCGAGTGAAAAGGCCTACTATAACGGAAATTATCGATAAACTGAATGAGATGGATACTGTGAGAAGGTCACTTGTAGGCCAGGTATTATGACACACACACACTGCATCGATGATCTGTGTAGGATCGTTAATAGCAATCAGAGAAGGGTGAATGATTACAGCGCACAGTGGAAATTTTTTTTTATATTTTCTACCTTTCAATTTGCAAAAACAAGAAATAAAAAAACCCAAAAAAATTATTTTTTTTCTGATTTTACTGTAGCAACTACTGTAACATATTGTAGCAAATTACTGTAGCATGGTACTGCAGCGACACTGTAGCGATTTACTGTAGCAGCAAAAAACTTCCCATCGATCGCTAAACGTGCATGATTTTTTCTTAATCTTCTAATCAATTTTTTAATTAAAACTAATTCATATATGCAAGCAACAAAAATACCTAGACATAGATCAATGCACTGAGAATTTATAGGAATAAAAAAACCAAGAAAAAAGATAATAAATACGAAATAAAAAACTTACAAACTTTTATTCAAAAATACGAGCACTGTTCATCCATCAGCCTCCTCAAACTTCATATGTGTGAATCCGCCGCAAACTTTTCCCTGATCTATTGGCTCGTACCGCGTCGTCTCCAAACCAACGCCTTCTCCTCTTTTTCCTTCACGGCTGCTTGGTACAAACTATTGCCATGCCGCCGCATGCATATATATACACACACAGCTCAACTCCAACTAGGACATAGAATCCTAATCCAACTCCAACTAGGACTTAGAATCCTAATCCAACTCCAATTAGGCCTTAGAATCCTAATCCAACTCCAACTAGGACTTAGAATCCTAATCCAACTCCAACTAGGCCTGGACCTTTTTACCTCAACTAGACTTTTGGCCCACTAATTTTCTAGGGACCCAAAACTCTTCCTAACACGGGTTTTTCACACTCACGACTTTTCTAACGCGTCACGTGTCGAAGCCTTTAGGACCGCACCTCCCGTAGCTTCTCCACGTATCATCCACCTTTGATCTCCATGCGCCCCAAGCATGAGCCCGATCATCTCGTGACCTCCTTGACTGTCTGAACCTCGGATCTCCCCATCCTAGTTCCGGTCCACCTCGTCACCGACCATAATCGCCTTCATGCTCAACCTGCATATGCAAAGACCAAAGAATATTCTTCCGGCACAAGTTCGTCTCAACTTGACCAACATCAGTCCATGCACACACGCACACACACCTCGCATAACATCGATAAACAAAATCACCAAATATTCATCATAACAAATTAACCATTGTCAATTATTCATCACCAAAATATCCTATACTTAACCACATGGTCTAACAATCTGTTTTTCACCTGCAACACGACTTGTACCTCTACAATTCTGCCTTTCTTAATTTCTATGTGGATTTACCTGAAACTCTTAAAATAAATCCCCTACCTGGTACTCTAATTAACCACTAATCGCCCTATTGTACTACTAGCTCCCACCCTTTTCTATCCCTGAACATTCACCGCATGTGCATGAGTGAAGAAACTTGTAAGTAGCGCTAACAAGGTTGTAGCTAGTGTTTCTTAGAGAAAGGGTTGTAGCTTGTAAAGCAGTGCAGTTCTAACCATGCATATTGTAATAAAGCTTCCCCCAATTGTAACCACTGCACGATTAGATATACATACAACTAAAATATACAAAATTACAGCTAAAAATACAAAATTAGGAACAACAATTTTAGTTACAACTAGAATATGCACACTAGTATACAAGTATTACTTGAATGTACTTACAAGAGTACTACTACTAACCAGTTTGTTAGCTGCACGATGAATGTTCTCCAGATAGTAATTCCGATATTTATCATGTAACTCCCTTTCTTTTACCCACATCTTCAATAACAATGGTGACATGCATTTTACTGGACATCATCATGTTTGATCTCCAGAACAAGAATGCTCATAGGCCATATATGCATACCATCGCAATGTTTTTATGTAACTGTTTAACTCGATTAAGATTATAAATCATGGCCGCAAGTTTTGATTAATATATAGTTACATTAGATCGAAAACGACTCTTCCTCGGGTGAATCAAATGGGATAGTGGTTTTTTTTTTTTTGTGACTCTGTGCTCAAGTAGCGCATATATAGCCCTTGTAAATTCCTGCAGCAGCTCGCATAGGGTGCTCGCGTTGTTGCCAACGTCGAACCAAATGACTTGTGACGTGGTCTATTCTCTCACAGCTCTCAGTTCAGTTCATTCGTTTCGCGATAGATAAGTCACAAGCTTACTATAGTACAAGCTATAATAAGTACAAAATATAATTGAATGAGATTGAATCATATTGTGGCTCTCTCTCTATATATGTTAATGTCATACTATAACCATTTATTCTTTTTTACGACTTTATTCTTTTAGGTGTGTATAGGTATCACCCGGATGTTTTCTTCCTAACTATCATCCAGATTTGAGACCGTTGGATTAGAGATCCAATGGCCTCTTATTTTTGGAGGGGAGAGATTTTTTTTTTGGAGGAGAGGGAGATTTTTTTTGGAAGGGGTGTGGGAGAATTTATGGTCATTAAATTTCTAATTCAATGGTCACAAATTTGGATAATAGTTAGTAAGAAAACATCCGAGTGATATTTATCATTACCCTTCTTTTTTTACGGCATTAAAGTATTAATCTTCCTCGCAGTGCTCCGAGTCCAAAGAATTTCTTCGGATCGACCCCCTTGAGCTGCGCTTCCCATTCGAGCTAAACAAGGAGATATCGTGCGTACTGCTGCTAACGAACAAGACAGATGACTCCATTGCGTTCGCTATTGTAACACCCCGATCCTTCACAGGGCCCAAGGTGTCACTACCATACACTTACTATTTCAATGATATGGTGCTAATCCAACTTTTAGCTACACATCCTTTTTTGTTTTGATTACCCACAGGGAGAAAACAACAGATAAAAATGGATAATCGCAATAAGGCAACTAACTTTATATTACACAAACTATAACATAAACAGACTTTAGGTTCTACAACCATGTGAGTCCCACCATCACAGCTCGCTAACAAACTAGTCCAACAGCGAGCCACCGAAAACTTAATACTAGATTAAACATAAAAGCTCTGTAAAGCTAACTGTTATTGCATATGTGCAGTGTCAAAAGGACTATTCCCAATTCATGCATGTCACCATCATTCACCTAAAAACAACGACAAAGCAAGGATGAGTCCGGAGACTCAGCAAATACAAAGCAAAACAGTAAATCAATTCTATATCTATAAACTGTAAATCAATTCTGTAACTGTAAATTTTAAATCTACTCTGTAACTATAAACTGTAAATCAACTCTATAACTATAAACTGTAAATCAACTCTATAACTATAAACTGTAAATCAACTCTTTAACTATAAACTGTAAATCAACTCTTTAACTATAAACTGTAAATCAACTCAGAATCGTAAGCTGTAAATCTACTCAGAATCGTAAAGCGTGAATCACAATCGCATCGATGAATCGTATCACTTTCCGTCACTGTAATGCAATGTAATATCATGCAATGCATCTGTAATGCATTTTGTATGCTCTGTAACTGTAATTTATACCGGTATAGCGGAGTGTCCACCCGTCGATGGACCACTCGCCTCATCCTCTTTCATACGAGGTCTCAACCTCCACTCCCGTGGAGTGCCTACCTCTGTAGGTCTTATTCAAGAGCACTCCAGACTAGTCATATGACTTTCTCACCGACCTAGCTCTTATGCATTTTGCATGATGCAATATGCTCCAAATGTGAATGTCTAATAATAAATGTTACTCATCAAAGTATGATTAGCACATAATCACAGGCACAATCTCATAAATACTGTAAATCATAGCATGGAAACACGAATAACAAACATTCGCCACATTTTACTGTTCTATCATGCAGTTACCTGTTAACCTGGCGGATGGTGCGTAGACGGCACCAGACTCGAACCACCACCTGAACAAGCATTAATTATTTCAATTCATCACTCATGCAATACATCCAAGTACGAGCAAATGACATCGTTGTAACGTTCAACTCAACCTACTCAAATCCTGTACTATCGGGCAATTTCCCATAGTCCCGATGCTTAACTAGTCTGTAAAATTAGGTATCCACACTAATGAATGATACCTAAATGGTCCCCTGTAGCCACTCTAAGCATCGGCATATAAATCTGTGCACGACTCGGTGAATAAACTTAAAGAAGAGTTCTTTGAGGCGTTACCCTGGCCCCGAACGACTGGGTCGAGGCACTCCTTTCTTTTCCTTGGCCGGATCTAACGGATCTGGCGGCAGGTCACACGTTTTCCCTTTTTTCTCTCTTTTCTTCTCTCTTTCTTTTCCTCTCTTCCTTCTCTCTCTCTCCTTTTCTTTTCTTTCTTTCCTTTTTTTTTCTGTCGGCGGCTCCCTCCTCTCTTTATTTTCTCCCCACAGCCGGCACTCCCTCTTTTTTCATAGCCGGTGGCTTTTCTTCTTCTCCTCTCTCCCCGCCGACGCCTCCCTCCTCTCTTCCTCACTCGACGGCCAGCTCCTCCCGTCTCCCCTCAACGGGTGGCCCCTCCCTGCTCACCTCTCGGCTAGGCCAGCCCTCCTCCACTCCCGTGGAGCAGCGGCGGCGGCGAGAGCGGGGAGGCCAGGCGAGAATGGGGAGGCGGCCGCGCATGAGCTAGGGCTGTGCGGCGGCAGGCACGCGGGAAAGCAGCGGTGGCAGCGACGCCGAAGCTAGCGAGCAGCGGTGACACCAGTAGCTACGCAAGCGACAATAGCAACGCGCGAGGGAAGGCAGCAGCACCAGGTGAGCACGGGGGAAGGGGGATAGCAGCAACAGCCGAGAGTGCACGGGGGAGAAGAAGAGCAAAATGACTTTTGCTTCTCCCTCTGGCTCTCTCTCGATCTCTTATACGTGGTATAACATGGGCCGGATTGGGCTTCATCGGCCCAGGTATTACAACTATAAAGACGAACCAAGTGAAGTACTACGCGCAGCCAGAAGAAGGCATTATGCCACCATATTCCAAGTGCTATATCATTGTGACGATGCAAGCACAGGAGACCGCACCACGGAATACGCAGTGCAATGACATGTTCCTTGTGCAAAGCAGAAGAGTTAGTAAGGACTTCACTCTCAACGACATCGCCGAACACTTCAAAAAAAATGATCGGTAAGGCTGTGGATAAGTGAAGTTGCCGATTGTCTATGTTCCATTGCCTCAACCTCCACGCCCATCACGTTAATACAAGGGTCTGAGGCATCACCTGCACCTCCAACAACTTGTGTCCCCGTTATATTTATAAACTTTTTAATAATATGTGTTTGTTCTACCTGCGTGGTTATTGGCTACAATAACGTTTATACTATTGCCACATGGCACGTGTGAGCTTCTTATTTTGTAAGTTATATTATTGTTTTATAAATTTTATAAAACATTCTATGCTACCTACTGTCCTATTCAGTGACTTCAGCCCAGATTTTTTTTTAAAAAAAATTTGGGAGTCGAACTTGTGGTCCAATGATTCTAAACTTTCTCAGAGAACTCAGTTAATTTTGTACACATCTCAACTCCACCTCTACAGAAGAACAGTAAAAAGATCTTTAGAGGATTTGTACTGCTTCCCTGCAAAATCGTCGCGGAATATGTGTTCGAAACAACTATTGGTGAATGAGCTAGAAACCCATGGGATTTGACCACCAGCTTCCTCTGGCGCAGAGCAGATGGACAAATAAACTTGTGGGATCTTACCATAAAGGTCAATAATCCAATCAAACGCAATCTCATCCAAGCCAAGCTAGAAGCGATTGAGGTGAAAGAACCTACACATTAAAGAGTGGGTTATTCTTAAACACTAGAACCTTAGGAAGGATTTGAGGTTTGAAAAATTGTGAGACAACGATAATTCTCTGTAAAATTGTATTTTTAGACAGGCCCGTCAACTCCTTTTTTTCACTTTTTTAGAATAACTCTTTTTTTAGTTGGATTGCTTGCTTGCAATTATCCGGTTCTGCCGTTGGATTTTTCCTGTTCGTGCACATTTGCGTCGTAGGTACAACATGGAGCCAGATCTAAGGTTGAAATTTCCGACTTTTTGGCATATTTGACACTGTTTGCAACTGTAATTACAAAAATAACCATATGCGTACCATATTGACAAAAATAACATTTTTGTTGTCCGACCACCGGGCGGCAACGTTGGTGGGATGACGTGTAGGCCTTTCCGTTCCACTGGGGAACAGCAGGCAGCTTGCCTCCCTACCACCGGACGGCAGGTGCCACTAGGCTGCCACGCACCCCCATCACTGGCCTGCCATCCCATAGCAAGATGGTAGGTTTAGCCAGCTTAATCACTTGTCTATTTTTTGCATACTATTTGTAAGTTATATTATTGTTTTATAAAACATTCCTTGTTGCCTACTGTCCCATTCAGTGACTTCAGTCCAGATTTTTCTCTACTCTTAAAAGAAGGAGTTCAAGGTGACGGTGGATTCTACACTTCCTTCTCTTTTCTTTACTATTATCTTTATACGTGTGGGCCCCTCACCTCAAAACCTGCGCTGCCTCCCCACTGAACCCGTGCGGCTGCTCCCCGCCTCTTTCTTCCGCCCTCCCCTCCCTGGCTCCCTCCTCCGTCGCTCCTCCCGTCCCTCCGCCGCCGCGCCGCCCTCGCCTCCTCCTCCCCACCCTCCGCCACCGCACCGCCCTCGCCTCCTCCTCCCCACCCCGCGCCGCCGCCTCCTCCTCCCCACTCCGCGCCGCCGCCTCCTCCCCTCCCTCCCACCGCACGCCACCGCCGCCTCCTCCTCCCCCCACTCCTCCGGTCTGCCGCCTCCTCCCCCGCTCCTCCGCGCCGCCACCGAGTCGTCTCCTTCGCCTCCTGCCTAACCATCGCGCACGTCGTCTTTCTCCTCCTAAAATCCCAATCCTCACCGCCTCATACCGACACCAAACCCTCTTCTCCCAACCTCCACCATCCTCCCCACGATCTCCCTCTAACCTCCTGTTACAACCGATCTCCTCTTCCTCCCTCTGATATTCCCATCTCCAGGGGTCTCCGCGTTCTCCGCCGGCGATGGAGCCACCGGCGGGACGCCGGGGGGCGGGGCTGGCGCTGGCCCCGGCGCTCCGCCCTCTGGCCTCCACTGCTACGGCCTCAGCTTCTCTGCCTCCAGCCTCCTCCAGGCCCCGCTCGCCGCGCTTCTCGAGTACTCCGGGGTCGTCCCCTCGGGCCCCGCTCCGCAGACGCCGCAGCCGGCGGTCCCGTCATCTGAGGCTGATGGGCTACTTTCCGCCGCGGCGGCTGTGGATGGGGAGGTGCCGCCAATACCGAGATCGTGCGCCTGATCGCAAGCTGCCGCCTCCGACCTAGAGGGATCCCAAGCCGTCGCCTCCTAGCCAAAGGGACCCGTGCTGGCGGCCAGGCCGCAACTTTTCATCCCGGGGGCCAACACCCAGCCGACCCCGTGGCCTGCGCCATGTCCAGAGCCCATGCCCGGTTTGAAGAAGGCCGTCGCCGCCCCGTCATCGTCTTCATCGTGGGCGCCGCCCAAGCAGGCGAGGACAGAGGAGAAGAAACCCAAGAGAAAGATCGGTACTTCCTGTGGATTTTCCATTTTAGGAGAACTAGCACGATCAAATTTGATCTCCATTGATGTGCTATACATGTCTGGCTGTTGTTTTTTCTGGTTTACAGAACAGAAGGAGCATCAGAATTTGATTCAGAGCATGAAGAAGTCGTCTACGACAGTGCTTAGGTTTCATGGCAGTACTGTGGTCTCGAGCCAACACAAGGGGAAGCTTCGGTGTCTTGAGATAAGCCCTGTTAATAATCAACTTGTTGTTACCAAGTATGCTTTACGGGCTATGATTAACTCTAAATACATATCATAAGTGCACTGATTGTAGAAAAGAGTATCGTTAAATTTGTCGAATTCTGCATTGTTTTAATGATGTAACAAATTTGGTCAAAATTATCACTAATTCAAAAAGAATGGTAAATGATACGTGCACTGCCCAAAAATAGAGAGGATTTTTTATGTTTTGCTTCTGGCATTGTTCCAATCATTTTTCTTCCTCCAGAATTTATGGCAGACTTGGATGCCTGCACTTATTTAGAAACTTTTGTCTCGTAATTGGTAGCCGGCAAGCACAAGCATATAAAGAAAGCTTCTCTTAAGTAGGACTACTTGCTTGCATTTCTGTGTGAAACTAAATGGGCCATTTTTAATTCGTCTTGTATTTTTTTTCTATTTTCCCTAAATAATCTTGGTGAGTGCATATGTCGGACTGAAGTGTAAAGATTAGCATATAACTATAAGAGATTAGAAATGAGAACAACCAAAGAATTGGTTGTTTGCCTGATGTTCCAGTGAAGCTACTTGGCATGCATCATCCTTGCAACTAGGTGGGAAAGCTATTAGCCTACTACTGTTTGTTGCAGGCCAGTAATCCCAAACAACCAACAAGCGCTAATTTCCTAAAGGCATAAGTGCCTGAACGCTAGCAAAGATATAATTGTAAACTGGGACTGAGTGGAGTTACAAGTGCTAACCAAGGTTGTCACGGCGCTCTGGCAAGTCGAGGCGAGCTCGGAGCGCCTGGACGCCTAGTCGACTAGGCGCCCGCCATGGCGATAGTTAGACGATAGTAGTTAGACGATAAATAATACTTTATACGACCGAAAATAGCACAAATAATTCAAATAACCATGTCTTAGGAGGTCTAAATCGGAAGAAATACATTAAAGAAGAGGTCAGTTCGTAATTTTCAGGAATTTTGAGGATCTAATCGCAAAATGACCAAACAAATATCTAACCCTAGCCTCCAGCGCCGCCAGACTTACCGACGCCTCTCCCCCATCTCATCTCTCCCGCTCCCCCTGCCCGTCGCCTCCCCTCCCCGCCGCCTCCTCCCCCCGGCCGCGCCTCCTCTCCCTGGCTGGATCCGCCGCCTCCTCCCACGCCGGATCCGCGCTCCTCCTCCGCGCGGATCCGCGCCTCCTCCCCTACGCCGGATCCGCGCCTCCTCCTCGCGCGCCGGATCCGCCGCCTCCTCGCGCCGGATCGCGCCTCCCTCCCCGCGCCGGATCTGCCGCCTCCCGCCTCCTCCCGCGTCCGGCCTTCCTCCGCGCGCCTCCTCCCACGCCCGTCTGCGCCTCCGCCTCGCCTCCCGTGTCGGCCCTCCTCTCCCCACCGGAGGGGGACGTCGGCGGCGGAAGGAGGCTGGAGATCCACGCCGGCGGCGGGAGCAGGCGAAGATCGGCGTCAACGACGGGAGTAGGCTAGGCGAACGGCCTCGGCGTCTCCCTTCGGCCGCCAGGACGACTTGGCGTCGCCTAGGCGTCGCCTAGGCGACGCCGTGACAACCATGGTGCTAACCACTGTTTAGATGGATATGCTTAGGGAAATTGCTGATTTTTGGGTTAGTTCTTGATCTCTAATTACATGTGGCAGAGTAAACTACATAACTTAATTTCATAACCATGAACTGTTAAGTTCCCTTAATTTTTGCTGGCTACGGAACATTAATCTTATGTTTTCTTGTGATGCAGTCCATTGGATGGATTGGTTACTCTTTGGCAAGTGCAGCCAAAAGGGTAGGTCTCATATTACAAAACTTAAGATTTGCTAACATATGTTGCCAGATGTAAAACCAAAACGGGCAAAAATCTGGTAAATTGTTGTTGTGTTGTACCTGACGTTATAGACTGGTAGTACCATAGTACAAGTTACCTAGGACTTGTTTTGCTTGCCTTAGTGGAACTATAGACACGGAAATTGAACACCGAGTTGGAGCTTTCTCTTGTTAATTCTATCTGTGTTAAGTTGTTTGAACTTTTATAGGAGGATATATTCAAGCTTGTAGGGCTGCCGCTTGTTGAAAATTGCTTGTTGGGGTGCAACAGCTCAATATTTGCCTACGGACAGGTGATTTTTATCTTCATTTAACATTTAAATCTTGTTATAACTGGTACTTGGAAACATTGACTAAGTTCTCTCATTTTTATTTGGTCATCTTGAAAAGACCGGCAGTGGAAAAACGTACACGATGTGGGGCCCTCTCTCTGCACTGTCCGAAGACTCAATGGGCAGCGAGAGGGGACTGACACCCCGCGTTTTTGAGCAGTTATTCTCCTGAATTAAAGAAGTAATGTGATGAATTATTCTAAGTTGCCTTTTCTGTTGCGAGTTTTTCTAAGTTGACGCTGAAGCTTGCTGTTCCATCTGTAGGAACAAGGAAAACATGCAGACAAAGAGCTAACTTACAATTGCATCTGCTCTTTTCTCGAGGCAAGTGCTTTTCTTAGAACCTAGAACATATTGTAGTTCTTCTTGTTTGCAATAGAAAATGTGATCCATCTTGATTATAATGTGCAGATCTACAATGAGCAGATAACTGATTTGCTAGATCCCTTGCTCAAAAATCTTCAGGTGAAAAGCAAATTGCGAAGTTTAGTAGCATAGCCTTTTCATCATATTACTACTATGAGTCATTCATGTGCAGATTAGAGAGGATGTTAGAACTGCTTGTGTTTATGTTGAATCGTTGACAAAGGAGTTTGTTTTCACTATGAAGGATGTAACTCAGTTATTGGTAAAGGTGTGTTTATCTCGATATTGACATCTACAAGATTTACTGATATGTATTTAGTCTCATATACTTGTGCTGATGAACATTGATCCTAATTTCCAACAGAGTTGTATTGGGTACTTATCACTCTCAGATATGAGAACAATGCACATGATACTATTATAGTTAACACTTTAAGATTTTTCTCATCTTTTCACTTAACTGGTAGATACTGTGCCCTGTCTATTATGTGGACAGTGGAGAGGGTTAAATTTACAGGAGTTCTGGTTGTCTTGGAAGACAGTAGTATTATCTCGAAAGCTTTATATGGCAATTACTTGATTTACAGATGCTGCATAGTTTTTGTTTCTGCAAAATTTGATCACAATAGTTGCATGCTTATTTCTTCAAAATTGAAGTTGAACTTTGATTAAACACAGCATATTCTGTCTTAATTTGATGTTGAACTTTGATTTTATTATGAATGGTGCAGGGCCTCGCAAATCGGAGAACGGGATCAACAAGTGCGAATGCAGATAGCTCACGTTCGCACTGTGTCTTTACGTGTGTCATTAAGTCTGAATTAAAGGTAGTTCTTGAATTTGGGTTTCTCTTACATTATAATTTTGTTCATACTATTTCCTACCTTTAACTTTTATTTGGTACTTGCTAAGAAGCAAAGTAGAATTGTAACTGTGAGATGCAATAAGTGTTCCTGCCCTTATGATTTTGGTGGGATGACCCCATTGTCATCACAAAATAAGTCATGAGGGACTGAAGAACAGTTTTGATGACTATTTCCTTAAACATTGGATAATGTGTAAACTTCATTGCAAAGTTGTCCTTTTTCTTTCCATAGCAATATGTAAAACATATTAAATAAATTTAATCGGCATGGGATGGCAGTTGGCACTGCATACATTCCTCATGGTGGAAGTTACCTCCTAAGATGCTGCAAGCAATTGAGCTACACTGTAGTTGTCATTTCTGAAGTCTTGAGTCATGATTTTCACTTTTCTAGCTTTCTTAAACATTCTTCTGGTAAGCCAATTTCTGATAACAAGCTAAAGAAACATATAAACTTCAACAGGGGCACTCGGGTCTAACACGTTAATTTGCTGTTACTTTCTATTGCAGGTTGATTTTCACTGGAATAAACTTGAAGAGAACCTGTTTTTCGTGCATCATAACTTCATGAAGAAATATTTGATTTTTCATTTTTGCAATTCCATATAATTCTGTATCGAGTAAGCCAGTTTTGTTGTTTTAGAATTCAGGATATACACTACAGCAGATTCAGATTTCATAATTTAGAACCAAAGTTCCAGCCTTTTTGCAGTTTCTTCCACTCCCTTTTCCCTATCTTGCTTTAATATTATCAAGAATTTAAGATGTAGCTCTTGCGTGCATGGTTAGCGGTAAAACATATATTAGTTACCTAGGAACTTAATGCCTTTTGTTCAAAACATCCATCTTCATCTTCATCTTACTCTTTTCTTTTTTAGAAAAAATATTTATACTGTATATATTATATTGCACCTTTTAACTGTTTTTGCTTGCAGACCGCAGTTGTTCCGCTAGGAGAGGAAGAATTGCATTTAGTGGCAATGACATCCGGGAGAAATTTGACGAATCATGCATGTTTCTGGGGCTATAAAGCACGATTTGGTTTGTATAATTCGTGCTTTGACTATGTTAAATCTTCAGTGCCTTGGTATCGTGTTTGACCTTGATGAGACATTGATTGTCGCCAATACTACACGGTCTTTTGAGGACAGAATTGATGCATTTCAAAGAAAGCTGAGTAATGAAACTGATCCACAGCGCATAAATGGTATGTTAGTAGAGATCAAGAGGTACCAAGATGATAGGTCTATCCTAAAGCAGTATATAGAAGGTGATCAGGTCTATGACGATGGAAAATTGTATAAAGTGCAACCCGAGGTTGTTCCACCATTGTCGATAACCATCAACCAATAACACGCCCGATTATAAGATTACAAGATATAAACATTATCTTGACAAGAATAAATCTTTCGGTATGTGATTCATTGCTTGATTCAGCTTTGCACCTGTTGTTAACATCATATCTTCATCAGCAAATAGATGCACTATAATTCCAGTTTATGTTATGATGTCTATTTGAGTTATGATGTCTATTTGAATTTTCCTTGTACATCAGGACTCCTAAGGGTCTTATATTTGTACTACTAGCTGAATGCCCGTACATTGCTACGGATTTTAAAATTTTATTATACTACGTGTTCTAAAACTAACGGGTGGTAAAATTTGTTGGAACATGCATACAAATATGTTCTAATTTTTTAAAATCCGTAGCAACGCACGGGCATTCAGCTAGTTTTTTTTAAAAAAGGAGTTGAACTTGTGGACCAATGGTTCTAAACTTTCTCAGAGAACTCAAGTTAGTTTTGTACACCTCAACCCCACACTACTACAGAAATCCACATTACGGGCGGTTGAAGCGTCATCACGAGGCGGTTTTACGGCCGTGCAAATTATGGGTCGATGATAATCAGTTATCACGAGCGGTTTTCGGCAACCGCTCGCGATTATTCGATATCACAGAGCGGTTTTAATGAAAAACCGTCGCGATTACCGAATATCACGAGACGGTTTTCCTTAAAACCGCGTGATTATCCGATATCACGACGATTTTTCATTAACAACCGCTCGTGATATCGGATAATCACAGACGGTTTTTAATGAAAAACCGTCTGTGATATCTGGTAATCACAGACGATTTTTCATTAAAAACCGTCTGTGATATTCCTTCCCCCTAACAGAATCTATTTCTGTTTATTGGCTAGCCTCAGGAAATGCTAGCCATGCCCTCTGAAACAAGCAGATAATCACAGACAAAAAACATACAATTCACACATCACATTTCCTTTCAGATACATTTCACAGACATAAAACATCCAATTGACATCGCACTTCATTTCACAAACATAAAGCATGCATCCATTTCGCAAATCGATTAATTGAATTGAAATGAAATATCCATTAACAAATGCACAGTTAGAAAATGTCTACACTGCATTTGCACCTAGTGATAAGACTAATAAGAAATCATGGTGCGCAGTAGAACCGTCCTCCTGGCTTTATGACTTGAGTAATCAAAAAGTACGCCAACTCTCCTTGAATCCCTCGAAAATGAGACTGTTTCAATGCAGTTGACGGGATGGACGCAACCTGTCGATAGGAATATCAATGTGCGTATATATGTAACGTGATAAGTATGAAGTAATGATGGGAAGAGTGACAAACCTTGGAATTGGTGAGCGTCGAGGAATCGAGGAGTAGTTCCATATGTTGGCAAACGTAGAATCCACATGTGTTGCCCGGCTCCTGCTGGTGGCACTGCAAAAAATGGAATGTGTTAGTTCAAGAGGCATTAGTACCAACTGTTGCATAGGATTAATTAATGTGAAATAGCGAATACCTTAAAATCTCGAACATGTGTCAGCAGGCCGTTGGCCCCGCGCTTCGATTCACCTCCCATGTCAATGTACGTCGCGAATGCCCTACGAAATTCGAAAAAGTTAACCTTAATCATTCGGAAGGAAAGAAAGAGTACAATGTAGATATGTATGGGGAATATGTGCTTACCTATCGATTACTTGGCTGACAACTGTGAAGTCCATTTTATTCTTACTTAGGGAATCAAGGTAATATACCTTGTTCCATTTTGGTACAATTACTATTAAAATCCAATGAAAATTCTGATGGAAGGGCATAAATACATATTCCTTCTTGACGCAACCCAGCAGTCCTGCTGTAATGTACCTCTCGACGAGGGGTGTATCCTGGTCGATGGTCTCCTTGGCGACCACATGTGGGTCCAAGAAACCAGCCGGTGAGTTGGATAATCTAGCTTTAGTCAGCATGTGCCTATATATAGACACACGATAGCAACAAATTAGATATGGCATTTATCGGTATGACATTAACGGAGACTGTGATTGTACACACTTACAGCGTCCAGCATCGAATGAGTGAGATGTCAAGAGCGTTGAGCGTGAACAGATCGAATAAATCCTCAAAGGCGACCACGAACATACACTCTTGAAGACTGTGGTGTAAATCTTCCGACGTGAATTTGACAGTGAAACTTGAAGTCCGTTCTCCCTCTAGATTATTGGACTGCTGCATATACCACGTGTGCAATTGCACGCAACTATGTGGTAGCTTTCGGAGGTCTTTTTGCTCGAGTAATGGCTGGCCAAGCACGAATTTGCGGGCCAAAGGATGGTACGGAATATCATCCTTGGTCTTCTTTGCTTTGCCCTTGCTGGCCTTGCTGCCTCGGCTATAGGTCGACTTTGAAGGTAGCAGCGGTGCATGTTGCTCTGGCGACAGGTCTAGTAATGGAGATGGCACCAGTGCAGTATCCGGTGATGGAACCGACTGGTCTTGTAATGGTCCTGCCACCGGTGAAGAAGCCTCCAGGGAGATGTCGTTTTTGGGCCACTGGGTGAATATTCCAATGGCCTGTCCTAAAGTCATGATCTCGTCGTTGGGGGGCTTCGGTAGCGGGACCACCTCAAAATTGACACACACGCCATCCACATTAACTTTGCGAAGCCTGGCGCTAAAGCTTGAGCGTGCACCATGACCCCAATACCAGACGAATATGCCTAGCCCCAAGCAGCGTACAAGGGAATGGAGCCATATCTCACTTGGAGCCTGCAGTTCGTAGGCTCCTACATAACGATACAAAATTAGCTACTCGAATAGGCCTACCAATTGAGCAAGCATTCGAGAGGTAATAATTATTACCAGGATGTCGTCCACAGGAAATTTGGAGTGGGTTTGCGTCGGATTGGACGCACAGCTACTCGGACGGTGCTGCGGGCTAGCTACAGGAGCGGCGGTAGGAACCTGCTGACTTTCAGTTTGTTTCCGCACTTCATCTCTTATTACACCAGCCAGCTCACCCATTAGCTCATCTCTAAGCTCATCTCTAAGAGATTCCTTGATCTCTTCTCGTAGCTGTGCGTCACGCTCGGTTTTGTTTCTCTTCCTACGCCGATACATTCCCGACTCATCTTGGAAACCATGTTTCCAAGGAACGTAAAGCCCGAGGCCTCTCGTACGACCCGGGTGCTCCTTGTTTCCCAGGGACACGGAGAGCATATCATTCTCCCTTGTTCCCTGGAATGATCCCAGGGTAGATTCAAAACTCAGCTCTTCCTGCAAGAGCACGGCATGTCATTTCAATTCGTACGAAGTTGTGGAGTAATTATAAGCTGCGTAGTTCGATCGATATCTTACCAGGCGCTGGGACACTTGCTGGTGCGCAGGTTTCGAAAGAGACGCCCCCGATGTCGTTGTAGATGACCTTGCTCTAAGCCAATTTCGAGCGCGGTCATCCGGGATATTGGAAAACGGCGGGCGATGTCTGTGCGTTGCCACTCATCCTCCAAGCTCCATCGGGATTTTACCCGCATACCCACCGTGCCAAGTGCGTGGGGTGTGTGTTTTGCACTGGAGGGCCTTGTGCGCCACACTTGTACTTTTGAACTCTTCGGTCGTTTTCATCGCCTTGAACTCTTCCCATTGTGGTTCCAGGAATGGGTATTTATGAACAGGCGTTTCGTCCGTCTCCACGTATTTCTTAACAAGCGTGCTCTTGAAGTTCTTCCATGCTTTGCACGCCGCTTGGTAGGTTTGTTGTTGCACAGCCTCTAGGTGTTCTTCTGGGAACTCGAACGATGCCAAAATTTCAGTCCACAGCTCTTGTTTCCGAGTGTTAGGCACGTTCTTCCACGAATTGTATGTGATCTCAATTCGTTCTCGTGCAACTATTCCGACCATGGTTCGGAATGCGTTTACCGCTTTTTTAGGAAGGATAGGGACCCCGATCGTTTATCATTGTGATGGTCTGTCGGCTCTCAGGCTTCTTTGATAGCCCTCTTCCTTGGCGTCTTGATGTTGGAGCGGACGCCTCCGGCGATGATGTTGAAGAATGCGCGGGTGACATGTTGCTCATTTAATTTTGTGGGTCTATTAAGATAAGATGAGAAAGTGATCATATTGAATTGGAAGAGAGGAGTAGAGGGGAGGGGGAGAAGGGAGGGGGTGATATGGACATAGAGAGAGGGTGATGTGCCTATCTTAGCACCTACTTTCCCTAAACAAAGTTCTATGAAGCAAATGACACAAACTAGAGTATCCCGTTCATTGAACGGGAATTCTAGAATGTGTCACTTGCTTCATGCCCCTTGAAGGTCTATGTGGCATATACTATTACTACAAGGTCTCTAAACAAAGTTCTATGAAGCAAATGACACAAACTAGTGTACCAGGTTCATTGAACCCGATACATTAGAGTGTGTCACTTGCTTCAGGCCCTTTGAAGGTCTATGTGGCATATACTATTACTACAAGGTCTCTAAACAAAGTTCTATGAAGAAAATCACATAAACTAGTGTTTTAAGGTCATTGAACCGGATACACTAGAATGCGTTACTTGCTTCATGCCCTTTGATCATATACTAGCTCTTCCTTGATTGGTTAATTTGTGCTCTCAAATTGTGGGATTCAGCATGCATATATTCAGACAGCAGTATTCATACAGATCAAGACCATACAAGTTAACTTTGCCCAATAATTCAGTCTTTTAACTTGTCAAGATTAAATCCTAACAGATCAATTTAATAACATGCTATAACCTGAAAACTGCATGAACCGACAGCTATTAGAGCTCAAACACTGAATGAACCAATCTCAGTATATGATTTTATCATCATCGAGCAACTGTAAATCCCACAACTGTAAATCCCACAGGCAATCTCAGTAAGCATAACAAACTTGAATATACAGTATGAAGCATCAACCATAACCCTAAGTATGAAGCATGAAACATCAACCCTAAACCCTAACAGTAAGCATAACAACCATGAATATACAGTAAGCATATACCATAACAGTAAGCATCAAGCATCAACCATAACCCTAAGTATGAAGCATCAAGCATCAACCATAACCCTAAACCCTAACAGTAAGCATGAAGCTCGGGGAGGGATTTGATGACCTTAGGGTTTTGGTGACGGAGGAGGAGGAGGCGGGGACGGAGGAGGAGGAGGAGGCGGCGGCGACGGAGGAGGAGGAGGCGGCGGCGACGGAGGAGGAGGAGGTGACGGGCTCGGGGAGGCGGCGACGGAGGAGGAGGCGGCGACGAGTTCGGGGAGGCGGCGACGGAGGAGGAGGCGGCGGCGGAGGAAGAGGAGGCTGCGGCGACGTCTTCGTCCGGGGAGGCGGCCGGTGAGGGCTCGGGGAGGCGGCGGCGACGACGGGCTCGGGATTTAGATCTAGATCGAATAGCTGCAGCGCACACGGGAAACGCTAGCGAGAGGGTATATATATGGAGATTATCACAGACGGTTTTGCGCTTAGAACCGTCTGTGATATCATTTCACAGACGTTTCGAAACCTAGAACCGTCTGTGATAGTGCTAATCACAGACGGTTTTAAACTTAGAACCGTCTGTGATAGTGGACTATCACAGACGGTTTTAAACTTAGAACCGTCTGTGATAGTTTACTATCACAGACGGTTTTAAACGTAGAACCGTCTGTGATATTATATCACAGACGGTTCTAAGTTTAGAACCGTCTGTGATAAGCCTCTGCCGGCTGTTGTCATTACGACAACACCAATAACTCACAGCTGCATTCATATCAACCACCAAACAGCTGCATTAATTCATATCAACCACCAAACAGCTGCATTCATATACAACACCAACCAGCTGCATTCATACAGTGTATTTCTTGGTACATTTTGTCATTCTCAAATACATCACACTGCAGCATTGTTCTATACATATATAAATGCATGCCAATTCAATGTACATCACACATATACATTTTCACATATACATTTTGTCACACATTTTCACATATACATCTCAAAATTGACTACATCAGACATTTTTCACATATACATCTCAAAATTGGCTACATCACACATTATCACTTATACATCTCAAAATTGTCACACATTTTCACATATACATTCTTATTGTACTTGCTTATTTCCTTTAAAAATTAGCCCTTCATCATGATCAATGCGTACGTAACTAGTTTCGTCACGTTGTTCATCGTCGACCCTTATGCCATTTCCAAAAGGAGGTAACTCGTCAAATTGATTGTATTCCTCCTCGTCCACTACATTCTCCACTCCGACAATTCTCCTTTTTCCATGAAGAACTACATGGCGTTTCTTATTTGCCGGGTCGGTTACATAGAAAACTTGAACAACTTGATTGGCGAGTACGAATGGTTCGTCTTTGTACCCGACACGTTGTAGGTCCACGGTCGTGACACCGTACTTGTCAACCTTCACCTGTGGGAGATGCACCCAACGGCAGCGAAATAAGGGGATCTTGAAAACCACATAGTCGAGCTCCCAAATCTCTTCTATGAAGCCATAGTACGAGTTTCTCGACCCATCGGTCTGAATGCATCTATCACGGACACCGCTGTTACGGTTGGTGCTCTTGACATCCCGAGGCTGCGTATAGAATGTGTATCCATTTATGTCATATCCTTGCCATGTCACAACTGTAAATGTCGGCCCTTTTGCCAACCATGTCGCGTCTCACTCGGCGAGCTCCTAGCGATTTGCTCCTTCAACCATTGGTTGAACCAACGGTTGTGTTGCCTCATGATCCAAACATCCGCCGCTCTGGATTACATTGCGAAGCACACCTTGTCTTTGGTCCACATAAGGCGCCACTTGGTCATGTGTTGCAACACCGTGAAATGGGCTTGAGTATACGTGTCCATATCTGGAGTGATTGCTTTCCTTCCGATAGTTCCGAGACCCTTCACCTCCCCTCATGACGAGATTGAGGACACCTATCGGTTGAATCGAGCCATATAATCGACACAAAACTCAATGACCTCTTCGCTTGCATAACCTTCGACAATGCTGCCCTCCACGAGAACGATTCCGCACGTAGGACTTGAGAATTCCATGAACCTCTCAAATGGGTACATGCTACGAGGAATACGGGCCCGCACATTTTATCTCCCACACAACGTGAACAATGAGATGGACCATGATATCGAAAAATGAAGGAGGGAAATACATTTGAGGTGACATAGAGTCATCACCACCTCGTCTGCAGAGCATCTAGTCCGTCGGGATCGATGACCTTACGAGCAATTGTGTTAAAGAAATAACATAGCCTCATGATTGTCTCTCGGACTTTGATCGGCAAAATATTTCTAATTGCAATAGGGAGCATCGTGTCATCAAGCACATGACAATCATGAGACTTCATGCCATTTAACTTCAAATCTTGCATCGAAACAAGTTTCTTCACGTTGTCGAGTAACTAGGCGGAACTTTGACACCATGCAAGCATCGCACGATTCTGTTTTCTCGGCCTTCGATGAGTGTAACACGCGGGGAAGGTACGTTCGTCCATTATCGGTGCATGTCGGTGCTAACTCGGGCACGATGTCCATGTCGACCAAGTCAAGCGTGCGTTGGCGCCGTCCTTTGTTTTATCACGGATGTTCAGAAGAGACCAATCAGGCGCCGCACACATTCTTTTCTACGTGCATGGCGTCGATGCGGTGCCGAACATCTAGGTACTCCCAATAAGGTAAGTCCCAAAATATTGATCTCTTCTTCCGGTGTTCTTCTCATGAGCCCTCAATTTACGTCCCTTTCCGAGGACAACATCTAAATCCTTAACCATATCATAAACCTCGTGTCCCCTTAAATGCCTTGGAGCTGAACCGTCCTCCTTCTCTCCGTCAAATTGTTTCTTCATCTTGCGGTATGGGTGAGCCCTCAGGAAGGAACCGTCGGTGGCGCATGTAGACGGTTTTGCGTGAGTGTCTCGACCACACACTCTCGGTGACATCTAAGCAGTGAGTACAAGCTTTGGCACCTTTTGTACTATGGCGATAGGTTACCAAGGGCGGGATAATCATTTATGGTACAGAACAATAAGGAGCGCAGAGTGAAGTTCTCTCGTTTGTATGCATCCCATACTGCACCCTTCGTTCCACAAGTACTTTTAGATCTTCCACCAACGGTGCTAGGAACACATCGATATCATTCCCAGTTGTTTTGGCCCTTGGATAAGTATCGACAACAAAATGTACTTTCGCTTCATACACAACCAAGGAGGAAGGTTATAGATGCAGAGTCACGGGCCATGTGCTATGTCGTTTGCTCATGCTCTATGAAAGGATTCATTCCATCTGCACTCACCCAAACCTTATATTCCTTGGTTCTGCACCGAACTCGCAAAACTCCTATCGATGTTTCTCCACTGCGCGGAATCAGCAAGGTGTCTTATCATTCCATCCTTTTGCGCTCCTCCGAGTGCCAACGCAGTGATTGTGCCTCCTTTGGATTTGCAAAAACCTTTTCAAACGGGAATTATAGGAAAATACCATGCCACCTTAGCGGAGGTCCTTTCTTCGTCTCTGTTCCTCGCCATCATCGATTGATTGTTACGTTTGTATCGGGATGCGTTGCACACGGACATACATGCATGTTTGCATACTCTTTACGGTAGAGGATACGATCGTTCGAGCATGCATGTATTCTTTCTACTTCCATTCCCAACGGACAAAGAACCTTCTTGGCTTTATACGTGGTTTTAGGCAACTCATTTCCCTCCGGAAGCATGTCCGCTAAAAGTCCTAGCAGCGCCGTGAAACTCTTGTCGGACCAACCGTTGCTTGCCTTCAATTTCAACAGTTCAAGCACGGCCGACAACCTCGTGTACTTGCAGCCCGTGTACAAAGGTTTCTCTGAGTCCTCCATCAAGCGCGAATTTAACATACTCTCTCATCATAGTTCTCTTCTACATCGCAAGCATCGATCTAGATTATCATCGTGCAACCTATCCGAATCGAGCCACAATCGACATCAACCGGCGGCATGTCATTCACTTCACCGGCGATGTCATCCGGGGGCATATCATTCACTTCACCGGCGATGTCATCCGGGGGCATATCATTCACTTCACCGGCGATGTCATCCGGCGGCATATGATCATTCACTTCGCCATGACTGGTCCAACACGTATAATCCTTTTGAAACCCTCCGAATCAAGTGCGCTACAATTTGCCTCGGTTCTTAAACATCTTCAAATTCTCGATCGATGCATGGACAGCACATATATTCCACCCCCTTATTCAACATATCCTCCTCGGCGGCTCTTATAAAAGCAGAAACGCCATTAATGTACTCTTCACTCACACGGCTCGCAGCATACATCCAGCTTCGGTCCTACGTTACGTACATATATAACAACTTAGTATTAAAATCTAGATTAACTAATTATAACTACATATATACGGGCCACATTTATTATATTGAGACTTAATTTGCTAGCTCAATCCATATTACAAACACAACAGCTATTATATAACCAACAATTTTGCAAATTAACCATCTTCCATAACCACTAATGGATTACTTAGACCTAAATTGTAATGCAATTAAAGAAAAAATAAATTTCATTACTAACCATATCTAGAGCAACCAGGAAGGACTGAATATTCAAAGCTCAATCTCTGCCTCTTGCCACCAAATTAACTGGCCTGAAATCGCCTAGCTTCCTCCCGAGTGAAAAAGTGCGCAGCGATGGCTAGATGCGGATCGAAATGAAGACAGATGCGGTGCGAGCGGCGCAATAAATGCCTTAGCCATTATCACGAGCGGTTTTAACTAAAACCGTCAGGAATATCCTGACGGTTTTTAGTTAAAACCGTGCGTGATAATTCACTATCCTGACGGTTTTCATTAATAACAAATGCAGCGATAATCTGAGATTATCACGAGCGGTTTTAATACTGCACCGTCTGTGATACTTCGTAATAACACTTTGTGATAATCCATTTTCCCGCCACAAATACCACAGACGGCCTCCTAATTACAACCGTCTGTAATAGTGTTCATCAGAGACGGTTTCACAAAACCATCTGTGATGAGGCGTCTACTATGAGGCTTTCTGTAGTAGTGCCACCTCTACAGATGAACAATAAAAAGATCTTCATAGGATTTTATGAGTGGGTTTAGTCAGGTTTTGGCTTTGACTTACCGGTTCTTGCTATAGTAACTAGTTTTTAAATGGTATATTTTTTCAAAGTAAAGTCTACAGGTAGATTGTAGTGTATACTGTACCGAGCTCAGTTATACAGACCAAAATCATATGATACTATTTTTCTCTGCATACTGCCTCTCATGAATAGTTAGAATTCAAAAATCATAAACCAAAAATCAAAACCACAGCCTAAAAAAATTCACCCATTTGTACTGCTTTCCTGCAAAATCGCCGCGGAATATGTGTTCGAAACAACTCTAGGTGAATGAGCTATGAACGGCATGGGATTTAATTTGATCATCAGCTTCCTCTGGATGGACAAATAATAAACATGTGGGATGTGGCCTTAAAGGTATATAATCCAATCAAAGACCAATCAAAGACAATTACATCCAAGACCAGCTAAAAGTGACTGAGGTGAAAGAACAGATCAGAGAACGGAAACTAGACAACCAGGCCTCCTTTTCAACTTAAGTCATTTCTAAGTTTTCTACAGGAACTAAGTTTTAAATAAAATATCTTTTTAAAACGAAGTTTATAAGTTAATTATAGTATACACTACAATAACTTTATTTATATCAGCCAAAACTACATATAAATTTTTATTATTCTATATTTTCTCTCATAAGCTGTCTAAATGCCAAAAACTATAAACGAAAGAAAAAAAAAGACCATTCGTCTAGCTGAATTTTCAATTTGCGACCGGATCACGACGGATCGTTTCCATCTAGATGCAATGTCACCCACCAGGCAATTAAGTCGACATTGAATTATTTGGCGTTCATGATGAGGACTGGTTGATTGGACCATGGACGATGAGGACTGGTTCAATTAAGTCGACAATGTCACGATTAGGATGTGTTTTGATTAGGAGAATAAAGTGGGATGGGACGGTTCTTACACGATGCGCGCAGGCATGGTCTCAACCTCCCACAATCGTATAGCTCCACATGGTTTCGAGTTTTTGGGTGATATGGCGGTGTTACAAGAGGTAATCTTTTGTAGAGGTAATTTTATATGTTTCAAATTTTATTCAAAAATTTATATAATTCATATATTTTAATAAATTTTTGAGTAAAATTCGGAATAGATAAAATTATGAAAAAATATACAATCAAGTACGTTGTGTCGGGAGGCTTCACAAAAATTTATAATTTTTTAAGCTGGTTTGCTATATGTAAAAATTACTACAAGCAATACACCTAAATGAATTCGCTAGTCATGAATTAACACGACTAATTGGCCACCACACGGTGACCGTGTAGGAGGGGAGGCCACTGCACGGTGGCTGTGTGGGAGTTGCCACCACCTCACGGTGGCCATGCGGCCAGGCACATGCTGGTCGTGAGGCGCTTCCGCATAGTGGCTGTGCGGACTTTCTATTAAATCTGCTATTTCTACATAGTAAACATTACTTTTATAATTAACACTTGTAATAGTACCAAATTGGGCAAAAACTCCATGGTTTCAACCTCACACCAACAAATATCGTATAACTTAGAGGATGAGTATCTTTTTCACTGAGGTGAAGAATAATCACCTAAATTTTGAAACAATCTCAAAAATTTCAAAAGATGGCAAATTTCTTGAAAATCCACCTTCCTCTTTGATCTTTCCGCCTCCTCCCTTTTGTTGGCGCCTCCCTGGAACCACTACTACAAAAAAGGTCATCATAGACGGTTCAAAACTGTCATCACAGATGGTTTTTTGAATTTATGCATTAGTGATAATCAGAGGTTATCACAGATGGTTTGTGAGCCGTCTATGATAAATACATCACAGCCAGTTTGTAACTAGAACCGTCTGTGAAGAACACTATCATAGATGGTTTGAACCAAAAACTATCTATGATACTCACACATCACAGATGGCTCTAGCTACCAACCATCTATGATATGTGAGTATCATAGGCGGTTGGTTCTCCACCACAGACGGTTTCTGGTTCGAGCCGTCTGTGATAATTCTTTATAAACGGTTTATACCACAAAACCGTTTTTGATAGTTCATTCTATACCTTTTTTTCTATTTTTCGGCTAGCCTCAGGAAATGTGAACTATATCATTTGAAAACAAGCTAATACAGCAACAAACACAACAACACATTCTATTTCCATTAAGATTAGAATCCACCATTACAACATCACAAGATATTGAATAGGTTACACATAGCACTGCATACACAATAGGACACTTACAATTTTACAAAAATAAGGTTCATGGTTACAAATTTAGAAAGATGCTTACACTACAAAAAACTTCATACTAACGCAAGCTAGACTTACACATCTTTCATTAGACTACATTCTAAAACAAGTGGTGTAGGACTACCGACCACAAAGTTTATGACTATCGACTGCCAATTCTACGACTATCAACCGCGAAGCCTACGACTATCGACCACGAAGCCTACGACTATCGACCGCCGACCAGGTACTAAAGCTACGACCGCCCTATGGTTGTTCTGCTGTCCTCGAACATTTGCCGACCAGACTATTCAACACAAGGACGATCGGACCGGCCAATTAGACCATTCAAGCAAACTGTGAATACTCTAGAACATGTAGGCCAGACTAACTCGTAAACCAGGAAGTCATCAGACAGTGATCTTGTATGAAACTTCTCAAAAACCAAACTCAACCTTCACAAATACTCTAATCCAAAAGTCAATTACTCATCACAACCATAGGGTAACCTCCACATGGTCTCATAGAGCCCTTGTTGGTTTTTAATTGCCTTTTGTGTTCCCTTCTTTCCTTCATTCTTCTTGCTTCATTTTGGTTGTAAGGATGAGTAATTGGTGGAATAAAGTCATCTTGGATGGATCCTAAATCTATCAACCGAAGTTGAAAGTTTTACCTGGATTTCTTCTCCTTTTGTTCTAGTTAAATCCCTTAGTTTTCATGCACCAAATTTTGATTTTTGGTATTGTTTTTGGTGTTAATACACTACTACAGAAAACCATATTACAGATGGTTCAGAAACATCATCACAGACGGTTTTGTGAGCCGTCTGAATTTATGGGTCAGTAATGATACGAGGTCATCACAGATGGCTTTCGAACCGTCTATGATGCAAATATCACAGACGGTTTTTAACTAAAAACCATATGTGATTATCAACTAGCACAAACAGTTTTTAGTTAAAAACCGTCTGTGATTATCAATAGCACAGACGATTTTTAGTTAAAAACCATCTGTGCTATTCCCTTCTACCCCTAAATCTATTTCTGTTTATTGGCTAGCCTCAGGAAATGCTAACCATGCCATCTGAAACAAGCAGATCAACATGTACATGTATACATCCAATTCACATCTCAATTCATTTCACAAATATAAAACTCATATTTGGAGTGATTGCTTTCTTTCCAATAGTTCCGATACCCTTCAGCCTCCCCTCATGACGAGATTGAGGCACACCTATAGGTTGAATCTGAGCCATATAATCGACACAAACTCAATGACCTCTTCACTTGCATAACCTTCGACGATGCAGCTCTCCGGCCAAGATCAATTTCATACATAGGACTTGAGAATTCCCATTAACCTCTCAAATGGGTACATGCTACGTAGGAATACGGGCCCACACATTTTTATCTCCCACACAACGTGAACAATGAGATGGATAATGATATTGAAAAACAAAGGAGGGAAATACATCTCAATATGACATAGAGTCATCACCACCTCATCCTGCAGAACATCTAGTCCTTCGGGATCGATGACCATCTGAGCAATTGTGTTAAAGAAATAACATAGCCTCGTGATTGTCTCTCGGACTTTGATCGGCAAAATATTTCTAATTTCAATAGGGAGCATCTGTGTCATCAGCACATGACAATCATGAGACTTCATGCCATTTAACTTCAAATCTTGCATTGAAACAAGTTTCTTCATCTTGCCGGAGTAACCAGACGGAACTTTAACACCATGCAAGCACTGGCACAGTTCTATTTTCTCGACCTTGGATACAGTGTAACACACAGGAGGAAAGTATGTCCGTCCATTATCTATTTTTGTCGGTGCTAACTCAGACCTAATGTCCATATCAGCCAAGTCAAGCCGTGCGTGCATGATGTCGATGCAGTGTCGAACATCTAGGTACTCCGATAAGATAAGTCTCAAAATATTGATCTCTTCTTCGACATGTTCTTCTCCTGAGCCCTCAATTTATGTCCTTTTCAAGGACAACAAAATCTAACAGATCATGATGACAGGGAGAACTAATAGGAGACTGCTAGAGAACTAACAGGATGACAAGGATCAGGGAACTGAACTGATCTAACACAGAGACCAAAAAATAACCACTGAACTGATCTAACACAAGGATCAGCAGGAACGAAATAGCCATGTAACCAATGAACATAGAGATACATATGAATGACTCATTTTCAAAATTCACATATATATTACACATTTTCACATATACATAATTGCAAATTCACAAATACATCACACATATGCATTGTTATATACATAAATACAAATTCACAAATACATCACATACATGCATTGTTATATACATAAATGCAAATGCCCACATATACATCATATACATACATTGTTATATACATAAATGCAAATGCCCACATATATATCGCACTTTCTCATTCCACTTGCTTATTTCGTTTAAAAATTAGCCCTTCATGATAATCAATGTGTATGTAACAAGTTTCGTCATGTTGTTCGTCGTCGACCCTTATGCCATTTCCAAAAGGAGGTAACTCGTCAAATTGATTGTATATGTCCTTGTCCACTACATTCTCTACTCCGACAATTCTCCTTTTTCCATTAACAACTACATGACGCTTCTTGTTTGCCGGATCGGTTACATAGAAAACTTGAACAACTTGATTAGCGAGTACGAATGGTTCGTCTTTGTATCCGACACATTGGAGGTCCACGGTAGTGACACCGTACTTGTCAACCTTCACCTATGGGAGATGCACCCAATGACACCGAAATAAGGGGATCTTGAAAACCACGTAGTCGAGCTCTCAAATCTCTTCTATGAACCCATAGTACGAGTTTCTCAACCCATCGGTACTGAGCACATCTATGCGGACACCGCTGTTCTAGTTAGTGCTCTTTACATTCTGAGCCTGTGTATAGAATGTGTACCCATTTATGTCATATCCTTGCCATGTCACAACTGTAAATATTGGCCCTTTTGCCAACCATGTCAGCATCTCACTTGGCGAGCTTCTAGCGATTTGCTTCTTCAACCATTGGTTGAACCGACTGTTGTGTAGCCTAATGATTCAACATCCGATCACTCCGGATTTTATTGCTGAAGCACATCCTTGTGCTGGTCGACATAAGGTGCCACTTTAGTCATGTGTTGCAAGACCGTGAAATGGGCAAAAACCGAAAGAGGGAAATACATCTCAAGATGACATAGAATCATCACCACCTCATCCTGCAGAGCATCTAGTCCTACGAGATCGATGACCTTCTGAGAAATTGTGTTAAAAAAATAACATAGCCTCATGATTGTCTCTCGGACTTTGATCGGCAAAATATTTCTAATTACAATAGGTAACATCTGTGTCATTAGCACATGACAATCATTAGACTTCATGCCATTTAACTTTAAATCTTACATCGAAACAAGTTTCTTCATGTTGCTAGAGTAACCAGACGAAACTTTGACACCATGCAAACACTGGCACAGTTCTGTTTCCTCGACCTTGGATAGAGTGTAACACACAGGGGGAAGGTACGTTTCTCCATTATCTATTTTCGATGCTAACTCAGGTCTGATGTCCATATCAGCCAAGTCAAGCCGTGTGTTGACGCTGTCCTTTGTTTTATTATGAATGTTCAGTAAGAGACTAATCAAGCTATCACATACATTCTTTTCTACGTGCATGACGTCGAAGCAGTGTCGAACATCTAGGTACTCCCAATAAGGTAAATCTCAAAATATTGATCTCTTCTTCCAGACGTTCTTCTCATGAGCCCTCAATTTACGTCCCTTTCCGAGGACAACATCTAAATCCTTAACCATATTATAAACCTATTTTCCCCTTAAATACCTTGGAGCTGAGCCGTCCTCCTCTATGTCAAATTGTTTCTTAATCTTGCGTTATGGGTGAGCCCTCCGAAGGAACTGGCGGTGACGCATGTACACGGTTTTGCATGAGTTTTTCAGCCGTACACTCTCGGTACCATCTAAATAGTGAGTACAAGCTTTGGCACCTTTTATACTCTGGCCCGACAGGTTAGTAAGAGTAGGATAATCATTTATGGTGCAGAACAATAAGGAGCGTAAAGTGAAGTTCTCTCATTTATATGCATCCCATACCTGTACCCCTTCGTTCTATAGTACTTTTAGATCTTCCACCAACGGTGCTAGGTACACATCAATATCATTCCCAGGTTACTTTGGGCCTTGGATAAGTATCGACAGCAAAATATACTTTCGCTTCATACACAACCAAGGAGGAAGGTTATAGATGCAGAGAGTCACGGGCCAAGTGCTATGTCAGCTACTCATGCTACTGAAAGGATTCATTCCATCTGTACTCACTTCAAACATTATATTCCTTAGTTCTGCACCGAAGTCTGTAAAACTCCTATCAATATTTCTCCACTGGGCAGAATCAGCTAGGTGTATTATCATTTCATCCTTTTGCGCTCCTCCGAGTGCCAACGCAGCAGTTTTGCCTCCTTTGGATTTGCAAAAAACCGTTTCAAACAGAGAATTATAGGAAAATACCATACCACCTTAGCAAGAGGTCCTTTCTTCACCTCTGTTCCCTCACCGTCATCTGATTGATTGTTACGTTTGTATCAGGATGTGTTGTACACCGGACATATATGCATGTTTGCATACTCTTTACGGTAGAGGATACAGTCGTTCGGACATGCATGTATTCTTTCTACTTCCATTCCCAATGGACAAAAAACCTTCTTAGCTTTATACGTGGTTTTAGTCAACTCATTTACCTCCGGAAGCATGTCTGCTAAAAGACCTAGCAACACCATGAAACTCTTGTCGGACCAATCGTTGCTTGCTTTCAATTTCAACAGTTCAAGCATGGTCGACAACCTCGTGTACTTTGACCTGCAGCACGTGAACAAACGTTTCACCGAGTCCTCCATCAAGCCCCAGAATTTAACATACTCTCTTCCATCATAGTTCTCTTCAACATCGCGAAGCATCTGATCCAGATTGTCATCGTGCAACCTATCCGAATCTGAACAACAATCGACATCATCCGACGGCATATCATTCACTTCACTGGCGATGTCATCCGGCAGCATATCGTTGACTTCGCCATGACTGGTCCAATACGTATAACCCTTTTTAAAACCCCTCCGAATCAAGTGCGCTTCAATCTGCTCTCGGTTCTTAAACATCTTTAAATTCTCGTAGTCAGTGCATGGATAGTATATATATTCCACCCCCTTATTCGACATATCCTCCTCGACAGCTCTTGTAAAAGCAGACACGCCATTCATGTACCCTTCACTCACACGGTTCGCGGTATACATCCAGATTCAGTCCTACATTATGCATATATATAACAACTTAGTATTAAAAATTAAATTAATTAATTATTACTACATATATACCACATGTATTGAGGCTTTGATAGCTTAATTCATATTATAAACACAACAGCTATTTCCTCAGCGATCAACAAACCACTTATAACCAACAATTTTGACAAATTTGGTCTCCCACATGACGAGAACTGATCATGTATGGTCAAGTAGATGCAAACCATCTTCAATAACACTCACCAAAACTTAGATCTAAATTGTAATGCAAAGAAAAATAAATTTCATTACTAACCATATCTAGGGCAACCAGGAATGTATGAATGTTCAAAGCTCTCCTGCCTCCTCCCACTAAATTAACTAGCCTGAAAGCCTTGCCTCCTCCAGGTGTAGCACCGGCTAGATCTGGATCGAAATGAAGACAGATACGGTTTTGAGCTGCACAATAAATATATAGCCGAATTATCACAGATGGTTTTTAAAACAAACCATCTATGATAAGCTGATTATCACAGATGGTTTTTAATAAAAACTGTCTGTGATATTCCAGTATCACAGACGGTTCATCGGTATGAACCGTCTGTGATACTCGTTTTTTTTCCGACGCCAACAATACAGACGGTCTCTAAATTAAAACCGTTCGTGATAGTGTACGCACAGACGGTTTTGTCAAACCGTCTGTGATTTGCTATCTACTAATAGTAGTTCTGTATTAGTGATAAGTGGTGATCAAATATTCGAGCATCTAAAGAATTCAAGGTTTGTTTGTGTTATTGCTTTTTCTTCATGCAATTAGACTTTCCAACGGGTAGCCAGCCTTTACCCCGGGGTTGAGAGAAGCCGGACCTTACGGCTGTGAGGTTGCATCTTTGCCATTTTTTCCCGGTTTGTGTTTGTTTCGGTTGGGTTAATTTTCTCTCGTGTCTTCTGCTGCGTAAGTTGTTCAACTCTCTTGCTAGTATGGGAGTTTGAAGCGAGTACTAAGGGAGATTTTTTTCTTTGAACACTACTAGTGGAGAAAAATTTTGTATCTCAACGGTTCTCTACACATATACATCGAATTAGCTTAGTTTCCCCTCTGATGTGACTTCAGTGATTTCATTCATCACAGAGAGAGAGAACCCAGGGGCAAACATACCAACCATGCGTATTATCTAAAAAGAATTGTTGACTTCTATAATTGCCTACACCTCAAGCAATTGACTAGTCAATTAAGCAAGCATATTCCATAGCCAGAAACAGCCGTCCCGGACGCGTATCCCCCGGTTTGTTAACTATCGGTTTTCTCCGAGATCTATATATTCAGCTTTGCACCGCGGTGGGCTTTTCATCCGGGGTGCGCGCTTGCATGCTCCGCTTTGCAGCAGCATCTTCTCCGACGGACAAAAAGGATCCTCCGGTGAGACTTTTCTTTTAGCATCTGCATACTGATTCAACATCTTTCTTGCTGTTCCATGTGTCTATGCCGATCTATCTGTATCTGAATTTTCTTCTTGCTCTTGAGTTTCCATGGAGGACAAATGTCATGTGAAAGACGTGCTACTGTTAAAAGCTCATGAAAACTGTGTGTAAGTATCCAAAATGATTTTAAAATAAATTCGAGGTGTAGGTGAGGTCATGTCTTTGTCCAGCCGTGCAAATGTGTTTGTTCTTAAAATTTTGCACAGCTTAATGAGATGCACTCTCCTATATCCAGTAATTATTTCTAGAATCTTTGGAACATTCCACACCTTGCTTTTCACAGGTTTTCAGTACTATACTAGCAGGTTTTCACCATACGTATACATGTTTGTGTGAATGTTTGCTGGCAGAATGAGACTTGTTAGGGTGCACTCGCGTGTGTAATTGCGTGGAGTGAGCACGTGTCTCCTTTGTAACTGAAAAAACACATGTTTTGCCAATAGGCTCATATTCTATGTAGTGCAGCTGGGTTCCTCCTTTTCAGTTCTCAACAATTCACTCATCTTGTTGAAGAGACTGTAATATCTGCACGTTTGCACATGGTGAGGCCAATCAATGAATGCCTGCAGCGCCATGGCACATGGGAATATCGTACAAGTTTTCTGCTTTTACGGAATCCAGTGTGACCCACCGGATTAAATTGATTAAGTGCTTGCTCTGTCCGTTCTTAACTTCTTATCGTCCCCGTCTCTAGGGTGTTTGTATTACCTTTTGTTAATAACTTTTAGCTATAGTTTATAATTTTTGACTGAAAATAAACAGTAATACCTAATAGAAGTGGCTTTTAAAAGGAACGGAGTGGTAAAAAAAGTGAAAAAGAGATGCGTGCACGTGATGGAGCAAGAAGAGTAGGGTGCGTGATACACTTGTGACCCCTTACTTTATCCCCGAAGCGAGACGGTAGCGAAATGAGTGAAGAAGCCGTTTTGAGAAATAGATGTTCATATTGGTTTTTAGCTTTTCTAAGTAGAAGTCAGAAATAAAAACATGACTTAGTCTCTCAGGTCAACGTACACGCACGTCTATCACTACTACAAAGAACTGTATTACAGACGATTCAGAAACGTCATCACAGGTAGTTTTGTGAGCCGTCTGAATTTATGGGTCAGTAATGATACGAGGTCATCACAGACGGCTTTTGAACCGTCTGTGGTACAAATATCATAGACGGTTTTTAACTAAAAACTATCTGTGATAGTTCATAATCACATACGGTTTTTAACTAAAAACCATCTGTGATATATAAATATCATAGACGGTTTTAGTTTAAAAACTGACGGTTTTTAGTTAAAAACCGTCTATGATTATCAACTATCACAGATGGTTTTAGTTAAAAACCGTCTGTGCTATTCTCTTCTACCCCTAAATCTATTTCTGTTTATTGGCTAGCCTCAAGAAATGCTAGCCATGCCCTCTGAAACAAGCAGATCAACATGTACATGTATACATGCAATTCACATCTCAATTCATTTCACAAACATAAAGCATCCATTTCCAAATCAATTAATTGAAATGAAATAAAATATCCATTAAAAATACACAATTACTGTCAATGTCAATCTTACACAATTACAATCATTATACATTGTGGAACTCTCCATCTGCTTTTATGACTCTAGCGATAAAAAAGTACACGCACTCTCCTCAAATTTATGCAAGGTTCGGCTGTTGCAATGCAGTTGTAGAGATGGGCGCAGCCTGTCGATAGGAATATCAATGTGCGTACATATATAACCTGATAAATATAAAATAATTATGGAAAGATTGACAACCCTTAGGATTGGTGATCTTTGAGGAATCGAGGAGTAGTTTCATATGGTGGCAAACGTAGAATCCACACATGTTGCCCGGCTGCTGCTGGTGGCACTGCAAAAAATAGAATGTGTTAATTCAAGAGGCATTACTATCAAGTGTTGTATAGGATTAATGTGTACTAGCGAATACCCGAAAATTTCGAACATGTTGCAAGGGCTTGGCCCTTTTCGTCGAGCCACGTGTCTCTGCAACGTACGTGGCGAACGACCTTTGTTATTTGAAAAAGTTAGCTTAGTCATTCGGAAGGAAAGAAAGAGTACAATATATATAGTTATGTATGGAGAAAATGTACTTATCTATCGAGTAATTGCCGATGACTGTGTAGTCGGTTTTGTTCTTACTTAGGGAATCAAGTATATTGCTTTGTTCCATTTTGTTATAATTACAATTAAAATCCAATGGAACAGCTCATTGTAGGGCATAAGAACAAATTCCTTATCGCAGTGAGCTAACAGTGTTGTTGTAATATACCTCTCGACGAAGGATGCATCCTCGTTGATGGTATCCATGGCGACCAAGCGTGGGTCTAGGAAACCAATTGGTGATTTGGATGATCTAGCTTCAGTCACCATGTATCTATATATATACACAGAAAAGCAACATATTATATATGACATATATCAGTATTACATGAACGGAGACTGTAATTGTATACACTTACAGTGTCCAGCATCGATGAGTGAGGCATCGAGACCGTTGAGCGTGAAAAGATCAAATAAATCCTGAAATGCCACTGTGAAGACACAATCATGAATTGTGCTGTAAATGATCCGGCCTGAATTTGACAATGATACCTGAGCGTCATTCTCCCTATGGCTTATTGGCCTGTTCCATATACCAAGCGTGTAATCTCTGGCAACTAAGTCCTAGGGTTCAGAGGCGCTCTTCCGGGATGATCATCGGCTCGCCTAGTACGAATTTGCGGGCCAATGGCAGGTACGGGATATCATCATCGATCTTCTTTGATTTGCCCCTGCTGCCTCGGCTGTAGGTCAACTTGATGGCAGTCGACTGTAAAGGTAGCACCGCGGTGCAAGTTGCTTCGGCGAGAATAGCACCCATGGAGATAGCACCGGTGCAGGTAGCGGTGGTGGAGATAGGCCTTGTGGAGACGGCACCAATGCATGTAGCTCTGGTTCAGACTGCCCTTGTGGACCTGCCACCGGTGAAGAAGCCTCCAGGCAGATGTCGCTTTTGGGCCACTAGATGAATGTTCCAATGGCTTGCCCTAGAGTCACGAGCTCGTCGTTGGGGGGCTTTGGTAGCGGGACGACCCTGAAATTGACACACACACCATCCACATGAAACTTTTCCGAAGCCTGGTGCTAAAGGTGTATGGTGCACCATGGCCCCGTGAGCAGACGGATATGCCTGGCCCCCAAGCAACGCACAAGGGAATGGTGGCATATCTCACTTGGAGCTTGCACTTCATAGGTTCCTACATAACAATACAAAATTAGCTACTCCAATAGGCCTATCAACGGATCGAGCATTCCAGAGATAATAATTATTACCAGGATGTCGTCCACAGGAAATCTAGCCTCGTTTTTCGTCGTAGGATTGGACGCGCAACTACTTCGACGGTTGGGGGGGCTGGCTAGCATAGGAGCGGCGGCGACGCCCTGCTGATTTTCTGTATATCTTCGCATCTCATCTTTGACGTAATCAGCCAGCTCCTCTCTAAGATATGTCTTGATCTCTTCTCGTAGCCATGCCTCACGCTCGGCTTTGGTTCTCTTCCTACTCTGATACAATTCAAAGTCATCTGAGAAACCATATTTCCAAGGAACATAAAGCCCAAGGCCTCTCGTACGACCCAGGTGCTCCTTGTTTCCTAGGGCCGTGGAGAGTATATCTTTCTCTCTAGTTGCCTGGAATGATCCCTGGGAAGATTCTACACTCAGCACTTCCTGCAAGAGCCGGACATGTTATTTCACTTCCTACGAAGTTGTGGAGTAATTACAAGCTACGTAGTTCGATCGATATCTTACCAGGCGGTGGGACACTTCCTGGTCTGCAGAGTTTCGGAAGGAGATGTCCCCTGATGATGTGATAGATGACCTCGCTCTAATCTAATTTTTCGCTCTAATCTAATTTCGAGTGCGCTCATCCGGGATCATGGCAAATGGCAGGGCGGTGTCTCGCAGGATTGCATATTTGTCCTCCATCCTCCACTTCAGGATTTTACCCGCATACCCAGCTATGCTAAGTGTGTGGGGGTGTGTGTTTTTTGCCTGGAGGGCCTTGTGCACCGCACTTGCACTTCTAAAATTTTCAATCGTCTTCATCGCCTTAAACTCTTCCCATTGTGATTCCAAGAATGGGTACTTATGAAAGGGCGTTATATCCTTCTCCACGTACTGCTTGAAAAGCACGCTCTTAAAGTTCTTCCATGCTTTGCACGCCGCTAGCAAGGCATGTCATTGCACGGAATTGTGGTGTTCTTTTGGGATCTCGAACGATGCAAAAAATTTTGTCAGCAGCTCACGTTTCTGAGTCTTAGTCACGGTCTTCCACGAATCGAATGTGATCTCAATCCGTTCTCGTGCAACTATTCCGATCATTCTTCGAAATGCGTATGCTGCTCGGCGAGGAAGGAGAGGGGTCCCAGATGCATCGACCTCTGTGATTATAAATTGGCCCTCAGACTTTTTCGATAGTCCTCTTCTTTGGCGTTTTGATTTTGGAGCGGACGCATCTAGCGATGATGTTGAAGAATGCGCGGATGACATGTTGGCCTTCTCATATATGAAAAGCGCAATGTAGCATATATAGATGTAGAAATATATCAATATAAAAATGACATGGAATTACACGAAAGTACATATATTCATAAGTATATGTATTCATGAAACAACCATATATTCATAACAGTAGGATTTAAATGCTACATAAAAGACTAAAAGTAGCTAGACATAAAAGACTAAAATAAGCATGTTAGGGTGGTTTTAGTTGCTATCAGATGTAGGGTTACATAAGATTTTAATCTTGGCCGTCCCACTACTACGGTCTTATACTCTTCACTGATTGAATCTGTCAAATGTGAATCAAACCTTGAGCTCTAAGAAATTCAGTTAGATACTACTTTCAGCCAGCAGTAAGGCCACAGGAAAAGATCACTGAAAATAGCTCTACAACATAAACTTTCGGTTGATGTTGTAGAGCTATTTTCGTGAACATGAAAAGATCTCCGTGAATATGAAAAGGCCACAGCAGTAAGGCTAACAGATTATAAGCAAATGAACAGGTGATCACAGACTGTACAGAATTCTGACTACTCTAGCAAAACCGAAAGGACTAATAATCTAGAGCTTAAGATTTTTGATCCAATCTCAGTACAAGACCAGTTACTTCATAGAGCATATGACAGTTCCCACAAGCATCTCTTTTCACAATAATTAGCTAGTAACAGTAGATCACTGAATTAACATATATGGCCACAATGAGCATAAGTTCAGCAAATTGAATTATTTTTAGAGCTCTCAGAAGATTAGTTGCACAAGATTTCATCTTGGGCATCTCCGCCATGACAAATCTTATCTTGATTATATATGACAGTTATAGATTAGATCGTGAGCTCAATTTCAACCTTTCTATTTAACAAAATCTAACAGATCATGATGACAGGGAGAACTAATAGGAGACTGCTAGAGAACTAACAGGATGACAAGGATCATGGAACTGAACTGATCTAACATAGGGATCTAACACAGAGACCAAAAAATAACCACTGAACTGATCTAAGACAGGGATCAGCAGGAACAAAATAGCCAACTAATGACCAGAGAATGAACAATAGATGATTTAAAAGAAAGCTCAAGATCCATATATATAATGAACATCCATATATAATGTCAGTTTAGAGTCAGTTCATCAGAAAAGCATGCAGTAAACAGAAAGCTCAAGATCAATCTTTACAACAACCCAATGAACATAGAGATACATATGTATGACTCATTCTCAAAATTCACCTATATATCACACATATGCATTGTTATATACATAAATGCAAATTCACAAATACATCACACACATGCGTTGTTATATATACATAAATGTAATTTCATATATACATAACATACATGCATTGTTATATACATAAATGCAAATGCCCACATATATATCGCACTTTCTCATTCCACTTGCTTATTTCCTTTAAAAATTAGCCCTTCATGATGATCAATGCGTATGTAACTAGTTTCGTCATGTTGTTCGTCGTCGACCTTTATGCCATTTCCAAAAGGAGGTAACTCGCCAAATTGATTGTATTCGTCCTCATCAACTATATTCTCCACTCCGAGAATTCTCTTTTTCTATGAAGAACTATATGGCACTTCTTATTTGCCGGATCGGTTATATAGAAAACTTGAACAACTTGGTTAGTGAGTACGCATGGTTCGTCTTTGTATCCGACACGTTGGAGGTCCACGGTAGTGATACTGTACTTGTCAACCTTCACTTGTGGGAGATGCACTCAACAGCACCGAAATAAGGGGATCTTGAAAACCACGTAGTCGAGCTCCCAAATATCTTTTATGAACCCATAGTATGAGTTTCTCAACCCATCGGTACTGAGCGCATCTATGCGGACACCGCTGTTCTGGTTAGTGCTCTTTACATTCTGAGACTGTGTATAGAATGTGTACCCATTTATGTCATATCCTTGTCATGTTACAACTGTAAATGTTGGCCCTTTTGCCAACCATGTCAGCATCTCACTTGGCGAGCTCCTAGCGATTTGCTCCTTCAACTATTGGTTGAACTGACTGTTGTGTTGCCTCATGATCCAAACATCCGACCGCTCCAGATTCTATTGTCAAAGCACATCCTTGTGTTGGTCGACATAAGGCGCCACTTCAGTCATGTGTTGCAAGACCATGAAATGGGCTTGAGTATACGCGACCATATCTGGAGTGATTGCTTTCCTTCCGATAGTTCCGATACCCTTCAGCCTCCTCTCATGACGAGATTGAGAAACACCTATCGGTTGAATCTGAGCCATATAATCGACACAAAACTCAATGACCTCTTCGCTTGCATAACCTTCGACGATGCTACCCTCTGGCCGAGATCGATTCCGTATATAGGACTTGAGAATTCCCATTAACCTCTCAAATGGGTACATGCTACGTAGGAATACAGGCCCACACATTTTTTTCTCCCACACAATGTGAACAATGAGATGGACCATGATATCAAAAAATGAAGGAGGGAAATACATCTCAAGATGACATAGTGTCATCACCACCTCGTCCTGCAAGCATCTACTCCTTCGGGATCGATGACCTTCTGAGCAATTGTGTTAAAGAAATAACATAGCCTCATGATTGTCTCTTGGACTTTGATCGGCAAAATATTTCTAATTGCAATAGGGAGCATCTGTGTCATCAGCACATGACAATCATGAGACTTCATGCCATTTAACTTCAAATCTTGCATTGAAACAAGTTTCTTCATGTTGCCGGAGTAACCAGATGGAACTTTGACATCATGCAAGCACTGGCACAGTTCTGTTTTCTCGACCTTGGATAGAGTGTAACATGCAGGGGGAAGGTACGTTCGTCCATTATCTATTTTTTTGGGCGCTAACTCAGGCCTGATGTCCATATTAGCCAATCAAGCCGTGCGTTGATGTTGTCTTTTGTTTTATCACGAATATTTAGTACGAGACTAATCAAGCTGTCACATACATTCTTTTCTATGTGCATGATGTCGATGTAGTGTCGAACATCTAGGTACTCCCAATAAGGTAAGTCTCAAAATATTGATCTCTTCTTCCAGATGTTCTTCTCATAAGCCCTCAATTTGCGTCCCTTTCCAAGGACAATATCTAAATCTTTAACCATATTATAAACCTCTTTCCCCTTAAATGCCTTGTAGCTGAACCGTCATCCTCCTCTCTGTCAAATTGTTTCTTCATCTTGCGATATGGGTGAGCCCTCCGAAGGAACCGGCGGTGACGCATGTACACGGTTTTGCGTGAGTGTTTCAGCCACACACTCTCGGTACCATCTAAACAGTGAGTACAAACTTTGGCACCTTTTGTACTCTGGCCCGACAGGTTAGCAAGGGTAGGATAATCATTTATAGTGTAGAACAATAAGGAGCGCAAAGTAAAGTTCTCTCATTTATATGCATCCCATACCTGTACCCCTTCATTTCACAGTACTTTTAGATTTTCCACCAATGGTGTTAGGTACATATCAATATCATTCCTAGGTTACTTTGGCCCTTGGATAAGTATCGACAGTAAAATATACTTTCACTTCATACACAACAAAGGAGGAAGGTTATAGATGCAGAGAGTCACAAGCCAAGTGCTATGTCGGCTGCTCATGCTACTGAAAAAATTCATTACATCTGTACTCAGTCCAAACCTTATATTCCTTGGTTCTGCACCGAAGTCTACAAAACTCCTATCGATGTTTCTCCACTGGGCTGAATCAGTAAGGTGTCTTAGCATTCCATCCTTCTTACGCTCCTCTGAGTGCTAATGCAGCAGTTTTGCCTTCTTTGGATTTGCAAAAAATCGTTTCAAACGGGGAATTATAGGAAAATACCATGCCACCTTAGCAAGAGGTCCTTTCTTCACCTCTGTTCCCTCGTCGTCATCTAATTGATTGTTACGTTTATATTAGGATGCGTTGCACACCAAACATATATGCATTTTTGCATGTTCTTTACGGTAGAGGATACAGTCGTTCGGACATGCATGTATTCTTTCTACTTCCATTCCCAATGGACAAAGACCCTTCTTGGCTTTACATGTGGTTTTAGGCAACTCATTTCCCTTCAGAAGCATTTCCACTAAAAGACCTTGAAACTCTTGTCAGACCAACCGTTGGTTGTCTTTAATTTCAACAATTTAAGCACGGCCGACAACCCCGTGTACTTTGACATACAGCACGTGAACAAAGGTTTCTCCGAGTCCTCCATCAAGCCCCGGAATTTAACATACTCTCTCTCTCTCTCTCTCATCATAGTTCTCTTCTACATCGTGAAACATCTGATCCAGATTGTCATCGTGCAACCTATCCGAATCTAAACAACAATCGACATCATCTGGCAGCATATCATTCATTTCACCGGCGATGTCATCCGGCGGCATATGATTGACTTCGCCATGACTGGTCTAACACGTATAACCCTTTTTGAAACCCCTCCAAATCAAGTGCGCTTCAATCTGCTCTCGGTTCTTAAACATCTTAAAATTCTCGTAGTCAGTGCATGGACAGTACATATATTCCACCCCCTTATTCAACATATCCTCCTCGGCAGACACGCCATTAATGTACTCTTCAATCACACGGTTCGCGGCATACATCCAGCCTCGGTCCTACGTTATGCATATATATAACAACTTAGTATTAAAAATTAAATTAATTAATTATTACTACATATATAACACATGCATTGACGTTTTGCTAGCTTAATTCATATTATAAACACAACAGCTATTTTCCCAACGATCGACGAACCACTTATAACCAACAATTTTGACAAATTTGGTCACCCACGTGACGGGAACTGATCATGTATGGTCAAGTAGATACAAACCATCTTCAATAACACTCACCAAAGCTTAGATCTAAATTGTAATGTAAAGAAAAATAAATTTCATTACTAACCATATCTAGGACAACCAGGAACATATGAATCTTCAAAGCTCTCCTGCCTCCTCGCACCAAATTAACTGGCCTGAAAGCCTTGCCTCCTCCAGGTGCAATACCGGCTAGATCTGGATCGTAATGAAGACAGATGCGATTCTGAGTGGCGCAATAAATATATAGCTGGATTATCACAGACGGTTTTTAATAAAAAAACCATCTGTGATATTCCGTTTGCCATGTTGGTGTCGAAAAAAATGAGTATCACGCATCGCTCTTTGGTAAGAACCGTCTGTGATACTCATTTTTTCGACACCAACATGGCAAACGGTCTCCAAATTAAAACCGTCTGTGATAGTGTACGTCACAGACGGTTTTGTCAAATTGTTTGTGATTTGGCGTCTACTAATAGTATTTCTATAGTAGCGTATGTGCCTACTTAGAAATTTAGGTCGTTCATCTCAAAAAGAAAAAAAAAGTAGGTTATTTTTTAAAATTTTTATGGGTTAGAACACAAGATTTTGAAAATACTAGCAAAAAAGCAAAAATAATGCTCTCGTTGATTTTTACAAGGCATATTTGTTTTTCGTTCTTGTTGAAAATTATAAGGTGTCCATGCATCTTTAATGCCATTTTCTGTTTTAAGAACAAGTACTTAAGCAAGAAAGTAGAACACAAACATGTAGTCCTCAACCAATCTCAACTTTGTTGATAAGATGGATTGGTGTGTGTACAATGAGAGCCCTTGGCCTCTCTTATATCGGCGGCGAAGGTCTTGCTCATGAATAGAACAAGCAATACGAGACTAACCTATAGTAACAGTTCGGTTCGGCTTATGGGCCTAACGGATTAATTTAGGCTAAGTATCTACACCAAACGTCCAGTTTCACAATCATTTTATCTGATTTAGGCTAAGTGCCCTTATTTATTTCCTTATCTTTCCCAAGAATTTATACATGTCTACCCATACAAACTAGCCTCTCTTGTATTTCCAAAGCCCTTAACGGAAGGGTACTTAAGTGATTCTCTTTGATGACTTTCTCATTCTTAAAGCTTCCTTAATCTACATGCCCATTCAAAATACGCCCAATAAAAACCAACGGAGGGAGTAAATTACATATTCTGAACGTATGCTGCAATACCAATCCAATAACGTTATTTTCATCTAGTCAATTTAAATACTCTCTCTATTCCCAAAGTGTAAGTCTTTTTTACTTTTTATGGTCTCTAATGTAAAACTTTGACTTTGATTTTTATATTATATTATACAAGCAACAATAATAAAAATTACATATTATGAAATTATTTTCAACACATATTTAATGACGTTATTTTCATGTAGTGAATTTATATACTTTCTTGTATTAATAGCCAAAGTTTCAAAATCTTAACCACAAGGATCCCAAGGCTATAACATTTTGGATAGAGGGGGTACTTTAACATGTATTAATGGTTAAAGTTTCAGAACCTTGACCACACATAAACACGGTGCATGTCGCGGCATGTAGGAAACAGGAGGGGAAATCTAGCGATGACAAGTGGGGGTACACAAAAATTGAGCCCACGTTCCAATGTAACAGAGGTACATTTGAGATGGGGAACAATGCACCTTATTGTGACAGTACATATGAAAACTTATAGAACATTTGGGTGTGGTTAATTGTTGAAAATGAAGAGAGTATTCATTAATCATGTTCAATGCATGATGCCTCGTGCACTCTTTTCAGTCACGGAAGATTGTTGCCTGGGATGTCAACAGGGTCTCTAAGGCATAATTTTGATCATTGATTTTGATCATAATATATTTCTAAAACCTAGTAAAATTATGATGATATTAAAGTACTTCCCCAAACAAATCTACATATAAGTTTTTATATATTTAATATAAATATTTTTAGAGATATCCAATACCTAAAATTTAAAAAGTGTGATAGTATGTATCCCAAGCACGCTCTTTTGTGACTAAGGTGGTGTTTGATTAGGCTAAATTATTGTGGCTTATGGCTGAATTTCACTGTAGCTGGCTGAAATTACACTGTAACTGATGGTGACTTATTTGATATAATTAAATTTAAAAAAAATTAAAAATAGAAAAAACAGGTTAGCCCAGCACGTGTAATACAAACGAATACGAAAAAAGAACTGGTAAAAAAGCTCAAAAAATCTAAAAAAATCATAAAAAGGTAAATTTTAGAAATAATAAAAAATAAACTGAAAGCCAGAAGCCGAAACCGAAACCGAAACGAGCGGAGCCTAAAGAGTAGCGGTGTGCCAGCAATTGAAGCTATCACCAAGGGCACATACTTCAATGCACGCATGGTAGCTTCGTGATAGGCCCACAAAAACTAAAGGAAAGCTACACCCTACTCCAAATGTATGGTAGATTCATCATGGCTCTACAAAAATCTAAACAAAGCTTATACCTCTCCAATCCGATCGGGAAGGGTTGATCGAAATAGGACCCATAAGAACTAGTTGAAGCTACTGTAGCTTCGTGAGGCTGTCCATGCTAGCACGGTGTACGTTTGTTACTTCTTCGTTCATTTTTATTTGACTTTTTAAATTTGTGTCATTAAATTTTTAAAGTTTAATTATCAACAGATTTAAATTTATCTAGATTGTCTATACAAAAATTATATTATTAGATTTATTGTTAAAATACTTTTATAATATTATAATTTTATTAGTATATATTAATGTAAAATTATAAAAAGTAGCAGTTAAAGTCACACCTCAAAGGTCATAAAAAATACCAAGTAAGAAAACGAGGAGTATTTGGATAGCTAAAGCGACTGTCACGCGATGGAGAATTAGAGATGTTTTTATGGTGCGAGTGGCAGTTTTTGAATTAAAAAATAGATGGTAATTTTTGAACTTATTCTACTAATTTGTTAAAATTGTAGATCGTAATTTAGGGTGCCACTGATCGTAATTTTTTAATCCCTTTCAAATTTACAAAATTGATGATAATTTTGAACTTAGTATGGTAATTCATTGAAATTGTAGATGAAACTAGAGTCCAACTAATGGTAAGTTCTAAACTTTTACAAACTCACAAACTGACGATAATTTTGAATTTAGGTGTTTCAAATTTTAAACTATATATAATAACTTGTAGAACTTTTGCGTGGTAATTTTTAAAATTTTTCATATGGTGATCGAATTTTATTTTCTAGTTCCATTTTCAATTTGTTTGAGTTACACAACATCTTTTAGTGGCCAATGCCACAAAGAGAAGACAAAAAAATCTAAGATTATTCCATAGATGAAAAGGAAAAAAATGTGATGTATTAGACTAGGAACAAGATGAGACGTTGTTGCCTGGAAGTAGGTGGTAGGGGTTTGTAGAGAAAAGCTTGTCACCATTTGTGGGGAGGGGTCCACCATGTATTGGTTCATTCAGCTGTAATCAAGTTCAAATTGGTCCTAGCAGTGTTGTTACATAAGAAAGATAGTGACTTAAAAGTTTGGGAAATATCCATTGCTAACCCCTCGTGCGTTTCCGTGTTAAAGTAATGTGAACTTTATTCGGAAGTTCCCAAACATTCTGACAAAACGTAGACGTAGGGGGATAGATTTTGTATAATATTGCAGAAATGTAGTGCCAAACTCGCATTTGCATGGCGCAAAAGACAAATTTGGCATGAACAGTGGTTTTCAACTGTTCACCACTGTTCCATTTCACTGCTTGTTAATTTTGTTTCTCTCTCAAGTTTGATCGATTTTCATTTTGACATTTTGCTGGGTCGTAGATAATTTTTTTTAAAAAAAAATGTTTTGAGATGCTTCCACATGAAGTTCACGAGGGGAGGGGTGTGGGGAGGTGTAACCACCGGATAAACCCTAATAAGATATGAGATATAATAAATCCTAGACTGTATCCTATATAAACGCTACCGAGTGAGTGGCATACATTTGATATTTTTGTTTTATTTTCACGATATCTAGCTTTCACAAAAAAATTAATTAATTATTAAGTTGGAGCAATTGATTTCTATAGCTTACACTGAACTTAAAAGAAGGTTCACGCAGCATTCTACCTAGCCGTAAATTTTTTTTCTTGTGTATGTAGAAAGGGGTGAACCTAGCAGATCTGTAATAGTTTGGAGCAGTTAAACCATTCAAGTATGAGACCAAGTGATCTATCGTTAACATTTTTAGAAGATATTACAAATGGATTTTCAGCGGAGAGGAAACTTGGATGTGGTGGGTATGGAGAAGTTTACAAGGTACAACTCAATACTCATGATTTCTATTTTTTTAACGGTACCATCATGGGAAAAAAATTCCCTGTACATTATTAATTAATAAGATATGTCAAACAGGGAGTGGATAAAAACGGGAAGGAGATTGCAGTGAAGAAGCTTTATCGCACACAAGGACTTGACGATGTGCAATTTAATAATGAATTCAATAGCCTTATGAGGGTTCAGCATCAAAATATCATACGGTTAGTTGGATATTGTTATGAAATACGACATGCACATGTCGAGCACAACGGAGAATTTGTTTTATGTAAAGTCATAGTTAGAGTTCTCTGCCTCGAATATTTGCAGGGTGGTAGCCTTGAAAAGCATCTATACGGTAAGATAGTATTTTAACTACAATTTGATCATATTATATATTTAGCATGTAAAAAAATGATTCCTTCAATTTACATTTGAAGGATACCGTCTTTTCTCTACTTCTGCAGAAGAATCTTGTGGACATGATTGGCGCACACGATACAAAATAATTAAGGGTATTTGTAAGGGTTTAGATTACCTTCACGGGGAATCTATTTTTCATCTAGACCTAAAACCTGGCAATATTCTGCTTGATAAGAACATGGTGCCAAAAATAGCAGATTTTGGGTTATCAAGGCTCTTCGGTGGAACACATACCCACACCACGAAAAATTGCATAGGCACAGAGTAAGTGCAGTCTCTCATGTGTATTCTATCTTGTTTTTTCCCTATGATCAATTAAATGGTATTTGCTTCATACTGATAGTATCCTTAACATTAATGATACCATGCAGGTACTACGTGCCACCAGAGTACATATCGAAACGTCAAATCTCAAATAAGTATGATGTATACAGCTTAGGTGTTATAATCATAGAGATAATGACAGGACCTATGGGCTACTCCAGATACAATGAAATGTCTCACCAACAATTAATTGAGCTTGTAAGAAACGTTATTTATCTACGCCAAGAACAATTGTGATTTGAACGAATTAATATTGTACATATTATACTTTTTATATTATTTACTCTATATATCAACAGTTGTATCTTCTTGTATTTCAATTTCGCAGGTACACAAGAATTGGAGGGATAGGATAGAGCAGGAAACATCAAAGTACGCGGAAGAAGATTGCCAGCAAGTGAAGAGATGCATTGAAATAGCATTAAACTGCGTGGATGTAGAGAGAAACAAGAGACCTACTATAAAAGATATTATCCGTGAGTTGACACAGACAGAAACTGGTTCAGCGTCATCCTGAAAGCAGGTACGATATATACATGCTTTGTTCACTTAATTAGAACGTTTTGTTAAATCTTTGTCCCCTCAAGCAGTACACAACAATACAACACGGACATTTCTTTTTTTTTTTCTTTTTGGTTTCTCGAGTGATCTCCGTGGACATTTTTGTGAGTATATCTAGCGTATCACTCTTTTTTCTAATAACATCCTATGGGCGCGCTGTAATTCAGCTTTAATTAGGTTACACCAGTTTGAGGGCTATATATTGTACATTTTTTGAGAATTTATAGCATATTTATCTTTTGGAATAAGTCTGTTTTACTCTCTGAACTTTTACGGTTGTCTAACTTTCAATCTGGAAGTGAAAAACCGGATCTTTACCACCCCCCCCCCCCCCAAAACTATCAAAACCATCTAGTTTCATCCCTAAAGTAGTTTTCAGTAGTGATTTTGCTAAGTAGATACCACATTACTGGTTTTTGGCCGATATGGTAGCCCACTCATCCACCGTATCATCTATCCTGTCCACGTCACCTCGAATCTCTCTTCTAGTCCATCTCTCTCTGTCCACGTCATCATCTTCCTCTTTCTTCTCTCCCTGCAACCATCAGAGCATCTAGCGGTGAGGGCAACAGCTGAGCGCGATGCAAGAAGTTTTGCTTGGGGTGGTAGGCAGCCACTGGCAAGCATGGCCTAGCCTTACCGGTGCTGGAGGTGGAGAAGACGAGATGGAGGCAGGGAGGAGGTGACGACTTGGTGGTGGTTGCACTGCAGCGAGAGAAGAAAGAGGTTGGAGGGAGGAAGAGAGAGGGACTCGAAGAGAGATTTGTGGTGATGTAGACAAGCTAGATGACGGTGGATGAATGGGCTGCCATTTCAGTCAAAAACATGCAATGGGGTGTCTACATGGTAAAATCATTATTAAAACTGCTTTAGGGATGAAAACTAGACGGTTTTGACATTTTAGAAGGTAAAACATCTGATTTTGCACTTTTAGATTGAAAGTTAGACAATCATATGAGTTCACGGAGTAAAGTAGACTTATTCTTTATCTTTTTTTAGCACCTGTAAAACACTTGTTATCAATAGTCAATATATCCGGTACAACCCAGTCCTAGGGTGTAATATAATGGTGCAATCCGAGCTTCAGTTGGGGCATCAAATCAACATGCAAAATTCCAAAAATCGCCTATATGTGAATGTGCACGTCAGATGTATTCATGACTAGCATAGTCTTATACTGTCCTCTTTAAAAAGTGGCTTGGTCGATCTTGTATACCTTAGAAGTACTCGTAATTGTGTGTTCACAATGGGTAGAGCCCATATCAGTGTATAAATTTATTCGTCGTCTTTTGTCTTCTAATGTTTTATTGATGGGTTTTGTTAAATATCATCTGAATGTTTTCTTTCTAACTATCATCCAAATTTGTGACCCTTGAATTAGAGATCCAATGGTCATGAATTCTCCTCCTCTCCTTGAATTCTACCCCCTCCTTGAAAAAAACCTCTCCCCTTCAAAAATAAGGAGGCTCTTGATCTCTAATCGAAAGGGCAAAAATTTAGATGATAGTTAAGAAGAAAACATCCGGATGATGCCTAGACACTTCATTTATTTATTCTATTTCTTCCTTTCTAACTGAAAAAGACAGAAACTATGGTTCACGAAGAGTTCCGTCAGTGGATTGTAGATGAATCTTCTATCTCCAACGGCTGGGTTAACTTCACCGAGTTCAATACTGCAGAGATAGATGGTGTACTCAACAACCCAGCGAGGGTGCGTTTTTTGGGAACAGGCGGATATGGAAGTGTCTATGAGGCAGTAATTGAGAACACAAGTGTTGCTATAAAGATCCTCAATAAGGGAAGTCTGCAAGGAGAGCGGGAGTTCAAGCAAGAGGTAAGTACCAAACTACTAATAAACAGATGATACCATGTTAATTATTATATTAAGTTTCGCTGAAAAAGCTTTACCTCCAATTGATTATACATTTTTGTAGCAATAACAATTTATTCTGATAATCTTATCGGGCAATTATCTTTTTTTTTCCATCTCAATGTTTCAGACCGATTCAATTGTTAACATAGCGCAACTTGTTCACTGTCTATGCATTGCTCTTTGTTTCTCCCAGAATGCACACTTTTCAAGCGAAGTTCTTTTAACAAACCACATATTTATCCAATATATATAGCTACTGTGTATTCTTATGCTTTTTCATGACAATAATCCTTAAAATGCAGGTTCAGATCCTCAAAAGGATCCGGCATCGGAATCTGGTCACCCTTATAGGAGCATGTAGCGAGAAACTCGCACTCGTTTATGAATTTTTACCTAATGGCACACTGGGAGATCGCCTGAAGCAACGCCTCAAGCGACCTTTGTCATGGGAAGAAATAATCAGGATAGCCAACAACATATGCTCTGCTCTTGTGTTCCTCCACAACACAGAACCTAATCCAATTGCTCACGGTGATCTTAAACCAGAAAACATCCTTTTCAGTAAAGGAAATGTATGCAAGCTCGGAGACTTTGGAATTTCTCGTTTGTTACAGTACACGAACGACACAGCAACCCCAAACCATGTTACAAAAGAACCGAAGGGTTCTGGTCCCTATATGGACCCGGAATTCAGAACTACTTGCAAATTGACTCCTCAGTCAGATATATTTGCTCTCGGTATCATATTGCTGCAGCTAGTCACAGGGCAAAGTGCAATGGGTTTAAGAAAGCAGGTGCTCGATAAATTGCAAGGTAAAGATTTGAAAAAAATGGATGCACGCAGGCAAAAGGTGTTCTTAGATAAACTGAAAATCGTGGATGCTAAACTGAAGTTGGATGAGAAGTCAATGCAAGACGCTGTGAAAATGATATATCTAGGCCTGAAATGCAGCAATGATGAAAGGAAGCAGCGCCCAAACTTGGCAACTGAAGTGTGGCCTGAGATTGAATCGATGAATAGGTTGGGTGCTTCTCAGGATCACGAGTAACCACTTTTCCGTTGATGGAGCAATTGCTGGATGATGCTCTGTTCAAACAAGCAATTGCCAAGTTAGACGCAGATATTTAATTCAACTTTGGTGTGATATCTTATATTTTCTGAACACGTGTTGGAAGTTGGAACCAACTCTGCGCTGTGTATAGAGCTTTTCTATATGTTAATCGATTACATATGCAGTTATGCATGTTAGAAATAGTTTGTGACGTGTTGATGTGTCAATGTAAGAGCAACTCCATCCCATTAGTCATTTCTCCCTCTCTATTTCCTAGGATGAAGAGGCTAGCTATTATTTTCAGCTCTCTATTTGAGTTAGCATTCCAATGGCCTAGTTATTTGAGAAGCGAGTGAGGAGGCGCTCGCCAAATCTAGCTAGCGGCCGGGAGAAAATAGCGACTCGATAAAAATGAAGAGGAGGATAAAGAACCGGTTGGAGTCCATTTCTTGAGTCATATTAGGTAAATATACAATGAAGAGCAGGATAAAAGACCGATTAGAGTTGCTCTAAATCCTGGGCAGGACGGCATGAAAGTCCATGGTTGTAGGTTTGTTACTAAAGATAGAATCTGTAAAATAGAAACTGTTGTATAGGATCCTAGAAACATGGGACTCTCATGCCGTAATCACCGGAGGTTGTTGCCTTGTATATGAGCTGCGCTATTGGCGTTATAAATCAACACGTACGGCGCCCCTGGCTATCATCTTGCTAAGCGCTTTCATCATCTGCCCTCTGTATTTTTACATGGTATCAGAGCCACAAACACTCAATAGATCCAATTGCCGCCCACCATGTCTTCCAACAGCAACCCTCTCTCGGCCGGCGCTGTGACAGAGAAGCTTACCAGGAGCAATCACTCCATCTGGGAAGCCCAGGTGCTCTCGGCCGTGCGCGGTGCTCGCCTGTACGGCCATCTCACTGGTGCCTCTAAGCCGCCGGTGACGGAGATTGAGGACAAGGATGGCAAGAAGGTCTTCAACCCGGCGTTCGAAGAATGGGAGGCACGGGATCAGCAGATCCTCAGCTTCCTTCTCACTTCCGTCTCTCCGGGCATTCTCAGCCACATCGCCAAGACGAAGACGGCGGCTGATGCATGGGCTAAGCTTGAGGCCATGTTTGCCTCACAAACCCGTGCGCGCGCGGTAAATCTGCGCATCTCCCTCGCCAATACCAAGAAAGGTAACTCATCTGCTACTGATTATTTCACCAAGATGAAAGGTTTTAGCGATGAGATGGCGGCCGCGGGACGACCAATCACTGATGACGAACTGGTTGAGTACATACTCACCGGCTTGCCCGCGGAATACGAGTCACTGGTTACCTCTCTCGTCACGAGGGTGGAATCAGTGACCATCGACGAGCTGTATTCACAGCTCCTCAACTTCGAGACCAGGATGGATCTGGTCCAAGGCGGTGACCAGAGCTCGGCCAACATGGCCGGCCGCGGAGGAGGCCGCGGTAATAATCGTGGCCGTAGTGGTCCCTATCGTGGACGTGGGCGCGGCCCTCCAAATGGTGGGGGTCGTGGTCGCGGTCAAAGGAGCAACCAGCAAAGTGGCGGCTCCAACAACAAGAAGCAGGACAAACCGATCTGTCAGGTGTGCTTCAAGGAGGGGCACACTGCAGCTCGTTGTTGGCACCGCTTCGATGAGGACTTCGTCCCTGAAGAAAAGCACGCAGCAGCGGCAACCGGTTCATACAACATCGACACCAACTGGTACACCGACAGCGGCTCCACTGACCACATCACTAGTGAGTTAGAGAAACTCTCCATGCGTGAGAAGTACAACGGTGGTGATCAGATCCACACCGCAAGCGGTGCAGGTATGGCAATTAAACATGTTGGTCAATCTACTATTGTTACCCCTAACCGCAATCTCCAGTTAAAAAATGTTCTGCATGTACCTAAGGCTTCCAAGAATCTTGTTTCAGTTCATCGATTTACTTCTGATAACTCTGCCTACATGGAATTTCACCCCACCTATTTTTTGGTTAAGGATCAGGCAACCAAGAAAACTCTGCTTAAAGGTCGTTGTCATCGGGGGCTATATCCTCTTCCTTCACCGCCAAAACAAGTCCTCACGGCGTCTCGCCCGTCCCTGTCTCGGTGGCATGAACGACTAGGACATCCAGCTTCCCCGATCATTCGTCGCATCATCAACAATAATAGCCTTTCATTTGCTTCAGAGTTCAATAATGAGCATGTGTGCGATGCTTGTCAACAATCAAAAGCACACGGTTGCCCTATCCTAAGTCGGTGAGTCAATCTAGTGCTCCTTTAGAACTTGTGTTCTCGGATGTGTGGGGTCAAGCTATCGAGTCTGTTGGCAGAAAACAGTATTATGTTAGTTTTATCGATGATTACAGCAAGTTTACATGGATCTACCTCATTAAATATAAGTCTTAAGTCTTTCAGAAATTTCATGATTTTCAGAACCTAGTTGAAAGGTTGCTTGATCGAAAAATAAAAGCCATCCAAACTGATTGGGGTGGTGAATATCAAAGGCTTAGCTCCTTTTTTACTAAAATTGGCATCTCGCATCATGTTTCATGTCCTCATGCGCACCAACAAAATGGTGCCGCCGAGCGCAAACATCGGCACATCATTGAAGTTGGTCTAGCTCTTCTGTCATGCGCCAGTATGCCCCTGAAATTTTGGGACGAAGCGTTCCTCACAGCCACATATCTCATCAATCGCCTTCCTAGTGCAGTCATCAATTTTACTACGCCCCTGGAGCGCCTCTTTGGTCAAAAACCATATTACTCCTCCCTACGGACGTTTGGTTGTGCCTGTTGGCCCAATCTTCGCCCGTATAATGCCCATAAACTCCAGTTCCGCTCTAAGAGATGCGTCTTTCTGGGTTATAGTAATCTTCACAAGGGGTATAAATGTCTGGACATTGCATCTGGGCGTGTCTATATCTCTAGAGACATCACATTCGATGAAACAATTTTTCCTTTTGCCGAGATGCATCCCAATGCGGGTGCTCGTCTGCGCTCAGAGATCCTCCTGTTATCTCCTGATTCCGTGGCTACCAAAGGGGACAGTAGTTTGGATGATCAACATATTAATTTGCCTGTTAATTTGCCTAATGAATTTAACAATCCTCGCGGAGACTCTAGTTTGCCTCAGGTGCCAAATACAGACGATATCACCGTTGGAAGCAGCGGCACGGATCATGGAGACGATCCCCGGCCGATTTCTGCGCCCACGTCGTCAGGCGGGTCTGGCAGCCAGCCGACCGCGCCCGTGTTCACCAAGGTGATGTCGCGTGGGGGCCAATCAGTTGCGCACCCGCTCTCACCTGTCGCCGAAGTCTCTCCGACACGGCCTGCGCCTGCTTCAGGCGCGGGAACGACGCCACCTGATGCTGCGACACGGAGCCCGGGGGAGATTTCCACTGGTGGATGCTCTGCCGGTACACCAGAAGAGGTCGCAACTCCTTTGCGGCCGGTAACAAGGCTCCAGCGCGGCATTCAAAAGAAGAAATTTATACTGATGGCACGGTCAGGTACGGGATGTTAGCAAGCACTGGTGAACCGACTGATCTTGCTGACGCACTGCAGGATAAAAATTGGAAACATGCCATGAACTCTGAATATGAAGCACTGATGAGGAACAAGACATGGCACCTAGTTCCGCCACAGAGGGGAACCAATGTTATAGGGTGCAAATGGGTGTATAAAATCAAGAGAAAGTCTGATGGGAGTCTAGATCGTTACAAGGCTCGCCTTGTTGCCAAGGGCTTCAAGCAAAGGTATGGAATTGATTACGAAGATACATTCAGTCCAGTAATTAAGGCTGCAACTATTCGAGTTATATTGTCTCTAGCTGTATCTTGTGGATGGTCTCTTCGCCAACTCGATGTGCAGAATGCATTCTTACATGGACTCTTAGAAGAAGATGTATACATGCATCAACCTCCTGGTTTTGAGGATCCAAACCGGCCTAACTATGTGTGCAAACTTGATAAAGCTTTATATGGGTTGAAGCAAGCTCCTCGAGCATGGTACTCCAGATTAAGTGAACGGTTGATTCAATTGGGGTTTAAAGCATCCAAGGTGACACATCCTTGTTCTTCTTGATGAAGGAGGTATCACAATGTTTGTTCTTGTGTATGTCGATGACATAATTGTGGCGAGTTCCACCGAGCAAGCAACAAGTGCATTACTTCGAGATCTTAAAGAACAGTTTGCATTGAAGGACTTGGGAGAGCTTCACTATTTTCTTGGCATTGAGGTATATAAAACAAACGGTGGAATTCTGCTTACACAGAAAAATATGCGTCTGATCTACTGAAGAGGGTCGGCATGGCAGATTGTAAGCCAGTCAATACACCATTATCCACTAGTGAGAAGCTATCTCTGTATGAAGGAACTCCTCTAGGAGCTCAAGATACCACAAGATACAGGAGCATTGTAGGAGCATTGCAATACCTAACATTAACACGGCCTGATATCTCATTTGCTGTGAATAAGGTTTGTCAGTTTCTTCATGCTCCAACTACAGTACATTGGGAGGCTGTGAAAAGAATATTAAGGTATATAAAGCAGTGCACTGGACTCGGGCTAAAGATTCACAGGTCGGTTTCCACACTAGTAAGCGCCTTTTCAGATGCTGACTGGGCAGGCTGTGTGGATGACAGGAAATCCACCGGAGGATTTGCAGTTTTTCTAGGAACTAATTTAGTGTCTTGGAGTGCTCGCAAGCAATCCACTGTCTCTAGATCCAAGATCTTGAGCAGTATAAAGCAATAGCTAATGCTACGGCAGAGGTTATGTGGATACAGACTTTGTTACATGAGGTAGGCGTGAAGAGTCCTAATGCTGCCAAATTGTGGTGTGACAATCTAGGCGCCACATACCTTTCAAGCAATCCTGTGTTTCATGCTAGAACAAAACACATTGAGGTGGACTACCATTTTGTGAGAGATCGAGTCAAGCAGAAACGTTTGGAAATTGACTTTGTCTCCTCCAAGGATCAAGTAGCTGATGGATTCACCAAGGCTTTGCCTGTGAGGCTAGTTGAGAATTTCAAGATCAATCTCAACTTAACTAAGTTGTGATTGAGGGAGGTGTTAGAAATAGTTTGTGACGTGTTGATGTGTCAATGTAAATCCAGGCGGTGACGGCATGAGAGTCCATGGTTGTAGGTTTGTTACTAAAGATAGAATCTGTAAAATAGAAACTGTTGTATAGGATCCTAGAAACATGGGACTCTCATGCCGTAATCACCGGAGGTTGTTGCCTTGTATATGAGCTGCGCTATTGGCGTTATAAATCAACACGTACGGCGCCCCTGGCTATCATCTTGCTAAGCGCTTTCATCATCTGGCCTCTGTATTTTTACATGGTATCAGAGCCACAAACACTCAATAGATCCAATTGCCGCCCACCATGTCTTCCAACAAGAACCTCTCTCTCGGTTGTGTGAGAAGCTTACCAGGAGCAATCACTCCATCTGGGAAGCCCAGGTGCTCTCGGCCGTGCGCGGTGCTCGCCTGTACGGCCATCTCACTGGTGCCTCTAAGCCGCCGGTGACGGAGATTGAGGACAAGGATGGCAAGAAGGTCTTCAACCGGCGTTCAAGAATGGGAGGCACGGATCGCAGATCCTCGCCTTCCTTCTCACTTCCGTCTCTCCGGGCATTCTCAGTCACATCGCCAAGACGAAGACGGCGGCTGATGCATGGGCTAAGCTTGAGGCCATGTTTGCCTCACAAACCCGTGCGCGCGCGGTAAATCTGTGCATCTCCCTCGCCAATACCAAGAAAGGTAACTCATCTGCTACTGATTATTTCACCAAGATGAAAGGTTTTAGCGATGAGATGGCGGCTGCGGGACGACCAATCACTGATGACGAACTGGTTGAGTACATACTCACCGGCTTGCCCGCGGAATACGAGTCACTGGTTACCTCTCTCGTCACGAGGGTGGAATCAGTGACCATCGACGAGCTGTATTCACAGCTCCTCAACTTCGAGACCAGGATGGATCTGGTCCAAGGCGGTGACCAGAGCTCGGCCAACATGGCCGGCCGCGGAGGAGGCCGCGGTAATAATCGTGGCCGTGGTGGTCCCTATCGTGGACGTGGGCGCAGCCCTCCAAATGGTGGGGGTCGTGGTCGCGGTCAAAGGAGCAACCAGCAAGGTGGCGGCTCCAACAACAAGAAGCAGGACAAACCGATCTGCCAGGTGTGCTTCAAGGAGGGACACACTGCAGCTCGTTGTTGGCACCGCTTCGATGAGGACTTCGTCCCTGAAGAAAGGCACGCAGCAGCGGCAACTGGTTCATACAACATCGACACCAACTGGTACACCGACAGCGGCTCCACTGACCACATCACTAGTGAGTTAGAGAAACTCTCCATGCGTGAGAAGTACAACGGTGGTGATCAGATCCACACCGCAAGCGGTGCAGGTATGGCAATTAAACATGTTGGTCAATCTACTATTGTTACCCCTAACCGCAATCTCCAGTTAAAAAATGTTCTGCATGTACCTAAGGCTTCCAAGAATCTTGTTTCAGTTCATCGATTTACTTCTGATAACTCTGCCTACATGGAATTTCACCCCACCTATTTTTTGGTTAAGGATCAGGCAACCAAGAAAACTCTGCTTAAAGGTCGTTGTCATCGGGGGCTATATCCTCTTCCTTCACCGCCAAAACAAGTCCTCACGGCGTCTCGCCCGTCCCTGTCTCGGTGGCATGAACGACTAGGACATCCAGCTTCCCCGATCGTTCGTCGCATCATCAACAATAATAACCTTTCATTTGCTTCAGAGTTCAATAATGAGCATGTGTGCGATGCTTGTCAACAATCAAAAGCACACCAGTTGCCCTATCCTAAGTCAGTGAGTCAATCTAGTGCTCCTTTAGAACTTGTGTTCTCGGATGTGTGGGGTCAAGCTATCGAGTCTGTTGGCAGAAAACAGTATTATGTTAGTTTTATCGATGATTACAGCAAGTTTACATGGATCTACCTCATTAAATATAAGTCTTAAGTCTTTCAGAAATTTCATGATTTTCAGAACCTAGTTGAAAGGTTGCTTGATCGAAAAATAAAAGCCATCCAAACTGATTGGGGTGGTGAATATCAAAGGCTTAGCTCCTTTTTTACTAAAATTGGCATCTCGCATCATGTTTCATGTCCTCATGCGCACCAACAAAATGGTGCCGCCGAGCGCAAACATCGGCACATCATTGAAGTTGGTCTAGCTTTTCGTCATGCGCCAAGATGCCCTCGAAATTTTGGGACGGCGTTCCTCACAGCCACATATCTCATCAATCGCCTTCCTAGTGCAGTCATCAATTTTACTACGCCCCTGGAGCGCCTCTTTGGTCAAAAACCAGATTACTCCTCCCTACGGACGTTTGGTTGTGCCTGTTGGCCCAATCTTCGCCCGTATAATGCCCATAAACTCCAGTTCCGCTCTAAGAGATGCGTCTTTTCAAGTTATAGTAATCTTCACAAGGGGTATAAATGTCTGGACATTGCATCTAGGCGTGTCTATATCTCTAGAGACATCACATTCGATGAAACAATTTTTCCTTTTGCCGAGATGCATCCCAATGCGGGTGCTCGTCTGCGCTCAGAGATCCTCCTGTTATCTCCTGATTCCGTGGCTACCAAAGGGGACAGTAGTTTGGATGATCAACATATTAATTTGCCTGTTAATTTGCCTAATGAATTTAACAATCCTCGCGGAGACTCTAGTTTGCCTCAGGTGCCAAATACGACGATATCACCGTTGGAAGCAGCGCACGGATCATGGAGACGATCCCCGGCCGATTTCTGCGCCCACGTCGTCAGGCGGGTCTGGCAGCCAGCCGACCGCGCCCGTGTTCACCGAGGTGATGTCGCGTGGGGGCCAATCAGTTGCGCACCCGCTCTCACCTGTCGCCGAAGTCTCTCCGACACGGCCTGCGCCTGCTTCAGGCGCGGGAACGACGCCACCTGATGCTGCGACACGGAGCCCGGGGGAGATTTCCACTGGTGGATGCTCTGCCGGTACACCAGAAGAGGTCGCAACTCCTTTGCGGCCGGTAACAAGGCTCCAGCGCGGCATTCAAAAGAAGAAATTTATACTGATGGCACGGTCAGGTACGGGATGTTAGCAAGCACTGGTGAACCGACTGATCTTGCTGACGCACTGCAGGATAAAAATTGGAAACATGCCATGAACTCTGAATATGAAGCACTGATGAGGAACAAGACATGGCACCTAGTTCCGCCACAGAGGGGAACCAATGTTATAGGGTGCAAATGGGTGTATAAAATCAAGAGAAAGTCTGATGGGAGTCTAGATCGTTACAAGGCTCGCCTTGTTGCCAAGGGCTTCAAGCAAAGGTATGGAATTGATTACGAAGATACATTCAGTCCAGTAATTAAGGCTGCAACTATTCGAGTTATATTGTCTCTAGTTGTATCTTGTGGATGGTCTCTTCGCCAACTCGATGTGCGAATGCATTCTTACATGGACTCTTAGAAGAAGATGTATACATGCATCAACCTCCTGGTTTTGAGGATCCAAACCGGCCTAACTATGTGTGCAAACTTGATAAAGCTTTATATGGGTTGAAGCAAGCTCCTCGAGCATGGTACTCAGATTAAGTGAACGGTTGATTCAATTGGGGTTTAAAGCATCCAAGGTCGACACATCCTTGTTCTTCTTGAAGGGAGGTATCACAATGTTTGTTCTTGTGTATGTCGATGACATAATTGTGGCGAGTTCCACCGAGCAAGCAACAAGTGCATTACTTGAGATCTTAAAGAACAGTTTGCATTGAAGGACTTGGGAGAGCTTCACTATTTTCTTGGCATTGAGGTATATAAAACAAACGGTGGAATTCTGCTTACACAGGAAAAATATGCGTCGATCTCATCAAGAGGGTCGGCATGGCAGATTGTAAGCCACCAATACACCATTATCCACTAGTGAGAAGCTATCTCTGTATGAAGGAACTCCTCTAGGAGCTCAAGATACCACAAGATACAGGAGCATTGTAGGAGCATTGCAATACCTAACATTAACTACCGATATCTCATTTGCTGTGAATAAGGTTTGTCAGTTTCTTCATGCTCCAACTACAGTACATTGGGAGGCTGTGAAAAGAATATTAAGGTATATAAAGCAGTGCACTGGACTCGGGCTAAAGATTCACAGGTCGGTTTCCACACTAGTAAGCGCCTTTTCGATCGATCTTGGCAGGTGTGTGGATGACAGAAATCCACCGAGGATTTGCGCTTTTCTAGGAACTAATTTAGTGTCTTGGAGTGCTCGTAAGCAATCCACCGTCTCTAGATCCGATCAAGGCAGTATAAAGCAATAGCTAATGCTACGGCAGAGGTTATGTGGATACAGACTTTGTTACATGAGGTAGGCGTGAAGAGTCCTAATGCTGCCAAATTGTGGTGTGACAATCTAGGCGCCACATACCTTTCAAGCAATCCTGTGTTTCATGCTAGAACAAAACACATTGAGGTGGACTACCATTTTGTGAGAGATCGAGTCAAGCAGAAACGTTTGGAAATTGACTTTGTCTCCTCCAAGGATCAAGTAGCTGATGGATTCACCAAGGCTTTGCCTGTGAGGCTAGTTGAGAATTTCAAGATCAATCTCAACTTAACTAAGTTGTGATTGAGGGAGGCTGTTAGAAATAGTTTGTGACGTGTTGATGTGTCAATGTAAATCCTGGGCAGGACGGCATGAGAGTCCATGGTTGTAGGTTTGTTACTAAAGATAGAATCTGTAAAATAGAAACTGTTGTATAGGATCCTAGAAACATGGGACTCTCATGCCGTAATCACCGGAGGTTGTTGCCTTGTATATGAGCTGCGCTATTGGCGTTATAAATCAACACGTACGGCGCCCCTGGCTATCATCTTGCTAAGCGCTTTCATCATCTGCCCTCTGTATTTTTACATGGTATCAGAGCCACAAACACTCAATAGATCCAATTGCCGCCCACCATGTCTTCCAACAGCAACCCTCTCTCGGCCGGCGCTGTGACAGAAGCTTACCAGGAGCAATCACTCCATCTGGGAAGCCCATGTGCTCTCGGCCGTGCGCGGTGCTCGCCTGTACGGCCATCTCACTGGTGCCTCTAAGCCGCGGTGACGGAGATTGAGGACAAGGATGGCAAGAAGGTCTTCAACCCGGCGTTCGAAGAATGGGAGGCACGGGATCAGCAGATCCTCAGCTTCCTTCTCACTTCCGTCTCTCCGGGCATTCTCAGTCACATCGCCAAGACGAAGACGGCGGCTGATGCATGGGCTAAGCTTGAGGCCATGTTTGCCTCACAAACCCGTGCGCGCGCGGTAAATCTGTGCATCTCCCTCGCCAATACCAAGAAAGGTAACTCATCTGCTACTGATTATTTCACCAAGATGAAAGGTTTTAGCGATGAGATGGCGGCTGCGGGACGACCAATCACTGATGACGAACTGGTTGAGTACATACTCACCGGCTTGCCCGCGAATACGAGTCACCGGTTACCTCTCGCCACGAGGGTGGAATCGTGACCATCGACGAGCTGTATTCACGCTCCTCAACTTCGAGACCGTGATGGATCTGGTCCAAGGCGGTGACGAGCTCGCCAACATGGCGGCCGCGAGGAGGCCGCGGTAATAATCGTGGCGTAGTGGTCCCTATCGTGGACGTGGCGCGCCCTCCAAATGGTGGGGTCGTGGTCGCGGTCAAAGGAGCAACCAGCAAAGTGGCGGCTCCAACAACAAGAAGCGAGGACAAACCGATCCGTCGGTGTGCTTCAAGGAGGGGCACACTGCAGCTCGTTGTTGGCACCGCTTCGATGAGGACTTCGTCCCTGAAGAAAAGCACGCAGCAGCGGCAACCGGTTCATACAACATCGACACCAACTGGTACACCGACAGCGGCTCCACTGACCACATCACTAGTGAGTTAGAGAAACTCTCCATGCGTGAGAAGTACAACGGTGGTGATCAGATCCACACCGCAAGCGGTGCAGGTATGGCAATTAAACATGTTGGTCAATCTACTATTGTTACCCCTAACCGCAATCTCCAGTTAAAAAATGTTCTGCATGTACCTAAGGCTTCCAAGAATCTTGTTTCAGTTCATCGATTTACTTCTGATAACTCTGCCTACATGGAATTTCACCCCACCTATTTTTTGGTTAAGGATCAGGCAACCAAGAAAACTCTGCTTAAAGGTCGTTGTCATCGGGGGCTATATCCTCTTCCTTCACCGCCAAAACAAGTCCTCACGGCGTCTCGCCCGTCCGTCTCGGTGGCATGAACGACTAGGACATCCAGCTTCCCCGATCGTTCGTCGCATCATCAACAATAATAGCCTTTCATTTGCTTCAGAGTTCAATAATGAGCATGTGTGCGATGCTTGTCAACAATCAAAAGCACACCAGTTGCCCTATCCTAAGTCAGTGAGTCAATCTAGTGCTCCTTTAGAACTTGTGTTCTCGGATGTGTGGGGTCAAGCTATCGAGTCTGTTGGCAGAAAACAGTATTATGTTAGTTTTATCGATGATTACAGCAAGTTTACATGGATCTACCTCATTAAATATAAGTCTTAAGTCTTTCAGAAATTTCATGATTTTCAGAACCTAGTTGAAAGGTTGCTTGATCGAAAAATAAAAGCCATCCAAACTGATTGGGGTGGTGAATATCAAAGGCTTAGCTCCTTTTTTACTAAAATTGGCATCTCGCATCATGTTTCATGTCCTCATGCGCACCAACAAATGGTGCCGAGCGCAAACATCGCACATCATTGAAGTTGGTCTAGCTTTTTGTCATGCGCCAGTATGCCCCTGAAATTTTGGGACGAAGCGTTCCTCACAGCCACATATCTCATCAATCGCCTTCCTAGTGCAGTCATCAATTTTACTACGCCCCTGGAGCGCCTCTTTGGTCAAAAACCAGATTACTCCTCCCTACGGACGTTTGGTTGTGCCTGTTGGCCCAATCTTCGCCCGTATAATGCCCATAAACTCCAGTTCCGCTCTAAGAGATGCGTCTTTCTGGGTTATAGTAATCTTCACAAGGGGTATAAATGTCTGGACATTGCATCTGGGCGTGTCTATATCTCTAGAGACATCACATTCGATGAAACAATTTTTCCTTTTGCCGAGATGCATCCCAATGCGGGTGCTCGTCTGCGCTCAGAGATCCTCCTGTTATCTCCTGATTCCGTGGCTACCAAAGGGGACAGTAGTTTGGATGATCAACATATTAATTTGCCTGTTAATTTGCCTAATGAATTTAACAATCCTCGCGGAGACTCTAGTTTGCCTCAGGTGCCAAATACAGACGATATCACCGTTGGAAGCAGCGGCACGGATCATGGAGACGATCCCCGGCCGATTTCTGCGCCCACGTCGTCAGGCGGGTCTGGCAGCCAGCCGACCGCGCCCGTGTTCACCGAGGTGATGTCGCGTGGGGGCCAATCAGTTGCGCACCCGCTCTCACCGCCGAAGTCTCTCCGACACGGCTCGCGCCGCTTCAGCGCGGAACGACGCCACCGATCCGCGACACGAGCCCGGGAGATTTCCATCGTGGATGCTCGCGGTACACCGTAAGAGGTCGCAACTCCTTTGCGGCGGTAACAAGGCTCCAGCGCGGCATTCAAAAGAAGAAATTTATACTGATGGCACGGTCAGGTACGGGATGTTAGCAAGCACTCGTGAACCGACTGATCTTGCTGACGCACTGCAGATAAAAATTGGAAACATGCCATGAACTCTGAATATGAAGCACTGATGAGGAACAAGACATGGCACCTAGTTCCGCCACAGAGGGGAACCAATGTTATAGGGTGCAAATGGGTGTATAAAATCAAGAGAAAGTCTGATGGGAGTCTAGATCGTTACAAGGCTCGCCTTGTTGCCAAGGGCTTCAAGCAAAGGTATGGAATTGATTACGAAGATACATTCAGTCCAGTAATTAAGGCTGCAACTATTCGAGTTATATTGTCTCTAGCTGTATCTTGTGGATGGTCTCTTCGCCAACTCGATGTGCAGAATGCATTCTTACATGGACTCTTAGAAGAAGATGTATACATGCATCAACCTCCTGGTTTTGAGGATCCAAACCGGCCTAACTATGTGTGCAAACTTGATAAAGCTTTATATGGGTTGAAGCAAGCTCCTCGAGCATGGTACTCCAGATTAAGTGAACGGTTGATTCAATTGGGGTTTAAAGCATCCAAGGCTGACACATCCTTGTTCTTCTTCAGTAAGGGAGGTATCACAATGTTTGTTCTTGTGTATGTCGATGACATAATTGTGGCGAGTTCCACCGAGCAAGCAACAAGTGCATTACTTCGAGATCTTAAAGAACAGTTTGCATTGAAGGACTTGGGAGAGCTTCACTATTTTCTTGGCATTGAGGTATATAAAACAAACGGTGGAATTCTGCTTACACAGGAAAAATATGCGTCTGATCTACTGAAGAGGGTCGGCATGGCAGATTGTAAGCCAGTCAATACACCATTATCCACTAGTGAGAAGCTATCTCTGTATGAAGGAACTCCTCTAGGAGCTCAAGATACCACAAGATACAGGAGCATTGTAGGAGCATTGCAATACCTAACATTAACACGGCCTGATATCTCATTTGCTGTGAATAAGGTTTGTCAGTTTCTTCATGCTCCAACTACAGTACATTGGGAGGCTGTGAAAAGAATATTAAGGTATATAAAGCAGTGCACTGGACTCGGGCTAAAGATTCACAGGTCGGTTTCCACACTAGTAAGCGCCTTTTCAGATGCTGACTGGGCAGGCTGTGTGGATGACAGGAAATCCACCGGAGGATTTGCAGTTTTTCTAGGAACTAATTTAGTGTCTTGGAGTGCTCGCAAGCAATCCACTGTCTCTAGATCCAGTACTGAAGCAGAGTATAAAGCAATAGCTAATGCTACGGCAGAGGTTATGTGGATACAGACTTTGTTACATGAGGTAGGCGTGAAGAGTCCTAATGCTGCCAAATTGTGGTGTGACAATCTAGGCGCCACATACCTTTCAAGCAATCCTGTGTTTCATGCTAGAACAAAACACATTGAGGTGGACTACCATTTTGTGAGAGATCGAGTCAAGCAGAAACGTTTGGAAATTGACTTTGTCTCCTCCAAGGATCAAGTAGCTGATGGATTCACCAAGGCTTTGCCTGTGAGGCTAGTTGAGAATTTCAAGATCAATCTCAACTTAACTAAGTTGTGATTGAGGGAGGCTGTTAGAAATAGTTTGTGACGTGTTGATGTGTCAATGTAAATCCTGGGCAGGACGGCATGAGAGTCCATGGTTGTAGGTTTGTTACTAAAGATAGAATCTGTAAAATAGAAACTGTTGTATAGGATCCTAGAAACATGGGACTCTCATGCCGTAATCACCGGAGGTTGTTGCCTTGTATATGAGCTGCGCTATTGGCGTTATAAATCAACACGTACGGCGCCCCTGGCTATCATCTTGCTAAGCGCTTTCATCATCTGCCCTCTGTATTTTTACAATGCAGATGTACCCTCTATGTTTTTTATGCTTTATCTGATCACGGACATTATTTCTGGTTTTGTAATCGACTTGTTCTGCTACTTCTCTGGGACGGCACATGAAATTTTCTCCTTGATCTGCACCGCCAATCACTAAGGTTGTGTTTGGTTTAGAGACAAGGTGGAATAGGATGGTCCTGTCTCTGGTTTTGAAATGGGATAATTCCATTTTTTGTTTGGTTGGGGGGATAGAGTCATCCCTGTTTTTTGTTTAGTTGGAAGGATAAAGTGGGATGGAATGGTCACATCCTTTGTTTGGATGGAAGGATGAAGGTGGGACATGTGTGGCATTTGAGTTTTTTTTTTAAAAAAATTGAAGGCTATTGTTGATATGTTTCTACACATAAGCCTTTGAGTTTTTTTTAAAAAAAATTAAACAAAACAGTACTTAAAAAAACAAAGAGGTGGGATGACTCTATCCCATGTGTGATGACTCCGTCCCATGAAAAAAAAGAGGATTGCCTGGTCCCGGATCTACAAGGAATATTCCTAGTGGGATGTCCTTGACTCTGCTTGTCTCCCATCCAAACACCTACAAAAATGAGTCCATCACATCCCGTCCCACCTAGTCCTTGCAACCAAACACATGGTAATTCAAACCAAAAATTAAATGCACCCTCTATCTTATAGTACGCACTCACTGACAAGATATCTAAGAAAAGAATACTAGTTCGCCTAACAAAATAATACTAGTATATCTGGGTAGAACGGATAAACAGCAGAAAATCAACAGAAGCTCAAGATGAACATGGAAGTAACCACTGTCTGAATATGCAGAGTTAGTTATGATAAGAAAACATGACGAGGAATTGATTACTCCGTGTTGCCGTTCTACCATTGATTAAGTAAAGAAAAATTCATGTGATTCTTATATATAGGTACGTTCGGATTGGACATGATCAATGATCCTCCTTGCGTGAAGAACAACCATGCTGTGATACCTAAATCACCTAATGCAATTTAGTGCGCAACCCTAGCCATATATGAGACCATTTTATTTATATATATTTTCCCTGTGCTAGAAACAATGAAAGGAGGAGAGGAGGATAAGGTACTAATTAACTCCTAGCCCATTTTATTTATTTATATATATATATATATTCAATGTTTTGGCTTTCTAATTTCTGCTTGATTGGGTTGCACCCATCAGGCTGGTCTTGTCAAGATTGGGCCTTGTGGAAACGAAGGGCTCATGACATCAAGGTGGCACCCCACCATCTGGAGACTCACAATTTGCAGTGATATCATCGTTGATTCACTTGAATTTTCATACTATTTATCTATATCCATATTAATTAGACACTCTGAGAAAACTTTTATGTTAACCAGAAAGATCTAGTCATCTATCTAGCGGGTCCAAATTATAACGGCTCAAATCGAGTCTAGATAACTCCAAGAAAAAAATCTATATCTGGCCTAATTAGTATTTGTTGTGCCCTCCAAAAAAACCATCTGTCTAGCCTAATTAGTATCGATTAGGTGGTATTATCGATGATTTGAGAAAGACAAACTATGATTCACGAAGTGCTAACACCATTTTCTCAGTAGTCTTAAGCAGGAAACAATGGGAGAGGAAAGAGGAGGGGAGGAGAAGGTACAAATTTATTTATTTATTATTCTTCTTCTTTGTCTTTCTAATTTTTGCCTTGATTGGTTTGTACTCAGCAGGCTTGGCTTGCCAAGATCGGGCCATGGGGTGGAAATGGTGGGAATGCACATGACATCGAGGAGACGCCCCAGTCCCCACCGTCTGGAAAGCGTCACAATTTGTTGCGGTGGATGCGGTGTTATATATTCACTCGCATTTTCATATATTGACCGCAATGGGAGGCATCACACCATTGGTCCGTGGGGTGGTCCTCGTGGCAAGGGGAACTAGGGGTGAAAAAAAAGCTCGTTAGTGGGGCTCGTTGGCTCGGTTCAAAATTGCTTCAATTCTACTTGTTAATTGGTTAAACATTAAAATGAGTTGATTTCAAATGAATTTGAATTTTGCTCTAGCTCGGCTCATTAGCTCGTTTCTAAAAATACTTTTAAATTACTCGTAAAATGATATTAAATCAAACTATGTTAATTTTAGAAAAAGCTCGATAAGACGAGGAGTTGGCTCGATATGCACTGGGGAACCGTCATGAGCTCACTGGAAACCAAAGCTTGCATGGGCTCTGTTTCTGCTTCTCATGTTAATACGTGCTGCAGATCAATTATCTCCTTGTACAAAAAAAACTAACACGAAAGTAGTTTTTCTTCTCCTGTAGATTCAGTTTAGTCCGTGAGAGTTTCTAATGGAAGTCTCTGGAACAGACCTAACTGACTATTCACCGTCCACTGTTTTATTCTCACTTAAATTTGTTACCAACGAGGGTGCCCATTCTTTTGGTGTAATACCTGGGCTGGAATAGGCCCAGCCCAGCCCATACTTTGCCCATATAAAGAAGACATCTGGAAAGGGGAAGAAGTAAAAAGCCAATTTTACTTCCTCCCCGTGCTCACCTGCGTGCCCTGCTTCCCCTCGCGCCTGTTGCCGTCGCCCGCATAGCCGTTGGCGCTGCCGCTCGTCAGCCCCCAGCGGCGCCGCTCATCACCCTCTGGCAGCCGCCGCCTTCTTCCCCCACGCGCGTGCCACCGTCGACCAACCGTCGGCGCCACCGCTCCTCCGGCCGAACCTCGCTGCCCCTGCTATTGATGCCGCCGCTTCTGTCGCTAAGCCGCCAGCACTGCCGCTTCTCGGGCCGCGCCTTGCCATCGTCTGGCGTCGCTCGTCACCCGCATGTGCACTGTAGACACCCAGCCGCTAGCGCCTCCGCCCTCCGGCCAAACCACCGCCATCGCTCCCTAGCCACTTCACGCCTCCTGCTCCGCCCAGTCGTTCGCCACGCAAGGGGGCAAGGGGAGAGCTGGGGGCCTGGCCAGCGGAGGGGAGGGCAGGGAGGAGCCGGCCGGTGAGGGAGGAGGAGGAGGGATTCGCGGGAGGCGCCAACCGTGAGGAGGCGACGGGAGATGCCGACCGAGTGAGGAGAGAAGAAAGGGGAGGAGCCGCCGCCGGCTGTGGAAGAAAAGGAGGAAAAAGGGAGAGTGAGGAAAAAGAAAGAGAAGGCCAGGAGAGTGGCCGAGCGTGAAGGGGAGAAAAGGAAGCACCAGCCGGAAGAAAAAAAAGAAAGAAAAGAAAAGGAGAGAGAGAAGGAAGAGAGGAAAAGAAAAAAAGAAAAAGAAAAGAGGAAGAAAAGAGGAAAGGAAGAAAGAGAAGAGAGGAAAGAAAAAGAGGGGAAGGCTGATCCGCCAGATCCAGCCAAGACAAGGAAGGAGGAGCTCTGATCCAATTATTCGGAGCTAGGGTAACGCCCCGAGACCATTCCCCGCTTATTTATCGTTTTGTGTAAATGCTAACATGTCGATACTTGATATTAAGTTATGAAGGGGCCGATTTGTCGAGTAGTGAGATAAATGCATACGTTGGTTAGAACATGGTTAGTGGCTGGAATCCATGTGCTGAGTGATGATGTTGTGGCCATGTGAGTAGAACAGGTGAAGAAAGCTGGCCATGTGGTGTGTCGGTGCATGCGTAACCGACTAGTATTCAGTGAATGATTAGAATGGGTTAAGAATTATGGGTTAATTAGTTTAGATATTAACGTCAACTCTTGCTGGAGCTCTATAAAATGTTGGAACGGCGAGTTTGGTGGTATGATTTGGATAAAATGCATTCGGGATGGCCACAATCGATGTGAGATAGCATGGCCTTCGGGCTGAGATCGGAATTTTAGATGGTGTGATACTTAAATTATGGTAACCAAGAATATGTAGTAGAGTTATGCAGGTTACCAGACCCGGAATATTTGCTGTGATAGGTTTCGGGTTAGAAAGACATGGTCGTTCGAGTACTGAAATAGTGAGATGGTATCTACTGAAAAAGTGGGTTCGTGTTGGTTTTGTGCATAGGAACGATGTCGTTCGTCTGTGTGTGTGTATTGCTATAATGTATTGAGTCTGGGTATTGCTTGTTCAGGTGGCGGTTCGAGTTTAGTGCCATCTGCACATCGTACGCCAGGTTAACAGGCAAGTGCATAGTAAAGCGGTAAATTTGGGTAATGATTGCTGTTAGATGAATCATGGCGTATTGATTACCATATTGTGATAAGTTAACTATTTCTGGATGCATGTTGAGGATTGATGAATGATGTTTATTGAGGCGTGACATGTTGATATGCATAGATGGAGAACTTGCATTGCATGCATGTCATGAAAAGAGATAGTGTTGTCATATTGTGGTATCATTGGTCGACTTTGTGTGGACGCTTCATGGGAGTGGCGAAAGATGGTCTACTTTGTATGGACGCTCCACGGGAGTGGAGAAAGACCTACTTTGGTAGGCATCCTACGGGAGTGGGAAAAGACCTACTTCGGTAGGTACTCCACGGAAGTGGAGGTTACGTTCCCCGTATGAAAAAGGACGGGCTTAAGGTCCCCGCACGAAAGAGGGCGGACATGGGTGGGCATCGATGGGTGCTCACTCCGCTATACCGGTATAGGCTAAAGCAGGCGTGGAGTTTGAGCATTTCATTCATGAAAGAGTTGGGCATGCGCACATACATTTGCATTGTGACCAAGGAAAGGTTGGAAATGCATAAGAAATAATTGAAGAAAATAAGTGGTTAATGTGTCCGCGATGGAAAATAATCGTTATGTGTCTATGTTGTCTACTGTTTTACTTTGTACTTGCTGAGTCTTTGGACTCACCCTTGCTTTGTTGCTTTTTTTTAGGAATCCGTTGAAGACGACATGCATGGGCGGGAGTAGCACATTTATTCACGTGCAAGAGAAATTCACATATCATCTACAGTTAACATATTTTGCCTCGGATAGTCTTAGTACCCTTTTTTGGTATTTAACAAATTTATACCTCTGCCGCGCTTAGTGTTAAGCATATCGACTTTTGACGTTTGGTTGATATTAAAATAAAAGAATTGCGTCGCAATTTCAACGGTAAGAACTGGAGTTGGTATTATTACAGAGTAAGTGGTAACACTTTGGACTCAGGGAGGGGCCGGGGTGTTACAGTTGGTATCAGAGAGGGCGTTAGGTCCGTGGTGGATAATTTGGTAAACTAGGTAGTCTTAACCAAGAATTTGACTCAGGATTGGTTATCAAATTAAGACTTGGCTTAGGTTATGCAATTGCTAAAACTTGACACACATTGATGCACAGTAGGATGGGATTGCGTCAAGCATTGCATTTTCGGTTTTGTTAGCCATGTTGTTGATTTGCAATGCTTTGAGGTTGATGTTTGTGAGTTGATAGCAAGCATTTGAAGTTGTTATTTGTGTGTCCTATGGGACTTTGCTGTGATTGTGTCATGTACCGATGCAATAGAGACTGAGACCATGGCCACGGGAGAGGCCTGGTCATGTTGCCATTTATGACAGTGAGGTAGTGATGTTTTGTTTCAGTTTTGGGAAATTGGTTCCCTTTGGTTAGCAACTCGTTGAGTTGTATGGAAATACCCGGTAGTGGGGAGTGCTCCATGCAAGTCTGGTATTCAAGGGAATTTTGATTATATGAATGATTGGAGTGACTTGCGTGTTGAGATCAATGTTTTGGAGAAGGCAATATTTAATAGTGGTTGAAGTGTTTGATTCGGTGTACGTGGGATAAGGTAGTTCAAGTAACAGGTTGGTAGGGTATGTAATTCTAGATTGTGAGAACCCAGGAGAGTAATTAACTTTAGTTATGTTTGTGGGATTGAAGTTGATTTGAATCCAATGAGGATATAGTAGTGACATGAGAAGTAGCAGTGTAAGGCATATCCATTTCTTCTTAATAGTTGGATTTGAATTATTGGTGAACCAGTCGGTGATTATGGTTGCTTACACTGTTGAGCCACATTGAATGACTAGTATTATGATGGCCCCAATCGATTAGCCCAATCGTGCAATTTAGGCATGCTAAGAAGTGTGCTAATTTATTGTATTGGTGGAAAATCCCTCATGGCGCTATCCTTTCATTTGGCATTAGGCGAAGGATTATAAAGCTAAGTTTATCAATCCTACATCGTAATTGATTACTATAATCACGACCGATGTTTTGGAAGGCTCTAATAGTTGTAATGTTAGAACTATTGGGATTAGTTGGGAGGATAAGAATGGGGATCTTGATGTCGGATAAATCTCTCAACTAAATTGGATGGAGAAGAATTGTTGTACAATTGAGTGGACTCAAATTCTGAGGGATGAAGCTAATAATGTTCTAGTGAGATTTGGTAGTAATATCTAAGCATGAGTTGCTAGAGTTGCCACTGCATTTTGTAGGAAGTTATGTGCATGCCTACGGAAGTAGAACAGACGGGTTCTATGCTTAAAATCAATTGTGGTTTACGGAAGTACATATGATGTATACTAAAATCTAGGTGATTGATCATCCTTAAAGTTGAGCTGGTGGAGATTAGTTAGCGTCTTGGAATTAGGTGCTCATGGGATTATTTATTGATAGTGGATCTTTTGATCAAAGAGCCTTGACCGCATCTTGTGGTATGCGCACTTGCTAGTCGTTATGATTGTGTTGTTTTGTACAGTAAGGTGGCAATGTTTGATGAACTATAGAGTAAATATGGAGGAATAAAGCATCCAGTGAGCCATGGAAAGGTTCAAGATGGGATACTAAAAGTCATGACTTATGTATTAGCGAATTGACATTTGCTAATCTGTGTAAGCAATACAAGAAGTACTGGCTTGTCGTTGTTATGGGGAAAAGAATTTTAATTGATTTCTATGTTGGTATCTGGAAGAAATGCTTTGTGTTTTGATATGCATTAGCATTTAGAGTTCATGACTTCGAAGGAGGTCATGTTCAGTTTCTAATAATGACGAATGCTTGGAGGTACGGTAGGAGATCCGTATGACTCACAGATTGATTTATGTGTATGTGTCATGAGTGCTACATGACTTCCCTCACTTCTGCATATGAGATTTCCCGGACGAGTGGTCCGTGGCATTCCCGAACACGTAAGTTTCGGGTGTACCTAGGAACGAAGTCCTAGGCGTACTCAGGAATGAGTCCTGAGCATTTCCCAGACACATAATTTCGGTTGTCTTGAATTGCGAGTCTAAAGTGGGCCCGGGCGTGTCAACTAGGGTAATGTAAGATTTGGATTTTGTTGCATCTCCCTGTTCCTTGGTGTTATTTGTCTAATGTATATGGCTAATAGAGAACGAATTGATCTTATGCTATAATCCTGGTGAGAAATTGATTAGGGATAAAATCGGACTTAAAGGCAAAACCGATCGTGTTATCGCAACTAGTAGGTCATATTTAAGCTAGTAAAACATGCGTAGCGACGAGAGTATGAGATTTTGGTGAAAAGAGCTTCCGTGACTTATGTTTTGAGGTAATCATCACTAGGTGTTAATGTTTTAGATTACTTGATTCCCATAGCATAGATCGAGGATGATAATAGTATCGGAGTTTTCGGAGGAGTATTGGGAACCTTGGCTTATGAGCCTCATATTTGTTGACAGCTAGTAGAGGCTAAAAGATTGAAGTAAATTTGAAGTAGAGCTATTGGAAGATTTAGTTATTCGATGTTAAATGAAATCCTAATGGAGCTTACCTCATTTTTGTGGATGTGAGAAGTTGAGAGTTGGTGTGTGATTTGTTTTATCCATCGTGTTTGGTGATCATTATTTAAAGAGGTAGTTAGAGGAATAATCCATTCCATGAGTTAAAGTCGACCATTAATGGAGTTAATCGTAAGACCAATAGAGTGTGAACTGAAACCCTAGAAATAAGGGTACTGAAGGGATTGAACTGATGGAAACCAATACAATTTTAATGGGGCATGAGAGACTATCTATCGGCAATGTGTCGTTGGTGAAGGGGATTTTGCTTGGGTACTCTTTGAGTAGTATACTAAAGCTTCCCCAGATTTATGGGAACGTTGCCTTAAGATTGAACTGGCCTTGTACCTCATAATGGGCGATGGAAGAATGAATTGTTGTATGGCCATCTAATGAGTAATTGGAATGTTTTGATATGTCAAAGTATGGGAATCTATTATTCTTGCTAAGAAAGTTAGTGAGAACTATCTTTGCGAGTTTAGTCACATGGATGTGTGATCGATATTGATTTTTAAGGGACACAAGTAAGAAATCTTTCATGTTATCGACTGAAATAGTTGATCGATAGTCAAAGGTTTATTTTGGGTTCCCTTGATTTGGGAATTCGTTCAGGGCCACTTTGAGGGATAGTGGAGTTAAGTGGAAAGTTGCGGGATTTCTGCATTTCACTTGTGGTCTATGTGGTTTTTGCTAAGGCGTTATCAATATGCCTAAAATAATATACTTTCTTTTCTTTGAAAAGAAAAGACTGATCTGGGGAATAGAAATATTTCACATGGTATATGCGGCATAAAGTTGTTTGTTAGGATGAGAATTGATTTCTGGTGCGGTAATGATTGCTGTTAGATGAATAATGGCGTATTGATTACCATGTTGTGATAAGTTAACTATTTCTGGATGCATGTTGAGGATTGATGAATGATGTTTGTTGAGGTGTGACATGTTGATATGCATAGATGGAGAACTTGCATTGCATCATTCATTGGTCTACTTTGTGTGGACGCTCCACAGGAGTGGAGAAAGATGATCTACTTTGTGTGGACGCTCCACGGGAGTGGAGAAAGACTTACTTTGGTAGGCATCCTACGGGAGTGGGAAAAGACCTACTTCGGTAGGTACTCCACGGAAGTGGAGGTTACAGTCCTCGTATGAAAAGGGACGGGCTTAAGGTCCCCGCATGAAAGAGGGCGGATATGGGTGGGCATCGACGGGTGCTCACTCCGCTAGATCGGTATAGGCTAAAGCAGGCGTGGAGTTTGAGCATTTCATTCATGAAAGAGTTGGGCATGCGCACATACATTTGCATTGTGACCAAGGAAAGGTTGGAAATGCATAAGAAATAATTGAAGAAAATAAGTGGTTAATGTGTCCGTGATGGAAAATAATCGTTATGTGTCTATGTTGTCTACTGTTTTACTTTGTACTTGCTGAGTCTTTGGACTCACCCTTGCTTTGTTGCTTTTTTTAGGAATCCGTTGAAGACGACATGCATGGGCGGGAGTAGCACATTTATTCACATGCAAGAGAAATTCACATATCATCTACAGTTAACATATTTTGCCTCGGATAGTCTTAGTACCCTTTTTTTGGTATTTAACAAATTTATACCTCTACTGCGCTTAGTGTTAAGCATATCGACTTTTGACGTTTGGTTGATATTAAAATAAAAGAATTGCGTCGCAATTCCAACGATAAGAACTGGTGTTGGTATTATTACAGAGTAGGTGGTAACACTTTGGGCTCAGAGAGGGGCCGGGGTGTTACATTTGGATTTAAAGATGGAACTCCTTTCAGCATCCCAATGAAAAGCAATTGCAGTATTGTTGGTTTCTTTGGGCGTGCAGGGACACATGTTCATGCAATTGGTGTCTATGTGAAACCCAACCACCTCACCCTTCCTATGAGTAGGGGGATGGTATGGAATGGAAAGGAAGTGATCCCAGAGCTAGAAGAAACAATGGAAGGAGGCAAGGAGGATAAGGTGCTAATTTAACTTCTAGCCCATTTTATTTATATATTTTTTCTTCAATGTTTGGTCTTTCTAATTTCTGCTTGATTGGGTTGCACCCATCAGGCTGGGCTTGCCAAGATTGGTCCTTGGGGTGGAAATGGAGGGAGGGCTCAAGACATCAAGGTGGCACCTCATCGCCTAGAAACCGTGACAATTTGCGACGATATTGTCGTCAAGTCACTTGCATTTTCGTACAATGAATTCAATGGGGAAAGGCACACTGTAGGTCCGTGGGGTGGCCCTGGTGGTGGATACACGGTGAGTGAATGAATCTTTTTTATAAAAAAATCATTCTTGAAAATCATGTATGGTTTTCTTCCCTATTTGTTCTGATAATCGATGTTGCCCATTAATTATCTCCTTGCAAAAGATAGCTAGCATGATAATCGTTTTCCTTCCTTGCAGATTCGACTTGGCCATTCTGAGTTTCTGACGCGAGTTTCTGGAACAGTCGATCCATTTGATACGTTACCCAGTGTCGTAACATCGATTACGTTTTACACAAATGTTGGTAGCTATGGACCTTTTGGACAAGGAGGAGGAACTCCATTTGACATTCAAATGCAAAACAAATGGCAGAACTGTTGGCTTCTTTGGGCAAGCAGAGTCGTATCTTGAGGCACTTGGGGTATACATTCGCACACACTGACAATTGCTTGTTCTACGATGTTTTTTGTCTTCTATGCGAAATGCCTTTCTATGCTTATGTTCAGTTTTTCTGTTCTAGTTAGTATATCGTGCATGGTTGTCAGTAAGAAGCTTATTTTATGAATTGGGTTGTATTATCTACAATTATGAAAAACACAGCGATCGTGATGTAATTTTTACTTTAATGCTAAAATGGAATGTCTGATTTTTCCCCCTTTGTGTTGGATGCTTGTTGCAATTTTAATGTTGCGGTGGTCCACTTAAACGTTGTCGTGATTATTTGAAGGTGTTGTACAACACAAGAAAACAAAACATTTATACAAGTACTGCGAGTTCTTCTATGAACTGACACAACAACCTTCCAATCCCTAGTTTCACCCTAATTTTTTTTGGGTAGGATATATAACAGTGATGCAACTCCGGACGTTCTGAACGTATGCAAGACCCCAAGATGTTTGCGCAACGCCTGCCGATAACCTATGCAAGATGCAGCCATGTGCATGGTATCCATTTTACACACAAAAGCAAACCATTTTAACTATGGTATTATTGGTCTGCATATTTTACATTGGACACTGTCATAATACCCTAAATTATAAGCACTCTTACGTGCTTTCACCATAACCTTATCCGTATACAACTTATTCGGTCTACTTTTTTTAAAAAAGACTTATTCAATGCAGGCTATTTGGATTAATGGTTGGCTAGCTTTCAGGCGTCTAAAATTTTTCTTATATATCAGTCACCTTTTGCAGTAGTTGGAGTACGGAGATTGATGTGATACGTCATTAGATGTCGATCCAATGGCCACGCAAGTTGACCTGTACTAGAAAATTTCAGGCATCTTGCAAATAGACATCCTTTATATTTTAGGGTGAGCTATGTTGCACTGTGGTTTTTGGCTTAAATTTTTATATTTTAGTTATTCTGAGAAAGGGTACGAAGAGAAAAATATATGTATGTAATTTTGATTGATATAAATGAAGCCAGGATTTATAGGCACTATCTTCAAAAGACACTTCGTTTAAAACTAGTTACTGTAGAAGTCAAGCCATAAGCCCAAAAGAATTCACTCGAAGACAACTTGCTAATCAAAGGTTAAATCTACTCCCTCGGTAACTTTCAGTCTCCCAGCACAATGCGTTTGGAAATTTAAACTAAGAAACCGGAATAGAAATGTGGGAATGCCTAAATGGGAATTGGGAAGTCACCTTCAGTAGTTGAATTCGTCACTTCAAAACTTGGCTTCTTGAACTTCTTCAGTTCTTATCTTCTCTCTGAGAGTTTGAACTCTGTTTCGCCTTGCCGCACGGTCGCGCTCGGCCGAGTGGCGAGGGCTTTTGCTTCTCTACTTGTACATGGTGATATATGCTGGTGCAAATGGTGTCTATGCTCACTCATTCTATTTTGTGACTATAGCTTGCTTTACATTGTTTTACTTTTTCTAGTGATATCCTAGTTACTGAGGATTTTAGTGATATCCTAGTTACTGAGGGTAATTCAAAAGCTTCATAGCTACATTGTTTGGATTTTTTGGAATATTGAGCATTGGCTGCAGGGTTCCACTTTTGCACGCTGGTGTGTTGGATTTGTTGTGCACAAACAATCCATCTTGTCCATCTTTATGAGCTTTACTCTGCAATGTAGTCCATGAAATCTGCATCCGTCCATTCTGCATCTTTTTTTCTGTAGCAGCTACAGACTTGAAGTACGTTAGGGGAAGAACCTGAATGGAAACAAAAATAGTGCAGTGCATGGCTGCCAGGAATAAGCTTGTTTTATGAACAGGGTTGTGGTACCTGCAATCACAAAAAGCAGTACAAGGGATTCTAAGGAACTCTACTCTGTTACTGTTCCACTTGACAATGACATACTCTGTGATCACGGTATGCTGATGCTGACATGTTGAACACAATGTCACACAGTCTATTGGTTCTATGATCATTTTTGGTGTTTTTGCATGCTAATTAAAATAAACGGCTCCTAGCAATTAGCTTGCAAAAATAACCAAATATTACTTGTGTTGCAGCGATGCTTTGGAGTTTGGAGGGCCAAAACTACTTGTGCTGATGTTTTCAAGCTGGTGTTCATTCTTCTGTGATGCTCTAGGGGGTAGGGACCAAATAATGTAACTCATGGCATTTGGCTCTGCTTCCCCTTGTGAACTTGTCCTTGCATTATGCATGGCCCTAAAATGTGTAGGAAGAAAAGTCTGTTTTGATTGCAGAGCATAGGAGAAAAAGCGTAGAAAAGAGCACACAAGGCGTAGACTGAAAATACATTTTGAGGTTCGGAAAACGTAAAGCTCTAATACACTTTGAGGAAGCTGAATTGCTACTGCTTTCCCATTCCATACCAAGTTGTGCCTGCCTGACGGAGGGCTCGCCACACCTCTCCGCCTCCTCTCCTGCTCCTCCCCTCACTGCATTACAAGTAACTATCCAATCTTGGTCGGATTTCTCTCTTCCAGCATTACTAAAACATGGACCATCGCGAAGGGCATGCTGCCGCCGCGTTGATTCATGGTACGTCGCGAAGGGCGTGCTGCCGCCGCATTCACCGGAAAAGCTACACGTGGCCCGGCGATCACACGCTGGGCCCAGCCCGTAGCGTGCACGCCTGAGGGGTTGCATGGCCGGGTACGAGTGGAGGTAAGTGACAAACGTACGCGGCGGGGATGCGGGACCGAGCCGACCAATCACGTGTACTGCTACTGCTACAGGATCTGAGAAAACGATCAGGCTGACAAGACGGCCCAATGTCATAACATCGATTACTGTAGGTCCGTGGGGCAGTCCTGGTGGCAGTGGACATATGGTGAGTGAATGAATCTTTTAAAAAAATCATACTTGAAAATCATGTATGGTTTTCTTCCCTATTTGTTCTGATAATCGTTTTGCTTCCTTGCAGATTCGACTTAGCCATTCTGAGTTTCTAACGCGAGTTTCCGGAATAGTCGGTCCATTTGATACGTTACCCAATGTCATAACATCGATTACATTTTACACAAATATTTGTAGCTATGGACCTTTTGGACAAGGAGGAGGAACTCCATTTGACATTCAAATGCAAAACAATGGCAGAATTGTTGGCTTCTTGGGCATTCAGAGTCGTATCTTGAGGCACTTGGGGTATACATTTGCACACACTGACAATAGCTTGTTCTACGCTGTTTTTTATCTTCTACGCGCATGCCTTTCTATGCTTATGTTCAATTTTTCTGTTCTAGTTAGTATATCGTGCATGGTTGTCAGTAAGAAGCTTATTTTATGAATTGGGCTGTATTATCTACGATTATAAAAAGACACTGCGATCGTGATATCATTTTTACTTTAATGCTAAAAATGGAACGTTTGATATTTTCCCCTCTGTGTTGGATGCTTGTTGCAACAGTTCAATTTTAATGTTACGGTGGTCCACTTAAACGTTGTCGTGATTATTTGAAGGTGTTGCACAACACAAGAAAACAAATGGCGTGTTTGGTTGCCCGCAGGGATCACGCCGTCGAGGCCGCGCGGGCCTGGCTCCCGGGAAACACCATTCTATTTCGTTTCTCTGGAGCTTGGCTGCGCGCCTCTAGCTGTACCTTACCGGCCTGACCTACGACCAGATGCAGGCAACCAATCAGTGTCCCACTGCATTCCACAGGCCAGGCCGGGCCGGATGCAGGCAACCAAACGCGCTGTTATACAACTATTGCGAGTTCTTCTATGAACTGACACAACAACCTTCCAATCCCTAGTTTCACCCTAATTTTTTTTTTGGGTAGGATATATAACAGTGATGCAACTCCAGACGTTCTGATCATATGCAAGATCCCAAGATGTTTGCGCAACGCCTGCCGATAACCTATGCAAGATGCAACCATGTGCATGGTATCCATTTTACACACAAAAGCAAACCGTTTTAACTAGGGTATTATTGGTCTGCATATTTTACATTGGACACTATCATAATACCCTAAATTATAAGCACTCTTACGTGCTTTCACCATAACCTTATCCGTATACAACTTATTCGGTCTACTTTTTTTTGTGAAAAAGACTTATTCAATGCAGGCTATTTGGATTAATGGTTGGCTAGCTTTCAGGCGTCTAAAATTTTCTTGTATATCAGTCACCTTTTGCAGTAGTCGGAGTACGGAGATTGATGTGATACGTGATTAAATGGTTGTGATCAAAATGGCTTGAGCTTTTGGCTTCAGCTTATTTTTGTACTATTCATAAATTTCGTCTTTTTCTGAACTTTTGGTTTTTTTTTAGTTTTTTTACCGGTTCTTTTTTTCCTCGTATTTGTTTACACTTTACGTGATGGGCTAATATGTTTTTTCTATTTTTAATTTTTTTTAAATTTAATTATGGTAAATAAGCCTCTGTCAGCTACAGTGTTTTTTTCAGCCAGCTACAGTGTTTTCAGCCATAAGCCACGGGCTTTTCAGCCATTTTGATCACAACCAATATCGATCCAATGGCCACACAAATTGACCTGTACTAGAAAATTTCAGGCATCTTGCAAATAGACATTCCTTTATATTTTAGGGTGAGTTATTTTGCATTGTGGTTTTTGGCTTAAATTTTTATATTTTAGTTATTTCCGAGAAAGGGTACAAAGAGAAAAATATTTACATGCAATTTTGATCGATATAAACAAAGCCAGGATTTATAGACACTATCTTCAAAAGACACTTTGTTTAAAACTAGTTACTGTAGAAGTCAAGCCATAAGCCCAAAAGAATTCACTCTTAAGACAACTTGCCAATCAAAGGTTAAATCTACTCCCTGAATTGGAATTGGGAAGTCACCTTTAGTAGTTGAATTCGTCACTTCAAAACTTGGCTTCTTGAACTTCTTCAGTTCTTATCTTCTCTCTGAGAGTTTGAACTCTGTTTCACCTTGCCGCACGGTCATGCCCGGCCGAGTGGCGAGGGCTTTTGCTTCTCTGCTTGTACATGGTGATATATGCTGGTGCAAATGGTGTCTATGCTCACTCATTCTATTTTGTGACTATAGCTTGCTCGACATTGTTTTACTTTTTCTAGTGATATCCTAGTTACCGAGGATTTTAGTGATATCCTAGTTACTGAGGGTAATTCAAAAGCTTCATAGCTACATTGTTTGGATTATTTGGAATATTGAGCATTGGCTGCAGGGTTCTACTTTTGCACGAGTGTGTCGGATTTGTTGTGCACAAACAATCCGTCTTGTCCATCTTTATGAGCTATACTCTGCAATGTAGTCCATGAAATCTGCATCCGTCCATTCTGCATCTTTTTTCTGTAGCAGCTACAGACTTGAAGTACGTTAGGGGAAGAACCTGAATGGAAACAAAAATAGTGCATGGCTGCCAGGAATAAGCTTGTTTTATGAACAGGGTTGTGGTACCAGCAATCACAAAAAGCAGTACCAGGGATTCTAAGGAACTACTTTGTTACTGTTCCACTTGACAATGACATACTCTATGTTAGTTAAATTCTTCATAATTTAACCCATGTTAGTTAAAATATGCATCCTACAATATTAATGCATTATCCAAACAAATATCAAATCACCCCATGACCAATTTCCCACAAATCCAAAATCCAATTTCTAGGGTCAATCTGACTGCCAACTAGAGGCCGGTCACACTCAATGTGAAAAACATGTTCTAGAAAATTACAAACAGCAACTGAACAATGGTATTACAGGCCAACGGTCTGACTACTACAGTCATTCCACCCAAAGTGGTAAGGGTATAAGTGTCATTTCCTAGTTTCTAGGGTTTGATCTTATGTACAAAATATATTGCCCTTTAGGTTTTGCAATACATTCAACTAGCATTCATCCCTTCTTCTATTCCCTCATATTAACATGGTATCAGAGCTCTAGCACTCTTGATCCGAATTTTGCTGCCGTTGCTCTCGGGAGGAGCGATATTCGCTCCTGAGGGCGGCCACTACTGCTACCACCGGCCACCGCCCTGGCACGGACATGGGCACAAGCGTCCTCAAATCCGGCATTGCCAAGCTCAGATTTGATGCTCTTGTCCTCAGATCCTATGCGGCAAGCCCAGATCCGACGTCACCATGCCACTCCAGCCCGAATCCAGCGTCGACGTGGGTAGGGGCGAACGAATCTGGCGTCGATGGGGGCGAACGGATATGGCATCTACGTGCGCGGGGGCGGATGGATCCAGCTGCTGGCGATGCGACCTCACCTCCTCGTATGGCCTCCCCTTCGCTGCTACCACCCCACCACCTTCCTCTCAGCACCACCCTGGTCTGCCCAATGCCGTTTCGGCCTGCCTCCTCCTGGCCGCTACCCGATCACCTCACAGCACCGTTGACTCTTGGCCACAGGCCGCCGCACCCACGCTGCTATGCCTCCACCTCGTCCTGCCCAGATCCAACAGCCTCCATGCCTGATCCCGCCATCCTCGGAGCTGGCAAAGCTCGCCCGCATCACCGCCACACTTGTATTCGCACCATCCTGTCACGTGGCCATCACCGCTGGATCCTGCCGCCCTGCAGCCACTAGATCCCACCACGCTTGGCCTCGGGGAGCCACCTCCTCAATGTCGCCATCCTCCCGCACGGGCTCCCCGCGGCCAAATCCGGCCCAGAGATGGCCTCCCTGGGCCGCCACTGCCCTTCCCAGGCTACCGCCTTCCTGGGCGGCCACCTCTGCTTGTGCATGCACTGCCGCCGGATCCTTCCACCCTGCTGCCTCCGGCCATGAAGCCCATCTCCCATTCCCTCGACGCCGCCGTTGATCGTCGATGGCTGCTACCCCTTGCCTTCGGCTCTGCCCTCTCGCTCCTTCTCGCTGCCACCTGAGAAAAGGAGCAGGGGAAGTACGTTCTAGGGGGAGAGAAAGGGAGAGGATGTGTGAAATGGGAGTGTTTTAGGTAGACGTAAGACCGTTGGATCTGTGATCCGAGGGCCATGGTATCTCTAGCTTTTGAGTCTTTTTCTTTGAATCTTTTGTGTCCATCTAATCCGTAGCATCTAATTTTTCAGTTCATCAAAACTGTGCAAGTCCATAAATTTCTTGTCAGTCAACCGATTACCTTATTAGCCACGCTCTATCCTCTTGGATTGAGTGTTGTTCTCTTCTTCCTTTCACATAGCCGCAGCCGCCGCTCTTCTTTTTGAGCCACTGCAGATCGTACAAGTCTTTATAATGCCACCGCTTCTCTCTGAGCTGCCTCCCTGAGTTTCTAAGGCCGCTATGCTTCTCTTCTATGTCGCCACCATCTGACTGGCAATGCACCAATGGTCTGACTAACAACAAGCCAACAATCATACTAGAGTTAAGCCAGCAGTCAGACCAGCCAATTTGAAAACAAAACTGACAAAATGCAAACTTTATACAATTTATATTTTCACTTCACAAACTTAACAACGGTTTATCACAACATTAATTTAGATCCTCTCACATGGTCTCTCACCCTCGTAATATAGTACTAGCTTGGTGTGTCTACATCTGCAGTTTCTGAATTTTGGAGATATGGAGACGCAATTTCCATGTTAATTTGTACCAACAACTTGAACAATTAAATCTAATATTTTAGAAGGTTGCATCAGTGACTGTGAACGTCCAGTCAAATAGAGGCCAAACATAGTTGTCATTGCTCGTCGCGTTGTGCATATGTAACCCTCGCTAGCCTCGTGCTGCAATTGCCGTGCGCTGTCTCGCTGGCAGCTACCCGATGGATCGGCGTCCATGCCGGCTGTGATATTCGTCGACCTCGCTACAAACCCAATGCTAAAAACAAAATTTAAACAGATATTTCCTCGTGCGTAGTAGGGGAGCACGTACGCGCGCGCGCAAGAGCACTGGCGCCCGAAGTGACAGGTCCCAGGCTACACCTAGACTAGCGGCCGCGTATGTGTGAGCTGCATGCAAAAAAGAGCAGGAAAGTGCTCTTTCGGCGGATGAATTGGACTGCAGGAAAGCACGGTCGGGCTGAAGGAATCTGACTGTTGGCCTCGTGAAATCGTCCGCTCAGACATGTATAATTGGTGCTACAGTACGTACGTGTTGTCCGACAGTGCATTAATCTGTGCTACAGTGAGACGTGCGGTCCAACAGCACACGAATCTGTGCTACAGTAAAGACGTGCGGTCGAAACAGGAGCCAGAAATATCATTTTTATACGCATGGTGCTATTTTGGAATTTTGAGGGCATACGATGCTATATATGTCCAAAGTTCACATACCCAATACTAAAAACAAAATTTAAACAGATATTTCCTCGTACGTAGTAGGGGAGCACGTACACGTGAATTTTGGACACATTTGGATCTCTAAGCACCCAAAATTCTATTTTTGACCTTCAAACCAAAAAAATTTCAAATCTAGACCCCTCCGAGCGCACGACCTACTCTCGGAGCGCACGACCGCCTCTCCGAGCGCATGACCCCCTCCCGACAACAGAACGCAGGTCGTGTGGTCAAAAAATGAATCGTGCGCTCAAAAAATGAATCGTGCGCTCGGAGAGGCGGTCGTGCGCTCGGAGAGTGGGTCGTGCACTCGGAGGAGTCTAGATTTAGAATTTTTTTTATTAAGAGCCAAAAATGAAATTTTCGATGTTTAGATGTCCAAATATATCGAAAATTCCGTACACGCGCACGAGAGCACTGGCGCGGGAAGTGACAGGTCCCAGGCTACACCTAGATTGGCAGTGCTAGCTGCACAGCCTGGGCGACATTGGCGGCCCTCGTCAGTGACACGTTTGACGGCGATTGCTGCGTGCATTAATTACTAGCTACGACTTTGCTTTCTGTACAGGGTGTATGCAATATTTGCTGCCTAGCCTACAGCCCTCCAGAAAGAACATTTACAGCCTGATCCCGATTTCGTCCTGCTCATTTAGATTTAAACTTTTGATTTTTAATTCCTAACTTCACACTTCTTAATTTTATTTTTTCCAGCTTTTTATCTTTTAGGTTTTTTGTTTTTTTCCGTATTTCTTTACATTCTTGTGACAAGAGAATCTATTTTTTCTATTTTATTTTTTAAATTTAATTACGTCAAAAAAATTTATAACAGTTATAGTGAAAAAAACCTCAAACAGTACCAATAATACTAAAAAAAGCTCGAGAACAATATACTTCAATCCAAATAAGTACTACCTTAAAAACGTGGTTAGCGTTGGTAGTTGAATTGGACGGATATGGACAGGACAAACACCATGTGACGATCGAGCGATGGCATATGTTGTTGCCCCGAAAATAATCAGCAATGACGAAGTGTAGCGCGCGCTAAACTGATTTTTTAGGGCTTGAATAGTAGTACATGTTGAACAGCTGGCAAAGCCAACCGCAAAAGAAGTTAATTTTGAGCATGGGCATGTTACCGAAAACACAATTCTGACCAGCAGTTAATTTCTATTGCCAAATGAGTATATTAAAGACAGTGTTGATGTCTAACTAAAACGATAATTTTTTTAAAAAAAGAGTTTTTATTATTTTTAAAAGGTATTTGGAGGTACTAGTATCTCGTCATTAAATTACATATAAATTTTGATAGTATATAATTTAATGGCGAGATATCCGTAACTTATGATTTCTCTAGGAATGGTAAAAACTTTCTTAGAAAAACGGAGGTAGTACAAACCTGTAATTAGCCCGTGCACGTGAACGTACGTCCATTTCGAGCTTGAGAGATAAGCTAGCATCGTGCGTCAGCAGCGGCTTTGCCACGCGGCCGGCCGCACGAGGACGTCGGGCAGCTGATTGCATCTTAGTAAGCAATGCATTAGTTAGGCCTCGTCCGTTTCGACTCCGGTTTCTGACTTATTTTTTATTATTTATAAATTTTATTTTTTTTAAAATTTTATTTTTTTTTAACTTTTTTACCGGTTTTTTTTCCATATTCGTTTGCATTGTTCGTGATGAACTAGCATATTTTTTCTATTTTAAAATTTTTTAAATTTAATTACGCCAAATAAGCCACCTTCAACTATAGTGAAATTTCAACCGCTGCAGTACAATTTTAGCCATAAGTCACATCTTTTCATCACAATCTGTTCAGCGAAAGGACGAGACGATTGCTGAAATTCGGAAACTACAGGACACAGGTCGACCACGGCTCGATCGAAGGCCATGTTGCATCCCATCTAGCAATTAAGGTTAATTTGGAGCTAGGTTGATGAACATCACAGCCGGCATGGATGTCCGGTACGTAGCTACTAGCGAACTCGTCGCAATTCCTAAACTAATGCATCTCGATTTTGTTTAATCACGCGCAGCTAGATACGGCTATGAGAGAATGTGGAATTATACACTTTATTTATTGCGATAAGATTATAATTGGACTAACACGAACTCTAATTACACTCGATATAAACTCTCCGACAGACAATTATGGACATGCCCAACATTTACAACTTTAATTGATTCTTACGTACTTGAGCAACAATCAAAGATACATGGAGTCAGTCTTGTTTAAAACATCAAAAACAGCTTATATATTCACCCAGCCGTGCCCTCCGACTCCAGCTTCTGAATCAAGCGACAAGCACGAAGCATCATCAACCGTTATCACACAGCCGGTTCAAAGACGATGGGGTTTAATCTTGAGCTAAGCAAGGCTTTTAATTAGATTTTGTTGAATCCCTGCTTGCGTGGATCTCTTCCGCTACAGGGACGTTAATATGAACGTCAGTTCTGATTGTTTAAGCATGCGCCTACCGAAGGTTGCTGAATTGAATCAATCACATGCCACATGCTTGTTTGTACATGTTGGACCGAAATGGCGACAGAGGGGGTGAATGTCGATTCTTTAAAATCAACCCCTCAAAGAGTACTCACGAAAGAGATGACCCTCCAGTAGCTACAGAGCTAGGAAAGAGTGCATATCTTCGAGAAGAACTGAGACAAACAAAAGAGCACTCACAGAAAACTATGCCTCTCCAATAGCTATGATAAGCTATGAAGCAGATATCCTCAACCAAGAGAAAAGAACAGAGAGAAAGCACCCAAGAAAAGACCTGCAACAAAACCCTAGAACCGGTCTGACCCCTAGAACCGGTCTGACCACTGGTAAAACCGGTCCTGATCTGCTGGTAATAGCCGGTCTCGACCATTGGTAAACCCTGGCCTGACGCTCTGGTTCCAAAGAGCAGAAAAACAGATTTTCAGATTACAAGACTTGGACCTTCACCCAAAAGCAAAAATGAGGAGTTTCTTTTGGTATTCTCTGCCCAGAACTGAAGGAAAACAACTTAAGTAGCCAGAGGAACTGAAAATACCAGAAGAAAACACCTCACAACCAAAGATTCAAAGATTTGGATAAAAACTGAAAATACAGAGCAGCAGAGACAAAAACTCAAATTCCCATCTAACCATTGATCCTCTGGCAATGAAACTTTGCAGATATGTTAGCAATAGCCCACAGACTATAGAGTCCAAATTTCATGCCATCTCATAGAGGGAAATGAGTTTTACACTGAAACCCTAGAAATGCAGAAATACGAACAGAGGAGGCCAAATCTGAAAATCTGAGATTACTCTTGATTTGCTCTTAGGGGAACCTGACCAAATGGTCCAAAACCAACATCCCATCATCAAGCAACCCATTTTGGCACACTCCAGCAAGCAAGAACTCAGAAATCAAAAAGTCAGGAAATCCACATAGAAAGCATCGTAGAGAAATGAACAACAGAGAGCAATAAAACTCAAAATCCACCATCTCATATTGATCTAGAGGAAGAAAGATACAAGATTGATACAAGAGGAATGATTATATGAGGGTTCTCAACTCACACACTCTCTACTTCCCCATACATGCTTGGATTGATCAAGAACTCCCCATCCTTCTCTCAAGAACACACAGAGAACAACGAAGGGGACAACAGAGGGAGCACACTCTGCCTCTCCACCCACTCTCACCAACTAAAGCCTAAAGCCAAAACAACCACTAAAGCCTATTTTGACTAAAGGAAACCCTAATTCCTTCTCAAGTGCTCAAGTGGGCATGCAGCCCTCTCCACCTATTTATAGCCTCATGGCTAACGGGTTTCCGTCCCGTTACGCCCGCTAAGTCCAACGGAGCCCGCTCCCGCTTGTGCCGCCTTGCGAATTTCCCGATTCGCCCCTCGTGCACCTTCCGGGAAGCTTCCGCGCTCCTTGCCTCGCACGCCTCGCAACCACCTCGAGTCCACGTCGTCTTCGACACATCCCGACCGTTCTGACCTCAGCGCCACCTGCGCCTAGTCCGGTCCACCGTGTCTCGCCACGACTCCTCCTCGACGTCCTGCAGCCACACAGACAAGAAACACATCAAATAGCACCGCTCGATACATGAAATCGTAAATACATCACACTTACAATAATGAAGTCCAAACCTGTCGAATCATCGGAATATGCAACCTAATCCCATACGACCAAGTTTGACCAAAGTCTGACCGAGTCCAATTGCGCCATGCAACGACTCGACTCCGAACCACTCAAAACAAACTCGACTAAACCAAACCAATGTCAATTACTCATCATACACATGTGGTCACCTCCACATGGTTCATCAGTACATTTCGACAATCACCATGTGACAAGACATGTGCTTTTGCCCTTTGTTCCTGTAAACAGTTGGGCTCGCCTGTCCTGATAGCGTCCTACTCATTTTGGTATGATCTTTTAATTTTTTTATTTATTTTTTACTATTTTTAAATTTTATCTTTTCTGATTTTTTAGCTTTTTTTTGAGCTTATTTGCTGGTTCCTTTTTTGTATTCATTTGCATTGTCCGTGATGAGCTAACATGGTTTTTCTATTTTAAAATTTTTTAAATTTAATTACGCCAAATAAACCACCATCAGTTACAGTGTAATTTCAGCCAGCTACAGTGCAATTTCAGCCATAGGCCATCTTTTTTTGTTCCAACTGAACGGGCTGCTAATGATGCTTACATCCACTGAATCCATCTGTAGTGTACTGCATGCTCACTTGATTTTTGAGATTTAAACAGCAAACAACAATTTAAAGGATCGATAGTATTTCTTGCAGAACATTACATCCACTGAATCCATCGGTCTCTAGCTTTCTCAAGCTCTTAGGCATTGGTGGAGCATTAGTTTTGTTCTTTTGGGCTATGCTATGGCTTTTGGCTGCGCTTTTTGAGATGACAGCGGATGACGGAATACTGATATGGATGGCGCACACAATTTTAGGCTTGAGAAGTCATTTGGAGTATTTGCTTCGAGAAGCAACTTTGAGAAGCCGCTCTGTTTGTTTCGACTTCTGAAGAAGCCGAAGCCAAAAACCACTCCAAAAGCCCAAAAGAACATAATGATTATCACATGTGCAATGTTAGTCTTTAGCTTTTTGCAAAACTTGTGGTACATCACACTTTTTAATTCTACTCGTAGATGTTATAGACACAATTCTTACTAAGCATTGCTGGACTTGTGACGAACAATTTGCTTACCACAAAAAAGTGGCTTGCCAAACTTTTGGCACAAAATTATGTAAAATGTGGTAAGCTACCAAACAAGCCACGACTTTGTGTAGGACTGATAAGTCGACTAGAGGGGGTTGAATAAGCGCCACACAAACAACGGGTCACTTGAAAACTTTTCACCTAAAACCTTGAGCACTTGTCACTCACAAAGCTACTAAGAAGTTATGGAAGATTGGTGCAAAGCATGGTTGACAACCCCATGAAAATAGAGCAAATTAATCATGAGGCGGCCATACCTAAGTTGTAAGGGTGATCATACCTTTGTGAGGTCATACCTTAGGTACATGAGCGGTATGACCACATGTATAAGGGCGGTATGTCCTCTTGAATAGAAACTAGAGAAAAACTTGCACAACTTTTAAACCATTTGTCCAAATCATATGAAACTTGGTACACACCTTCTTTGGGACCCTAGGAACATATTCGAACTAAGATCTAGGAAATCATCTCCAAATTTTGACATTTTCCCTTCCAAAGCCAAGTTGCACCAATTCGGGGCCAAAAACCAAAACTGAGCTTAGAACTTGCTTGTGGGTTATAGATGGTCAAAATGACCTTAGATCAACTCCACATCCTAGAAAGCCTAAGAATAGCCAAACCTAAGCAAAAACTCCAAGGACAAATATATCCCCTAATAGCACCCATCTTAAACCAAAACCGGGCAACTCCAAGAACTTGCTATAAATTGTAAAATTGATGAACTAGGTGGATAGATCTAAACATAAACAAACTATTCCATTTCTTACCCTTCGTTACATACCCAAATCCAAAAGAAAAAGTAAGAGGAAAAGATCAAGAACAAGAGAGCAATAAAAACCAAAACAAGCCATCACAAGGAACGACATGAATACAAAAGGTATTGGAATTTGGATCTTGTATTACATGGAGACAAAGGATTGTACATCTAGTCTGTAGCCACACACAAGCCTAAGGGTCACAAAAAGCTTAGACATAAGAGCCTCACATAATCTCCCCTAAAGTTCTCTCAAGAGCACCTACACCTCACTCAACCTTATCTCCTAAAGGCTTAGGTTTTAAGTCATCTCTTCATCTCCTTTTGTAGCAGTAGCCAAGCCAACAACCCTCTCTCACAAATATCTCTTGGTAGTAGGCTATAAAACCCACCCACCTACTCAAAACTTACAATCTGTTAACACAATTTCAGGTAGATCAGGTACCCATTTACAAAACCGATCTTGTCTCCCTCATACGACATTCAAATAACGTGTTCTTGGAAGCGTTGGAAATCTACCGCCGAGTCCTACACCATCCACACCTCTTCAGCTAGAATAAATCTTCATAGAAGCTTGCTTCCCCAAGAAGATATCATCCATTTTCTGGAAGCCTCCACTTGACCTTGACCAGGGGAAGATTTCTCCTCCAATACTCATCACATGTCTTCACTATGAATGCACACATGTCCAAGTGCCTGCTGACCCAATATGCAAGTCTCTTTAGCTCTAGACACCACAGGATCGCTACCTTACTTGCACTGGTTCGAGTCACCCGGTGCACCACCTTGCACCAAGACAACACCTAGCTTACTTGATCATTTTGGACCTCAAATACTCGCTGAGCCTAGTCTAGGTCCACCTCATCATTGCCCATTATCTCTATCACTGGTACCTCCTACTCCGGTTTCTTGTCTTTATGGCTAGTAACAACTCTGCTAACCCTGGTCATCTTTCAGCGGTACCTTGATCATTTTGGACCTAAGCTCTTATAGCTTAGTCCCGATCCCTTGACTGTTCTGGATCTAAGCTATTCTAGCTTAGTCCTAGTCGTGTCCACCTCACCATGACATAGCTCTGAAGTTCTACAACCATCATCGACAAGCAAGTCTGTCACGTAGCACCACATAACACGCATAATCATCAATTGACACAATTGATGAGTAAGGGATACATACCTTCACAGTTCATTCCCAGAAGCATCACCAAGCCACATAGCTATCCCATGGCTCGCAATGCACCTCATGCACCTCACTCATCTCATCTTAAGCATCGTCATGCTCATCCACTCACACTTGTCATGGTTCGCCCAACCATGTCACATAAAGCATCAACATGCATCACACGGCATGTAGGCACAAATCTCAAAGCCCTAATGGCATCACAATCCTCGAACTCGAGCTTCCTGCACTCACATAGACAAACAAAGCAGGCATAAGTACCATGCATTTGACTCACATTTGTCTGTAAATACAATATGTAACCCATATGAATCAATCCCAAACACTAGAACCAATTCCCAAACCAATTATTAAACTTTGGCCTACTAGAAACATGATAGTGGACATACGACACTTTCAATGGTGGTCATACTGCCAACCAACTAGCGGTCATACCATACTAGACTTACCCAAAAATACATTCTTTAGAAAATTGCAATCGTCAACTAGAGGTCGATCAGACCGCACCTTCAATGGTGGTCATACCGCACAATCTAACAACAGCACTAACTCAACAAACTCTTCAAAAGCAAACTCAAATTTTGACACATTCACAAACCAAAGTCAAATACTCATCATGAGTCATAGGGTGACCTCCACATGATCCAACACTGTGTAAAATTTTTATCTCAGGAAGAGAAGTTATCGATCAAGTTGTTTTTTAGGTGGGAATAGGGTGTGGTTGCGATAGCTTTGTTTTGTAGCATTATTGTAGGCAGTGAGCATCACATCTACGTCAACATTGGGTATCTAATTTGATCTTAAGTTAAGTAATGCATTTAATTAGATTCTGTTTAAGCATGCGTTTAGCGAGGGCATTACTATTGTCGATCGAGTAATATTGCTACTCTATTTTTTAGTGATCAAGAACCACCATGTGACGAGTAATGGCAGCCAAGTAATTTTGCCTCTGTCCATTAAACCATCGGTGTCAACCGTCCAGAGTACGTCGCCGACAAAGGGCCTGTTTACTTTGACTGCGGCTTATGGCTTTTGGCTAAAGTTTTTGAATTTTGGCTGTTTACGGTACAGATTACGGAGAGATCGATACTCACTTGCGATTTTGGCTGGTACAGATGTTGGGCTTTTAATGTGTACTACGTTTAACTTGTAGACCCCGTCTTGAGAAAATACTCCGTTTAAAAGTTAGGTACTGTAGCGGCTGCGAAAAGCTGGCCGGCTTGTGGCTTAACAAACAGGCCCAAAAACTAATAAGGCCATTGCATCTACACACCTCCAAAATCTAGAAATTACAGGTTTGACCATGACTCCATGTTTTTCCCATGTTGCATAGAGCTCAACATTGCAATGGTGCATGGGGCTTATCGTCATTCAACATGTTATCAATGAACAATTGTAGCCGATATCTACTGTCCTGCAATCGCTACCTCCCCACGGTCCCCGGTGGTACCACCATCACCATTGACAGCCTCCCGGCTCTCGGCATTGTTACCAAAAAACTTAACTTGGCTGGTACGATGAACTCGGTTGCCACCATCGCACCTCATGCTTGTCCTCATTGCTGGGCTTACCCATCTCAGCCACTAATCTCGTGTGGTGAGGCATTGGTCAAGTACTAGCTCGCTGAACCGTGGTATGGGTTTTATGTTGACCTACTGGAGTACGAATCTTGATTCGTAATTGAATGGGTTAAAATCTATTTATTACTAAAAGTTGATGATAGGTATTATAGAGTCGCTTAGGAAAAAGATAAATAACTAGAAATTCTCACAAAAAAGTAAAACATCTAACCCTTAATCATGTGAAACTTATGGGTATTGATAAACATCATCCGGATGTTTTCTTTCTAACTATCATTCATATTTATGACCGTTGGATTAGAGATTCAACGGTCAGAATTCTCCCCACCCCCTCTAAAAAAATCTCCCCTCCAAAAAATCACCCCCTTCCAAACAAAAAGAGGCCGTTGGATCTCTAATCCAACGGTCCAAAATTTAGATGATTGTTAGGAATAAAACATCCGGGTGATACCTATACACACCTGAAATTTATTATAGTAAATAAACTAGAACCATTGGATCTCTACACAATTGTATCCTTGATCCCTACGCGTTTGGCGGCGTCGAGCTATAGGGACACTTGAGCAACCCGATGGGTCCAGTGATCCGCACGGTGGTCGACTGGCTCACCGTGCTTGGCCTGCCACTCTGGTACCTGGAGTGTGCGTGCACCCGGTGGTAGAGGGCATCATGCTCTGGGGGTTTTGGAAGCTCTTCACGAGCCGCGAGTGTGCATACCTCGTGGACACTGAGAGGGAGATCAACGAGGCAGGGCACCGGTTGCTACAGCTGAAGCGCAAGTGGCTCACCCGTGCGCATGGCCGCGCCGATGAGAACGGCAAGTTCAAGTTCCGGGGGCACAACGGTGCATACCACGTCGACGTAGTCACGCTGACCTGCTAGATCTCTCAAGAGTTCACCGTCGACAAGGGTAATTTTCCCCTGCTGCACAACATCAGTGTGTGAGCAATGCATGCATTCGATGGATATATATGATACAAGTGGCGCCCTAGATATAATGCAATACTTATGCCAATCTAGTAAGCCCAGACTAATGTGTAAGAAATAAGGGGCTAATCAAATTTATGTCTTTATCAGTTTGATCATATACGAATCACAATTCACAACTGATTTTTTTTGTGTGGATCCAGTGGTACGATGGCCAGATCCGATGGTGCAATGGCCAAATCCGCCTTCTTGCCACGTCGAGAGGACGCCAACACTACTGAAGAAGCAGCAGAAGGAAACGACGAGGAAGAGGAAATGGATGCGTACTATGAGTGCCTGCAACATAACTGTGCTAGGTGCCCACAGTAAATGCTTGTGCCCCACAACATCGTCGAGATGTTGTGCCTCTTGCCCTCCTCACACTGCCGCCCCATCCTCACCACCCACTCCACCTCTGTATGCGCACACACATAGCCACTAGCAGGGGAGGAAGCTAAAGAAAAAAACCCCGCATGGGAGCGGGAGGAGGAATAGGCTGCGGCGGGGGAGAAGGTGCCGGCTGGGCCAAAGTGAGAGGGAGGAGGTGCTAGCACTCTAAGAGAAGAAGAGCATGTTCTTTTCCTCCGAAGCTGGTGGCTTTTGGCTTTTGCTACAGTACCTAACTTTCAAACATAGTATTTTCTCAAAACGGGGTCTACAAGTTAAATGATGTACACGTTAAAAGCCCAACATCTGTACCATCCAAAATCGCAAATGAGTATCTATCTCTCCGTAATCTGTACCGTAAACAGTCAAAATTCAAAAATTTCAGCCAAAAGCCATAAGCCACAGCCGTTGCCAAACAGGTCCGAAGGCGAACCTGCAACGTCAGGAGAAAGCGCAGAGAGTAGACAATGGCATTGAAGTGAGTAGTGTTTAGAAGGGTTAGTGCGGTCGTGTAGAGAAGTCAATGGATTCTGATGGACAGAGGAAACAACACAAAGGGAGATGAGAGGTGGAGAGACAGCTAAGTGAAGCAATGTGTCACGGTAGGTAGGGGTGGAAACGGATCAGATATGGTCGAATAGTCTCAAATACGAATACGAATTCATATTTTTCAAACGAATACGAATACGGATTCGAATATTCTCAAATACGGATACGAATATTCTCGAATACGAATACGGATATTTTCGAATACGGATTTTCTTGGATACAAATATCGGATAAAACGGATTCCTAGCGGTTTTACCGATTTTTCACCGGTTTTTGACCGGTTACCGGTTTTAAACCATCTAAATTTAAATTTTGAATCACAAAATTTGTACGAATTTTTCATATGTTCTAGAAACAGATCGAATACAAATCGAATAGTCTCGAATACGAATACGGATACGAATATTCTCGAATACGAATGCGAATACGAATACTCTCAAATACGGATACAAATATTCTCGAATACGAATACGAATATTTTCGAATACGGATTTTTGCTTACCACATTTGTATTTTCTCGGATACGAATATCGGATAAAACGAATTATCCGTTACCGTTTTCCACCCCTAACGGTAGGTGGATGCAATTAAAAGGCACTACAAGAGAAGTGCCATTTTTTGACATATCATTTATGTCATAATATCTAAAGTTATGTCATAATTCACCTTTTATGACATCTGTGTGACGAAAATCGTTATGTCAAAAAATGAGCGTCACAAATTTGTTTAATGACGTTTGTTTGTCCCGTGTCACAAAAATTATGACATTCATTTTAATGTCACAATAACTTATGACATTTGTTTTATGTCACAAAATCCTAGGCCTTGCCACGTAGGCAGCTGCCACGTAGGATAAAAACGTCATAAAATGTTGACGTGGCGCCGACGTGATGATTTAAAACGTCATAAAAATGCCGACGTGGCGGATATAAAACGTCATAAAAATGCTAACGTGGCGATGTGGCGATTTTAAAACGTCATAAAAATGCTTACGTGACGGATGACGTGGCGATTTAGAAACGTCATAAAATGTTGATGTCACTTGACGTGGCAAATTTAAAAACGTCATAAATTATTTGGTGAAAGCGAGATTGGGCTTTTTTCTCCGCCCGATGGGTACCATTTTTATGATTGCAGCCTATATTTTTTTCACCCACAAATTTGAGCCCATATATTTTTATCAGCCCATACATTCAAACCATCCAACAAAATGCACAAATAGTTCTTTGTCTCAACACACATTCAAATCAAATCAGACTGATATTAAATATCAAGCATTTCATGCATCACCAAATTCAAAACACATAAAGTTGGTGTCTCAACACAAATTCAAAACACATATAGTTGTTGTCTCAACCTCATCACATGTATCCATATCAAAATGACAACTCTAGCCACCAAAATTTCATCTATAGCCTAAGTTTGAGAGCTTACTACTCAGCATCAGATGATGCAAATTTGCTGCCAAACAAGGAATGAAGGAAGCCTTGGATCTCACTTCCTTGCTTCCTCAGCTTCTCAGTTTCTTCTGCATGCTTCCTTGCTGCATCATTCTGATCCTCTACCTGCTTCTACAGATTACCCATCTGTGCTCGAAGCTCTGCTGCTCCTGCCTTCTCAGCATGTAGTTCGCTCTCAAGCTCATGGACACGCTCATTCATTGCAGCAGCCTTGGCATTCCTCTTCATTGCTGCAGACTGCAAGCCAACATTTCGAAGGAAAGTTGATTTTGGAAGAACTTGAGCTACAGCTTGGATAGGAGTCTTCGGATCTTGCCCTTCTTGTGTTGGTTGTGCAATGATGGATAATCATGAATGCACCATATTACTGCAGCATGTAGGTCAAACTTCTTCCCACTAAGTGCATCCGAAGTACGGACACCTTTCCAAAGCTCTAGCAACTCCTCAACAAGTGGCTCCAAGAAGACATCAATATCCTTTCCTGGGCATTCTCTACCAGGGATTAGTAGACCCATGATGAAGTTAGATTGCTCCATACATTCCCATGGAGCAAAGTTGTAAGGATAAGAAACACGGCCACATGTCAGACGAGGAACTCATTTTGCCAAATGGATTGAAACCGTCCGTAGCAAGGCCAAGTCTGATGTTCCTTGCATCTTGTGCAAACCACCCATATTTTTTGTCGAAGTCTTTCCATGCCTCGCCATCAGCTGGATGGCTGAGTTCATTCTCTTTTGGTTCCCTCTTCAACTTGTGCCACTGTGCCTCCTCTGCCATTTTTTTGGAAGAAAAGAATCTCTTCAGCCTAGGAATCAACGGAAAATGCCGCAACACCTTCTGAGGAACCTTCTTTGTTCCATCATTATCTTTCCATCTTGATGCACCACAAATTGGACAAAGATCACTTGCTTTTAACTCCTTCCGAAACAAAACACAATTATTCGGGCAAACATGTATTGATTTGTATCCGAGGCCCAATGCACGAATAAGTCTCTTTGCTTCTTGGTATGACGCAGAATAGAGCAATTCGGAAAGCCGATGACAACAACTTCGATCTGCGGTGAATGCAACATTAGAAATCCGATAAAAAGACTTGATATGAAGTAACTTCACCACAAAAGAAAACCGTGTATAATGTGCACCAGGGTAGAGCTCCTGCTTCATCTCTTCCAATAAAATTGCAAACATAGACTGTTTCCCTTTACCTTCCTCTTCAGCAGTGTACAACTCCTCTACCATACGACGAATTCCATCATCCTCGTCATTTTCGTCATCCACGTTCATACCAAAATCCTCATTCAGACTAGTATGTTCATTCAGATTGTCTTGATGTTCATGAGGTTCTTGATGTTCATGTAATACAACCTCCAATGGTTCTCCATGATGAATCCATCTAGTGTAAGTGCTAGCCATCCCATAAATGTACAAGTGATCCTCCACCTGTCCTTTAAGTCGGCGAATCCCATTCAAACACCTACGACATGGACAGAGCACCTCTTCTGTACCAATACATCTCTCCGAAACAAAGGTCATGAACTCGTTCACCCCATCCACGTGTTCCTTGCTGAACATTATACTATTGATCCAAGATCTATCCATCTGCACCAAATCAAGAGATACACTAGCTCAAAAAAATATTACATATGATACTTGACCAAAGTTATCTTACATGTGACATGCCATACACAGTAGTTGGGCATTGCTTTATCTATAATAATGGGTCAAAGATATTGTCAACAATATTGCTCATCCAAATAACACTTATTGTCTAATAGGCTTTGCTATATTCCTAGCTCTGTAACATAAACTGAGACAAGAGTTGGTATTGTCATGAAAAATTCAACTTGAATTTGGTACAAAATCAGTAAGCCCACTGCCGCGCCGGCCTTCCCCTGCCGCGCCCTGCGCTGCCCTTTTTTTCCGCCTTGCCTGCCTGCAGAGCTGCGACCCCTGGTGGCGGCGGCCTGTTCCTAGGGATGGCAATCGGCGCGCGGTGCACGGTAGTGCTCGCCCATACCGCACCGCGACCCGATTACGCCACGGGTATACCGCGAAAGACGACAGGCGAAAAACCTCGCCCATACCGTCGCCGCGGTACCAGTGTGCCGTGGGCATACCCGTTTACCCGCCAATATATATGTATTTAAATAGAATGTCACTATGAGGTAGAATCTGTTGGCTTAATTTACTGAAAGTAGGGGATGTAGAAGAGGTCAATCATATAGTTCAGATTTTTATGATTTAGTCCAAGTATGATGTTCTTGCTAGTGATTCTCGGTTTGGTACATTAGGTTGGACAGCTTTGGCACTCATCCATGTAAAGAAAATGAGAACACATAAGGCCATTTTTATGCATACACCATGTGAAAACATGTTCTTGGAAAATCAGTAGGAGTTGTATTCGCAGCAGATTCATCCTTTAGACTACAAGCAGATAAGAAAGACATAAAGAAATAGTCAACATCATCTCAGTCCCCAAACCTCATAGTGAGCAAGCAAATTTACACACAACAATAATGTAGCGAACTAACTGTTATGTGAATTAATAAGGCTGGTACTCAAACTCAACCTAAAACAACAAGCCGTTAGGAGCAAATTTTCTTTTGGACAAGAGTTGATTTACACAAGGTTGACCTAATCTGACCCCAAATTATAACAACACATTATGAAACTGTTGACATATCCTCCCAATGTCCGACCTATTTGATAGTACTTGCTACCACACGTGCACAAGAATTGATAATTACCAAACAAATGCAAAAGAACGAGCACCTTGAGGGCCTGGCCGTAGGTGGTGACGAACTCGCGACGGAGGCTCTCGGTCCAGGGTGCTCAAGGAGGGAGGTGAAAGGGAAGGGGATGGAGAAGAAGCCGTCGATGAGCTTGACGTACTCGCGGCGGAGGCTCTCGGTCCAGGGTGCCGGTTTGATGCTGACAAGCTGCTTGACGGTGAGGTTGAAGGTGATCTTCTTAGCTTCGTCTAGGAGGCGGACGGTGGCGGGCTGGCGGCGGGCTCCCGCTGGCGCATGGTCGCAAGGACGAGGCTGTCGATGTGCGCGCCGGCGGCGAGGCTCGTGGAGATGTGAATGTGGGGGCGGTGGAGGAGAGGCGGATCTGGGCGGAGGAGGAGGCCGGCGGCCGGGTGCGGGTGGAGGAGGCGGATCTGGGGGCGGAGGAGGAGGAGGCCGGCGGCAGTGCAAGGCGGAGGAGGCGGATCTGGGGAGGAGGAGGCGCGGCCGGGTGGGGCGGAGGAGGAGGCCGGCGGCCGGGTGCAAGCGGAGGAGGCGGGTGGGGCGGAGGAGGAGGCCGGGTGGGGGCGGAGGAGGAGGCCGGCGGCTGGGTGCGAGCGGAGGAGGAGGCTGGCGGCCGGGTGGGTCAGATGCGGCGGAGGAGGAGGCCGGCGGCCGATGGGGGCGGAGGAGGAGGACGCGGCGGCGGCGAGACATAGAGAGTACGAGGGGGCGGACGGAAAGTGGAGGGGAGGGGGCGGACGAAGAGTTACTGGCGGGCGGTGGGACCTATCTTGATAGGTGGGCCGTATGCCAACAAGGAAAATGATGGTTTAAATAATACAATATAATAATTTGTGACGCACTAGTTTTGTCATTAATTTATGACATTCGCAAAGTAGCCCCTATGACACAACAAATATTGTCACTACATGGATATATAATAATTTCTGACACACCAGTTTTGTCATTAATTTATGACGTTCGCAAAGTAGCCCTAATGACACAACAAATATTGTCACTACATTGATTTAGACTTGCATCATGACATTTTTTGCGACATTCATATTATTTTTGTCACTAAGCCAAATTACCTCTACAAAAACGTCATAAACTAGATGATTTAGTGACATTTAGACCCTTTGTCATGCCATATATGTCACAAAATGACACATCTCTTGTAGTGAGGATAAGAACACAAGTGAGGCACATGCTATACCAAAAAAAGACTTATATGATCCTCAAACAAATACAAGCTATGCAACAGATACTTGCAGTGTGCACACAACATTAAGGCATATATACATGTGTATTATTTAGAAATTAGGTTATGTATATATATTAACACTCTAGAATAAATAAAAAACATTTTTGGAATAAAAATTAGTTATTTAATTTTCAAAACCCATACATACCTCAAATTTGAAATAAAAATGAGATGAAAATTAGCAATTTGATTTGTACACAATTTGTGGGTTATTTTCAGTTTATGGATTATGAACAATTTATATGAACAACCTTTTCAAAGCAACTTATCATCATATCAGTATAGATAAATAAAAATAGAAAATAAGAATAAAAATATCAATGTGAAGTGAACCAACATGATTCTAAAACTCGGGAAAAATAATTATATGAAAATTAGCAATTACAAAAGTGGGGTTGATAGGCAAAATTAATAGGACCATTATGGGAAATTATGACTCACAATGACAAAGGATCAAATGGAGTTTTGAAACCATTTATTTTTTGAAATACTAAATCAGACATATATTATATGTATTGTGCCAAGCCTTTAAAAAATACTTTAAGAATGACGTTTGCAAAAGTATTAATATTTTGCTATGCATGTATTTTTGGGAATAAAATTTTATTTACATATGACAAGTATTATAAAATAAAATTAATATTTTCTCTTATAATATGTAATATTAAAATACCACATATGGAGTTCCGCAATGAACTATTTTTCAAAAAAGAAATTGATTACAGAAGATGCCAACGCAAGTGCACGGACCACCTTTCTAGTTGCACTAGTTTTCAGAAAATTTATGTCAGCTAAAGGATAGCAAAACCATTTATTATTTCAGAATTGATATGGCTCAGACGCCCCGCCGTATCGGAAGCCGGCCCACGTATCGGCAGCATTTCCTTAACACTCTCGCTCTCGTCCCACCATCTCTCACTTTCTGCCCATTCTTTCCCCTCTCACTCTCTTCCTCTCTCCCGACGATACCCGATCTCTCCCGACGATACCTGACCCTACCCAGTACGGCAACGACCATGAGCCCAGCCACCCCGTTCCCGGCGCCGTTGGATCTGGCCATCACCATCGACTTCCTCATCGGCAGTCCTCGGGAGTGGCACTACCAGGTCCGGCCACCGCCATCGACTTCCTCTTCAGGCGTGGCGCCGCTAGATTCGGCCACCGCTGTCAACTTTTTCTTCGAAGGTAGGTATTTGTTTATACAACATTTCATTTTCATCTGTGCAATAATTAATAACAACCATGCAACATCGAGATTGTTGTGAAACATTTTGTTGCATACGATGGTTAAATTTGTTACACACACTATCTACAAATATTGCATCTCCTATCGTTCTTTTCTTTGTTGCATACATAGGGTAGAATTATTGTATACATGAACTAGAAATGTTTTTGGCCGAGCGTACGGAGCTAGCGCTCGGATCAGACATCCAGATGCTAGCAAATCCCTTATTATTTTGCAGGCGTATATACAACATTTACAACCTTTGTTGGTGTATTAACGTAATTGATTAAGGCATTTGGAAGTATATGTTGCAATCGTTCAAAAAATGCTGTGATCAGCCAAGACGAAGTGTACCATGGCCTAAATTGATTTGTTTAGGACTTTGAACAGATGAGTGAGTCTTGTTAAAATACCAGTCACGTGTTCGTACGTTGCAACGAAATTTATTAGATGTGAAGAGAATCATACTATGAAAGAGGGCCGTTTTGATTAGTTGAGAAGTGGAGAGAGGTGAAAAATCAAAGAATAGGACGGTTAGAGAAGAACAAACGTATGACATCATCTCGTTCTTTTATAATAGTAACATATACCAACCGCCCACCTCCTGCGCATCTCAAGGCTCTAAGCAACGAGCATTAGCAGCACCATTATCACACACCCACACACACGAAGAGGGAGAGGGAGAGGGGGAGAGGTAGCAATGGGGGACCTCGTGCTGGGGCTGGCCAAGTCGGTGGTGGAGGGGACGCTGACTAAGGCCCAGTCGGCGATCGGGGAGGAGGCGAAGCTGCGGCAGAGCGTGCACCGCGACCTGGTGTTCATCACCGGCGAGTTCGAGATGATGCAGTCCTTCCTCAACGCCACCAACGAGGAGCGCGTCAGGGACAACGTGGTGAGGACCCGGGTAAGGCAGGTCCGCGACCTGGCCTACGACGTCGAGGACTGCATCGAGTTCGTCGTCCATCTGGACAAGAAGCCGTCCTGGTGGTTCCGCATGCTCCCGTCCTGCATGGCACCGGCGCTGTCTCTGGACGAAGCGGTCGACGAGATGAAGCAGCTCAAGGCGAGGGTCGAGGACGTGAGCCATAGGAACGCACGCTACAACCTCATCACCGACTCCGGCTCCAAGCCGGCCGCCGTCGGGCAGCAACAACCGATGGCGACGGCCAGCACCACAGCATTCGACGTCGTCCAGGAGGCGAGGGACACCGCGAGGAAGCACCGCGGCTTAGTGGACCTCACCGAGTTGATCGTCAATAAGGACGATCTGGGTCTCCAAGTGATCTCGCTGTGGGGAACCGGCGGCGATCTTGGAACGACGTTCATCATGAAGAAGGCCTACGACCACCGGGATGTACGCCAAGACTTCGGATGTCGCGGCTGGGCAAAGCTGACGCGTCCTTTCAATCCCCACGAGTTCCTCCGGAGCTTGGTCACTCAATTGTCCGCAAGCTCTGGCCAGGAACAAGGAGCAACTGCAGGTGTAGATGCCCTGACGAGGATGGAGGCGGCGGCGCAAGACGAACTCGTCAAGGATTTCGTGAAGCAAGTGGAAGAGAAGAGGTACCTTGTCGTCCTTGAAGACCTGTCCACCGTGGTAGAGTGGGAAACCATCAGAATGTACCTACCGGACAAGAAGAACGGCAGCCGGATCGTCGTTTCCACACAGCAGTTGGACATCGCAAGCTTGTGCACGCCGCAGCCGTGCGGACTTTCGGAGCTCATGCAGTTGTCAGCTGATCACTCTGTTTGCGTCTTCTACAGTAAGGCGGTACGTGAGCCGTATTTTTTGCCCCCGACAAATATCCCCTGCCTTCCTTTACTGAAAGAAAACAGTTTACAGACCAAAGTTCCTACTCATACCTGAACACCAGGTACGTGGTAGGTAACCAGCTAAACAAGAAAAGTAGAAAGCGGCACTCAGGCACGCAGATTAGAAACGCAGTAAGACCGAAAACACGAGCTACGAGGCATCTTACTATCTTCAGTCCGTATTACTTACCGTTTAGGACATGGACATTGTCCTCAATTAGTACATACTTGACGATTACTTTTTCAAATTATATTTGTTAAACGATTAGCAATACGGAAATATTTTCATAGTAAATCTACTAAATCATTTCCATGTGATAAATATAATTATTTTGACTGCAATTATTAAAGGACGACATCTATTTAAGACTGGAAGTAGTACCACAAGGAAAATCTAGTAAGCGTGCCACAAGGAAAGCTAAAAACCGAATCTCAACTAGAGCTAGTATCATGGGTCCAAGTAGATCCTCGTTCATGGCTGGCCCGGCCGATTTTTCGAGTTCGGGCCTGGCTGGGCCTATTGTTAGGCTGAGATCGGGCTTTAGTGAAAACCAATAAGCCCAGTAAGCCCACTCAAGCTCGATATTGGGGTATAAATATTTTTTTATATTTATGCATATATTCCAATAGAAATATGATAAAAATATTAATATTTTTATTCGCAATAAAATACAGATAGAGCTTGGAATCAAACTCACGGCCTCTTCTCTTGCATATGGATACCCGTAACACGTTCTAATAGTTCTGTCGTACTTACAAAATAGTAACTTGTACCATACAATGGCCATGTGGTAGCCCCGGGGTGACACGTGGCCTCTACCATGTGGCAGCCCGCTGCCACATGGCCACCATGCATGAGGTCATTAGTAAGACTAACTAGCGCTATCTAATTCTAGTTAGGTATTTCATTTAGTGCACTGCTTGTTTATTTTTTTTTATATAACAAAAGAGTTCTAAAATTACGAAATTTTATGTACAGCCTTCCGACATAGCGTACTTGATTGTATATATTTTTTGTAATTTTATCTATTCTAAATTTCACTAAAAAATTCATTTAAATAGACTATTCGTAGGATTTTTTAATATACCAAATGAGCTTCAAAAATTACAATTTTTTTAAGGATCCTTGCACAATCAACCTAATTATGTAATTTCTCCAAAGTTTTATGCACTCAAAATTGTCTCAGAAATCATGGATGTAGGTCTCAAAGAATCAGATTTTAGTTTTTCGAAATTAGTGTTTCATGATTTTCGAGACCTAATTTTGAAAAACTGAAATCCGAAATCCGATTTTCCAAGACCTAAACACTTGATTTTTGAGACAATTTTGAGCACATAAAACTATGGAGAAATTATACAATTAGGTTGACTGTGCAAGGTTCCTTAAAAAATGTAATTTTTGGAGGTAATTTGGTACATTAAAAAATCCTACGAACAATCTACTAAAATGAATTCTACAGTAAAATTTAGGATAGATAAAATTATAAAAATGTTACACAATCAAGTAAGCTACGTCGAGAGGCTTTACATAAAATTTGTAATTTTTAGAACTCATTTATTATATCTAAAAAATTGAACAAGCAGTGCATCTACAAGAAATCCCTAATTAGGATCAAATTAATGCTAATTAGCCTTACTAATCATCTCATGCATGGTGGCCGATACGGCAGCCCTCTGCCGCATGGTGGCTGTGTAGCCTTTGTGCTGTCGTTCGGCAGAGGCCACGTGTCGCCCTTTGGGGCTGCCGCACGGCTACCATGTGGTAGAAGTAATATTTTTGTTATTTCGATGTGACAAATGTTATTCTTATAAGTACAGTTCAAATAATGCTAAAAGTGCCCGAAACTCGAAAGTAAGGACAACGACGAGTATACACCAGTTTACGGACCAAAGTTCGTGCTCATACTCGAACACCAGGTTCGTGCTAGGTAACCAGCTAAACAAGAAAAGTAGAACGCGGCACTCAGGCACGCAGATTAGAAACGCGGTAAGACCGAAAACTAGCACAGGAGCTACGAGGTATCATACTATCTTCAGTCTGTGCAAATTTGATAACACTGTCCTCGATTAATACATGCTTTGACGATTACTTTTTCAAATTATACGGTAGCGCAAACTGTTAAAAGGTTAGCAATACGGAAATATTTCTCATAGTAAATCTACTAAATCATTTCCATGTGATAAATATAATTATTTTGACTGCAAGTATTAAAGGGCGGCGTCTATTTAAGTCTGGAAGTAGTACCACAAGAAAAACATGGCTGTTATAGCTTTTAGGGTGTTCGTGAGAGAGTACGGACTAACAGCAATTTATATATGATTTTGATCAATATAAATAAAATCATTACCGTAGAAAAACCGAATCTTAACTAGAGCTAATATCATGGCTACAAGTAGATCCTAGTTCATGGCTGGCTCGGCCGATTTCTCGAGCTTGGGCCTAGTGTTAGGCTGGGATCGGGCTTTAACTTTCAGCCCATGAGCCCAATCAAGCTGGATATTTGGGTTTAAATATGTTTTTTATATATACGCATATATTCCATTAGAAAATGATAAAAAAATATAATTATTTTATTCGGAATAAAATACTGATAGAACTTGGAACCAAACTCATGACCTCTTCTCATGCACATGGATAACCGTAACACGTGCTAACAGTTCGACCGCTGTGACTTGCAGGGTCGTGGAGGTGGTGGAATTACAACCGATGAGACCATCGATCAAGTGGAGGCCAGCGACGACTACAAGCTCTTAAAGGACAGGCGGATCTACCTCAGACAATTGGGCGCGAGAAAAAACGTCACCTTTGAGAAAATGAAGCTGGCCCTAGACTGGAAGAAAGACAGAGCTCATGTTGTTGGGCGCGAGAAAGAGTTGTCTTCTCTGAACAGTCTGCTTGTTCATCGCGTGGCCAATGTGATCTCCATGTGGGGGATTGCTGGCGTTGGGAAATCAACTCTCGTCAAAGACGTCTACTACAGAGCAGTGCGTGAGCCCCTGTTTGATAGATGTGGTTGGGTCGATGTATCCCATTCCCAACCGTTCGATTTAAGGGAGTTCTCCCGGAGCTTACTCTCGGATTTGTATTCAGAATCTCTTGAAGCCAAGAAAAATGGAAGGTTCGGTCTGTTGGTTTCGGATCATTTGTTTCCAGAATCTCCTGAAGAACTTGTCAAACAAAAAGAAGAATCTCTTGAAGCTGGTATGCTGGGATTCAAAGATCCGATTGAGGAGTGCTGCAAGCTTCTGCATGAAGAGCGGTGCCTGGTCGTTATTGACGGTCTACGGTCCACGGAGGAATGGGACTTGATAAAAGCTGCCCTCGTGACACCTGGAGCAGCTGTAAAGGGCACCTGTATCATGGTCATTGCAACTGAAAAAAGCGTCGCCACACATTGTTCGATGCAAGACAAAGGAGTGTACAACGTCAAAGGTCTAGGAGCCGCTGCAGCACTTGACCTATTCAAAAAGAAGGTACGTCTGTTCGTTTACTTACGCATTCTACTCCTTTCCAATTCCTAAAGTTCTGTTCGTGATCCTTTTTTATTGGCCTTTCATGTCTAAAAAACTATAGCGGGCTATTCAAAAACCGGTGCTCGGTAACCTCATACCTAATTGTTATCAAATTTGCTCAATTTATAAAACTCAGGCCATTTACATGTACAGAATATGTCCTATATTTGCACATGATATGCACGAGTAAAATTATTTTTGAATCTTCTATAAACATTGCTAAAATCCTCCAAAATATTATAGAACTTCAAGAATCATCATGTCTCCAAAATTTCTACAGTCCCATGTTCACAAATAGTCAAACCACTGACAACTTGCCGATTGGTGGCTAGCTAGTCTAACAGTGTAGCACATTTGTCTTGTGGTTAATGGCTATGGTTTAAGATCCATTAACTACATGTTAAGATCTTTTTTATAGAATGGATTATAGTATCATGAATCTATCATATTTTGAAAAGCACATATATTTTATATAAATTAAATTGTGCTTTCAATAATATAAGTTTATAATTTTATAGTCTTGTTGCAAAACGTAATAGTATTGATAGAAAAAAAATAAAATAATTTTATAGTTTTGAATTGTGCGTTCCATCTGCTGAGAATTCAACGCAAGGCATATAATTTTTTAGTTTTGTTGCAGTACGCGGAGATATAATAGTGTTTTTTATTTTTTTTATTTTATTTTAATTGAATGATTAAAAAGCTAGTAGCTGTTATAGTGTAATTTTAGTTAAAAAGTAACAGCCGGGAGCCAACAACCTTTAGAAAAAAGAAAATGAACGGGCCATTCTATTCTCTTTTTAGAATAACTAACTACACCTGTTTTGTTCCTGGTCGTTATAACTAAGTACTTACGCATTCTAGTCCTTTCCTATTCCTAAAGTTTTGTTCCTAGTCCTTAGTTCATGAGAGTTGGTCAGAAATAGACCCCTGTAGCACGTAAATACCGAATCTAGCTTCCAGAACACCGTAATTCCATTTCTAGCCCCTCTCGACCGCACGTTTAATTTGACGACTGTATTGTTCATACGAGGCGTCACTTCACCGTCGAATTTTGGCTCTCGCTGTATGTATGGCAATACTCATATGCAATGCATTTCCGGCGCCAGTGCTAGTAGTGCTTTGGCTTGTTAATACATATTTTCATTCCTCCCAAACAAAAGTTTTATTCATGTGTTACAGACCTAGAGTAAGTAGGACAACTAGCACACGCATCCATCAATATTCGTTACAGCACACGCATACATGGTCATCTCAGAAAATTGGCCACGCATGCATGTTTCTTCCTCGATCAGACGCATGCGAGTTGAGTCGTGCGGTCGCCGACCGCACGACTCGCATAAACAGTGCAGTCGTGCGGTCGCCAACCGCACGACTGCCATTCCTAAATTAAACATGCGGTCGAAAGAAGGCTAGAAATAGAATTACGATGTTCCAGAGGCTAGCTTTAGTATTTACGGGCTAGAGGGTCTATTTTTGACCAAATTTCTTATTTTATTGGCCATTCACGTCTAAATAGTGGGCTGTTTAAAACACTGGTACTTGGTAACTTCATACCTAAGTGTCACGAAATTTGCTCAACTTGCAAAATTTAGGCAATTTGCACAGAATATGTTCTCTGTTTGCACAGGATATGCACGAGTAAACTTATTTTTGAATCTTCTAGAAACATTGCTAAAAGCCTCTCTTCCAAATGTGACGTGGGCTTGCCTTCCACATGGAATTTTCTAAAAACTTCAAGAATCATCACGTCTCCAAAATTTCTAGTCCCATATTCACAGCAATCAAACCATCGACAACTTGCCGATTGGTGGCTAGCTAATCTAACGGTGTAGCACATTTGTCTTGTGGTTAATGGTCATCTTATATTCTGCAACTGAAACATCAAAATCTAATGATTACTGCATTGGTGTTTAGGCCAGCGCTTAGCATACTACTTGTTAACGTTAGTTCTAAAATTGTTTGAACAATAGGTATTCAGAAATAAAAATATCGCTTATCGGACACAAGACATTGAAGAGCTGGCAAATCTTCTTGTAGACAAGTGTGGCGGACCTCCTAAAGTGATAGCTGCTATAGGCAGCTTCTTGGCCACCGAACGGAGACAAGCGGGGGAGGAGTGGAGGGAGCTGAATGATAGCTTTATGCACGATCACGTCGATAATGATGTGGTTGTGGACATCGACGAAGTCGGCGACGGAACGAAAATGTGAAGCGCATGTGCTCCGTCCCTCACCCTTCGGGCGGGGGTCAATGAAGTCGGCGACGGGACGAAGTCTTGAAGTGGGCGTGTGCTCCGTCCCCCATTACTGGGATGAGTGTCGACGAAGTCGTGACCACAAGGTGGTCATAGAATATCTCACGACTACGTCGATCATGACGTGATCGTGGGCGTCAACGAAGTCAGACCACGAGGCGATCGGATGCAGTTCTTGCTCAGGGGTGGAATTGTCGTTCGATGCCGTTAGCATGGCGAACTCCTTGGTAGAATACGTGAAGCACACGAGGCTCACCGAGGTTATTGCTAGTGTAGGGGACTCCCTGGTGGGAAGCACAAGCAGCCACAAACGCTCCATCCCCACACCTCCCATCCTTCAGAAGTGGGTTGGTGAAGTAGGTAAGAGGGCTTTCTTCCCAGACGATCGAGCATGGCAGCGGCGTCTGTGGAAGGGGTACCTCCGCTAGTGCCCGCACTGTGTAATTTATTTATACTCCGTAGTGGCCTGGGACACATGAGTTTCATAGCGCCCTATACTCCACAGAGTACACAAGGGATAAAGCCACCGTGCGATTTTTTATACTCCATAGAGTTGTCCGGGACAGCTAAGTTCCTGACGTTTTATATTCTGCAGAGTACGCCATGGCACAAGGCCACCTTGCAATTTATTTATACTGCGTAGAGTACGTCGGGGCACGAGGCCACCGTGCGATTTGAGCACAAATCAGATCGAATAGCGGACTAGCAGGAAGGTTAAAGCCAACGAGTGCCAAATACCATAACCAATTTGAAATTTCTCTACCTTTTTACTTTTATAGTGCTCTCCTTCCAGCTGGTCGAAATCCAACGGATCCCTTCATGGCAGCGACTCTTCCTCGTGCAGCTTCTTGCGCGTTCTCCACGGGTGATGCCAACTGTTGTGGTATGAGCACAGCAGTGAATACAAAATACTCCTTTCTCCTTGAGAGATATGGAACTAAGGGAGCTAGAGAGTCAACCGACGGAGAGAGAGCTAGTGAGTTAAATGAGTGGATCTGGCCATTTCAAAACTTATTTTTGAAAGGTGAACTTGCAAAACTTAGGCCATTTGCACAGAATGTCCTCTGTTTGCGCAGGATATGCACGAGGAAAATTATTTTTGAATTTTCTAGAAACATCGCTGAAAGCCTCTCTTCCAAATGTAACGTGGGCTTGCCTCCCACATGGAACTTTCTAGAAACTTCAAGAATCATCAGGTCTCCAAAATTTCTACAGTCACATATTCACAATAGTCAAACCATTGACAACTCGCCGATTCGTGGCTAGCTAGTCTAACGGTGTAGCACACTTGTCTTGTGGTTAATGGCTATGGTTGAAGTCTAATTAACTATATGTTAGGATCTTTTTTATGGGATGGATTGTAGTATCATGATTTTATCAGATTTAGGAAATTATATATAGAGAGAGAGATAGATTGAATTGTGCTTTAAATAATGTAAGCCTATAATTTTATATTTTTGTTGCAAAACGTAATGGTATTTTATAGTAAAAACAATAAAATATTTTTATAGTTTTGAATTGTGCTTTCCATCTACTGCGAATTCCAAGCAGGGCATATAATTTTTTAGTTTCGTCGTGGTGGGATGTCTATGAAAACGTAATGGTATTTTTTTCCTCCTTTACCTTCTTAGAGCAGGTACAATAAGGCTTAGTCAGCAGGGTATAGCAAATATAATATTAACCAAATCTTACATGGCAGAGAGAGAAGGAAGTTGGCTACTAAGAGCAAGTCCAATAATGGTCTTATAGCCAAGCTAGTCAGCATTTTTGCTGATGTGGAGGAGAGAAGAGAGGAGAGAGATGAGAGCTTGGCTCTCATGCAAGCAACAAGCTGGGCACGAGAGCCTATACAGTGGTGGGCTCAGATAATAAATGTATGTGAGGAGGAATAGGAAAGAGAATGTGAGACATGGTACCATATAATAATAAAAAACCTTTTATAGACAAATAGAAGACAAATTATTGTATAACTTGGCTCTTATAACTTGACTTATAGCCAAACACTTGGCTCTATTATTGGACTTGCTCTAAATTACAGCTAGCTATAGCACGTAAAATATGCATTTCACTCTCTTACACGTGGGGCCAAATAGTTATTGTAATAGCTACCTTATTGTATGAACTATTTTTTTGAAGGCTATAGATGAAATGGACAAGTCTTAGGCCCTGTTTAGATCCCTTGACTAATTTTTAGTCACCTAAAGTTTAAGTCTAGTCCATCCAAACAGGTGAACTAATACCTGACTAATTTTTAGTTCTTCCCCAACTAGCTATTAGTTCATTAGTTGGCAAATGTGGACTAATTGTGGACTAAAAGGTGGTACCGAACAGCAAAAGACAAGAATGCTCCCGCTATCCTTTCTCCATGACTCCACATGCAACATACTAACAGATCTAGGGACATAAGTGTCTTTGCCCATGAAATCACCACCTTTTAGTCCATGTATCCAAACAACACTTGACTAATTTTTAGTCACCTAATTTTTAGTCCATCAACTAGTGAACTAATAATTAGTTCTAGGCGATCCAAACAGGCCCTTATACTATTGTACTTGCTCTTATTCCGTCCTCTTTTTAGCATAACTAAGTACACACATCTCCCAAGACATTTATAAGCGAATAATTTAGTTACTTTTTTCGTTACTCTTAAATTGATCCTGGCTTCTTTAATCCTTGTGCGTGTGGTCATCTTATATTCTGGAACTGAAACATCAAAATTTAATGATTAGGGTACTTCCAATGCTAGACACCACATGTTATGTCTATGGTAATTAACAATAGATAGACACAACTTAAGAAACCACCTCCCCAATGCATTGTTTCTATAAGTGGGGTACAACCATAAATCCCTCTCCACCTCTCTCTCTATCTTATTGGCTGCTTTTTATTTGAAATTGTGACATAGACACCATCTATACCCCCAATGCTATTTTTGCTCATGTCTTGTGTCTTGGTTTATGTGTCCAGCTAGTGTCTCATGCAAGACATAGTTTCCACCTCTCACCTCATTAACTATGATGCCACATCAGATTTTATCCTAGGTGGCATCACATTAATTAGCATAGACACTCCCACTGGGAGTGCCCTTACTGCACTGGTGTTTAGGCTAGCGCTTAGCATACTACAAATTAATGTTAATTCTAAAATTGTTTGAACAATAGGTATTGAAGAATAATACTAGAATCCCCGATCTGCCAACCGACATGGAAGAGCAAGCAAAGCTTCTTGTAGACAAGTGTGGCGGACTTCCTAAAGTAATAACTGCTATAGGCGGCTTCTTGGCCACCAAACTGCCCAAAGCGAAGGCGTTGAGGGAGTCTGCAGCGGAGAGGGAGTGGATGGAGTATGCAGCGGAGGCGTGGAATGGGCTGAATGGTAGCTTTATGCACGAGCTGGAGAACAACCCATGGCTTGATAGCCTGCGAGGTCTATTAACCTGGATGCATTCCCACTTTCGTACTTGGCCGGACTACATCAAGCCATGCATCTTTTATCTATCCATCTTCCCAGCTGGTGAGAACACGAGCATTAGGCGGCGGCGTTTGGTACGGCGTTGGATCGCGGAGGGATACTCCAGGGACATGGACGGCCATACCGCGGAGGAGAACGGGAAAACGTTCTTCTCCGAGCTCGTTGGCCTGAGCATCATCCAGCAGCCACCGGAGACGGACACCCACAACAAGAGGCCGGTCTCGTGCCAAGTCAATGGCTTCTTCCGTGAGTACATCCGCTCGCGGTCAATGGAAGACAACCTTGTCTTCGCACTGGAGGGGAGTTGTACGGTAGGAGCCACCCAGTGCAGGCACCTCGCCATATGGACAGGATGGAACAGAGACCGCGATGTGTACGAGAGCATGGACTTCTCGCGGCTACGGTCACTGACGGTGTTCGGAGAGTGGAGGCCATTCTTCGTCACCAAGGAGATGAGGCTGCTTCGGGTGCTGGACCTGGAGGACACGGAAGGCCTCAAAGACGATGACCTCGAGCAGATCGGGAAGCTAGTGCCTCGCCTCAAGTTCCTCTCCGTACGAGGGTGTAGAGAGATCTACCGCCTGCCGGATTCCTTGGGTGGCCTGACGCGGCTTGAGACTCTGGATGCCAGGTACACCTCCGTTTCCATGCTTCCAACGGCCATCGTCAAGCTACAGAAGCTGCAGTACCTTCGTGCCGGCGCAGTACCATTGGACACGGCTGCAAGCCCGCCGCCGCCATCACCAGAGGACCCATCATCAACGACACCATCGAGGAGGATCTCCCTACCCAAGCTCCGCAGGCATCCTCGACCTGCTGCTGCTGGTCCTTATGTCGGTGTCGAGGTGCCGAGAAGAGGAATTGTTGAGAAGATGACAACCTTGCACACGCTGGGTGTTGTCGACGTCAGCGTTTCAGCCGGCCAGGGGGAGGCCGTTCTGAAAGAGCTCAAGAAACTCACCCAGCTGCGCAAGCTCGGAGTTTCCGGCATCAACCCGGTAAACAGCAAGGAATTGTGGTCTGCCATCTCGGGCCACCGCTATTTGGAATCCTTGTCGGTGGGGCTTGAGGATGCCGGCGGCGAGCAGGGTTTCTATGGTTGTTCGGATGGCACCGTCTTCTCGCCTCCGGAGAAGCTGCAGAGCCTTAAGCTGCACGGGCTCGTGGACAAGTTGCCAGCATGGATCAAGCAGCTTCAGAATCTCAGGAAGTTGAATCTACATATGACCATACTGGCGCAGGAGGACATATACATCCTTGGGGATTTACCAAATCTGCGTATTCTACGCCTCTGTCTCAAGCCGGTTCAAGAAGGTAACCTCCATTTCAGCCTCAGGCCGGAACATGCTGATCCACTCTCTTTACAGAGCGCTTTCAAGTGTCTCAGAGTCCTCGAGATTGCTTGCAACTCCAGGTTACAAGAAGTAATCTTTGGAAGAAGTGTAATGGGAACTCTCGAGCTGCTCAAGGTTCGCGGCTGTAGTGGGTCGTCATTGCGATTGCGGTTTTCTGGGCTACAATATCTTCTTCGCATCCAGCGAATCTTCCTGAAGGATTATGAAGAGGCAGTCAAGGATAACTTGGAGAGCGAAATTAATAACCTTCGATCCAAACCTGATTTGGAGCTGGAGTAACCACGTATACTAGCGAAAGACCCACGCTTCGCTGCGGTGTTTGCTGTATATATCCAGATAACTAGCCGAATTCTTGGCACAGTTTACGTGGCTCTGATGCTTATGTTAAAATACAGTTAAATTTTTGTACAATTGTGATAGTTTCATATATATTTGATTGATTTTCACTGTTATAATTTGGATCCATCAAAATTAGTGGTGTAGATCTTTCTGTTTTATCTCCGATTAGCGCGAGGATTTCTAACCCTTGAGAGCAAAAGTTGTGACTTTTTCCTATCATCTATTTATTATTAAAAATCGATGAGAGACATTTTAGAGTCACTAAGAAAAAGAGAAAAAAAACTAGAAATTCTCATAAAAAAACAAAACATTCGGCTCTTAATCAAGTGGATCCTAATTAAACAAAACTATAGCAGACGTCAGATGTTATTAATTAAAGATAATAATTTTTATTAAGATGTTATTATTTAAAGATACATTTTTTTAAATTTAGAATAGAAGATATTTCTTATTAAAAACAAATATTAGAGCTCCACAGAGCAGCTGCACAATAAGTACAGTAACATAACTTAGTGCTAGCTCATGTACGTATGTATGGAAAACTTAACAAAAAGGATCGGAGACCGTCTCTGACAGAAACCGACCAATCGAATTCATGCGTAAACGAAAGGAACTGCGAACTGTGTTTGAACACAGCAAATTGGATTGCGACGCATGATACGTGCATCGTAGATGATCAGCAGACAAACAAGCGACCTTTTTTTTTAAAAAAAAAAGGGCAAGGAAGACTTGCCACGCATTAATTCACAGGAAGAAGTTTAAGTTGGAATAGCTGAGGGAGGAAAAGAGAAGGCCCAGAGAAGGCTTGAGGAGACAGAAAAAACTTAGGTTGTTACAATAGTGGTTGAGAGGCCCTCGAGTTGTTGCACCAGTTAAGATCCAGGCGGCAACCTCCTCCTTTATTGTTACCACGATTAGTAGCTGGGCGGTCTCCGTCACCCGGAACACCCTTGTATTCTGCTTCATCCACAATGTATCAACATACCAGTATTACCAAGGATGTTGTTGCTTTTCATGGTGCGCCAGGCTTTGGCACCATAGACTCCCACCAGTTGCAAACCGAGGTGACCGTCCATCAAGTGAAGGCCAGCCCCGACTTCAAGCGCTTAAAGAGAGAGGGCGCGAGAAAAAACGTCACCTTTGAGAAAATGAAGCTGGCCCTAGACTGGAAGGACGGAGCTCATGTTGTTGGGCGCGAGGAAGAGTCGTCTTCTCTGTATCGTCGGGTTGCTTGGGTGTCTCTGGACAATCGGGAAGATCGCGTGACCAATGTGATCTCCGTGTGGGGGATTGCTGGCGTTGGGAAATCAACTCTCGTCAAAGACGTCTACTACAGTGCAATGCGTGAGCACGACTTTGCGAGATGCGGTTGGGTCGATGTATCCCATTCCCAACCGTTCGATTTAGAGCAAGGTTAACAATACAGTCTTCAGCTGGCTGTATGGGCACTTACAGCCCACTTATCAGTCCATTCATATAATAGTTTACAGCCAGCTGAAGGCTGTATAACCCACCCTTTTCTCTCACAAAATTTCTTGTGCTTCAGCTGGCTGTAAACTTACAGCCCACCTTTCTTCTCTCTCCTCCTTTCTCTCCTCCACCTCAGCATTCAGACTACTACCAGCCTCTTATTATACTTGCTCTTAAGGGAGTTCTCCCGGAGCCTACTCTCGGATTTGTATCCAGAATCTCTTGAAGCCAAGAAAAATGGAAGGTTCGGTCTGTTAGTTTCGGATCACTTGTTTCCAAAGTCTCCCGAAGCCCTTGTCAAACAAAAAGAAGAATATCTTGGTATGCTGGGATTCAAAGATCCGATTGAGGAGTGCTGCAAGCCTGCAAGCTTCTGCATGAAGAGCGATGCCTGGTCGTTATTGACGGTCTACGGTCCACGGAGGAATGGGACTTGATAAAAGCTGCCCTCATGACACCTGGAGCAGCTGAAAAGGGCACCTCTATCATGGTCATTGCAACTGAAGAAAGCGTCGCCGCACATTGTTCGATGCAAAACAAACGCGTGTCCAACGTCAAAGGTCTAGGAGCTGCTGCAGCACTTGACCTATTCAAAAAGAAGGTACGTCTGTTCGTTTACTTACGCATTCTACTCCTTTCAAATTCCTAAAGTTCTGTTCGTGGTCCTTTTTTATTGGCCTTTCATGTCTAAATAACTATAGCGGGCTATTCAAAAACCGGTGCTCGGTAACCTCATATCTAATTGTTATCAAATTTGCTCAATTTATAAAACTCAGGCCATTACATGTACAGAATATGTCCTATATTTGCACATGACATGCACAAGTAAAATTATTTTTGAATGTTCTATAAACATTGCTAAAATCCTCCAAAATATTATAGAAACTTCAAGAATCATCACGTCTCCAAAATTTCTATAGTCCCATATTCACAAATAGTCAAACCATTGACAACTTGCCGATTGGTGGCTAGCTAGTCTAACGGTGTAGCATACTTGTCTTGTGGTTTATGGTTATAGTTTAAGTTCCATTAACTACATGTTAAAATCTTTTTTATAGAACGGATTATAGTATCATGAATCTATCATATTTTGAAAAGCATATATATTTTATATAAATTAAATTGTGCTTTCAATAATATTAGTTTATAATTTTATAGTCTTGTTGCAAAACGTAATGGTATTGATAGAAAAAGAATAAAATAATTTTATAGTTTTGAATTGTGCTTTCCATCTGCGGAGAATTCAACGCAAGGCATATAATTTTTTAGTTTTGTTGCAGTACGCGGAGCTATAATAGTGTTTTATTATTTTATTTTATTTAATTGAATGATTAAAAAGGTAGTAGCTACTATATTATAATTTTAGTTAAAAACTAACAGTCGGGAGCCAACAACCCTTAGAAAAAAGAAAATGAACGGGCCATTCCATTCTCTTTTTAGCATAACTAACTACATCTGTTTTGTTCCTGGTCGTTAGAACTAAGTACTTACGCATTCTAGTCCTTTCCTATTCCTAAAGTTTTGTTCCTAGTCCTTATTTTATTGGCCATTCACGTCTAAATAGTGGGCTGTTTAAAATACTGGTACTTGGTAACTTTATACCTAAGTGTCACGAAATTTGCTCAACTTGCAAAACTTAGGCAATTTGCACAGAATATGTCCTCTGTTTGCACAGGATATGCACGAGTAAACTTATTTTTGAATCTTCTAGAAACATTGCTAAAAGCCTCTCTTCCAAATGTGACGTGGGCTTGCCTTGCACATGGAATTTTCTAAAAACTTCAAGAATCATCACGTCTCCAAAATTTCTAGTCCCATATTCACAACAGTCAAACCATCGACAACTTGCCGATTGGTGGCTAGCTAATCTAACGGTGTAGCACATTTGTCTTGTGGTTAATGGTCATCTTATATTCTGCAACTGAAACATCAAAATCTAATGATTACTGCACTGGTGTTTAGGCCAGCGCTTAGCATACTACTTGTTAACGTTAGTTCTAAAATTGTTTGAACAATAGGTATTCAAAAATAAAAATATCGCTTATCGGACACAAGACATTGAAGAGCTGGCAAATCTTCTTGTAGACAAGTGTGGCGGACTTCCTAAAGTAATAGCTGCTATAGGCAGCTTCTTAGCCACCGAACGGAGACAAGCGGGGGAGGAGTGAAGGGAGCTTAATGATAGCTTTATGCATGATCACGTCGATAATGATGTGGTTGTGGACGTCGACGGAGTCGGCAGCGGAACGAAAAAGTAAAGTGCATGTGCTCCGTCCCTCACCCTTCGGGCGGGCGTCGATGAAGTCGGCGACAGGACGAAGTCTTGAAGCAGGCGTGTGCTCCATCCTCCATTACTGGGATGGACGTTGACGAAGTTGTGACCACAAGGTGGTCGTGGAATATCTCACAACTACGTCGATCATGACGTGGTCATGGGCGTCAACGAAGTCACGACCATGAGGCGGTTGGATGCAGTTCTTGCTCAGGGGTGGAATTGTCGTTCGATGCCGTTAGCGTGGCGAATTCCCTGGTAGAACACGTGAAGCACGTGAGGCTCACCGGGGTTATTACTAGTGTAGGGGACTCCCTGGTGGGAAGCACGCGCAGCCACTCACACTCCATCCCCACGCCTCCCATCCTTCAGAATTGGGTCAGTGAAGTAGGTGAGAGGGCTTTCTTCCCAAACGATTGAGCATGGCAGTGGCGTCTGTGGAAGGGGTACCTCTGCTAGTGTCCGCACCGTGTGATTTATTTATATTCCGTAGTGGCTCAGGACACATGAGTTTCGCAGCACTCTATACTCCACAGAGTACGCACGGGCTAAAGCCACCGTGCGATTTTTTATACTCCGTAGAGTTGTCCGAGACAGCTAAGTTCCCGGCGTTTTATACTCTGCAGAGTACGCCAGGGCACGAAACCACCTTGCAATTTATTTACCAACGTGCGATTTATTTATACTCCATAGAGTACGTCGAGGCACGAGGCCATCGTGCGATTTGAGCACAAATCAGATCGAATAGCGGACTAGCAGGAAGTAGGGGCAGAACCAAGCTCAGCCTAATCCCTGGGCTGGGCCAGTTTTTTTTGGGCCGATATGAGTTTTCGTTCCTAAGCTTTCACACCGAAGTCATTATTCTCCATGGGTTTTGGTTTCTAGGCCTCGGGCTATAGCTCACCTAGCCCGAGGACTGGTTCCGCCACTGGCAAGAAGACTAAAGCCAACGAGTGCCAAATATCATGAACAGTTTGAAATTTCTCTACCTTTTTACTTTTATAGCGCTCTCCTTCCAGCCGGTCAAAATCCAACAGATCTCCCTCATGGCGGCGGCTCTTCCTCCTACAGCTTCTTGCGCGTTCCCCACGGATGATGCCAACTGTTGTGGTATGAGCACATCAGTGAATATAAGGTACTCCTTTCTCCTTGAGGGATATGGAACTAAGGGAGCTAGAGAGTCAACCGACAGAGAGAGAGCTAGTGAGTAAAATAAGTGGATCTGGCCATTTCGTACCCCTTTTGAGGTTTTATATATATATATATATATATATATATATATATATATATATATATATGAATGAGATAGGATGAGAAATTTTTATCTTATCCCTTAATAATTACAAAAGATAAGGCACATTGTTACATTTCTTTATACACATATCTCTATATTATTGGATCTGTTGTAAGGCATAGTCATGGGGTCTAGGCCACTCTCACAATAATAGCCTTCATACCCAATTGCCACAAAATTTGCTCAACTTGCAAAACTTAGGCCATTTGCACAGAATGTCCTCTGTTTGCGCAGGATATGCACGAGGAAATTTATTTTTGAATCTTCTAGAAACATCGCTGAAAGCCTCTCTTTTGAATGTGACGTGGGCTTGCCTTCCACATGGAACTTTCTAGAAACTTCAAGAATCATCAGGTCTCCAAAATTTCTACAGTAACATATTCACAATAGTCAAACCATTGACAACTCGCCGATTGGTGGCTAGCTAGTCTAGCGGTGTAGCACACTTGTCTTGTGGTTAATGGCCATGGTTGAAGTCTCATTAACTATGTTAGTATCTTTTTTATGGGATGGATTGTAGTATCATGATTTTATCAGATTTAGGATATATATATATATAGAGAGAGAGAGAGAATTTTTTACGAATAATCTATTTTTTATTCGAAATTACAGAAATATACCCGCTGAATTTTTTTTACAAAAATAGGCTCCAGTCGCCCAATAGGAGAGCCACTGGAGCCTATCGCCCAACCAGGACCCGACACAATCCCTATCGCCCTACGCTGGAGCGACTGGATCTAGTCGTCCACCCGTTGGGCGATTTTCATGCAGTCGCCCAATGGGGCAGCGACTGGATGTAGTCCCCCGTGAATGTTTTAAATTTTGTCAATTTTGTAATTTCGAACTGGTAAAAATTTTGCTGAAGTTGTAATAAAAGTTTATGTTCATTGTATGTTATAGGTGCGTAAATAATTTTGGAATTTTTTACGAACGATTGACCGTAAAACGATTGATACATATGATGGTAAGTGATATTTTGATGTTAATGAGTAGATAACGAGGAGTATAAGCACGACACAGTAGTAAAAAGTTCACATCGTTAAAAAAAGTAAGCAATACATGAAACAATGGTGTACAATCAAGCGCCACCCTGCCCTGCCCCGTCTCCACGCCCGTGTCCTCCCGTACAGCCCCGCTTGGCCGTCCTCTGCTGTAACGGGTTACGACGCTCCGAGAACGTAAAACGATCAGGAGTGTGTCGCAACCGCCTCTGAGCTAGTGGAGTCAGCTGCACCTCTGGTTGTGTGCCCTCCGGTGCACCGGGGAGGGCACTGCCGGAGAAAACCTCTGGTGCTGTGTCAAGAGGTGCAGACCCAGACTGCTGCCTGACCCACTCAGAGAAGTACTGGTCCGCATCGTCCAGGCTCGCGGTGGGGCCGTGCCGGGACTCGGACTGGAAATGCCCTGTAAAAGTAATATCATTAGTTTCATATGTAAAACATTGCGATAAAAATAGAGATTGTACGATACGTACCCTTAGTGAAGGTCATCGCACCTGGAGAAGGGGCATATGTCAAGTACACCCCCTGTGTGGGTAAACCAGGGATGTACGGAGGACGCTTGAACAACTGGCCTGGCGGTGTACGAGACCGTCCCCAGGCAGATCCTCCAGCCTCGTCCAGGTGAGGTGCTGGAGGACATGCCCACGTAGAGCCTCCAGAGTACTACCACGCCGGTCGGGGCGGCACCAGTGGCCGAGCCGTCCATGTGTTGGGCGTGGGCGTGGAGGCCGTTGGTAGCCTCGTGCAGGACAATTGGTGCACGACACGTGTACCCCACTCCTTGAAACAATGGTACGCGCTGATGTGCTCCTTGTGGCCCACCTTGGCATCTGCGGCGAGCCTATGCAGCATACTCTCGGCCTCCATGACGATCAAAAGACCCACGTCAGACTGAAGGAAAAGACATAAAATGGTTAATTATCCAAGGTAGCATTGCCAGTAGGGAATGTTCGAAAATACGTGTAACGTACCGTGATGTGCGTATCCCGCGCGAGGTGCGCGGGATACGTGTCTGTCGGAGCAGAGAGGTGTGCAGGGGGCCGGTCCACGACATGTATGAGCCTGTACGTGTTCGCATCTGGTACCAGCGCAGGTACTCCGTGTACTCTGTGCTGTCATAGGGGCGGTCCTCGTCAACCACATCGTCAAGGGCACCGTCCCACTGCACAACCCACCCCTGCATCTTCACCGTCCACTCTGTGTCGCGTTTCACTCCCTTTCTGTTGTGCCTGCTTGTAGGACCACTTCGTTAGTAATTTTCAATAAAGTAGTAAGTATGTACAAATTTATAAGACACGGGCACTCATGCGTGCACAGGAGGCGGCAGTGCAGGTCTGACAGGTACCGGCACAGCCTGGCAGAGACCAAACTGCCGCATCACTCGCTGCGGTGAGTAGTCCTCCATGAAGATGTCGCAGACGAGCTTCCGGCACGTCAGCCAGAAAGTCCGGTCGCGCCAGCACAGGCTCGACAATCCATCGGAAGCACGGTCCTCCACTGCCGCCTCTAAGTACGGCTCCCAGCGCACGTCGTCGCGAGTGAGACGGTCGATCTGCTCAACAGAGGGCAGTTATGCCCGCGTGACCTGGACATGTGCGAACTGCACCTGCAAGGATGAATAGATGTTACGTATGTATAAAGGAAATAACTAATTGACATATGACTTACCTGTCGATGACACCAAATAGAACCCATCGTCGGCCGGTCGATGTCTCCCCCCCAGTACACGTCTAATAGGACCAAATAGAACTTTTTGTAGCTAGATCTACACCTAGGGTTGCTTTCTATATAAAAAGTTCTATACTAAAAATTGTACTAAAATCTCTGTACTAAAAATGTTCCATACTAATAAATATATATTACAAATTTTCTATACTAAAAATTATACTAAAATTTTCACACTAAATTTTCTACATCTAGTAAAATTATACTAAATTACGTTAACTAAATTTTCTATATTAAAAATTGTATACTACAAATTTTGTATACGAAAAATTCTATACTAAAAATGTTCCATACTAAAAAATTGTATACAAAAAATTTTGTAATTTCTATACTAAAAATTCGTATACTACAAATTCCTATACTAAAAATTGCTATACTAGAAAATTCTATACTAGAAATTGTACTAAAATTTCTATACTAAAAATTCCTATGCTACAAATTTCTATACTAAAATTCCTATACTAAAAATTTCTATACTTAAAATTTCTATACTAAAATTTTCTATACTAAATTTTCTATACTAAAAATTATACTAAAATTTCTATACTAAAAATTCCTATAATAAAAATTTCTATACTAAATTTTCCATACTAAATTTTACTACCACTAACATTTTATACAAATATACTACAAATGTAACATACTAAGAAAATTTTCGAAAACATACCTAAATTTGAAGATCTCGCGCTCTCCTCTTTTTCCCCTCCTCCTTTCTCCTCCTCTTCTCTTCTTTCTCCTCTCCTTTCTCGCGTCGTCGAACGAAAGCGCGAAGAATGAGCAGTGGTGGCCGCGGCCGAGCGCGGCGCTGGGTTTTAACCCATTGCTGTTGCTCAGCCGTTGGGCGACAGGAATAGCTGTCACCCAACGGGGCAACGACTACATGTCAGTCGCCCAACGGCTAGGGGACAACAATAAATCGCCCAACCGTTACCAAATTGCCGATGTGTCGCTATGCGGTTGGGCGATTAGCTATAGTCGCCTAATTTGGGGGGGGGGGGAGCGACTGGAGCCTATTTTTGTAAAACATTTTCCAGCGGGTATATTTCTGTAATTTCGAATAAAAAATGGGTTATTCGTAAAAAAATTCTATATATATACACAGAGAGAGAGAGAGATTGAATTGTGCTTTAAATAACGTAAGCCTATAATGTTATATTTTTGTTGCAAAACGTAATGGTATTTTATAGTAAAAACAATAAAATATTTTTATAGTTTTGAATTGTGCTTTTCATCTACTGCGAATTCAAAGCAGGGCATATAATTTTTTAGTTTCGTCGCAGTGGGATGTCTATGAAAACGTAATGGTATTTTTTTTCCTCCTTTACCCTCCTTTTTAGCATAACTAAGTACACACATTTCCCAAGACATTTATAAGCGAATAATTTAGTTACTTTTTCGTTACTGGCTTCTTTAATCCTTGTGAGTGTGGTCATCTTATATTCTGGAACTGAAACATCAAAATTTAATGATTACTGCACTGGTGTTTAGGCTAGCGCTTAGCATATTACAAATTAATGTTAATTCTAAAATTGTTTGAACAATAGGTATTCAAGAATACTGATATCCCCAAACTGACACCCGACATACAAGAGCAAGCAAAGCTTCTTGCAGACAAGTGTGGCGGACTTCCTAAAGTGATAGCTGCTATAGGCAGCTTCTTGGCCACCGTTTTGGAATTAAGGAGGTATGCAGCGTTGGGGAGGTGGATGGAGTATGCAGCGAAGCAGTTGAGGGAGCTGAATGATAGCTTCATGCACGAGCTGGAGACGAACCCAAGGCTTGATAGTCTGCGAGGTCTATTTACCTGGATGCATTCCTACTTTCGTACTTGCCCAGACTACCTCAAGCCATGCATCTTTTATCTATCCATCTTCCCAGCAGCTGGTGAGAACACGAGCATAAGGCGGCGGCGTTTGGTAGGGCGTTGGATCGCGGAGGGATACTCCAGGGACATGGACGGCCATACCGCGGAGGAGAAAGGGGAGACGTTCTTCTCCAAACTCGTTGGCCTGAGCATCATCCAGCAGCCACCGGAGACGGCCACCGCCACATATACCCATAAGAGGATGGTCTCGTGCCAAGTCAATGGCTTCTTCCGTGAGTACATCAGCTCGCGGCCAATGGAAGACAACCTTGTCTTCGCACTGGAGGGAAGTTGCAGCGTAGCAGCCACGCAGTGCAGGCCGGGGCGGCACCTCACCATACGGAGAGGATGGCACAGAGACCCCATGTGTACGGGCTACGGGGGCATCGACTTCTCGCCGCTACGGTCACTGACAGTGTTCGGAGAGTGGAGGCCATTTTTCGTCTCCAAGGGGATGAGGCTGCTTCGGGTGCTGGACCTGGAGGACACGTCAGGCCTCAAAGACGATGACCTCGAGCAGATCGGGAAGCTGGTGCCTCGCCTCAAGTTCCTCTCCGTACGAGGGTGTAGAGATATCCACTGCCTGCCGGATTCCTTGGGTGGTCTGACGCAGCTCGAGACTCTGGATGCCAGGTACACCTGCGTTTCCATGCTGCCAACGGTCATCGTCAAGCTACAGAAGCTGCAGTACCTTCGTGCCGGCGCAGTACCATTGGACACGGCTGCAAGCCCTTCGCCGCCATCATCGAGGTGGATCTCCTGGCTGCCCAAGATCCGCAGGCTAGGCATCCTCGACCTGCTGCTGGCCCTCATGTCGGTGTCGAGGTGCCGAGAGGAGGGATTGTTGGGAAGATGACAACCTTGCACACGCTGGGTGTCGTCGACGTCAGCGTTGCAGCCGGCCAGGGAAAGGCCGTTCTGAAAGAGCTCAAGAACCTCACCCAGCTGCGCAAGCTTGGAGTGTCCGGCATCAACCCGGCAAACAGCAAGGAATTATGGTCTGCCATCTCGGGCCACGGCCATTTGGAATCCTTGTCGGTACGGCTTGAGGATGCCGGCGGCAAGCAGGGTTTCTATGGTTGTTCGGATGGCACTGTCTTCTCGCCTCCGGAGAAGCTGCAGAGCCTTAAGCTGCACGGGCTTGTGGACAAGTTGCCAGCATGGATCAAGCAGCTTCAGAATCTCAGCAAGTTAAATCTACATATGACCATACTGGCGCAGGAGGCTTTACCAAATCTGGCGCAGGAGGATTTACCAAATCAGGGGAAGGCGGATTTACCAAATCAGGCGCAGGAGGTTTTACCAAATCTGGCGCAGGAGGACATATACATCCTTGGGGATTTACCAAATCTGCGTATTCTACGCCTCTGTCTCAAGCCGGTTCAAGATGGTAACCTCCATTTCCGCCGCAGGCCGGAACATCATGGTCACACAGCTTTCCAGTGTCTCAGGGTACAAGAAGTAACGTTCGGAGATGGAGTAATGAGAAATCTAGCTGCTCAAGGTTCGCGGCTGTAGTGGGTCGTCATTGCAGTTTTCTGGGCTACATAATCTATATAGCATCAAGCGAATCTTCCTTAAGGATTATGATAAGGCAGTCGAGGAAAAGTTGTGGAGCGAAATTGGCACGTGTTATATGTCCATACCTTATTTGGAGCTGGAGTAACCACGTATACTAGCGAAAGACGCACGCTTCGCTGCAGTGTTTGCTGTATATCTAGATAGTTAAATTTTTTATACAATTATAATAGCTCTTATATATATTTGATTGATCTCCACCGTTATAATCTTGATCCATCAAAATCGATAGTATAGATTTTTCCTTTTTCTCTTCGATTAGTATGGGAATTTCTAACCCTTGAGAGAATACATGCTAACTTTTTTCTATCATTTTAATAAATAAACTAGCAGAGTGGCATGCGTATTTGTGCGGCTAGATTTATTTCAAGGTTTGTAGTATCAAATGATATAACTTAGAAGCTTGAGAATATATTTGCGTATCTTGTTGGCTATTTAGATTTTTAAGTCATTATAAAACATTGAAAATGACACTAGAAATTTGAAAGAAAATATAAATATTTGAGGAACGTAATTGAAGTATTGAGTTTTTATGAAAGAAAATTATTGATCATAATAAGTTATTGGGATCACACAACCATATTTTCCGTGCTGCCTGGTCGATCAAACTAATTTTTTTACGGAACAAAAGAAAGGCTCGTTGGGGCGTGGGGGTGGACAGATACTAACAGATGCCCACATCCGCGTGCGTACGGGAGTGTCCTCCTGGCCCAGATCCAGGCGTACACGCCCGATCTGCCACGCTCACCCTGGGCCTAATACACCGACGTCGCACACTGCTTGCGCCACAACCGTATGTTCCCCCGCTTTCAGCTTAACGTCCATGCGTACGCTCTCCGGCTGGTTGCGCTGTTCGGGTCAAGTCCCACTTCTCAGTGACAAAAGCCAAGAGAGTGAGGTCTCGTTCTTTCGGCCTTATAGTTAGTTTTTGGCTTCTTCTTCTTTCAGTAATTATTATTTATCATCGTTATTATTTCTCCTTCAACTGCTCTATTTCTTTAACTTCTTATTACCCTCCACTTTCCAACCGATCAGAACAACCCCTTCCATAGCATGATTATTTATATATCTAATAAATTTCGTTGCAATGCAAATAAGATTCACCCATGCCCGCTGCGCCGGCCTACACCGTGCTCTAGGCTCCACTGCAACTGCCTGCGTTGCGCCTGGAACGTTGTGCTCAATCTGTGCCGAACCATCAGTCCTACCATCAAAAAACAAATTAATGAGAGTTATATGTGCCGTCCATATGACCAAAAAAAACAAATTAATAGAAACAAAATTGACTTATACTCTTCCCAATTAAGGGTCTGTTTGGGACTGCTCCGCTCTAGCTTTTTTAACTCTGCTCTAAACTTGTCTAGCTAAACAGATCCAACTCCAAGAACTCTGCTCCAAGAAAAAGATAGAGTTGAAGGCCTACTCCACGTTTTTTCTGGAGCTCCTCAAGAGTTTACTCCAGAAACTAAAGTTTTATATCTCCTCATAGAGTTAGAAAAAAATTACCCACCACTACCGTTACATAATTTCTCTCCTCCGTACCGATTCGATTTCTTTTCCTTCTCCACCCCACCCACCCGCGCCGCTCCTCTCGTCTTCCGGCGGAAAGGAAAGGAAAGGAGGAGCGACGAGATGTTCTCCGCGGGTTTGGCCAGATCTGGTCCCCTTCTCCGGCGGTGAGCCCCTCTCCTCCCCTTCCAGCGTTCGCCTCCCCCTTCTCCGGCGGCCGGCGCGGGGAGCTCCGGCCGGAGATCCCTCCAATCGATGCAGTTTGTTGAGTAGTAATAGCAGTTTATTTGTGCGGTGGGTGCTCAAGAGAATTTGATCCGTGCAACTCTGGGTGGATTGGTGTGCAGGGATCTGCAGGTTGCTCGAGATGTTGGAGGAGCTGCTCATCTTCACGCGTGGTGGCCTCATCCTCTGGTCCTCATGCCGCGCGCTCGGCGGCGCTGCCCTCAAGGGCTCGCCCATCGACGCCCTCATCCGCTCCTGCCTCCTCGAGGAGCGCTCCGCCGACGCCAGCTTCTCCCAGGACATCTACGCGCTCAAGTGGACCTTCCACAACGACCTCAGCCTTGTCTTTGTCGCCGTCTACCAGCGGATCCTCCATCTCCTCTACGTCGACGACCTCCTGGCTCCATACGAAATTTTCTGTTTTAGTGTAATAATTGGAAGCATGTATATGAACTTCCATATTTTATCCTATTCTGAACTGGTGAGATGGAGACCAAATCAGGCTCTTAATTCTTGTTAACATCTGAGCATACTAGAGCAATATACCATGCATGATCCCATGCACACAGGCAATTCGATATATGGGCCAAAAAATCTCAGGGCATCTCGGTCTCATACTGTATAGCTGTTAGGTGATGTTTCAGATTGCCCTTGATGTTTCTATGTGGTTCTAAAGTGATCAACTTTGCTTTCAGTTACCAATTCCTTACAACTTTTTGTGCACCCCCTTTTGCAACTTGTTTCCTTAACTTCCTAGATTATTTTAGCAAACATCTTGTTCTTTTTGATGGTGAATAGCAAACCTATTCAACTTGCATACTAATAAATGATTTGCTGATACTTCTTTGACATTATTGGGCTGTTGGTATAAAAGTATAATCAGATCATGGCTAATGCTTCCATGCTAGGAATGTCAACTCTGCTTTTCCTTGTTCAAGAGCAGCTCAAAATGTTTGAATTAGATTTTTGATCTTAGTTAATGTAAAAAATGCTAGCGGCAACGCTGTATGGTCATATATTCGGTTTTTTTATTTTTTTTATTTCCACACTTCTTTGTTAAAAGACTCCTGTGTGTTGGTTGTACTGTATTAGGAGATTCTTGGTGATTGTGGTTGAGCAGCAATACAGACACAAGGCTCCATGAATAATCCATTCGGATCAACTCTTGTCTATGGATATCAGAGTATTGCTTTTGCGGTGGTTATTTATTAATCAAATTCGAAGTCTAGTTTCTTTTCCTGTTGAAACTGTGTCATCATAACTCGGATGTGACATTGCCTTTCCTCTGTCTTCGTTGATTAATAGGTGATGAAAAATGGATATATTGCAACTGTTACCCTCGTCCAATCATAAGGTATGTTTTTGTACTTGTTGCAAATAGTATGTGAGATCTGTCGAGCATACCTATGCTGTATTTGGGCATCTGGGAACATGGACTGACACTGAAACGGAACAAAATTTTTGACAGTGCTAACAGCTGATGGCGATGCGAATCCTGGCTGCATTAATGGTCAGACCATGCTGGTAAACCATAGACTTCACCAAAATGAAACCTTAAGAAATAAGGTATGTAATCGCTCATGCTTCACTCGCAACAGCATTTTGTTGTCACTTTGAAGCTAATTCTTTGGAACTTCTCGACACTTTTGGTTTTGAACATGCAATGCAGCCGTGTATTCAGTATGGATAAGCATCACTACTTGTAATTATTCTGTAGATTCCACACATTGTATTTGTACAGGAACTAACTGTGTTCTGCGATGATACGTTCTGTACATATGGTATTTATTGTTGGAACAAGGAAATGTAAATTACAACAGCTGTACTGCCTGTTTAACTCGTGTAGTCATGGGCGTGGTTTGTTTCTGATTCATCTCATCATGTGTACCAGTCACTCAAGTGCTTTCACCAAATTGAGTAAATTGCGTAAAAGGGAAGGTTTTTCGCACTTACACAAAAGCTGTCGCAGAACTTAACACAAAAGTTGATCCACGTGCTCTGCAGACCTACATCGGCACATCGCCAGCTATATTCTGTACAGATTCTCAATTATGGATTAATTGCGATTATAATATTTCAATTGGCAACAAAAAATATTCAGTTACATATGCTCCGCACACATTAAAACATACACCAAACATCATTCAGGGGCATATTGGACCTTTCTCAGGGAAACCTCACATTCCTGGAGCTGGAGTTAGGCTACGTGCCAAACAGGATCACCTTATCGAGGAATTCTACAGTGGAGCTGCTCCATGGTAGAGTTGGTGGAGCAGAGCTGGAAAAACTGGAGTAGAGCAGTCCTAAACATGCCCTAAGGGCACGTACAATGCGTGTTTTACCTTCGTCTGTATAGCGTTCTTTTTGCAAAAAACCCCCTCGCGAACAGCAGTAAATGAAGGGAGAGAGTGAAGTCGTCCTCTCGCGAGACGACGACAACCGGCGCGTGCTCCCAAGCCAAATCGCCGGCCGGAGCAGCGTTGTACGGGAAGCTTCGTCTCCAAGCGAATCGCGCGGATCCAGCTGCAGCGCGCGCGATTTTGGTTTTGAGCGCCAAAATTCCTTCCCGTGCTTTTTCTCCGCCCCCAATCCTCCCCTGCGCAATTTTGGATTTGATACCAGAGGAGCAATTTAAGTGGTTCGTTTCCTTTTCTTGAATTGATTTTTTGTAGGTTTCTTTGGTTCATTTCTACCTTGGAGAAAGTAGTGTTCTTTTCGTGGGAGTAATGGTGAACATGCTCGAGCAATCGGCGATCGTTGCCGCTGCCGAGCGTGGCGTGGAGCGGGGCCGCCTCGGCGGCGCCGCCGGGGGGCGGCTCGTGGAGGAGAGCTCGGACGAGGAGGAGGGGAGCCAGTGCTTCTCGGACGCGGATGACCGGTCGTGGCACTCGTACTCCTGCCAGGACTCCGCCGCCCTCGAGGATGACATCTTGACGTGCGGGTCCGTCCGCTTCGGCGCCGGCACCGGGGACGAGGAAGGCGAGGGCGCGGCCGGGCGCGGCAGGAAGTCGTGCATGTCGGAGTGCTTCCTGGACGACGTCGACCTGGACGCCGGGCTGGCCGAGATCACCAAGGCCAGCCCCGACAAGGCCGAGAGGAACTGCCGCATCTGCCACTTCGGATAATTACCATTATCTGTTCATGTTATATACAACTCAAATGAAAATATTTTACTGTGTCGTGAGTTCAGTGTAACTGCAAACCTGCCATTGTTTGTTTAGGATAGACGCCTTTGTGAAAGATAATGCACTTAGGTGTATGAAGAAACGATTAAGGAATCTTTAGCAGGAAGTAGTGTTTTTTTCTTTATTTAGGTAGGTGATAAATGTTACAAGGAGATGAGGGAGGAAACGGTAAAGTGGAGTATGATAACTAGTAGGCTATAGGCAAGGCTTAGGAATGAATATGATAGAACATTGAAGAGGATTAAGTCGGATTCCTTCTTTCGGTCTGCTTTTTCTTGCAGATTCTTGTGTAATTCTCTTGATCTCCGAAAGTGGAAGTGTTGACCTTTTTCAGTCTGATCTGTATGACATGCCTTTGTTGTGGTGGTGTAGAGGGTGTGCTATTGTATTCAAACCTGGGAGTTCAGTGCCGCATTTTGCTCTTCTATTCATGCATTACCCACCCAGTTCTCTTACCCAATTTTTTGCTTTTCTAATAGCATTTTCACCATTGTCACAGGGATGTTGGTCATCTGAGAAAATATTTGTTATGGCATGCAAAGAAGCAGCTTCCTCTGCAGTCCCTTTCTTTGGAAAATCCTTGTGCCAATTTTTTGCTTTTGTAATAGCATTTTCACTATTGTCACAGGGCTGTTGGTCATCTTTGAAAATATTTGTTATGGCATGCAAAGAAGCACATTCTGTTGAGTTGTTCAGTTGTACGTCAGAATTTTAGATGTTGTTGTAGTATGAGATGCTGTTGGAGTATGTTGCAGTGACTAGCATCCGAACCTAATTGAGATGTTGCAGTATAAATAGGTTGCTAGTATGTGAACATGATGTAATCGTACTATATTTTATTTGATTTATGAAAAAACTATTATATTATATTATATTATATATTAATATATTATTTATATTGATGGTCCTAAAAAATATTGTAATTATGTTCATCTTATTTATGCTTGATCTGTTTTGTATCAAAAGCAACACAATGGTATACAGGAATCATATTTACGCTTGATCATGGCTGTATGCATGCATTAAACTATTTGTAGACAGTTAAATAGATGATTTATTGTATAAGCTGTCTGTTCAGTTGTCTGTATGTGAAGTGGAAAGAACTTACAGACAGCAATCCGTCTGTGTGTTGTACATGCCCTAAGTAATAGACTGAGTAGTAATTATTTTTAAAACAATAAATATGAGCGGTGGCATTCACACAGCCATGTTTTCCGTGCCGCCTTGTCGATCAAACTATTTTTTTTACGAAACAAAAGAAAGGCCCATAGGGGAAAAAAGACAAAGACAGTAACAGAAGCCCACATCCGCGTGCGTACGGGAGTGTCCTCGGTCCAGGCGTCCGCCCCCGATCGGCCACGCTCACCCCAGGCCTAATACACCGACGTCACAACCTGCCTGCGCCGCAACCGCACGTTCCCCCCACTTTCGGCCTATCGTGCATGTACGCTCTCCGGCTGGTTGCGCTCCTCGGGTTAGGGATGACAGGTGGGGTCAAGTTCCACTTCTCAGTGACAAAAGCTAAGAGAGTGAGGTATGTTCTTTTCAGCCTTTTAGTTAAGTGATAGCTACTGTCACTTTCAGTAATCACTATTTATTAGATTAATAAGGTGTAATCCAAAAGAACACCCTCTAAGAGAGATAGCATATTCCAAAAAAACGGTGTGGCTTGACGCAGGGCAAGGTGGGCTAGATTGGGTTGAAACACGCCAACAAAGAGGTGGGCCGTAGCTAGGGTTTTGGGCTCAAACGGGGTCACAAGACTTTAAAAATCTCTAGAAAAATCTAAAAAAAACCTTTTTCATATTGCCTTGTTTGTATTTGATTTCAAATTTTCAATTCAGTTCAACTGCCAAAAATCCATTTAAACTCATGAAGATTCAATAAGTCAAAGAAAATTCAAATAAAGGCCATGCAAATTTTAAAAAATATGCAAAAAAGGAAATTCAAGATTTTAAAAGGTCACTATGTTATACCTCTTTATTGCACGGAGCATACTCAATAGTGATTATAGGATATTTCATAGTGAATTGCATGCCTATCAAAGTCCAATGCTTTTGCTATAGTTTACGTATTTACCGCTTTTGTGCATGGGAAAGGCACTACAACAAAAAAAAACATGTAAAGACATTTTTCTTAGGCACATTCCGGTTGTCTCTAAAATAAGGAATTCTATAGTCTAGAGGTTCCTTCTGACACTTCAAAAATAATCTAGAGACAGTTTGTGATGTTTTAGACACATACAAAATTTTATGTGGGAGGGTCGGTGATCAAGAGAGAATCAACGGCTGATAGGGGCCTCGAGGCCCTCTCCTTTTCATTTTTGTCCGCATGGAGGGGATTTGCAACAAAGTAACTTCTCCTTATTTACTTTCCCATTGTTTTCGTGAATGGATGTCCTCTTTAATCCATGTGTGTGGTCATGGCGCGCTTTATATATATTTTGCGATTGAAAATTCTAAATCTAATGATAACTGTTGTTTTGGCTAGCTTAGCATAGAACTAAAGTTAGTCTTAAATTGCTAGAACAATAGGTACTTGCTGCGAATGGAACCTTTGATCGGAAATGCTTGAGGGAGTAAAACCTATCTTACACAAAGTGTGGCGGACTTTCCAAAAGTGATAATTGCTGTAAGTCGCTTCCTGGTCAACCTAAACGATCGGCAGTGTAGAAAGGTGAAATATAAATTTATGGAGTTGCTGGAGACCCACCCAATATCTGATGATCCACGGGGTCTATTTGCCTGGATGCGTTCGTACTTCCGTACTTGCTCGGATATCATCAAGCCTTGTATCTTCTATCTGTCAATCTTCCCTGAAAAACACAGCATCCGGCGGACGCGTCTGGTGAGGCGGTGGATCGCAGAGGGCTATTCCAGGGATGATGACAAAAAATACCACGGAGAACGTGTAGCATTAAAAAAAAAGAGAAAATAATAATAATAAAAAGCCCTAGTCTAGGTTTAGCTTTAAATGGGGAGCTCTCGATTCTTTTCCGTGCGCAGTTTTTTCAGATCTATGTTTCTCTCTCCCCCATGTGCCTAGAGGCCGCGGCCGGCAACGGCGCGGCGTGCGCGGCCATGCCGTAGGTGGCGGAGGATGGCCAGGCACGCGCAAACGCTGGCCATGGCGCGACAATGGCGCGCGCGCGGCGCGGCGCGGCGACGGTTGGCGGCCGATGGCTGGTGGCAAGGTGCGGCCGAACGATGGTTCGCGCAGCCAAACGTTCGCTCGGCCGAACGTCGTTTCGCATGGCCGTAGAGCTAGCGAACCGGTTTCCTTTCCAGTCAAATTCATCTCTTATTGTTCCTTTATCAAATTCGATCGGTTGCCTTCCATTCCATCCTCTAGGTTCATACGCAGTTGTCGAGGGAGCATTGGGCAGTTGCAGATTTCGGATCCATCGTGCAGCGTGTCCGTCTGGCGTGCTCAAGGCAAGTTACATATGCCATCCATATCACAAAAAAAACAAATTAATAGAAACAAAATGGACTGATACTCCTCCCAATTAACTAACGGACTGAGTAGTAAATTTTAGAAAAATAGATATGAGCGGTGGCATTCGCACAACCATGTTTTCCGTGCTATCATGTCGATCAAACTAATCTTTTTACGGAACAATAGAAAGGCTCATAGGGGAAAAAGACAAAAGAGTAACAGAAGCCCACATCGGCGTGCGTACGGGGTGTCATGCTGGCCCAGGTGCAGGCATACCCTGGGCCTAATACACCAACGTCACACCCGCCCACGGGATGGCGCTTGTCACCGAACCGCTTCGGGTTAGGGATAACAGGTCGGGTCAAGTCCCACTTGTCAGTGACAGGAGTGAAGAGAGTGAGAGATGACACATTCCAAGAAACGGCTTGGCTTGACGCTGGCAAGGTGGGCTGGATTGGGCTGAAACGAGCCGAGGAAGAGGTGGGCCGCAGCCCGGGTTTTGGGCTCAAACAGGTCACAAGACTCTTAAAAACTCTAGAAAATCTTTTAAAAATATCTTTTTTATTTTACACTATATTCAATACATGTATATAGGGAATATCACATAAAACTGTATATTTATTAGGGATATAATGGGAACATCACACTAAGTTTATATTGAAATATGAAATATGCTCTATATTTATGGACAAAACTATTAAAAAAAATACACCCTATAAATTTGGACAAAGGAAGTATATGATGAAATGTAGACGATGGCTTGATGGCCGGTGTCGTGGCTACAGACCAGACAGAAAGAGTATGGTAGTGGAGAGTTAGGTGAGTAATGGCTTAGGGTTTCTCCCCATGGCCTGTGCTGTATATATATATCCACATGGGGAGTGCTTTTACAATTATACCCTTACAACCTAGTATTCCCTACAAGGGCACTTATGTCATTACATATGTCCCATTCTGGGCCTTACATTCCTCTAACAGGCTTACTGGGCTTAGGTAGGGGCCACCCCTACGACAGGAGCCTCTCATGGTGAAGGGCTTCACGGGCCGAAGCTATGTTGCAGAGTCCTTTGGCCCCCTCCGTCCTTGCGGCCTGTGAGCTTTCCCAACGCTTCGGCGAAGCCTTATTGCTCGATGTTGAATTCTCCCCAGCGCGAGGTGCGACGCCGACCTTGCTGCCGAAGCCGAGGCCGAAGTCGCTGTGGAGGTGGGGGCCGATGTTGAAACCAAAAGTGGAGTTCGAAGTCGGCAGTGGGGTCGAGGGCAAAGCCAGAGGCGATGCCCGCTTGGCCGTGAGTTCCTACGACAACGAAGTCGAAGCTGGAGTGGAGCCGGACATCGCGCCGGTAGGTTTTCCTGGGCGCGAGGTGTGCGCGGCTCCGCATGCCGGTAGTGCGCTTTAATGACTCCTGGAAACGTGCTGACCCTTGGGCTGACAGGAACAAGCTGCTGCGACCGTGCGTTCTTTTCCATCCGAGTTGTACACGCGGCGGGCCCTGATTTGCGTGCCGTATGCTGCTTGTGGACGCACGGCCGCAGCCATGCGCCCCTTCCCCAAAAGGACGGGACGCGTGGCGGTGCGCTATAGGCGCGTCATGCACTGTCAGCCCACCTACCAGCGCGCCTCCGGTTGCCCACTGTTGCGCTTCTCAACGCTGGGTAGTCGAACCGTCAGGCTCCCGCCGGTTACGCTGCGCTGGTGGGGGGGTTGGAGTTGGCTTTATAAGGCGTCGCCATCGGGGCTGGGGCAAAGCCGCGCTACTGAAGAGATGCTCCAGAGACTCGTCCGGAGGGGAAGATCGCGGAATGGGCTGGGGCTCGCCTGCCCGATCCCTCCGAGACGGAACCGCATCCAGCAGAGGCAGAGGCTATTGTCTTCGTCGCATTTTTTGACGCCGGTCTGCGGATGCCCTCGACACTTTTCGTCGGCGAGGTCCTGCGGGCTTACGGGCTAGAGCTGGCGCAACTGACCCCTGGTGCCATAGTCCGCCTGGCCGTGTTCGCTTGGGCCTTATACTAATGATTAGCTCATAATCAGGTAGGTGTCATGTGACGGTGAGAAACTATCTCGGGCCAACGACTATGACTAGTCAAGTGAAGTTATAATATACTAAGATAGAGGAAAATTTTATATGCTCTGATTTGGGCATCACATATAAAAAATGCGAAGAACAATTCACTACAAAAATCCAAGTGACTATGGGTAAAGTGGTACAAGCCTACGCAATAATAAATACACCATGAATTCATGCTTGTCTCCTACACTTGAGACTACGGGAACCAAATAGAGGTTCTATTTGATTATACAAATGTTTAGTAAATTTCTAAATTAACAATATGAATTTTTTTTATCAACCTAAAAATATTTATTTTTAAGATGATAATGAATTCGTTGAGATGTTGGCTTATGATCATAAAAAGTGCACTTTGCTATTAATACTTGCTGAGTACTCACCTTTGCTATTATTCTCCTTTTTTTTAGAGATTAGCCAATGGGGGATTTCACTCGATGTGATGAGGCCAATCCAAAGGAGTTCTATTTCAAGTGGGAGGGAGATGATCTTGAGTACAAACCATATGATGTGGATGCCTTATACGAGACCTAGGATGATTAGAGTATTATTAGTAACTCGAGCACGACCCTTAGGGCTTTTCCTAGTAGTGTAATTATTAGTTGGACTAGAACTATTTCAATTGTCATTATAATATTCAGGCACTTATGGCCTTGTAAAAGACTTTAGCCTGCGTGGTAATGTTGTTGTAATATTATATTCTGTCTCTAATTATTGTTCTACTATAATACCCTGATGGGCTTATTTTTTAGCAAAATAGCGTTTCAACGAATTTGGTGGAACTGAACCGATCCAGGTGGGGAAGATAACGGGATGGAGGCAGAGAGGTGGTAGAAAGGCGGTGTAGGAGGGAGTGGTGGGATGGGTTACTATTAAGTGATATGGGAGGGAATACACAGTGGTGGAAGAGGAATGGGGATAAGTGTTGGATCTATATTTGACTGACCGAGATGTAACTTAGGGGAAGTTCGTATTGGCTTTTGCCAATGGCTTTGGCTATCGTATATGGCTTTTGGTTAAAAATAAATGGTATTGGCTAAAAGAAGTTGTTAGCAATGCCACTGAAAACTTGAATACTGCAACCAGCAAACCAGAGAAAACTTAGCTCTGAATCGTGTCGGATAATGAACAGTATCCGTCAGGCTTCAGTTTTTCGGTGGAGAAGTAGAGTTCAGAAATTGGTTCAGAGAGCAGATCTGATTTTTGTGCTGCACAACCAACTGCAGCTTTTCAATTTTCTTCTTATTTATACTCTGAATACAGAAAAGAGATTACATGCATCTAGTGAGCCGAATCTCACTCAGATCCGTGAATGCCGCACCAGCTCAGACCGAACTACTGAAAATAAATAGAAAACACCCTGCTCACTACTGTTAGAACTTCCAGAATGCAAACTACCCAATGCCGACTATGCAAAGGAGACACAAAAGAACATGCAATGCTAAACATACTGAAGATGCAGTAAAATTACTAACAATCACTCCCTAATTTTGCTGCACTTCAACCATCCCGAGTTTGCTTCTTATTTCCTGAAAGCGAACACGTCCGAGCGATTTTGTCAAAATATCTGCCAGTTGACTTTTTGAACTGACAAACTCTAGCTCGATCTTCCCTTCATCAATACACTGCCTAATGAAGTGGTAGCACATATCAATGTGCTTACTCCGGTCATGCAGCACTGGATTATTGGACAACGAAATCGCTGATTTGTTGTCAACCTGCAGTCTGAATTTTTTAGGTTCTGTCAGCATCATTTCAGAGAATAACCTGCTTAGCCAAACCCCTTGACAAGCCGCGGTAGTGGCTGCAATATATTCAACTTCACAGGTTGATAACATGAGCACCTTTTGCTTTTGAGATTGCCAGCTAATTGGATTTCCATTCAGCATAAACAGCACTCCCGAAGTGCTTTTCCTGTCATCTACATCACCCGCCATATCGCTATCTCTAAAACCAATTAGCTTCAACTCTCCATCTCCTACTCTCCTGTAGTGACAGCCAAGGTTCTTTGTTCCTTTAATATAGCGAAGAATGTGCTTTAGTGCTACCATATGCTTAGCTGTTGGCTCTTCCATAAACCGGCTAACATAGCTCACTGAATATGTTAAGTCCGGCCTCGAATGCACTAGATACCTCAGGCTTCCTATTAGACTTCTAAACAATGTAGCATCTACAAGAGGACCTTCACCTTTCTTGCTCAATTTCAGTCTAGCATCCATGGGCACTTGACTTGGATTACACTCCTTCATACCGGCCTTCTCCAATATCTTCTTTGCATATGCAGACTGACAATTGTAATACCATCCTTGGATTGATGCACTTCCAAACCCAGGTAATAACTGAGCTATCCAAAGTCACTCATCTCAAGCAACCTCTTCATTTCCTACTTGAATTTCTGAATTTCCTGAGGCATTGGCCCGACAATGACTAAATCATCAACATATACTTCAACTAGCAAGTATGAACCACTTGTACCTCTTCTGTATAGAGCATGATCTGAAGAACTCCTCTCAAAACTGAGTGAAGTGAGAGTTCTGTCCAGCTTTGCATTCCACGCTTGCGGAGCTTGCTTCAACCCGTACAACGCCTTGTTGAGCTGCATTACTTTGTGAAGATTGTTTTTGTCTCCAAAACCTGGTGGTTGAATCACATAGATTTCCTCCTGCAGCTCTCTGTTCAAAAATGCCAACTTTATGTCCATGTGGTGTATCTCATGTCCCTTTGCTGCAGCAAGCGCAATTAGCACACGAATTGTCTCCATCCTCGCTACTGGGGCAAAAACTTCCTCAAAATCGACGCCGTGCTGCTGCACATAATCTTTAGCAACCAATTGAGCCTTGTACTTTGCAATGTTTCCTTGAGCATCCCTCTTAACTCTAAAAACCCACTTCAAGCTGATTGGTCGATGTCCTGGAGGAAGGTCTACTGCACACCATGTTTTATTGTCTTCGATGGACTTGATCTCTTCCATCATTGCTTGCTTCCAGCATGTGTGTCTTTCTGCCTCCTGAAAGTTTTCAGGTTCTTCGGCTGTTAACAAGCACATCTCGCTAAAAGACTTGGTCAGATTTTGCATGGCAGTATTGTCATACAGGTCTGCCACCGTTCAGTACTGACGAGGCCCTTCTGCAGTGGCAGATGATTGTACACTTGGTGGAGAGACAAAACGAATACCTGCTGAATCAGCTTCAAGAACTGTAGACCCTACTGCATCAGGTGACAATTTCACACTTCCAGAGCATGACCTTGGAGTGGATTCAGGACTCGGTGTAGCCATCCCGATTGCTGCTCCATTACCATCTTCTGCTGCATCTGCACTCCCTGCGTCTACACTCTGTGCAGCCTCACTCCCAGTTGATGCAAAAGGATACACTATATACTTGACAGTGAAGATGTCCCTTGCACTGTCTGACAACTCAACATTTTTGATATTCTCCCAATCCCAGCTGGATTCTTTATCGAACACAACATCGCGGGATATGTGAAGCTTGTTGCCGACTGGATCATACATTCTATAAGCCTTACATCCTGGTTCATATCCAAGCAAAACCATTTGTTTACTTCTGTCCTCCAGTTCCTTGAGATTAGGCTTAGTATTCTTCATGAAACCGACACAACCGAAAGTTTTGAGGTGATGAACAGATGGACTTCTACCATACCAGGCCTCATAGGGAGTCATTCCTTCAACGCTTCGAGTTGGAGCTTGGTTGAGAAGATACACAGCAGTGGTAACTGCCTCCCCCCAAAAACGACCCGGCACTCCTTTTGCTTTGAGCAGACTTCTAGCCATTGTGACAACCGTTTGATTTTGCCTCTCTACCACACCGTTTTGCTGTGGTGAAAATGGAGCTGTCAGATGGCGTTGAACCCCCTGATCTGCCCAGAAATGACTAAACTCTCCGGAGTTAAACTCTCCTCCTCGGTCTGTGCGGAAGACTTGGAGCTTGCCATTGCTCTCCCGTTCAGCTGCAGCTTGAAAATTCTTGATGGCCTCTGCTGCTTGATCCTTGGAACTCAGCAAAGTGATCCACATGTACCAAGTTAGGTCATCTACAAGGAGAAGAAAATACTTCTTACCCCCTGGAGTGATCGGCGCAATTGGGCCACACAAATCACCGTGTACCAGTTCGAGTGACTTCCTTGAGCGATAGTGTGCCTCATTTGGGAATGGAGCTCGCCTTTGTTTTCCCACAAGACGGCTATCACAGATCTCTTCCACATGTCGTATCTTGGGAAGTCCTCTTACCATTCTATTATGTGCCAAATTCCTCAAAGACTGGAAGCTAATATGCCCAAACCGAGTGTGCCACTTCCAAGCTTCTTCTCTGCAGCTAGCTTTCAAACAAACAAGCTGTGCAAAAGCGAGGTTCAAGACATACAAACGCCCCTTTGATCTCTTCACCTTTGCAAGTAACTGGTTCTGCTGATCAAGTATTGTCAACACCCCACCTTCAACATGAATTTTGCATCCCCGTTCATCTAGCTGCCTTATACTGACAATGTTATTTCTGAGCCTTGGAATGTAGTAGACTTCTATTAGCATTCGTTGATCACCATTTGCACAAGTGAAAATCACAGTACCACGGCCACAGATCTCCACTAGAGACCCATCTCCAAACTTAACTGTGCCCACCACTCCTGTATCCAATCCTGCAAATAGTTTCTTTGAGCCTGACATGTGATTTGTTGCCCCTGTGTTAAGGAACCATTCATTATCACAGCTTTCTTTTGGATTGTCCAAATTCACCTAAGCATGCATCTCATTCAGCTCCACTTGTTCGGTGATTCCCTCAACACTCCCAGTGAGTCCACAAACTTGAGCCATAAGAAGAGTTGGTTCATCATCTTGAACCTAAGATAGATTTACCTACTCCTTGCGCTGCCGGTGTGGTGGTTTTTGACACTCCTTCACGAAATGCCCAAAATTATTACAATTGAAGCATTTTACTTTGGACTTGTCTCATTTCGGAGCCGTGGCAGCATTGTCTCTTCCATCGTGGAAAACCTTCCTTGGCTTGACTGCTTGTCACTGCCTCGGTTCTGGTCTTGGTAACATCTGCCTCCTGACGAATGTGATGAACTCCCTTGCTTGCCCTTTGAACGAGCAAGCCATTCATCCTCTGTGAGCAGTAGGTGCCCAGCTCCATCTGCTTGTTCGCCACCACTCCATTGGTCTTCAATAGCCTATAATCTTCCAGTGAGCTCTTCTATCATCATAGTACTGAGGTCCAAAAACTGCTCGATTGAGATTGCAACTTGAGAGTATCTGTCCGGTACCACACGCAAGAACTTCTTTACGACCTTCTCTTCTTCAAGTTCATCACTGAGAAGGCGCATGTTGTTGACCAGGCCAGTAAGCTGCATGGAGAAATCTTCGATCATCTCACTTTCATTCATGCGGACAGCTTCAAATTCTCTGCGCAGCGCCTGTAGCCGTGCCTCCCGGACGCGATCGACTCCCATACGCATCGTCCGGATAGCCTCCCACGCCGATCTGGCCATGTTCTTGGTTGCTAATGAAGCCAACATCTCCAGAGGGACTGCCTGCAAAATGGCAGCCAGTGCCATTTGATCCACGCGAAACTCGGCGCCACCCGGTTCAATCACCTCCCACACCCCCTGTGCTTGAAGATTCACTCTCATCAGCAGCGCCCAATCATTGTAATTGGTTCGCATGAGCACGGGATATCGCAGCGACACCCTCATCTCCCTTGGCACCATCTGCGCCACCAGGTCCTGGCTGCTGTCTGCACCAGCGACCAGCACGCGTGAACTCCCGCTGCTTGCTGCACCTGGATGCTGGTGACCACTGCCGCCGGAACTCCTCGTATGGGTGGGGGACATGGATCTTCCTCCTTGCACCATCGCCTCAGGGTCGGTAGTAAACCGCTCTGATACCAATTGTTAGCAATGCCACTGAAAACCTGAATATTGCAACCAGCAAACCAGAGAAAACTCTGAATCGTGCCGGATAATGAACAGTATCCGTCAGGCTTTAGTTTTTCGGTGGAGAAGCAGAGTTCAGAAACTGGTTCAGAGAGCAGATCCGATTTTTGTGCTGCGCAACCAACAACAGCTTTTAAGTTTTCTTCTTATTTATACTCTGAATACAGAAAAGAGATTACATGCATCTAGTGGGCCAAATTTCACTCAGATCCGTGAATGCCACACCAGCTCAGACCGAACTACTGAAAATAAACAGAAAACACCCTGCTCACTACTATTAGAACTTCCAGAATGCAAACTACCCAATACCGACTATAAAAAGGAGACACAAAAGAACATGCAGTGCTAAACATATTGAAGATGCAGTAAAATTACTAACAGAAGTGATTTACGAACGAGGGCGCAAGCGGTGAGCAAAGTGAGGGAGAGATGTATGTGTGTGACGGGACGGGAGCGAGAGGAGTGAGTTGCGTGATGCAGTTATGACCCTCTGCTTTATCTCTGGAGTGAGAGGGTAGCGAAAAGAGTGGAGAAGCCACTTCGAACGCTAAATGTTAATATTAATTTTTGATTTTTTGAACAGAATTCAATACAAACATGGCATCTCATAAGAAACAAATGGATCACCAAATGATCGAGATACATCCAGTCCCATTTTTCAATGGCATCATTTCACCTCTATGATCAACTGCACTGTGTTTTGCCTTTACTGCATATGGTGCCGTAACCTTTGCAAGCTCAGTTGAGGTCAGGTCGACGGTCAATAGTGCATTAAAATCGGGACGCATGCATATTGTAGCGTTCTAAAGTTTAGCTTCTCTCTGCGCCTGTGGGTGGGTGGCTTGTGGTGTTATCGTCGTCTATGGGCTAGCTGCATGTGTGTACGTAGTACAATTCACAACAGCCTTTTCCTGCCTTTTGAAAAGTTTGTTTACCGGCTTTTAGACCTAAAAGAAGGAAATGAATATTACAAGTAGTACCATCACTATGCAAAGAGAAAATGTGTAATATAGTCGTCTTCATACTACTTGTCTATTATTAGTCTTAATACTTTATCACAAGAATCTATAATGACCTGCATGCCCAGCAGGTCATTGATTAGTTCCCAATGGATTGACAGGCTGCTTTAGAACAAACAGCTAGCCCATGTAATGATGCGCGCGTGCATTAAATATATCTACCCAACCAGCAGGACCAGAAAAGATGCAGCCACAGAAGAACCTCGGAAAGATCAGTTGTCCATGAATCAAAACTTTGCGCACTGGAGATAGGAAACATTCCTTCCAACACACGTTGGAATTAGAAATAGCCGAGCAACGTGAGAATCCTCATGTGATGTCGGCATGGGCCTGTTTGGATCCACCTAGATTTTAAGAATCTAGCTTTTGGAAACTGGGTGGGATCCATACAGACCAGTTTTTAGGGCAGTTTTTAAAATCTACCTACCCAGATTCTTAAAAACCAAGAAGCTGTTGATACCCAGCTTTTGCCAGTTTTTTTTGCACAAATACCCATTTACCCTCATTAAAGACCATGGAGGTGGCTTGCGCATGGCTGTTTAATGTGTTGTTCAAGAGTAATAAATGTAAGGGTATAATAGTCTATTAGCACCAATCATAAATGAAACTAGCTTTTAAAAACTAGGGGATCCAAACACCCTACCAGTTTTTGCTTAGAAATCAGCTTTTAAAAACTAGAAGTAATAGTTGGTTTTTAAGAATCTGAAACTGATCTAAATATGGCCATAATGGCACGCCTATGTGGCCCTGCACTAAGGAAAGAGGCCGCCGCATGGCCCGACCCAACTAAAGTGTCTGTTTGTTACCGCTGAAAACAAACAAGATCGACTTGGACGAACTTCAAATTTGCATATTCGCCTTCCGGATGCAGTCAGCTGCCACGGAACATGATAGCTAGTTTGTAATTTGAAACTTGCTCGCATAAAAAATAGGAGAAAATTCTGGGAGGCTGATACATATATTGTTTGAAATTGTAGGTTACGAAAAACTTTCAAATGCATGCATGTGCTAAGCTCGTCCTTAATTCACGTTGGTTGCAACAATGACTAGCTTATAATCAGGTAGGTGTCATGTGACGATGAGAAACTGTCTCGGGCCAACGATTATGACTAGTCAAGGAAGGTACAATATACTGAGATAGAGGAAAATTTTATATGCTCTAAATTGGGCATCAAATATAAGAAAAGATGAAGAATCATTTGCTACAAAAATCAGAGTAACTATAGGTAAAGGGTACAAACATACGCAATAATAAATACATCATGAATTCATGCTTGTCTCTTGCACTGGAGACTATGGAAACCAAATAGAGTGATGGACCATGTGGAGGTGACCACATGTGAGTGATGAGTAATTGACATCGGTTTAGGTTAGTCGAGTTTGGTTTGGGTTGTTCGAACCATGTCGTTGCGTGGTGCAATGGACTCGGTCGGGTTTGGTCAAACTTGGTCGTATGGGTTTAGGACGCCTATTCTTGGTTTCGACAGGTTTGGACTTCAGCTATGGTAAGTATGGTGCTATTTACGCTTTCATGTATCGAGCGGTGCTATTTGATGTGTTTCTTGTCTGTGTGGCTGCAGGACGTCGAGGCGAAGTCGTGGCGAGACACGGTGGACCGGACTAGGCGCAGGTGGCGCTGAGGTCAGAACGGTCGGGATGTGTCGAAGACGACGTGGACTCGAGGTGGTTGCGAGGCGTGCGAGGCAAGGAGCGCGGAAGCTTCCCGGAAGGTGCAGGAGGGGCGAAACGGGAATTTCGCAAGGCTGCACAAGCGGGAGCGGGCTCCGTTGGATTCAGCGGGCGTAACGGGGCGGAGACCCGTTAGCCATAAGGCTATAAATAGGTGGAGAGGGCTACATGCCCACTTGAGCATTTTTGGAGGGAATTAGGGTTTACACTAGTCAAAAGAGGCTTTGGGAAGGTTGTTTCCCTTTGCTCTTTAGTGGTTGTGAGTTGGTGGTGGAGACAGATGTAACATCCTGAAAATTTAAATTTGGGAATATGGAGTTTTTGAATTTATCTTACAATGTATTTCATTTGAATTTGGAGTTGTGGATTTTTCTGAAAGATTTGGTGAAGATTTAAAATGCTAAAAGGAGCAAGAAGGAAACAAACTAGTTCAAATAATAGAGAATTAAAAATTAAAAGACGAATCTGAAAAGATGATCCAGCATAAGAAGAGAGAAACCTGAGTTAAAAATATAAAAGTTTCAATTTGAAAATAATAGTATAAAATGGCAACAAAAATAAAAATATAAATTGTATACAAAATGCAAATAATATATATATGTATATATAAAAAAAGGAAATAAATAACAGTATAAATAAATACTATATATATATATATATATATGTGTGTGTGTGTGTGTGTGTATATACTTGTATACATATACATATGTATATATATACACTAAATGAAAAGAAAAGAAAAAAATCAGAAGGAGCCAGGCCGGCCGAAAGCGGCCCGACCCAGCCCCCTCTCTCCTCCCCGTTCTTTCCTGCACACCCGACCGCAGCCCCGCGCCTGCCTCCTTCTTCGTTCGTCTCGCCTCCCTATTCCTCGCGCGCGCCCGCACCGCCTCCCGCCACGCCGCTCACGCACGGGCCGCGCGCCCGCTCCTGCCCGTGGACCTGCGCCCCCGCCCGCACCCTCTCCTCTGCCGCGCGGGACCGCCCTAGCTCGGCCGCGCGTCGCCTCCTCCCTCCTTCCGCCGTGGCCCAGCTAGCGCCGCCCCCAGGTAAGCTGGCCTCGCCCCCGGTTCAACCTCGCCCAGTTGCCACTCGTGCTCGCCGTCTATAAAGGGGCCCGAGCTCGCCTCCCTTCCGCTCCTCCCCCTCCTCCCTCCGGCCGGGCTCGGCTCGTGTCTGCCGCCGTTCTCGCCGCTGCCTCCCACTCGGTCGGTCTCCGGCCAATTCGTCGCGGTGAGAGCCGCACCTCCGCCACCCGAAGCTCCTCCGACCGATGGCCGACCCTCTCTCACACCGGCGCGACCCCTCCACGGTGGCCTCTCCGCGCCGCCACTCGTGCTCGTCGCCGGCACAACTCGGCCTCACTCCGGCCCGTCCAACCGCTCAGGTGAGCCCCGGTACCTCATTACTACCCATGCTCACCTCCCCTCTTTTCCCCTTCCTCTCAGGCCACCGGCACCCAACCGGCTCTCCTCCGCCGCCCGTTCCCCATTGCTGCCGGCTCGCCTGGGTGCCTCCCCAGTTGGAGCTACTGACTCCCCTAGCTACCTCGTCGCCTGGGCATCCCGATTTGCCGGTCGCCATCGCCTCCCTGGCTGCTCCCCGCCGTCAACGCCGCCTGGCTCCGGCGCCACCCCAGCCTCCCCTGTTCTGCTACTGCCCCGCTCGGTGCTCAGCTCAGTCGAGCAGCTCCTCCTCTCTGCGTATGTGTATGACAGGTGGGCCCACTGGAAAGATGACTCCAGCTCATATGCATGAGTGTGTTCTCCCACTCCACCCCTAAGAAACTTGAAATGTATATCTAAAGTTTTCTCATTTAGACTAGGTAATGAAATATATTTTGTAAATAAAATTGGGCATAAAATTAAAGGGTGAGGTTAAACTAAAAGTATTATGAAATGAAGTTGAAAATTTAAGTTGATTAAAAGGGTATGTAAAGACACATGGTGAATGGAAAGTAAGAATAAGAAATTATTTATAAATTCATAATGAAAAAGATGGAATTGGTTATATGTCTAAAGTTTAATAAAGAGTTCAACTAAAAATACCCTCAAGATTAAGATTAAGGAAATGGATTAGATAATCACTAAAGTATAAACAAAATACTAATGGTACCAACAAATTAAGTCATGATGATAAATTCAATAAATAATAATACTAAGCATAGTGTAACAAGCTAGGACTCATACAAATAAATCCTAATTCAACTTAAATTTAGCCTAGCTATGAATGAAGATACATAAGAGATGATAATGGGATTATTAGAGATTTAAATTCTAATTAATTACCATACGAGAGTAAATATTAAGCCCTTGCTATTTATCTTAATCTAATTAATAAGTAAAAGCCTATATCAGAGACTATTCTAAAAGCTTAACTAAAATATCCAAGTGTTACAATACCCTCGACTAAAAGATTTATAGAATAAGTACAGATCTCATCCATCAGTCTAGTTTGCCTTACCATAACCGGAGTTGCAAGGAATGCATACCCTAGAGATAAAATTAGTACACCAAACTCCTACATCAGTCTACAGGTCTAACCCGACTCATGGAACTTCCTTGATAAATACAAAAAGAATAAAAGACATTTATTAATAAAAGGGTCAAGCTATCGTATTCTACCACTAACCTTGCCTCAAATCACCCAAAATTTCATAATAAAACTAAATTGAGTTTATTCGGATTTATTTGGATCTTTTGAGTTATTTGCTTATGTTTGGATTCAGCCGTCTAGCGCGTAATTAGAAATGGGGAGCCCCGGAGAATCAAGGATCAAGCGAAGCCGAGATCAGAGTAAAGGGAAAGGCTCAAGCCTCAAGATCGACAAATGAGAAAGCTTTGAAAGAGCTCAAGACCGCCGCAAACCGCGCAGGCGAGTCAATACTTTGATCATGTTGAACCTACATTTTCTGCAAACTACTTTGGTTTAAATTATCAAATTGCATGCTATTATTTTATATGCAAATACATGTTAATTTAAGATTTTAGTTATATGTCCATTGCTTGCTTGACTAATATTACACCTCCTTTGGAATACTTGAATATGTGAACCTTGTCGCCCTAGCAAAAATATAATAGTAACATTTCGAAAATAAGTCCGTAACCGTATGCCATGCTTAGCATTGATTAGGAACTCGGGGCAAGAAATTGTCCCAAGCATCGCTTTTACTCATGAGAAACTGACTTGGGCAGTCATGGTGGAAATGACTGGTATATTTGGTTATGGATATTTTATGTCCCCAAAATCTCCGACTTGCTTAATTATCTGGGCGGACTGGTTTGAGGGTGTGAATGTGTGGTGCAGTGGAAGCACAAAGTGGGTTAGTGGTAGACCGCCCAGATACCACTAAGGACTGAATCTTGTCATGTCAACCCGTGTAAAACAGTACAACCACAAGTCTGTAAATTACAACTTGGCTTAGTAGAATTACCGGACCCTGAAAGTCATCCTTCCAGGAGGCGGTGTGAGGAAGTGCAAGTGGCAGTCTATGTGACGGCTTGAATGGGACACCCGGTGGGGTGAAGTTCTGCTGTGGCGGGCTAGCAGGGGTGGGGAGCCAGCTGCTAGACGTTCAGAAGGAGAACATCCCGCACAACGTATGAGACCCACCGCAAGTGGGAGCGACCCATAGGGTGAAATGATGGAAGGGGCGAGGTACTTTGAAAAGTCACTGTGATGGTCTGCTCAACCACACGACTAAGGAATCGTGTGGGGCAACGAGTTGATTGTCTCTTGTGGTGAAAGTGTACAAACTCTGCAGAGTCAAAACTATTCGAATAGCCGTGCCCACGGTCAAGGGCGGACATGGGAACTTACTAGATATAGTTCTGTTTACAAAATATTGAAAATCGGGAATGGAAAAAGTGAAAGGGCGATGGACTGCCCTGGTTTGGAATTGTCCTGGGTGTCGTCCCAGTGGTAAGTTAAGCGGCTATAACGCTGAAAGATGATGCATGGTGTGATGCCATGGTAATAGTGTGCATATGAGGTAATACCTTATGTATGGAAAATCATGTTAATATCCCTTGAACATTATGCTTTTGTTCAAAACTGCTAGATCTTAGGAAATTTTATGTACTATATTTCAAATAGTGGCATTCCTAATCTTACAACATAAAATATGGGGGGGAATAAACAGGGTCGCGAGCAAAAGAAAGGAACGTTTGTAGAGTACCTATAAAGGCATTGGTGGATTCATGTCGATCTGGAATAGGAAATGATAGTGTCAGTTCTGGGAGAAATAAGTTGGTGAAGTCTAGCGGAATGATAGGTTAGATAGATGATTTAAATGATTTTTGGAGATGTAGGGATTGCACAGATAAATATTGGATTACGACACTGATAAATAAATTCTTGGGAGATGTCAACATCGGAATTAATAGATTCGGTTACTAGATGAATCAAATGAATTCTCGAGGATTTTGTGGAATAATACAAGTATTGGATTATAATTCTTAATTAATAATGCTCTTGGTGGATATATAATGAGGATTGCTAATTCTTAGAAGATGTTGACAATATGAGAAGTTAATAGGAGTTGATCAATTACTAGAGAGATGAATTAAATTTCTAAAAAGATTAGAGGAGTCATGATAATTAGTGGATTATAATCTTGGTAAATTGAATTTTCGGTGGAGATATATTTGAGGATTAGCTAGTGATAGATAATGGAAAATGAGATGGATTATTGGATTATGGGTTAAAATCAATGACAAAAAGGATTGAATACAAATGATATCGGTGGATTTGGAAGTAATTATGTTAGAGAATCATTAGAGTTCAGAGGGAAGGGGCTGAAAAATAGTAATGACAGGATTGGATTATTAATAATTCAAAATACAAAGTATGATCGGTATCATTAAATAAATAATGATACTTGCTGTTTGGAGTTTTAGACAGCAGTCAGTAAATAGGGTGCATTTTCGGTGGATTAAGTCGATTTTGGTAATTGTAGTATGGAGTTAGGTAGTAATAATAAAACTTTGATTAATTAAGAATAATAGTGCCGCTAAAAGCAAATTTTTGGCAAATAAAATAACCCGAGCCTTTCCTTTGTTATGCCATGCATACTATTTATTTGCATTCTGTGTATTGGCTCGCGGAGCACGGGGTCGGAGTGCTCACGCTCGCTTTTGCGACAAAATTCAGAATCAAGAGCCGCATCGCCGCGCCTCAGCAACAAGATTGGACAAGCTGGCAGAGAAGATGAAGATGTCAAGGGCTAGGTCGCGAACCTCCAGTTGGCTGCCTGTGGGCATGTCCTGAAGGTCCCACCTGTGTGCTTCGTTCTTCCGCTGCTGCAATTTATTGATTTCGGCCTCATCGGCCCATGAGTAAGTCTACTATTATATTTACATTTTCGCATCATATGTACTTTGATAATCAGAATCAGAATCGTGTGCACTATCTCTCGATCCAGGAATAGTGCAAGTAAACATGATAGATTCGGATTGAAAAATCCGGGTCTGACAACAGAGCAGTGCTCCCTCTGTCCTCTACGATGCATTCCAGGTGGTAGAACAGAGTGTTCATATTCCCCCCTCTCAATCATGTAGTGTGTGTTCTTGGCTTGGGGAGAGGGAGAGGATGAGTTGAGAGTCTTGTAATCAATCATCCCTGTTCTAATGTCCATGCGTATCGGGACTCCTCTGTATTCATCCTTGAATTGAAATGAAATCGTTGAAGTTTGCTCTCTGTTGATTATTTTCCTTCGATGCCTCATTCTGAGATTTCTTGGTTTTTGGATTCCTTGTTTGTTTGATGCTGGGAAGTACCAAAATGGGTTGCTCTAGGTTGGGATATGGTCTCAAGATCATTTGATCGAACTCCCAAGAGCAAACCTTGTTTAAATATGAGATTTGGATTTTTGGTGCTCCCTGTTCTTCATCTCAGTTTCTAGGGTTTTGTCCAGTTCTTGATTCCTTTCTTGGCTTGAGCTGATATTTGGTCTGGGAGATCCCCTTGCTATTGCTAATTTATGCCCAGATTTTCAGTGCCAAAGGATCAAGGGTTTGGGAGAATTTGAGTTTTTATTTTCAGCTCCCTGTTATTTTCAGTCCTTGGGCTTAATCTGAATTTCTCCCTTTTGAGTTGCCTTTCTTTGGTTCTTATTGCTCCTCAGGCTATTTAAGTTGTTATCTTTTAGTTAGGGGAGGAGAAATCCAAAGGAAACTACTCAATTTCTCTTGTATTTGAAGTTCCAAGTCTGAAATCTGAAAATCTGAAGTTTCTGGGCTGCAGTCCCGAAGGCCGGCCTAAGTTGTGCTTGTGGGGCGGTCAGACCGGGATACCAGGGCCGGTCTGACCGGCGGCAAAATTGCGGTCAGACCGCCGGGTAGTTCTAGTTAGACCGCCATCAGGGTTTTTGGCTCAGATTCGTTTGAATCTTCTTGGCTTTTAGGCTTAGGGTCTCTCCTCTTTGGCTAAGGGTTTCTCAAGGGTGCAGCATTTTCTTCATAGGTTTTTGCTAGTAAATGAGAGTTTTCTTTCATAGCTTCCAATAGCTATCGAAAGTGATTTTCTCCTATGAGTTGATTTCAGTTGGCTTTTGACTCCCATTTCTTTATAAGCACCAGTTGCTTTCAGAGAAGTTGGAGTTAGTACTTGTTGGGGGTTATTTTAAAGAAGCGATATTCACCCCCCCTCTGTCGCCATTTCGGTCCAACATAGAGGTTCTATTCGATTATACAAATGTTCAGTAAATTTCTAAATAAACAATATGAACTTTTTTATAAACCTAAAAATATTTATTTTTGAGATGAGAATGAATTCATTGAGATGTTGGCTTTTGATCATAAAAAAGTGCATGTTGCTATTAATGCTTGTTGAGTACTCACCTTTGCTATTATTCTCTTTTTTTTTTAGAGATTAGCCAATGGGGGATATCACTCGGTGTGATGAGGCCAATCCAAAGGAGTTCTATATCAAGTGGGAGGGAGATGATCTTTAGTACAACCCATATGAGGTGGACGCCTTATACGAGACGTAGGACGATTAGAGTATTACTAGCAACTCGAGCACGACTCTTAGGGAATATCTAAATTACTGTGATGTTGTATATTTCCTAGTAGTGTAATTATTAGTTGGACTAGAACTGTTTCAATTATTATTGTAATATTCAGGCACTTATAGCCCGGTAAGCCGTGCAGTTGATATCTCCCATTTCACCGTCATACTTCAATTGCTTTCGGCTATAGCTTCTCCTCTGTATGCTAGGTATGGAGGTGAGTTCAATTGAGCAGTAGCATTTACCTGGAGCTCCGCCTACAAGGTCCACCGCCAGCTAAAAATGCCCTCCCGTGGACAGCCCTCTAGGGAATTCCCCGATGCAAGTCAGCTCTACCCTCGTGTTTCATGCAAACCCTAGATGGTTAAATTGCCGCCAATCTTACCAATTAGTAATTGGAGAACCCTAATTTCGCTAGGAAGGCCGCAACCTTCTTTCTTGCCACCAGGCGACGCCACCCAACCCCAAGCTCTTCCAAACCCTAAAATGGGTTCGCCTCACTTCCATGAATACCCCCATATCCTTCTTTTCCATCGGGGATCATCATTGAAGCTGAATTGCAAGGATGCACAACGCTCTATTTTCCACCGAAGAAACAGGCCAGAGGTTGAAGACGACCGGAGAAGGGGCGACGTGGTCGAATCTGGTCGCTGGCTCCGGTGCCGCCTGTCCATCCGGGTCGTCCTCTCCGCGCACATCCGAACCGGAGGCGCCAGCCGCGCGTCGCCCATCGGGCGAGCGCACACGCACGCACGCCTGGGCCTTTTGGCCACGCCCTGCTGGGCCGAGACGACCGGCCCACCGATCGTTGGGTTTAAAAATCCCGTGTGGGCTCTACTGTTTATGCGGGCTGGCCCAACACAGTAGCGCACTGTTCATCCTATTTTATAAAATTCAGAAAAATTAATAAAAATCCCAGAAAATTTCAAAAATCCCAAAAATACACCATTTTCACCAGATTAATATCCTAAATTCAAATTTGGCCTCCATTCCTTCAAATTCAAATTTTATTAATTTAAATTTCACCCTTCCACCAAAATCAATTCCAAGTAAATTCAAACTTCTCGTTTTATCAATCTAAATCTTGATAAAATCTAAATCCACCCAATTTAAAGATCGACCATCCAATTCTAAATGTCTATATTTATTTGCAAAATCTGTGCAACACTTATACATCTTTTAATCGCCCTAAACCTATCTAATCAAATTCTAGTCGTGTCAACCTACCAAGCATCGTTGAACCTCGACTTCTCAACCCAACCCATTTCTTTTTGTGTTCTTTCTTGTTTTTAATTGCATTTTGTTCCCAGCTTGCATCTCGCAAAGCAGGAACTTATTTGACTTCGTTTTCTACGCTAGTGAACGGACCAAGCGAGTTGGTCAACGGAAGGACAGCAAAGGCAGATGAAGTAAATTTGAAGTTGGTCAAGAAGATCAAGAGCAACTGAAAGAAGGCAAGTCACATGTTTTTGATCATATTGAATCCTATGAAATTTACATTATTTATTTAATGTATTTTCATTATTGATAATTGTGAAATGTAATTGCTTAAAATAAAATGTTTAGAATGTCATACTATTTAGATAAACCCTACCACTGATAAAAGCTTTGTTTACTTTGATGGCCATATCCACCTTGACAACCTTAGTAATTATTAGAATATTGTATAAATGTATCTAAGATCATCTCACTCAACATTTTACACTACTAAGTGATTGTGGCCGTGGGCTGGTAGATTTGGAAAACCCAGAGCTAGGGTAGGGTGGTATGGGACACCGTACCCTAGGATGGTGATGTCGGTGTATAGATTAGGGTAAGGGTGTTGTGGGAAGCCGCGAGACGGTCTTCGCCCACCTCTTTACCCTAAAGTGGAGGTTGCGGACCTCATGAAAATATAAGACAAGACCCTTGTGTCAAGTAAAAGACACAGTGATCGCCCAACCACAAATGTTGATACGTCAACCCTGGTCTAGTAACTGCTCAAGTTCGATTGAACCTCTACAAAGCAGTTTGGAGGCATAGTGCGAGTCCATACGGAAGGGGTTAAGCAAGGCCGTATGGAGGTTGGTTATTTTATCTGAGCAATTGATTTGATTATCAATTATGTGAGCCGCACAATAGTAGGCTAAGATAAATCAGGGGTAGCCTGAGCTTATTGGGAGGCCTACTAGGTAAAGGCTATATAAAGAATTGAGCAGTGAAGAGTCTTGTTTTCTTAAAGCCAGACGTGGAGTTAAGAAATCTTGTGGGTAAAGCAGGACAGCTCTGCAGAGTGAAATTAATGGTATTCGAATACACCGTGCTTCCGGTTAATGAAGCTGCGTTAATTGGGTGATTCCAACAACGAGGCATAAGTAGAGTTTCTAATGTTGTTAATCTAAGTAATGATGAAGCTTTATCTAATAACAAAGCCCCCTGATCTTAAGGAGAAAATGTTTTTAAATTTTATTTGTTTGCAAATAAAATTGCATCCATCTCATAATAAAACAACTATACTTCCTTCCCTTGAGAATCCTGGCAAGTAGATATATAGTATTTCCACATGTGATTTGCTGAGTACAGTGGTTGGTACTCAGACTTGCAAAATTCCCCCCCCCCCCACAGATACCAGAAGAAAAGAGAATGCTGCAAATTTTCGTGCTAGGGTTATGACTGCACTCAAGCGTTCCTGTAGAGTTTTCTTCGGCTCTTCTGTATGTAAGTTAAGTTATGGGCTTGGACGCCCGTATTATTATTAAAGTTGGCCATTAGGTCTTATTTCAATTAAATTAACTTCTTTTAATTGTTCGTGAGTAGGTATGATATACTTTTCATCCGCAACTGAACTCCTGGGCTGTTGCGGGTGGTAAGACGTCCCTATTCCCAAAAATGGGGGCGTTACGAATGATAGGTTAGCGTGCATAGATTATTTTTATTGCGATGTAAGGGCTCTAGAATATTCGCGATTCTCTGTTTTCTTTCTGTAAGTGATTTGTTCACATAAGATAGTGTAAGACAAATAACATGACAACGCTTATTTTATTTGTTATGCTAGAGAGGTTCAAACAAGACGAGTTATTGCCACCACGTTTGAGCAAATGAAGTATTCAGCGATGAAAAACAATGTACCCACTAACATTTAACCATCAAAAAATAAGGTGCAGAATAAACTTCTCTTTGAACCAAAGAGTGGTTTAGATTCCAATGGACATTCCATCTACTTGTGTTTGTCTCCGACAGACAGTGTGCCATCACAAGCAAACCGAGAGATACAAGGTCATTTTTACAATACCGGTGTTTCTTACAAGCTGATCGATTAATATGCTTTAACGCACCATGTTACATATAAACAGCTTGTATAATAAATATCTTTTTTACTTGTCTTTATAGACCACATAATCAGCTATTTATAGCATATATAGTATAGTTATTTACTTATGCTTCTTTTTTCTCATTCTACAATCGATTGCTATATAATAGACATCATCTTTCTCTTTTCTTACTCTCTTACGCATATCACCTAAAATTCTTCGGGACAAAGTCTATATATAAACAGCTGATGGAGAACTGTCGCATATGCTCTTATAGTGCAAGGAGTTAGCACACACTCCCATAAAGCGTGTTTGCCTCTATAGAAAGTTAGGAGCCCCTGTCAGAAGCCCCTTGTCGCCCAATAAACTCTCTTTTAATGATCGATATGTACACATTACACATACGAAACTATATCTTAACCGGCCAGAGAAGAAAAAGGAACAAAGATGGAGAGAAAAAAAAAGGAAGAAAGATGGAGATGTGGCTGTGGCTTAATGCTGCACCAGATTTTTTTTATCTAACTTGCTTTTGGGTGATTGTAGTCTTGCCTATGCTTAAGGAAGCTTGAGCTCGACCTAATTCATCAGAAGGAGAGCGATCCAACAAGAGCGATTTATACCAAAGGCTCATATCAACAACATCTAGTACACGTTAATTATAAACCGATTCCCTAGTTAAAAGTAGGGATCAAATTTGACTTATAGTATTACTTGAGAAATAAACCGTACATCATGTGACAATAATAATGGGAACCAATCCAATGTTCCAAGGTGCTTGCAGGTTTGGTCCTCAGCATCGAGTTCCAAAGGCCCATTTGAAAGTGCTTACGGCTGGTAGCTGAAGCTGGAGATTTTTATAGAGAAAAATGATTAGAGATAAATAGTAGCTGCTGTGGCCAGATGTCTGAATAAACGCCAAAGAACGGGACAAATCTGCTCCAGAAACACGGCTCGGCACACTCACGCGAAAGAATCAACTCACATCTAGCTCACCGAACCGGAGGAGAAGAAAAAGTAGACTGCACACGGTAGTTTTTGGGACTGTGTATTATTTGACTGATTTTAGGATTAAAAACAGTAACTGTTGAACTGTGATCCAACTGTTCAAATCCCTCGTACCAATAATATATAATACTCCATTCAAGACCTAATGCCGTGCCCTCAGCCCAACCCCGCCGACTCCCTCCGTCTTGTCAGCATCGCCTCCGAGCCAGCAGGCCCCGCCGTCTACCGGCTCCCCTCCACCGAATCCTCCTTTCCTGTTGCTATCCTCTTCCTCATCGCCCCTACTGGCCTTCAGCATTCTTACCCCACCATTCTTCTCTGTCTCAGTGGCTACCACTACCAGATCCGCTGTCACCACCCACCACCTCTTAGTAGCCACTCCACTTCAGTCTTCGTCCTGCTACGTACCAACCTTGCCCACCACCCTCCTTCTCACTTGTGGTCGAGGCGGCACCACTCTCGATCCGTTACACCTTGATCTCTCTCTAAGCTTAGAGAGCTCAGGTGAATTCAAGCTCTAATCCCATGGTTGGTGGCAAAGACGGTGTTACCGGAGCGATGGAAATTACTGGTGAAAAAAAAACACGCACGAACCTAGAGCACATCTAAAGATGAGAAAATCCTACTGTTCTTTCCCCTGAAAGCAGTGGATTGTAGTACAGCAATCCTGTTTTTTTATTGCCAAGCTGCAGCTTTTCTTGTTTCACCTTTCTCCTTTCATGCCTCACAATACCAAAAGCTGACAATTCATTAAATAGGCAACAAGGCAGTGAGCACGGACTAGTTCCGTCCACGTCCTCTGCACGAGCGCCACTTCCCCTTCTTGTGCCAGCACGCAAAACTTGTCTGTAGGAGGCACGCCCCACGCTGTGCATCAGTGCATGTCTACCGACTCCTCCACTGTCACATCCATCCACTGCCTCTAAGAGTGTGTTTGGTTCGTAGATAGAGGTTATATCGTATATTCTGACTGAGTAGATGCAGACTGAGTAGAATCGTATTTCAGAAAAAGAAGATGTTTGGTGAGGTTGCATGAGCGGATGCAAAAAAACTGAGATGCTGTTTGGTTGCCTGTATGAGCGGATGCGATCTACCAAACCGAGAGGTCGACACGTGGGACCGCATAAGATACATCGCATCAACCCATCCAGATGGCGGTGAAGCTCATTTTGAGCGTATCCACCCATCCAGGATGAGGGCGTATTTTTGCATCCACTCATGCAGGCTGCATCCACTCATACAGGCAACCAAATAGGCTCTTTCTCAGATTATACGGATCCACCCAACCAAGACGAAGGAGATTCAAGCAACCAAACACACCTTAAATGTGCATGCAGCTACCATCTAAGCTAACGTGCATGACTACACTATACACGGGACTAACTTATTACATGTAAAAACAACTGGACTTAAACGATAAGATTAATTCCTACGACCTGGATCAAAAGGAGACATAACGGTATTTATATTGAGTATTATATAAAAAAATTTGGATGTTTAACTTGAACACCCTTGAACCAGTTGGTCCGCCCACTAACAGTACCTGAACTAAACTGGTTCTCTCCGCGCAGATCGTTTCAGATTTCGCTTACGTGTGTACTAACAATGGTGATCATTTGGGCTTATTTTTGATGGCTTATGGCTGAAAAGCACTGTAACTGGCTGAAAAAATATTGTAGCTGACAGAGACTTATTTAGCATAATTAAATTTAAAAAAATTAAAAAATATATTAGCCTATTACATATAATACAAACAAATACGGGAAAAAAAGAACCGGTAAAAAAGCTCAACAAAAAACCAAAAGTTCAGAAAAAGATAAAATTTATAAATAATGAAAAATAAATCAGAAGCTAAAAACTGAAGCTAAAACGATAACTCGGACTGAATGGCCAGTGGACTAGTGTACTACTCACAGAGTCATCACACACACACTTTACAAAGCCGGGTGAGATCGATGCTGATGATATCCAGCCTACAACTACTATAGCAATATATATAAAGTAATAAAACTCAGTTGCAGCACATACCATGTTAATTCTTCATCAATTTCTGCCATGCATCTAACTATGTAAGTAGTACATATGGTACTACGTGCTGACAGCTCACCGCGGCAACAGGTGTACCATCTACGGTGGCAGTTGCAGCTTGACTGGCCACTGCTACAAGAGCCCGGTAGCTAGTGCTGGAGTTGCGAGGTGAGGGAGGACGTCCTCACATTATATGTGCATGATAACATTCTCTCAAACCACTTTTTTAAAAGAGTTGATTGTATGCAGGATCTCTGTAGCATTAAAAAAACTCTCGAAACATGTGCAGTTCATTATTGTCAGTGGATGCTGATGCTGTGCATCATGGATTGGATCAAGGGGCAGATCCTTCGTCATGCATTATTCTCAGGATGCTGATGCTGTCCATAATACATTTTATATGCACCAGTCAGGCTGCAACTGCCGCATATAATGTACGTTACTACGTGCTGACAGCTCAATGCATATAATGTATGTTACACGTGCTGACAGCTCACCGCGGCAACAGGTGTACGTATGTATGAATATATGTAGTAATTATATATTTATATATATATATATATATATATATATATATATATATATATATATATATATATATATATATAGTATATATATGTATGTATGTACGTTCCACACATACATACGTATATGTACTATATATATTTTTATGTACATACATATAGTATGTAGGTATGTATATATGTACATATGTGTACATACATGCTTGAATACGTAGTTACGTATTATGGAGCATGTATATATGAAAATTTTTAGCCCCCTGCCTTGGCCGATTAGGGTTATGAAATTATCTACAAAGTTAAGGGTTTATGTCAAATTTGGTTATGGCAAATTCACGTCCGCGAGGCTAGGGCACATCGGATGATTCGTCGACCAACGTAACACCATGTCATGTCACAGCACAAAGTTGATACGTTAGGTCTTGTCACCTCGTTAGGCTGTCACATTTGATCTGTCAGTGCACGTAAGGCGGGGAGGTGCTGCGGTCCAGGACATTAGGCGGAGCCTGCTGCGGAAATTGATAGCACCAGGTGTCGCCCCTCCCCATACGAGACACTTGCCCTTCAGTTTTGGCTACTGCGGTTATGGGAATATAGGGCGTGCTGCCCCCCCAGCACACGCGCAGCTGGCCTCCATGTGCCGGATGCTCATCCGTGTGGCACCCGCCCACCCCCCGCTAGCCAACACGCGTTGGTTGGCGCATGGTCCCCCAACTATGGAATGGCCATAAAATGGCAGTGCCTTGACAATCCGTTGGCAAGTAATTTATGTAGAGCTCGAACTAGAGAGCGAAGAGAGAAGAAGGCGCTGGTCGTTTTGGCCTGTATTGTTCTTCTTCTCCTCTTTGTGCATTTCTCCACATTCTCTCTACCTTGGTCTTGCTTCTCCCTCCCCTAGGCGTCGAAATGAGCCAAGTGAGCGTCTCTTAGACAGTTAGACGTCGAGATGAGCCAAGCAAGCGTCTCTTCGTCGGCACCGACAATGCTTTGCCCAAAATGTAGCACGCTTGTGAAACGGAAGACCTCACGGGCGGCCATGAATCCTAGAGGCCACTTCTACAAGTGCCTCTTTTACTCGGTGTGTCAGTTTGGTTTGGGTTGCTTTCAATCACTTTGCAGATCTTAGGAAACCTTTTTTGTTGATTGAATCGCATGATGGACCAGGCGGTGTCGATTCTAGGAAGATGAAATAAGTGCTACACACGGCATTGTTCCAAAGGACAAAGCTGTGATGGGGGTACTAAAATGGTGGGGATGAGGCATCATTTCGACAGACTAGAGAAAAAGATGAACTTAGTATTGTGTGATGTTTTCTTTCTTGTGTTGGTCGTCATGTTGAAGGTATAGTGTTGTTAGTGTCATTGTAATTCTCGTTGTTACCTGCATTGCTTTGTACGATCCTTGTACAATCCATGTCCGTGTAATGCATATCCGTGGCTACACCGTAGAACTAGGCATTCAACTGATAGAGTGTTTGCTTGGACACACATCGGAGGAAGAAGGTTTGTTTGTGCAGTCCCTCAAAGAGTGCCCAACATTTCATAAATAATCACATGTGATAATAGATTACAGAGGTAATCATTTAAGTAATTAATTGATTAATTGGCAACTACCACCACGTAGAATACTACCTGCCGAATTGCTAGAAATATGAATTAAATTGATAAACTAAAAATACATTTAGTATTTTAGTTGGTGCCCGAAAACTATTAGTCTGTGCATTAAATGAATCTTTCGCACATGAGTCTAGCTAGTAGTATGGTATAGAGTGACATAAGCCATTTAATTACAACCATCCTTGTACCATAGTACTAGCGAGGTTCATTTAAATGTACAATTTCTTCAAAGTTTTACATATTCAAAATTGTCTCAAAAATCAAGGGTTTAGGTGTCAAAAAATTGGATTTTCGTTTTTTGAAATTAAGGTTTCATGATTTTATGTGACTTGGAATGTGCAAAGTTAAGTATGACATGACTACTCCATGTGAGAGACCATGTGCTTATGACCCCATGTGTATGATGAGTAATTGACAAAAGTTTAGGAAAGTCGAGTTTGGTTTGTGTGGTTCGGACCATGACGTTGCGTGGTGCAATCGGGCTCGGTCGGACTTGGTCAAACTTGGTCGTATGGGATTAGGATGCTTATTCTCTTGATTCGACAGGTTTGGGCTCTTTCATGCGCAAGTATGTTTCATTGATGCTATTTATGCTTACATGTGTCGAGCGGTGCTATTTGATGTATTTCTTGTTTGTGATGGCTGCAGGACGTCGAGGCGGAGTCGTGGCGAGGCACGGGGTGACCGGTCAGAACGGTCGAGATGTGTCAAAGACGGCGGAGACTCGAGGTGGTTGCGAGGCTTGGGCGACAAGGAATGCGGAAGCTTCCCGGAAGGTGCAGGAGGGGCGTTTCGGTAAAAGCGCAAAGCTGCACAGGTGGAAGCGGTTCCATTCGGGATTTAGCGGGCATAACAAGTTGGAGACCCGTTAGCCAAAGGCTACAAATAGGAGAGGGATTCTCATGTGCATGTATGTCTAGTGAGGGTGTGCATGGTTGTTAGGGTTTTTGCTTTAGTCAAAATGACCTTTGGAGGGTTGCTTTGGCTTTAGGCTTTAGTGGGTGTGGAGTTGTTGAGAGCAGGAGAGGAGGTTGGTTTTTGTCTCCTACGATGCCTCTCTGTGTGTGTGCTCCTCTCCAAGCATGGTGAGTTCTTGGTGTTCTTGGGCTTGTGAGAGGGAAAGGATGAGTTGAGCTTCCATGTAATCATTCCTCTTATATCAATTACGTATGGGGACTCCTTGTAATCCTTGATTGATTAGGAATGAAAGGTCTGAGGTTTATTTCGTGTTCGTGCCCTGTTTTTCCCTTCGATGCTCCATATGCTTGATTCTTGAGTTTTTGTGTTTTGGCTCGTTTCTTGCTGAAAAGTGGCAAAATGGGTTTCTGTGATCTAGGAGATGCTCCAAAGTCATTTGGCTAGTCAATCCTAAGAGAAGACCACTTTTAATTTCAATTTTTGCCTCTTGAGCTCCTCTGTTCTTCCCTTTCATTTCTAGGGTTTTGGTGAGAATCTTGATTCCCCTCATGAGATGGTATAAAACTTGGTATCTAAAGTCCAGAGGCTATTAAATAGCTATCCTCAAAGTTTCATAGCCAAAGGATCAAAGGTTAGCTGGGAATTTGAGATTTTGGGTAGCTCTCTAAAAGTTCTCAGTTCTTGGCTCAAATCTGAATTTCTGTGTTTTTAGGTGGTTTCCCTTGTTGTTTAGAGCCTCTATGTTATTTAGAATATGTCTTTGCTCTCTTGGCTAGAAAGAACCAGTAGAGATACATTAGTTTGCTCAAATTTGTAGTTGTTCTGTAAAATCAGCAAATTTCAGTTTTTCCTTGGGTCTCTCTGTGCTTGATTTCAGGGTAACCGGTCAGACCGGCCAGCCCTTGGCGGTCAGACCGGCCGCAAGGAGGCGGTCAGACCGGTGGCTCAGGAGCGGTCTGACCGGCCTCAAGGCTGCGGTCTGACCGCCCCTGCCTCCCTTGGCTGGTATGATTTCTATTGATTTTCTCTAGTGCTATGGTTCTTTTGTTGGTCTTGCCTTTTTCTCTGGTTAGTCAAGTCTCCAGTGTGCAGAGCATGTATTCTTCATAGTTTCTCTAACTATAGGAGAAGTGTTCTTGGAGGATACTTTTTGGGGAAGTTTTTTAAAGTCGACATTCACCCCCCTCTGTCGCCATTTCGGTCCAACACCATGTCGCCCCATCGCTTCAGATAGCCATTTGAGTTAGGGTTTCATGGTTAATTTGTTATTTAATTACGCAAGGAATAGACAACCCCAAAAGTATTGCTTTACGCGTTACAAAAATCTTTCGTGCATGAATCTTTCAAGTTTTGCCAACCTCGGTACTACTACGGTACAGAGTGACATAAGCATTCAGACCATGTACAAACAGAAGCTTTTAGAAGATATGAAAATATGGTGGATAGGACTAGGGGGTACTACGGAATTGCATGATCTACTGCATAGACTGGGGCCATTTGCCCTTCGTGCCGAGTTTGGCATTGTAGTCCTTGCTGGCTGCCCTGGCTTTAGCCACCCTTTTGTGCTTTTTCTCACACTCCTCCTCGCGAGCTTCGCGCTCTCTACGCCTGCACACCTCTATATGAGGTTCTATCTCCTTCCAGATACACTTGCTATGATCTTCGTTGCGCCGCCGCTCCTCCCTCCTCGCACGAGTTGTCTCGGCATCCCACTCCTTGGAAGCAAGACGCCACCAGTCATGTGGGTGAATCTCTTGGTCGATATATTTGCAGAATACGCATAGAGGATCTGGAGAATACGCATAGAGGATCTGCAGAATACGCATAGAGGATCTGGAGACTACGAGTAGATAGGAGAGATAGTTAGTGGCTGGCGGTACCGCTCCATGTCCCAACGCCGGTCAGGGTAGTCCAGGTGTAGTTACGACAACCCCAGTAACGTATGCCTAGGCTCATCCAATGTTTCAACTTGAAGAACTTGCATGTGTCAGCGCATTGGTAGAGGGGCGACGTCTCCCCCTCGCGCAAGTTTTGCGGGGAATGCTCGAGGGCGATGTTGTCATAGGGGTTGGTGCTAAAGGGGCATCATTGCGGGGAGGTGTCCTCCTGGCTCAGGCGCTTTGCTTGTCGCGAGCTGCAGCAGCTCTTGCTAGTCAGATGATCTCCTCCCATGGCTTCTCTATGTGAGGGTGGTAGCGTGGTAGTCTTGTTGCGTGAAAGGGCACCACACAAGAGGTAGTATTTATATACGGAGGCGGCACAGTGAATGCGGCAGAAGTCCAACTAGGTTCGTGCAAATTCACATCCGCGAGAAAGTAGCCCCGAGGAGGAGTCTTGCTGCAGCACGCATCACGTCGCTGCAAAGCTACCTCGTTGGGTCATGTTAGCCTGCAAAGCTACCTCGTTCAGTCATATCACTGTAGAAAGCTGACTCACTGGATCATGTCACTATGGAAAGCTGCATTAGGTCTATCACACACACACACAATAGGAGATGCATGACAAAACATATCCGACTAATCTATGTGTCATGCAAGTTTTGCTGTTTGTAAAAAAAGATGGACAATGTATAAAATCATGACACTTAATGACAACCAGACGAGCTCGGTCCGTTGGGGCAATCATTCATTGAATGCCCAGAGGTCTTGCATATACTGCACTTTACTGTGCGGCTAATGTTGGTACATTCACTGACATCCATGTCATTCTCGAAGCACTGCGTGTGTCGACGTCCCTTCACAGTTATCTTCAAGTCCTTGTTGGGGCCATTGTAGTATGTCCGATCAAAGATCTATGTAGTTTATGCCTAAGCCATAGGAGTCTCCACGTACTAAAAAGGTGTGTCATAGTACTCAGAGATGTATGGCTCAAACATCTGCCTCAGTTGCACACGTGCCTTGTACACATACGAGCATAGCTTGTGCAGGAGCTTTGGCTTATTACAGGTGCATGTGACCACCACACCCAGGGTGAATGCTTGTTTTATTTTGCCCCTGGCATGACTATTGACATATTTCTATCAAAGCCTGATCTCATACTTCCTCCAGAGGCCATTGACTACCCATATGTCATGCATTCAGGCATTCTATATGTTTTGGTCTATGTGCTTCTGCATATTCTCAGACCATTGCTTGTCTTTCTCCATCTGCTGCTTGGTTGCGGTAGCTATATTGATGAAATGACCAACAGTGTGAATCCATATCTCCTCGATGATCATGGTGATGGGGAGGTGCCACACGCCTTTGAGGATGTTGTTGTATACCTCAGACATATTGGTCATCATAATCCCATACCTCGCACCGTCTGTGTCGTACAAAAGGGACCATTTCTCTAATTTAGGAACGTGCCGATGAATCCACTCTGAGAAACTTATGGCACTGCTAGGTTGCTCTCCCTTCGAAGTCCGCCTTTCTAGGTCTCTCCAGAAGAACTCAAACTTTCGCCTTTGGTTTTGCAGACACAGTGCCTTGAATGTCTTCACAACTTCCTGACTACAGAACCATGTGAACAAGTTAGATGCAAGATGCCTCATGCACCACTACGTATGAACATCATTCCACTGGTGAGGGGGTTTGGTCCCATGCTGCATTGTAATGAGTGTGGCCAGCAACCCAGCATTGCATTCCGTGATGAATCATACATTGGGTCAGTTGCCAACCATCACTTGCTTCACGTTCACTAGGAACCAAAGCCAACTGGACGCGTTTTCGCTCTCCACAATGGCAAATGCCATTGGCAGAAGCTAGTGGTTCACGTAGGCCGCTACCGCGGTGAGAATGGTGCCCTTGTACCTCCCCGTGAGGAAAGTGCCATCCATCATGAGCACAAGACGACAAAACTTGAAGCCCTCAATGGCTTGGGCAAAAGCCTAGAACAGCCGATCCAGTATGAAGTAGTTGGGCCCTCTGTCAGCATCAACACACTCAAGCTTGTTTATGTATGTACCGGGGTTTGATTCGGCTATCTAGTGAAGCAATGTCAGCACAAGGTTGTACACCTCTTCGGATGTCCTGTACATGGATTTGATGACCTTCTTATTGGCTCGTCGGACCTTATTGTAGTTAACTGGATAGCCAACCATATTGGTAACTTCTGATATGAGCATCTTGGGGGAGATGGACACGTTCGCCTCAACGAGGTGGCTGACAAGGCTTGCCACATATGAGGAAGCATGTTCCGATGCTGCTGTAGGAGCTCGCAAGTGTGGTCGGCCATCGCCTTAACCGAGAAGACCGAGCCAAAAATCTTTACTCATTGAGATGGACACGTTCGCCGCAACTAGGTGGTTGACCAGGGCAGCCTTCCACTACACACTTCACTGCGTAATTACCTGGGTTGGACCAGTGCACTCGGTACACATAGCTGATGGATAAGGAGTGCCGTGATATAGCTTATTGCATAGCCATCTTGCTAGGGAACCACTGCCCAACTAAGAGGGTGTCGGCTTAAAACCCCCAATGAGACCCTTCTTCTTGCGACAGTACAAGGGAACGCACCGCAACATCATCGAGTTTGGAGGACACATAGGGCACCTCCGATGACACAATTCCCTAGGTTGGACCTCCTGTCTGGTGTGCGTCGTCGTCCATATCATCGGAGCCTGGGTCGTTGTCCTCGTCAAACTCCAACCCGAGTGCCTGCTCCAGCAGATACTCGTGGTAGTCAATGTGGGCTGACCACCACATGTCTGCCTCGTCATTCCACACAAAATGAGGGATAGGTCTTCCCTCCGATACAGCACAGTCCGTGCTATCATCTTGAAGCTCGACCTATGGTTGCCCGATTGTGGAGGTGTTGGGCTCATCAACTTTTTCCTATGCCCTGCGCACGAAACTCATGTACACCATCGGCCTCCCATAAATGGCTGCCTCAGGCTGGGAGGCAATCTTCATGTACTGGCTCCATGCTACAGTTCCTTTTAGCTTCACAAGCTCGTACACGCCAATCGTACAGGTGATGCCCTCGATGGCAAGTTTCATCATGATTGCCTCTGTGGCGAACTCTCTCCGGATGCAATTACTTCGAAGCTTGTGAATATTCATCTCGCCGAGCCCCTTCGCCTGAACCACTATGTATTGGCATCTCGATAGGTCCAACCTATCGGCTCCTCTCCGTGCAAGACCATCACCATAGAACACTATCAAATCTTACATGTCTGCGACTGCCTGAATTCATAACAACCCGGTCCGCAGTAAGCGTTACAACATGTACTGACGACAAGTAGCATGCAAGTTATTGATTACATGTGTGTAATTACATATGAATAATTCATTAATTAGCAACAATTTGATTACTCATTCAAAAATTAATTATGAGTAATATACGTACACATACATATATACACACATCTATATACCATATATACATTTAATGGCAGTATAATACTACAAATTAAAAATTATGACGAGATAGATGACTACATAAATATACACATATATATATATATGTACGTATGTACATATACATATATGTATGTCTATGTACATATATATGTACGTACATGCACATATATGTATGTGCATATATATATGTATATGTATATATATTTATATTAATTCTCAAATTCAGCAAAGAGCAATATTAATTCTCAAATTCAGCAATTCTCAAATTCAACAATATCAATTCAATTCTATTCTATTAATTATATTACCAATAGCAAATTACTGTTCAAAAGTAAGTACTGTTCAAATTACTATTCACAGAAATTATTACTATTCTCAGAAAGTTACTATTCACGAATATCAACTTTTTATCACGATCTTACAGGTTGGCGAAACCAAAATGACAGCCGGTGGTTGAGTAATGTTGTGAAAATCCTACTCGGTACTCACCATATTTCTCACTAATTTGCTTCAGAAGTAGCTAATCTTTCCCTAAGCATTCCTAGTCATAATAATATAGGATAAATGTTTATCGTCACCCCAGGCAGTTCCACCCGAAGGGAACACTTCTCTATGGTCTCAAATTTCTCCACAGCCAAACTCAGCTCACCGGAGAATCACCAAAGAGTTTTTCTCCTACAGGGTCCCTAGCATAAACCTTCATCCCATATGATTATAAACCAAAAATTCAAAAGGTGCTTCAAGAAGAACTACTTCATTCCCACAAACTAGCTTACATATGGTTTTCCCTTTCGGGAGCCCCGAGAGATTTACGCAAAGATAGAAAATATACCTTACACCAAATTTACAACACTTAGTTCTTGATGAATATATTACAATGGCACTCTCACTATGAACTAAGAGCTAGAGTGGGAGGTGGTAGGAGGCTGTTTGCTGGAAGGCTTTGATCTCCGATGCCTCGGAGTTGCAGATGGCACCCCCTTTTATAGTTGCTGGAGGAATCCATTCTTCCTTATTTAATTCTGGTCTATAGTCTTAGGGGGCCCTAGTTTGCTTTATCCCGACGCATTTAGTCTTTCTGAAGTGACACAAGGTGACTGCGGTCGTAGATATTTTTGGCCCATGTCTGACTCGTCCTTCAATATTTGATGTCCTCTACATTCGAATAGTGGTATGCATAATTGGTGGAGTTAATACGTGGCGCACAGACCTCTGTCTTCTTATGTCGGCAAGTAGTCCTTTGTGTTAGAGGAATTATTGATAGGGAATAATTCAGGGCATCTTTTTGCAGGATTGGCGAGATTTTAGGGCTATATCTTTTTAGTATATATTTGTTTAATTTGGATTTTGCCCATGCCTGGCAATATCCACAATGTCTTCATCTGATAAAGATATTTCAAAATTTTCATCATATGATCTTTTCATATCTTCAAACTTTTCGTTTATTTCATTTCTTATTTCTTTTAAAATTTCTTCTTTTATATCCTTTTTCCATGAAGGAGATATTGTTTCAAATTTTTCATTTATTTTCCAGTCTATATAGGATCCATCTAATGGATCTACTTCTTTAGTCAAACATTCTTTGTATGTGGGTTTCTTTGATGAATCTTCTCCTTCCTTTATGTTTATAGAGGGTAATGAGACTGAAAATTTGGGTGATGAAATTGGAGCTTTCTTATTTCTGGCTTTTTTGTATTTTTGAATATATTCTTTAGCCGCTGGCTCCATATGATAATTTATTCCCAAGATTTTTCTTGCTTGAGCTAGTGCTTCATCAATATTTGCATATTTTTTCCAAGATATTTCTCCTATTAGTTTTGAATCTATCTTTTGAGCTACTATCTCTTCAAATGATATATATATATATATATATATATATATATATATATATATATATATATATATATATATATATATATATAATATATTCTGCATCCTTCCTTCAAATACTACATATAGGGGTTTTAACTCTATGAATTCAGGATTCTCTAGAATAGGCATTGATTCATTCATCATATGAAAATATTCAGCAAGGCTGTTTAGAATTGATAACATATATCCTTTTTCTTCACGCTTATTGTTATATTGATACCAGAAATTATCTAATATGCATTCTTGCACTTCATCAATAATTACATGATCCTTTGGCTTAAATTTGTATGAGTTTAGGGGAAATATTTTGAGCTTATTTTCAGTTCCAAAGCTGAACAATTCATTCCCATTATAATTCATCAATCTCTTCATGCCTACAAAATAGATGAACGTGACAATAAGTCAGGCAATTTGTTTTCCTTTCCCTTTATATGTTCAAACACAATTTTATAGCCATTTCCAGTAATTATATCTTCAAATAACACCCATCTTCTAGTAGAGCTTTTCTTGCTATTTATTTGATTGTGGTATCTACAAATGGCTTCGCAGTCTGTTCGTACTGTAAATTCTTTGAAGCCTAAGTATAATATGAAAGAGTTTATCGCATTAATTATTGCTAAAATTTTCCTATCAGTATTATTTACGGTTTTAAGCTTATAACTGCCTGAAGCATATCTGCATTTTTTCCTCTGTTTTTGATGAAAATTTATTAGTTTTTTGCTTTAGTATAGCTCCCCATCCTATCTGAGAAGCATCAGTTTCAATAATAAAATAGTTCTCATCTAAAGGTAGTTCTAGAGGTTTCAATTATCTAACCTTCTCCTTTATTATCTTTACTAATTTAACATCTTCAGAATTGAAATACTTTTGGCCATTTTTCCTTAATTTAGCATATAGCGGGCCGGCTAATTTTGCTAGATTTTCAATGTAATTTCTGGCATAATTTACAATTCCTAGAAATTGTTGCAGTATCTTTCTATCATTCATAGCATCATGAAATTGTAAAATCTTTTTTGCTATATGATCTTGTAAATAAATATTTCCCTTCCCTATTTCATGGCCTAGAAAATTAATTTTCTCTTTGCAGACTTCCATTTTCTTTTTGGATAATATTAGTCCATTTTGTTCTACCTTCCTAAAGAATACTTCTAGGTGAGCAATATGCTCTTTATAAGTTTTTGAAAATATTAAAAGGTCATCTATATATACTAATATGAATTCTTGATTTTCATTAAATATGTTCTGCATCTTTCTTTGAAATAATGCTGGTGCATTTTTTTAACCCTAAGGGCATTACAAGCCATTCGAAATGTCCTTGAGGGCAAGTGAATGCTGTCCATTCTATAGATTCTTCTGCCATCTTTACTTGCCAAAACCCGGCTTTTAAATCAAATTTAGAAAAATATCTACTTCCTTGTATCCTGCTAATCCATTATTGTTTATTTGGAATATTATAGGCATCATCTATAGTATTATCATTTAGTCTTTTATAATTGATTACCATTCTTGACTTACCTCTAACTATTTCAGAATGATTTCTAACGATAAAGGCAGCAGACCTATGAGGACTTCTACTTTCTCTTATAGCTCCTAACTTTAATAGTTCTTCTATGTGCATTTTAAATTCTTCTATATCTTTTGGAGTGGCTTCTATAGGACATGTTTTAATTATATGTTCTGGATTTATTATGTTGATTTTACATACAATAGAATTCTTATCCCAATGTTTCATAGGTATTTCTCCAATTATTTGAATATCCTCCAATCTCTGAATGATCCTTTATATATCTTTTTTAGATTTAATATCTCTATACCAATTTGACGAGAATGATTGCAGTCCAATACATTCTATACATGAATTTGATGTATAATAAACTTCTATATTTTCGCTAAGCTCTTCTTCTATGTTTCTTTCAGGAGTTGTCGTCTGGGGTTTCTCACCACGCTTTCGCACTTCTGAGATATATGGAATATTATCTTGATATGGAATTAATGTTATACCATCTTCATGTATAACCGTGGTCTGTACTGAGTGTTGTAAAAATCTTAGACCTATTATCATATCATCATTTATCATAGATAAATCTCTTATTGTAATTTCATCTATGATGTATTTTGTGCCATTTATATACATTTCAATATTATAAGCCAACTGGTTATGGACTTTCTTTATTCCTGACATGTCTGTTGATATCTCTGCTTTATTATCCTCTATTGTGTGCACTATGTCAGGACATTTTATGATATGTATGTATATGTATGTATGTATGTATGTATGTATGTATGTATGTATGTATGTATGTATGTATGTATGTATGTATGTATGTATGTATGTATGTATGTATGTATGTATGTGCGTATGTATGTATGTATACATACATACATACATATACACACACACACAAATCATGACAAAAAAATAAATACATAAATATACACATATATATAAATGTATGTACGTATATATATATACATGTACATATATATATATATATATATATATATATATATATATATATATATATGTATATATTCATATATATGTGTGTATATATACATCTATACACATACAGACACACGCGCACATATGTACACACATGTACATATAATGGCAATACAATACTACAAATTAAAAATTACAACGAAATAAATAATTACGCATACATACATACATGCATACATATATCTATGCATGCATACATACATACATACATACATACATACATACATACATACATACATACATACATACATACATACATACATACATACATACATACATACATACATACATACATACATACATACATACATACATACATACATACATACATACATACATACATACATACATACATACATACATACATACATACATACATACATACATACACACATAAACATACATACATACATACATAAACATACACATATCTATTACACAGGACTTACATGCGAGACTGCGAGATCGACTATGAGACAAATTGCGAGAGCGTTTGCAATAGTGACTACTAGAGAGCTTGCAATTTTTAGCGCGAGAGGAAGTGCAACGTGCTAACGAAGCACCGAAAATGCTGGAAAAGAACTGCACGTGGGGGACAGACGCAACGTAAATTCATTTTCGGTGGTTTGTTTCCTCGACGTATATGCACTAAAGTGACTGAGAGAATACCCAGGACCACCTCTGTCGTACGGTGTAAGAGCCTATTGTATGGCCACCATGCGACAGGTGATTAGAGGGTGCTTAATTAGGGGTAATTCCCACAAACAGTTTGCGTAAATGAATACAATACAAATAACATTGTGTAGGGTGAAGTTTCTCTTTCAGCAAAAAAGAGTGGTTTTATATTCCAAATAAAGGTGCTATCAACTTGTGTTTGTCTTCCACAAAGAGTGAGTCATCCCGACCGGTGTTTTCTTCGTGAGCTAAACAATTACTCCCTCCATCCAATTTTATAATATCTATTTTCTCTTGGCACATGACTAAAGAGATACTAAAAATAACTAGATTATCTATAATTATTATCGCTAACCACTATATTCAATGCATATATGTAGAGGATAATAATTAAAGCTGTATATTTATTAGGGATATAAATAAAACATCACAATAATTATGTATTAAAATATAAATACGTTTTATATTTATGGATAATACTATTTTAAAAAATATGTCATGTAAACTTGAATCAAGGAGTAATCCGCTATGACGCATGCAAATCGTGCTGCTAATGGTAGGTGACAGCTGTCAATGGTGGGACAAGGACTTCGCTGGTTCGTCCTCAAGGAAGCGCAGCGCCCTGATAAAGTTCACCCACTCGAGCGTATGTGTGTCCAGTCCAGGAGCTTTGCAGTCCAGGAGCTTTGCACTTCTCTCTGAGCTCTGAGCTGCTCCCAAATTTTCTTCCAAGTTCCAACTAAGGGATAGTTCTAAGAAGCTAGGAGCACCACATGTTTCTCTCCCCCTTTTCATGGTAAGTTTTTACCACTCTTCCTCTGGTTTCATATACACATCTATACAGCACTGTTGACTCCTGAATCTTTCTTCTTCTACTACTACTTCGCTGTGGTGTGGTTTTGTGATGGTTTTATGTCTATTGTTTCCATGTGTTGAATGGTTAACGGGAAACTTGAGGACCGGAGGTTTACTTAATTAGGAAGAAGGCATTATATATTGGATGAATGGGTTATGCTTTTCTTTAGCCCAAATACTCACCTTTAATAGAGCAATGCATTGTACTGAGAAGCTTTCATCCCATCTGCACTATGCAGAGCCGAAATGGCTAGGGAACTGAGGGAGAAAGTACACTTGAAGCTTCCACCCCATCTGCATTATGCAGAGCCGAAATGGCTAGGGAACTGAGGGAGAAAGTACACTTGAATACCTTGATCTTGGAAGTTTTTAACAAGTAGTAGCCATTTACCTGCGCGTCGTAACGGAATGCATGCATGGTTGAAAGGAGTTGAAATTTGTTTCCGCTACTCAAGTTTGGTTCGTCCTAAACTCGAGCTAGGCATGAGCTTTACACCGAGCTCGAAATTGTATCTAAGCTGGTGAGTCTTAACAAGCTCGAGTTCGAATAGCTTGGTGGGGCTCAGCCCAATCAACTTAGCCAAAATCTCCACTCCATCTCCCGAGCTACGTCATCGTGGCAGTAGATCCAAGCAAAGTGGGTGGAGGGGGTCATGGGCCATGGGGTCTACCTGTCAGTTGGTGGTGGTACCTGCTTTTTTTTTAAAGATAATAGAGATATAGGACGTGTTCATATAGGATGATTTTAGAAACCAAAGTCAATACGAATATCTCAACTTCTATAAGTCGTTTCTATCGGTTACTACTATTCATCTTTCACATAGTGTAATATACTTTGTATTTTATTATACCACAATTACGTAAGTCGCAGGATGATCTGATTGTTCTAGTGCCTTTTAATTGTATATAAACATGTAATTCTTCCATGCCATTTATATCAGAATATATACTCATCATATGAACCAATATTACCACTGAACTAATTATGTAAAGCATTCTCTTGAGCAGGAAATCAAGTAAAACTAGCATAAAGCTCAAGTTTTAGATTACTGATTAATGCTCTCAGATGTAGGGTTACACAAAATATAATCTTGGCCATCCCGTTCCTATGGTCTATACTCTTTACTAATTGAATATGATTGAATATGACAAGTGAGATTTAAACTTTGAGCTCTTAAAAAACAATGTGACAATCTTAATTCTAGATTACCAATACACACACACACACTTTCGGCTAGCAGACAGGACAATGCCAAGTGGTCACCAAACAACACCTAAATTTAACCAAATAACTTGATATACTTCTAGAGTATAGGATTACAATTTTAACAAGTTATGCAATAAGCCGAATTGGCTAACAGAGGTGATGTACCATGAAAACTAGTCATCACAGTATATATCCCAAAAGTATCTAACTGCAGGACAAAGAGCCAGAAAAAGCAATAACAAAGATCTAGAGCTCAAGTTTGAACATTCACTTTCAGTATTAGACCATAATTATCCTCATCGAGCTACTGATCCAAACTCACAGCCCACAAGCATTGCATGTAATGTCTCCCGGTGCTAGAGCAATTCACAGACTGTAACCAACTAGTCCAGCTCACAAAACATGAAATACGCAAAAGAGTAATTGAAAATCTCACAGTGTAGATGGCACTCGAAGCCACCAAGAAGATCAGGCAAGGCACACCCGAGGGTGCTGACCCAGAAAACCTAGCGCTCCTCTGTGCCGCCGCAAGAGAAAAGCGAGGTAGACGGAGATACAATAACCTCCTTTGCCGATAGGGACAACCAAGCCGACAAAACTGAGGTGAAGGGGATGCCGCAAAAGCACACGAGATGCACTGACCAAGTGCCTCACTGCCGAGCACCAGGGGCTGAGAATCACCACCGGCAGTAAAGCACCGACAAAGAAGCCCTAAGGACCAAACTCCGAAGCCAAATCGAGAAGAAGAAGAGGGGATTGAAGAGATAGTGCTCACCGTTCTTCTGATGCGATTCACGAGAGAAGGCGACCTCCTTTTATAGTCGAGAGGAGGGGTAGAGGCCATCGGTGCTGTGGCTGCCAACGGCCGAAGCCGAGGCTCCTGAGCCACCCATGCCCCTTGCCTCTCTGCCAAAACCACCAACACCCCCAGGAATTTGGATCGGAAGAGAAATGCCCACCCAGGAGGAGACCTCGTCTCCTACCCTTATCCCTTGCTTCGGTTCACCGACAAGTGGGCCCTTTCTTTTTTCTTTCCTTTCTCAATTGGGAAATTCCCGAAATGCCCTTGAAACACAACATCTTGACCACTTGATTGATTCTCTAGATTGCAATATAGTTATAGGTTTAATGGCAGCATTGTTGTTATGAAGAATTGTGACCATATTTTCATAGTTTGATTACTGAAACGTTTTGTAAACTGCAGTTTACAGAGTGTGAAAATTTTATGCTGAAAGAGACAGGACTGAGATTATGCTCCAATGATTCCAAACTCAGGTTGCAAGGTCAAGGTTTGCAACCTGAGTGCACCTTTTACTAATTGTTAGATAGAGTAGTATGCTCTAATATCACTTGTTACAAAAAACGACAAGGTAAAAGGATGAACAATAAAGAATAATAAAAAACACGAGACAAAGATTTAACGTAGAAAACCACCATGGGAAAAAACTACGGACTCACGGTCGGCGAAATCACTATATGTGGAAGAGAAGTTACAAAACCCTTTGATGGCTAGAATTAGCTAAGCGTAAAACCTTACAAAACCCTTTGATGACTAGAATTAGCTAAGCCTAAAACCTCTCTGTTTTCCTCAATGCGCTTCGCATCTCCTTTTACAGCAGGCATATGGAGGGTATTTATAGGCACGGGCAACTTGGGCCAAGTCAGCTACGAAAGGAAATTCTCAATTATGGACGATGTGGAGTTGTAGTCGGATACCCCTGTCGAAGACATCCTCTGACTCCGGTTGGTGCAAGAGCCTCTTGACACCACGTTAGGGTTGGTGCAGAGTTCATTACGAATGCGTAGATGATCCCAAATATATCTTGGGTCAGTTCACTTCCTTACGACTAGTAAGGATCTAGCCATATATGGACCACGACCAGCTCTTGAAAAGTCTGTAACCACGACCAGTTGCCCTGATCGCGTAAACATAGATCTAATCGGAATAAACTCTGGCCGCCTTTATCTTCTAAGTGAACCTGCCTTAGGGCATCTGAAGTGTATAAAAATAAGGGGTTATAAGTCAGCTTAAGGTCGACCTTATACATTACAGGGTTGATCTTAAGTAGGCCATAAGCAAAAAAGTCTTGAGGCCGGTTCTCAAGCTAAAGACCTGGCCATAAGCATTAAAATACAATTTTCTTTTAATCCTGTTGTTCTTTCTCCCCCCCATCAGCCAACTACCAACTACCACGTGTGGCCAAGTGGGACCCTTGTTACAGCCGAGCGGTGGCCTCAAACATAACGAGTCGGCCTTAACAATTAGGTGGGGCCACCTTAAGGCCCATTACGATATATACACTTCTGATGCCCTTAACTAGTCGTGACGACCAGATTCGGATCACACAACATAACACTATGTCTTTTGTTGTTACTTGTAATTAACAGCTACTGTTAGTTGCTTGTTAGGGGAACGTGGTAATTTTTTGTATTCGCGTGCTAAACCTTTGGAAGGCAGATAAGCCCCTCTGTATATAACATGTTTTATGGTTTAGTTTCAGTTTAGGACAAGGTTTGATTACAGTTTGAGTGATTAATACTTGGGAGCTTAATTTAACATGTGCATTTCAGTAAGAAACCTGTGCATCTCATTGGGTTGATAGTACTATATATATTATAGAGTAAAGTCCATTACCGGTCCTTAAACTTTTTATGCTGTGTCATCTCGGTCCATAGACTTTCAAAGTGTGTCATCCCGGTCCTTAAACTTTCAAAGTGTGGCAATTTCTTTTGAAAGTCTATGGACCGGGATGACACAGCATAAAAAGTTCACTGCTACAACTACATAGGATATTGCCACACTTTGAAAGTTTAAGGACCGGAATGACACACTTTGAAAGTCTATGGACCGGGATGACACAGCATAAAAAGGTTAAGGACCGGTAATGGACTTTACTCTATATTATATATAGTATAAACTACACTAAGCACTTATTCATTCTATATTTGGACAGTGTTTAGACAGAATTTTCGCTGGAAGGATTAGATCAAGTTTTTTGAATAGTACATTACTAAAAGATATAAACTATTATCTATATCTATCTATCTATTATATATATAATGAGACATGTTCTAGAAGCTCCAACATTAACTAGAAAGATCTGGCCGACTATCTGATGTGGATCAACGGTTTAGATTGAGGGGTGTCCTAAGAGCTCCCACATTAACCAAAAGGATCTGCCCGTCTATCTGATGTGCGTCCAACTCATCTAATCTAAACTAATAATCCACCAGTTCAAATTATTTTACATCCACCCAACAATTACCTGCTCCACAGTCATGACCTTAACTACGTCCACACCACAATATGCACCCATAATTACACCATCATAAAAACGTCCGCACCAGATTAACTCTCCTCCATTCTCTCTCCTTACCCAACCATATCCGACGGTCATCCTTCAATGGATCTGCAGTACCCCTCCCGCGTCCCTCACGCTCGCGGCTCGCGTGCAAGTCGCCGCCACCTCCCGCTACGCAGAAATCGCGATCTCCCCCGCGCCTCCCCCGCGTTCTCCCCTGTCCCTCCGCCTCCCCCGCGCCTCCTCCGCTCCCTCCGCCTCCCCCGCTTCTCCCCCTCCTCCCCCGCGCCTCCCCTCCCTCCGCCTCCCCCCATCCTCCCCCGCGCCTCCTCCGCCGCCGCGCCGCCCTCGCCTCCTCCTCCCCATCTCGCGCCGCTGCTGCCTCCTCCTCCGCCATTCCCTCCGCTTCCCCCGTCCTCCACCGCACCGCCGCTCCCCCATCTCCACCTCTCCCCCGCGCCTCCGCTCCCCCCGTCGTCCCCTCCGCCGCCACTCCTCCCACCCCATTAAAACCCTAACCCAAACCTCCCCTCCCCTCGCTTCGCCACACCACCATGGCTGCGGCGGCGGCGCCCGCCACCTCGCGCCTTCTTCGCCGTCACCGCAACCCCCCCGCCCCTAGCCGCCGCCGCCTCCTCCGCGCCGCGATCTCCTCCTTCCGCGTGCTCCCCTACCCCACGCAGGGCGCCTCCTCCACCGGCGGCGTCGCCATCTCCCTCGCCCTCGCCGCAGAACCGGCGGCGCGCGCTCGCTGGTGAAGTTCTCCTCCCCTGCACCCCCGACGAAGGTCTCCCCGCCTCCGGTGCAGGTGCCCCGGCCGGCCGTTGCAGTACGAGAAAGCGTCGGCGGGGGGCAAGCACGACGGATCGGCGTTCGGGTTCTTCTGGGACGCCGTCGCGCGCGTGCCGGAAGGTGATGGGGAAGATGATTTTTGTGAAGTTATTACTGAATTTCAGATTTTCAATCAGTTCTTGCTTTCCATTTCTAGGATATGGGGCTTCTGATGCGTGGGATTTCCTTTGGATTGCCACAGCGCACGGCGCACGCGAGCCTGGACGAGTACGTTTTGGTTGCTTCACACGCATTGTTATTGTTAAGAATTGGATCTGCAACTGTGATGAGAACCGGAGATAGAATGTCATGGTAATATTGGGGGCGAATTGGGCAAATATCTCTGTTTGTTTGGATGTTTGGTTGGTGAAATTCATCTGTGGTTGATGCTGATTTAGTTTATCCCCGTGAAGTCTACTTCTTGGTGCTAAGCTTGGAGTTGTCCCTACAACTTTCCAGATCATAATTTATAACCTACAGCTTGCGAATTGGGCAAATTTTATCACAAGCATGTTCAAAAGAAAATTTCAACAAGAGATGGCTTTTTTGCCATATTTGAATTTGGATTTATATGTATATTTATACCTAATCATTTCACAATGTAGCCTACTTATTGCATAATTTCACATTTGTTGGGTAGTTTAGCGCTTCATATATTTTCTATACATATTTACAAAGGTATATACAGACTGCGGAAGGCGTGCAGGGAAGATCCATGTGAGGCTTGTTAGGGAACTAGAGAAGAAGTTCAGTGGGAAGGTAAAAGTGGAAAAGCATAATCCATGAGTTGCGCTTATTTTTAGATTTATTTTCATTTGGGCAAATCATATATATGAGCATTCTTTCTTAGCAAGTTAGTAATAAGTGTGTCATGATTGGTTGAATTGATACACTTTCCTGGTCAAAGATGACCAAAAGCCAAAAACAGTAGTCTCTTTACTTGATCCTGGTAAAAGTAAGTATATACTAAATACAAAATCATTGGAATTAGCATAAGAAAACTATACAGAGATGAAGGAAACTTGGTTGAACTCAACTGACGATGGGAGTATATAGAAGACTACTGAGAATTTAGGTTGGTATGTTTTCCATGTGAAGAAGAGAGATTAATTAGTTGGATATTATGCTGTTGAATAAATATTTGAACCAAGGAAGCTAAATTCCAACTTTTATTACTTAGGTCAAGTATGTAAGATTACCTTGAGCATAGCTGCTGGAAATTGTGCTCAGTAAAAAAAATTATTTTCTCAGGATTGCTCCCACACTTATTTCTGCTAAAATATGCCTATCGATAAGTGGCTAGCCATGTGTACTTGTGTGTAGTCTTCGACTACGTGGTCGTAAATGACCATTACACGACTATGTCTCTTTTATGTCCATGAATCCTGGCTGCAACAGTGCTTTTACGACCACGTGCTACCACTGGAGGCCTCATCATCCCACTCTTCTTCCTATAACTTGACGCTGCACCTTAAATTCCTGTCAGGGATCAATCGAAGTGTTCACCATTAGATAGTGACGGGAGTAGTTGGTGCATTTAGTTTGGTGCCATTCCCTGAGTATGAAATTTCATTCCCAACATAAGAATCACATATTGGATTTAGATGACATTGGTACTATCACTTTGACTGCATGCAGTGCTACTCTAGGTAAATATTCTTCTCTTTTTTTAGCTTATGGCTTGATGAGCTTGAGGATGGGTCACTGAATGTTTGTTCTATTGGGATTTTGTTGCTGTGTTCAGGTGTGAGCATGACAAGGTGGTCAGTGCAGTGGATTGTATTCTATCACTGATAGGTGATAAGAATCCGGAACACTACTTTGTTGCCACCTAGGATGCTGATCTCCGGGCAAAGTTACGGGAGGTACGAAGATTTGCTCTCTGTTGTGTTCACATTCTATTTTTATTCTTTTATCGCTTGAATTCTATTTGTGAAAGCATCTGTACAGGGACATAATACAAGCAACAAAGATCATAGCATCTACTTCAATAGAAAACGACATGAAAAATTGTATCATGCCATCTTCAGATAGTCATGTGCCGCAATATACTTATGTGTGTTTTGCTTGGATGTAGGTTCCTGGCGTTCCTGTGATATATGGTATAAAGAACTCCTTATTTATTGAGCAACCGTCGGTGCAGCAACGTAAATTTGCCCAATTGGGTGATGAGGAGAAGCGTCTTCATATGGATAAATCAGAGTATAAGAAGCTATTGAATGTGGCATCAGAAGGAAAGACAGCTGCTGATGAAAATGGAAGTCACAAAGAACAAAACAAAAGGCCTGCCAGTTCTCTTGTAGAAACTGCACTTGGAGTGGCAGAGAAAAGCAAGTTTAAAAGGAAGAGGGCAAAGGTTATTTTTACAGTTCTTGCCTTTCGTCTTTTGGCTGCATTTGCCATATGCACACCAATATTAAATGTTTATGATTAGTGGGCATCGTCAGTCTTTCACTTGTCCAGTTCTGTTCTTGCACAAAATGTTAATACATGTCCTTTTACAGGGCCCAAACCCACTCTCCTGCAAGAAAAAGAAACCAAAGGCCCAATTGTCAGCTGCCCAGAATCAGGTAACCATCGTTCTACAACATTATTGTCTTGGCCTCCTTAGTTGTATGGAATACCTGAAATATGTCCATTGTAAAGAGGGATCTTTCTAAAGTAATCGGTCTGATTTTGCCGTAAACCGTAATATTTGCTTGCCTAGAGCCTAGAGGGATCTTTCTAAAGTAATCGGTCTGATTTTGCCGTAGCGTTAGCACGGGTATACTACTAGTAACAGCTTAGATCACCTGTGAAACTGGGCTTACCTCTTCATCTAAAAAAAAGTGTGTCGGATTGTGCAATACTAGGCTTAGAGTAAGTGGGCCGGATTGTAGAAAAATGCGCTTAGAAATCAAGAACAATCTAAACAACTTAAATTTGCAATACAAATAGAGTAAAATTTGCAATTTAATTTCCATTAGATTTCCAAAGTAGCATACATAAATAACTAAAGTTCATAATAAAAATAAATGAAAAATTAGAAAATAAAATAAAAAGTCCATATTAAATAGAATCTAAATTAACTTAATTTTTAAATAAAAAAGTGAGCAATCTGGTTTTCATACGACTTTGAAAGTAAAATTATAAATAACTAAATTCACAATACAAATACAGGAATATCAGTGATTCAATTATTATATGACTTCTAAAGTAATGTCCATAAGTAATTAAATTCAGAATAAAAAGAAAAATTACCGACCTGATTTGCATATGACTTCCAAAGCAACATTCGCAAATAACTAAATTCAGAATAAAGAAAGAAAAAATAGCGATCTAATTTCTATACGACTTCTAAAGTAACATCTATAAATAAGTAAAATTCAAAATGCATCATCTCACAAGTGGGCCGGATTGTGCAAAACTGGGCTTCAAACATGTAGGTCGGGCTGTACAAATTTGGGCTTAGAACTCAAGTACAATCTAAATAACTTCACATCAGAATTAATTTTCATACGACTTCCAAAGTAGCAATCACAAATAAATGAAATTTGTAAAAAAATGATAAATTAGAAAACTAAAATAAAATCCATATTAAGTGCTATCTTAATCAACTTAATTTTATAATAAAAATAAAAAATACAATCTATTTCCATTTTACTTTGAAAGTAACGTCCACAAACAACTAATTTTAGAATTAAAAAGAAGAAAAAAAATAGCAGCCCGATTTGCATATGGCTTCCAATGTAATGTCTATAAATAAGTAAAATTAGCGACCTGATGTCCATACGGCTTCCAAAGTAACATCTATAACTAAGTAAAATTCCATATACTTAATCTCACAAAAGTTGCCGGATTTTGCAAAACTGGGCTTAGAATAAGTAGGTTGGATGGTACAAAGTTGGGCTTAGAAATCAAATGCAATCTAACTAACTTAAATGTAGAATTAAAAATAGAGTAAAATTAGCAATCTTATTTCCATACGACTTCCAAAGTAACATTCATAAATAACTAAATTTTGTAATAAAAATTTAGATAATTAAAATAAGGAATCCACAATAAGTAAAATATGAACTAACATAACTAAATTTTGTAATAAAAATTTAGATAATTAAAATAAGGAATCCACAATAAGTAAAATATGAACTAACATAATTTTGAAATAAAAAATAACAATCTAATTTTCATATGACTTCCAAAGTAACATCCATAAATAACTAAAATCGGAATAAAAAAGAAAAATTAGCGATCCGATTTCCATATGACTTCCAAAGTAGCATCCATAAATAACTAACTACCGGATAAAAAATAGAAACAAGTAATCTGATTTTCATATGAATTCTAATGTAATATCTATAAATAAGTAAAATTCAAAATAATAAATGATCAATATGTTTTGCATTCGGCTTCCAAAGTGACATATATAAATAAGTAAAATTTGAAATAATAAATGAATGAAATATATAATAGTTAAGTACTCCTAGGAAGCCCCCATCTAACTAGAAAAATTTAGCTGTCTATCTGGTGTGGGTCACAAAAATGGGCCAAATGTTACAGAACTAGACTTACAACAAGTGGGTTGGACAGTGCCAAATTGGGCTTATAAATTAGGTAATGGATAACATTAGAAGAAAGAGTCCATTTCAAGTATATTATAATGGATCATATAATAGAAAGAGTTCATGTCAAGTTCATGGCAAGTACAATTAGGTTATAATGGATCATATCTAAATTATTTAAATTCAGAATAAAAATAAAGTGACATCAACAATTTAGATTTCCATACGACTTCCAAAGTCAAATATATAAATAGCTAAAATCAAACAATCAAAAAACTTAAATGAAGAGTCCATGTCAAGTGTATTATAAATTAACATAAATTCAGAACAAAAATAAAGAAACATTAGCAATCCGATTTCCATACGACTCCAAAGTAACATCCACAACCAACTAAGATTCGAAAACATAATTAAATAAAAATTAGAACATTAAAATAAATAGTCTGTATTAAGTACAATCTAAATTAACTTAAAATCAGTGTAAAAATACAGGAAAATTAGAAATTTGATTCTTTGCAACTTCGAAGGTAACATCCATGAATAACTAAAATTTAGAATAAAAATTAAATGAAAATTTGAAAACTCATGTGAACTCAGCTTGGGGTAGACAATAATAATAATAATAATATGACTTATGTAATTTTGTCACAGAACTCATCCTTTAATTATTATTTTTTGAACTTCAACATCTATTTTATGCGACATGTATTATTGTTCAGATTGGTTATTACGTGTACACTAGTTATTATTTATTAAAACATCGTGCCTTCTTTTTCTTTTCTCCAGAGCTCAGATGCTTTTACTTGATGCTACACATCCATTTGAGCTGCATGCAGTATATTGCTATGAGCCGCAGTCGCCTCAACTGCCATAGCTGCTGCCAGGCAGATCAATCATATGATTTCTGAGATGATCTAGTGCAACGTTACAGAGGACTGGTCTAGTGCAACGTTACAGAGGACTGGTTTTCCTGTGCAACGAAGCGAACACGACTTTCTAGTAGTACTTCTTAAGAAAGAAGGTAAGAGAGATAGACCGACGGTCGAGATGGATATCGTGGTGACCGTCTCCACGGGGGCGATGAAGGCTCTCAGCCCCAAGCTGGCCGAGATGGTCAAAGATGAGTACAACCTGCACAAGGGCGTTAAGGAGGGGATCAAATACGTCCAGAAGGAGCTGGAGAGCATGCAGGTTGCCCTGGAGAAGGTGTCGGTGGTGCCGGCAGACCAGCTCGACCCTCAGGTCAAGCTCTGGGCGAGGGATCTGAGGGAGATGTCCTACGACATTGAGGACACCATCGATTCCTACAGGGCGCGCGTTGATGCTGGTGATGAGTCTGAATCCTCCAAATCATGGTACACTAGCATCAAGGGCATGCTGCCGAGGCCGTCCAAGGCTCGCCGCAATATCGGCACCGAGATCGAGCGCATAAAAAGGGAGGTTGACGAGCTGAGCAAGCGTCGTGACAGGTGCAAAGTTGACAGTATTGTAGCCCCACACAAGTCTGATCGCCGCTGGCTAGCTCGGTACGAAGACGAGCAGAAGCTTGTTGGCATCGACCACCTAAGGGAAAAGGTAATCGAGTTGCTATCCATGGAAGGTCAAGGTCCTTCAGAGCAGAAACTTAAGTTGGTCTCCGTCTTTGGCCCTGGTGGAATGGGCAAGACAACTCTCGCCAGCGCGGTGTATAAAAAGCTCGTAGAGAAGTTCGATTGTGCTGCTTTCGTTTCGGTTTCTCTCAATCCTAACATAAAGGATATCCTCACCAGCATACTTCGTCAAGTAAGGCGTCAAAATTATAAAAACGCTCCAGTAGACCAAGAAAAGGATGACACTGACAGCATCAAACATGTCCCCAAGGCCAAAGATAAGAGGTACATCAATTAAACTCTTACTATCAAATCTTGCAAAAGTTCTTCCAAACTTCTCAAGTCTAACCGCCCCCAATAAAACAAATTGTGCAGCATAAATCGTCAAGACAGCGAACGAAATTATGAAGCATGGTCTAAATCGGAGGTCATGGAGAAAATCATAGAAGTCCTCAAGGATAAGAGGTAAATGGATTAAACTTTGTGCCTATTCCGTTGTCGTCCGCCACTAACCCAAGTGACAGACGGACACCAGGAGCATGCGCCCATCCCTCTCCCTGCTACCTTGTAGGATCAAGGAAACCGACTAGCGAGATTTTTAGATCAACGGGCATATCCCCAGTTCCATTCATGGGGAACGAAACTTACACCGTTCGGTGCATCCAAAAAGCCAGAAACAAACCAAGCACCCAGATCCCCAACTGACCATCAGGCCAAACATATAAGTTTGCAGCAGACATAAAACCATTCAAATCTGAACATCCATATTTGGGATACCACCACCCAGATTACATCGAATAAGCTCCAAGCCAAACAATTTGTAGCGGGGCTCTTATCTTGCCTTCCACTTTCTCACTTATCATCTCCATCTCTTCTCGACATGCCTCCGGACACAAGATCATCCATTTTCTGATGTATCTTCTGACGCAGCACCAAAGAACAATAGGAACTGTCCACTGCACATTTCGACATTTCTGCAACTCCAAATGGACCATGACACTGAAGCATAACAACAAGGAAAAAGTATACTTTTGGTCCCTGAACTCTTGCCCTAGATCGATTTTGGTCCCTCAAATCTAAAACCAGATATTTTAACCATTCAACTCTCAAAACCGGACAAGAATTGTACCTCTGACTGGGTCAAAGCGGTTTCATGCCACGCGGGTGTCCACTTGGCACATGTGACCTCTATGTGGCGTCCATGTGGCCTCTACGTAGTGTCCACATCCCTGCAGGAGGAAGAAGATGCTGACGTGGATGCCACATGGCACAAAACTGCCTTGACCCGGTCAGAGGGGCCATTCTTGTCTGGATTTGAGAGTTGAGGGGTTGAAATATCTGGTTTTGGACTCGTGGTACCAAAAACGATCTAAGGCAAGAGTTCAGGGACCAAAAGTATACCTTTTCCTAGAAACAATTACGCCCTCTCCATTTCATCCTTCATACCCACAATCTAGCAATAGATTCCCAGCCCCCACAACAGCTGCCTGAGTTATCTCAGAAACTTCAGTCCACATGTACTTAGCAATCACACATTGAAAAAATAGATGATCAGCAGATTCTAAATCATTGCAAAACTAACAACTCAAATCATTAGTGTTAATCCTCTTTATCACTAGTCCAAAGCTTGTTCTTAGAGAGCAACCAGAGGAAAATATGAATCCTAGAGGGAACTGCCACTTTCCAAACAGCAAGAATAAACACAGGTTGAACCCGTATAAAATTGTGAACTCTATATAAAGACTGCACATTGTAAATCCCTTTAGAGTCAAACTTCCATACCAAAGCATCCTCTTCATCAGAAAACACAACTATTCAGCAATGCCAACTTTCAAGCCAAAGATTCAAAAGTCTGTCATCGACACACCTCCTAAAAGTACATTGAAGACTAGACCCGTCCCAAATCTCAGCAATGGTGAGGCCCTTCTCATTAATCAGAATATAGATCTCCCAATACTGAATAGCCAGACTGGAATTACCAAACAAATTATCCTCCCTAAAAGCACTTTTTTTACCATCCCCAACTTTCCACATATAATTTGTCTTAGCAGCCTTACTGGCCCAATTCAATGCTCTAGTCAAAGGGGAGATATCTTAGGACATAAGAAGTACTATCATTAGGAATATATGATACTTATAATTGATGGTCTGCTTTGAAAGCTAACCATTACCCATATTGTACTTCCAGACCCAAGAGGCAAGCAAGCACATGTTCAAATATCTAAGATTTGGAATTCCAAGACTCCCATACTCTTTTTTATGGCACACAAGAGGTCCCAATGAGCCAAATAAAATTTGTGATGTCCATAATTATCCCAGAAGAAATGAGTCGTACGAGAATTGATGGTCTGCACAGCCCACTAAGGAAACTTGATGACCGACATTAGATATATTGGAATGTTGGCTAAACAAGAGTTGACTGAAGTCACCCTCCCACCATAGGAAAGTAATATCCCTTTGAACCAGCTACCCTCTTAATCACTTTGTCAACTATAGGTTGGATATCATCTTTCTTAAGACTTTGGTAATGGAGAAGGACCCTCAAATACTTATAAAGGGAACTGAGTCTTACAGCCGATATTAAGAGCAAACCTTCTAGCATTAGCATCATCCACATGGATAGTAATCAAATCACACTTATGAAAGTTAATTTTCTAGCCATATGCAGATCATTATCAAGGAAAATTAAAGTGTTATCTACATATTGCATAACTCCCCCAAGGACAAAATCAGCTAATAAGCCTTTGATGAGGCCCCAAGAAGCAGCCTTACTTAACATCCTAGAGAAGACATCTACAACCAAATTAAAAAGCAAAGGGGATTTTTTTGGGGCGCCTTGTCTAAGACCTTTGCCAGTTTAAAAATAAAAGCTCGTATCATCATTCATTCTAACACAAACTGAGAAATTTAAGCTTTCAACCAAGCAACCCATTTACTACCAAAACACCTATGTTCCATCATAATAAACAGAAAATACCAATTAACCCTATCATATGCCTTTTCATAATCTAGTTTCAGAAGGCAACCCTCTTTCCTCTTCCTGGAGGTCTCATGGACGATCTCATGAGCATTAACCATACTCTCCAAAATAGATCTACCACTAATAAATGCAGTTTGGTTATAACTAATCATCAATAATCTCTGATAACCGATTGGTTAAGACCTTGAAAAAAAATCTTTAAACTATAATTAAGAGGACTAATAGGCCTAACAACAACAACAAAAACTTTTGCCCCAAACAAGTTAGGGTAGACTAGGAATGAAACCTTCTCAAGGTCAAAGAGATGATTACAATATGGCGCGTCACTAAGAGGGTTACGTCTCAACGAAACTAATTTGGGTTGCATTCCATAAAAAGATAGCATGATTTTTACGTTGGCTTGTTAGACCTAACACAATCATCCTCCTTTTTCCTAACTTGGGACAAGCTATGTAAAAAACTACATAGGCGGAGTTAAGAGGACTAATAGGCCTAACCTTTCTCAAATTCTTAGCATCCTTCTCCTTTGGAATCAAAACCAGGGAAGCAAAATTCAATGTAAACAAATCTAAGTCATTTTTCTCAAAATCTTTAAACAAGTTCATCATATCAGATTTAATAACCTGCCAAAAATTCTGGTAATACAGAAAGGAGAAACCATCTGGCCTAGGGCCCCTTTAGCATAAGAAGCAAATACTATTTTTTCACCTCTTCCTCTGTGAAATCTTGCTCGAGTTTAATCCTCTCCTCCCTAGAAACTAATTCCTCATCACTCCAGGAGTTATCATTTAATTTCACATTATAGATAATTTCCTGACCAAAAAGTTTTTTTATAGAAAGCAACAGCTAGCTTAGCATACCTTTTGTGTCTGTAATCATGCCACCATCTCCTTCCAAATCAGCTATCATTTTCTTTCTCCTCTTTTGGTTAGCAGTAGCATGTGTTATGAATACCGTTTGTATTCATTATAAGGCCAACGGGCCAATATTTATACAAATACAGGTATAACATATATACAGGTAACCCCTTATACAATAGGGTAAATACACAGGTAATAATCACCTTGCAAAGATTCTTGTTGTACAGCTAAACATATCATAGCAATTGTATTCAAAACGTGAAAACTTTTTACTCATAGCTTTCTTATGCGTAGTATCTAACACTCTAACACTAATGGGACATGGTGTACTCCCAATTCTGGGAATTTGAGAGTAAATGTTTTGTACCTTTTCTAGCTTTGCATTGCAAATTTTTCTGTTGTTGGATCTCCATGGCTCTCTGTAATACTGTCTTCCCTGACTTCTTAAGCCTTGTACTCTTTATGCATACCAGAGTTGGCCCCCATGTTTTCTTTTGTCCTTCGTTTGCTCCAGCTATGTTCTGATCTATATCTATACCTAAACCTTTTTTATAGCTCTCTTTATCTACTGCCTCTTCCAGACTATCATTCTCTACCCCATGTACATCGGGTTTCGTATTAACCACCTCTGTATCAGCCACCTCCTAGAATATAATATAAAGATCCTCCCTTGAACCCATAGCATCAGCATCCTCTTTTTCACTACCAGACTCTAGTGACTCCATTCTTGTCAACAAATTAATATGATTGCAATTGGACTAGTCAACTTTAGAACTCCTCATGTCCTTACTCCTTATGTGACTTCTGCCCGATAGCCATTCATCAGCAACATGACATGGCCTCAGAAAAAGAGAATTACTCAATGGCCATCTCTAATGCCTAGGTTGCTTATCTTTTCCTTTTGCACCTGCCCAAGACTTAGCACTCCCTTCTTTACCAGCCTCACCATCCTGAGTCTCAGGAGAAGAATAGCTGGTATCCATTTTAACCAGTTCATTTTTGCTTCTGCTGATTGCTGAAAGTTATTACTGTTTGTTGTTTGCGAGAGAGATTAGAGAGGAGGAAAACTCATGAGCAGTTTTGGCCGATATGGTTGAAACCTTTACAACGAGTTCTACAAACGGCTAGAAGTCGTCACTTTGAAACAACACTCCGTTTGAAAATTGCTTTTTACTTAATTACTGCTTATAAGCAAAAAGTGAAAGCAAAGATGAACATGGCCATGCTGCTGTCCAGATTGATCTTGATCCTCATCCAAATCATCAGCATCGTCATCATTGTTGTCATTATCTCCTTTCCCATTATCTTCTATGGCTCTCTCATCTCCTAACTCCACAGTGAAGTCAATCAGGAACATCTGTTTATTCATCACCATCAATCTCACTTCAGGAATTTTTGAAATGTCCTTTACTGCCACCTTGATTCTATTAAGGAGGACCTAAAAAAATATGAATGCGTGGGAGGTGGAGGTGGGGAAGAACCTCGCTGGCTCCGGCGAGATGCCATGGCTGAAGTGGGAGGTGGGTGGCGGCCCAGGGACGAATGAAGCATATGGTTTAGCACATTTTCCAACAAAGTGCCCCAGCTCACCACAATTGTAGCAAATCACGTTTGCATAACGCATCTGTCCCTGCTGCCTCTGCCACTGGTTACGCCGAACACTAGGGATCTGCCTTTGACCTTGCCCACCTTGAGGATTCCATGCCCCTGGCGGAGGCTGATGTAGTGGAGGACGTTAATGAGCGAATCTACCTCGAAAATCTCTTCCCGAAGGTCACCGGTTCTGATTGTCCCTGCCATACCATCCGCTGCGGCGCTGCCACCCTTCATCTAGGAAGCGATATGTAGATCTCACCAGGAAGCAATCATTCGGTTGGAACTCTCTCCTCTCGAACAAATCCCGGTGAATCCACACTAGGGTTCTCGCATCAAAAACCCTAGCATGAGACTTAGATGGGGATGGACACTTCAAAGCTGACCAAAAAATCTTCAACCACATCCTCCTCATCCTGTACCAAGCGAATTGGGTCCTGCGATTCGGTCCGCAAGCTCGCTCCAATGGCGGAGATGGAGCCATCTATCGCCCATCGGTACATCTCTACTCCTATACTGCGTCTAGGAGCCATCGAAATTCCTCCAATCTCTTTCGCGCTCGACATCTCTCATCTCATCTTCGAGTCGCATCCCTCATCACAAGCCTAAACATTTTTTAGAATCGGCACCAACCGACTAGGGAATGAATAACCGGATTTTAAAACTTCTGGCTAAAAAGCCGAGACAGAAAATAGTTCTGTACAATTACAACCCAAATAGTCTATTCTCAGCTAAGTGCACACACCCCCAAAGTCTTAGTCAAAGGTGAGCAAACCTAACTGACTAGCGAGCAATACCAGATTAAGGGTCCGCTCGGTTGCACTGAAAAATAGTCTTTTAATTAAAATTATATTATAGCTAGTTGAAATTACACTGTAGCTGAATGTGGCTTATTTGGCGTAATTAAATTTAAAAAATTTAAAAATAGAAAAATATGTTAACTCATCACGGACAACGCAAACGAATACGGGAAAAAAGAACCGACAAAAAAGCTCAAAAAAGATAAAAGTTCAAAAAAACGAAATTTATGAATAGTAAAAAATAAGTTAGAAGCCAAAAGCTCAAACCGAAATGAGCACGACGTAAAAATGTAAATATGCACAAATATCAAGACACAAGAGAAAACCACTCACACCATCCGTAAACCTTTACCCATGGTGCTAGGAGACTTAGGCCTGCTTTTTTTTTTATGGTTGTGGTTTATGATTTATAGTTGAAAATTTTGAATTTTAGTTTGCTCATGAGGGAGATTATAAAGAGAGATACTCACTTGCAATTTTAACTGATAAATATATTAGGTTTTTAACGTATACTACAATTAATTTGTAAACCTTATCTTTAAAAAAATACTTCGTATAAAAGGTAGATACTGTAACAAAAGTCAAAAGCCGCAAAGAACATACCTTTAATGGTCTCCATTTGAGAAAGCTCAAAGGAATTGAACCAGTTCTATACGGTCAAGCCCCTCAATTAATTAGGAGTATTTTCCCCCTAATTTAGAGAAGATAAGTAACAAGCCACTCACAACACCTGGGCCTTTCACACTTCTTGAAGAGATCGCTGGCCACGGCTCCTTTAAGCTGTCTATGTGGCGACAACCAACCAGAAGATCAGGTCCACAACGTTCACTTGACTTCAATCAAGTGGCAAGAAGCTCAAACAATGCAATGATATGAACTAAATCTTCATTAGATCTCGAATGCTCTCAAGACTCACTTTGATGCGCAATATAAAACAGAGACAAGCTAGGGCTTATGGATATACAATAGAGGCTCCAAGAGATCTCATAGTCCGCCCAAGATATATGGGCATGTTCTTTTTAATTTGTAAAATCCACTTTTCAGTTTTTCTATAGTACAAAGCGGGATTTACAAATTAATTATAGTACATACTGTAACGACTTCATTTACATCGACTAAAACCACATGTGAATTTCTATTATTCCATACTTCTTCTCACGAATAGCACAAAATTCATAAGTTGCAATCAAAACCTATAAGCCGAAACAAAAAAGAACATACCTAGCCTCCTAACCAAACAGAGCTGGTGGAAACAACTCCCCTTGAAAACTAGACAGTCGGACCATCCAAAATCCAAATTTGGACCTTCCGAATTTCTAACGACGGTACTCTCCCGAAACTAGCGTTGTTAGATAGTGGGTTATCGCGTTGTTCTATTGCACATTTCAACTTGATTGTACCTAGCAACCTTGCCAACTAACACTCTTCTAAAATGGTAGGTTCCTCATTGTCATTGATGATATATGGGATGAATCGGCATGGGATCATATCAAGCGTGTTTTCACTGAGAACAACTGCGGCAGTAAAATAATCACGACAACTCGCATAAAACGTGTGGCTGAATATTCCTGCTCTTCTGACATTGTTGATGGTATCACACATGAACTACAACCTCTTTCTGATTTTGACTCTCGAAAGCTATTCTATTACAAAGTATTTGGTAAAGATATGTGCCCTTCTGAATTTGAGCGTGTATCTAAGAAAATTTTAGAAAGTTGTGAGGGGTGGCCATTAGCTATTGTTACTGTAGCTAGTCTACTTACAAACAAACGGCCGGATCAGTGGCAGAGCGTATACAATTCTATTCATACTGGACTTGAGAGTAGTCGTGGTGTGAAGGACATGCGGGGCATATTATCTCTTAGTTACTATGATTTGCCTCATGAGCTAAAGGCCTGTTTGTTGTATCTAAGTATGTTTCCGGAGGATAGTATCATTGGGAGAGATGACTTGATATGGAGATGGGCAGCTGAAGGCTTTATCCACGCAACACAAGAAGAAAAATTGTATGAAATAGGAGAGGATTACTTTAACAAACTTATTAATAGAAGCATGATCCAACCAGCACACGTTGACACTCATGGGAGGGCGCAAGCTTGCCGTGTACATGACTTGGTACTTGAGTTTATCACTAAATTGTCAACCGAAGAAAATTTTGTTACAACAATGAATCGTCAGCGTCTTCCATCTCAACCAAACAGCATCCGTCGGTTATCCCTCCGCAACTGCAGGGATGAGCACGGCGTGCCTCAGAACATCACTAGCTTGCCTCATGTGAGGTCACTTGTTGTATTCTCGGAAGCTATTGGCTCCATTCCATCCCTTTCGATCTTTCGAGTCTTACGGGTCTTGGATTTGGAACTTTGGAGCAGTAAAGACATTATGGGTATGGGTGTGGGAGAATTGCTTCTCTTGAGGTATTTCAGGCTAAGTCATAAATATTTTAAGTACATTGAGCTTCCTGAAGAAATTGGAAATCTACAGTTTCTGCAGACACTGGACCTAAAAGGGGCCAGAATAAAACAGCTACCATCAACTATGGCTAAGATAAGAGGACTGAGGGTGCTGGAAGTTTCACTCGGTGAATGGGATAAGAGCCACGAGACACCTTTGCTCGAGTTTTTATGCAATCTGGAGAAACTGCAAGCTCTTTATATTTTTGCTCCGGATGTGTCCCTGGATTTCATGTTGGATGTAAGCTGGGCCCGTCGTTACCTCCGGAGATTTACAGCATGTGTCCGTCGACAGACTGAACATATATTCAGGCCATCGTCTGTGTGGGAAGAGTTCAGCCCATTCTCCAGGCTGCCAAGGTGGATTGATTCCTCGCTCTCCAACCTCTCTGACTTATCCATCATTGTGAAGATACTGCAACGCCAGGATCTTGAAACTCTAGCACATTTACCTCTGCTTCTTTCTCTGGATTTGCAAGTGGTAGAGGCAACAAAAGAAAGGTTGGCGATCACTGGCAGCACTTATCAAGCCATAGCATTCCCGTATCTAGAAAACTTCAAGTATGCGAGTCGTGCAATGGGGCTAGTATTCAGACGAGGTGCCATGCAGAGGCTTGGGAGGCTTTCACTTAGTTTTGTTGTTGGGGAGACAAAAGATGTGCATGGTGATTTTGACATGGGCTTGGAGAATCTCAACTCCCTCAAGGCTGTGGATGTTGGGATCGACTGTCGCTGTGCCAGGAATTGGGAGGTAATGGCTGCAGAGGCTGCGTTGAGTAATGCAACCAACTTGAATCCCAACCATCCCACCCTTAATGTGAGCAGACATTTTAAAAGAGAGATGCTTTTTTTTTAGATAAAGGATATAAAATCCGGCCTCTATATCCACGAGGGATATACACAGCCAACAGATACACGAGCTCTTAGGCTCAATTCCTCAAAACCTGAGGAGCATACAACAACAAGAAATAAAGCTTAAGGACTATAAACAAAGCTAGAAAGACTAAGCTTCATAACTTCTTCTCCGTCCTTATTTTCAACCAACCCCCTATCCTTTTCCGACCGCGCCCTCTAACCTTCGGTCTACTATGCGTGAAGAAGGATCTCCAAGGCGACGCCTCTAAGGAGGCGACGAGAGTCGCCGACGCCGCCCGCCTCACCGAGGCAAGGTTTTCACCTGAAGATCAAGTAAACATGAGGGCTATAGGGCACCATGACAACACCTCTAGGAAGGAAAATGGCGCCCGAAGAAAGAGAGATGCTACGGGATGGAAAGCAAGAGATCCCTGAGGGAACAATAAGAAAACAAGAAGAGGTATTAACTAATTTTAATTACGTACTCGTTTTTTAGGAACAATTAATTCCGTATTTCTTCTGCATACATGATTTTGATTGGTGACTCAATAGATGATGTTTTAAATATATTTTGCTCAAACACCTGTTTGCAGATTAGGCCTACCAAGATTGGCCCATGGGGTGGACATGGAGGGCGAGCTCGCGACATCGAGGTGGCACCCCGCCGTCTGGAAAGCATAAACATTACGAGCTGTGCGATCATCAATTCACTTGCGTTTTCCTACAGTGACCACGATGGGCAGCAGCACACTGCGGGTCCATGGGGTCATCCTGCTGAGGACATGAGCCAAGTGAGTGGATGTTAATCTAAAATTTGCAAGACATGAATGCATAAGTGCTTTTCTCTCTCTTTGATTACCTTAATCGGTGTCGCCATATCTTTTATAAAAACTTTGTTTGTAACATGAAATTTGTTCTTTCCAGAACATCTTTTAGAAACTATAGCCGGATGGCAATTTGTTTCCAACACTATTTCTATTTCTTCCTGATTAATGTGTGGAGTGTGTTTCTTTTACTGATATAAACCTTAATTTATTGGGTAAATACTTTCTTTTTCGAAGGGGAGGAGTACAAGGGGGGACAGAGACTATAGACTGGGGACAAAAAAAAACTTTCTTCTTTATTTCTTGATGAATCCTAATAGAATTTCTTTAAAAAATCGTGAGAATTTCCAAAATCTTTCCAAAAAAAGGTTTTCCGTCTTCCTTTTAAATTTCCGAATTTCCTCCTAAACTTTCCAAAGTTCTCTTAAGTTTATTTAAATCCCAGCATTCCAGAAAAAGATTTCTATTTCAAAAACCTTGGAAAATCCCCTAAATTTTTTCTCTCTGGGCCGAGCCCGAACCCTACCCTCTTGCTTGCTCTGACACGGCCTCAACGCCTTTCGTGTGCTTGGCGACCCAATTCTTTTCCCCCAATCTTTTGAAATTGAAACACTTGAGCACAAGATTCGATTATATTTCCTGAATATTCTTGTATGTAGTATCTATTAATTGGTAACGCATGAGCACAACTACACAAGCTACCTATCCCATCAGTTTCAATCACAAGAAAACGGCTACAGCACAAGCACTGAATACACAAATGCATTGACCATTAAGACAACGGGCATGTTCTCTTTTTGGCTTATGGTTATGGCTTATAATTTATAGCTGAAATTTTTGAATTTTTGCCTATTCACGAGAGAGATTACAGAGAGAGATACTCACTTGCGATTTTGGCTGGTACAGATATTGGGCTTTTAACGTGTACTACAATTAACTTATAGACCCTGTCTTAAAAATTTATTCTGTTTAAAAGTTAGGTACTGTAACAAAAGTCAAAAGCCGCTTTTAAAAGCCACAAAGAATAGACCCTATATGCTAGGTTTAGCCAAAGCAACAAATAAATAATACATCATACTTTAATGGTAAAGCCTATCGCGTGGCGGGGCGGCGATGGTGCCACCAACCACGGGATCAGAGGAGGGCGATAGATGACGGCAGTGGGTGGCACGATGACGAGTGCGACTAACACCTAGGTTGGGCGGGGGGTGGGGAAGAGGTGGCGGCGCAGCGAGGCGATGAGGGCACCACCAATTGCGTGTGGTGGAAGTGGCAGCGGCAGTGCCGAGGGCGGATGGGGCGTTGATGGCGGCGTCGGCGGCTACGGCGGGAGGCGGTCCGCTAGCTGGGGGTAGGGAGGTGGGGGAGGCGCGTGGAGCCGCCGGTCATGGAGAGCTGCCTGGCGTGGGAAAGTGTCAGACCCAGATTTTTCAATCCGGATTCTACTGTGTTTCAATGCACTAATCCCTGGATCAGTAGTTAGTGCACACAGGTACATTGCTGAATCATAGCATACATCGCATATAATATTACAGAGTCTGAATTACACCACATCAGGTGATTGTTTACAAAAGGGCCGCTTTGGCCAATTGTCTTCATTACATAACGGCAGCGGAAATAGTAGCAAAAGTAAACCCAAATCCACAGGCAAGCGACCGATAGGATAATGTGTACCATATATGCCACCAGGGTCCCGGTAGCATAAATGTACACAACGCCTATAGTTTACTTGTCTATGCTTTAACCATCGAGGCCTATGCCTTATTTATCGCCTTTGCTTCCGTCGACGTTGGCAGGGATCTCCTCATATGCGTAGTGTCCTTGAGTTCCTGTTTTTGAATTTTTATCGCAAAAGCGAGTATGAGCACTCCGACCCCGTGCTCAGCAAGCCAACACACAGAATGCAAATATATCACATGCATGGCTAGACAAAGGAAAGGCATAGGGCTATTTTGTTTTGCCAATGAGTGCTTTTGAATACAATTACTTAAAATTCCCTATGACCTAGCAATTTTGAACTCAAATCTTTTACTTATAAAGTAAGTTGATCTTGACACAGATTCCATCCACCATTACATGGCATTTGCGCCATATAGCATCTTTCAGCGTTATAGCCGCTTAAATTACCACTGGGACAACTCCCAGGACAATTCCAAACCAGGGCAGTCCTTCGCCCTCCAAATTTCCCCTTCTCCCAAGTTGCAATTATTTTGAAAACAGAACTATATCTAGTTACGTTCCCATGTCCGCTCTTGACCGTGGGCACGACTATTCGAATAGTTTTGACTCTGCAGAGTTTGTACAATTTCACCATAAGAGACAGTCAACTCATTGCCCCACACGATTCCTTAGAAGTGTGGTTGAGCAGACCATCACAGTGACTTTTCAAAATATCTAGTCCCCTTTTCTCATCTCACTTTATGGGCTTCTCCCATTTGCGATGGGTCCCATCTATTGCACGGGATGTTTCTCTCCGCTACTAGCGTACGGGCTTCCCTCCCCTCTGCGCTAGTGCAAGACTGAGAAACCTCACCCACCACTGGTGTCCCTTAGGGCCTCCTTGCCCGCGCATATCCACTCCCTATCCTCTACCGATGAGATGAGTCCGGGAATTTCGATAAATCTACTGGGCCAAGCTATACTTTACAGACTTGTGGTTGCACTGTTTTACATGGGTTGACATGACAAGATTCAGACCTTAGGGCTACCTGGATGGTTCTACCACATTTCACATTTGTGCATCCTCTGCACCACATTCCAGCCCCCAAACCATCCATCTAGGTATTTAAGCAATTTGGGGTTTTTCAGAGGTAGAAAATATATGCTGTCCATTTACTACAGTCATTCCATCCATGACTGCCCCCCAAACAATATCACATTTTGCAAGTGTTATTTTTGGGGCAGCTACGTACCCTCGTTTTATCTAGCAATACTAAGCAACGCGATATTTATTTGGACTTAATGGAAAAGCTACGGTGATATAAATTTTGCTAAGGCGACAAGGTTCACATTTTTAAGTATGGCAAGGAGAATAATCACAATAGCAATAACAGGGTATATCTAACTTGCTGAAATCAAACATAGCATATTTCATGAAATAGTAGCATGCAAGTTGATATTTTAAAAGGAAATAGCTTTAAAATGCTGGGAGCAATATGTTCAAAGTGTTGACTCGCCTTGTTCGCGGGGATCTTGGTCTTGACTTTCTGAAGCTTCTTGACTGGCTGCTTCAATCTCCTCTTCCTGAGCCTCGTATGCTATTTAATCGTGCGAGTACCCAATTAAAAGAAAAACAACCAATCACTCAAAATATCACCAAAAAATCAAATAAACTCCAAAAATCATGGTTCTGGTCCCATTAAATAGATCTTGAATTTAGATAAATTTAGAAATTTGTTTCATTCAATTTGGAGCTAAAATGCAGAAGTTATAATTGGTCAAAGTTCTCTGTTTCAGTCAAATCTAAAAATCGCTAAATCCTGACATGTGGGGTCCACTGTCAGTCTCAGGTTTATTTTGATTTTTCCGTTTTATTTTCTTTTATCTCCTCTGTGCTACTGACATGTGGGTCCAGCTACTGTTCATGGGGTCCACATGTCAGTACGGGTCCTGCGCCGATGGGCCACTGACCGGTGGGGTCCAGTCGTCAGCCTCGGCTCAGGCTACTGCGGCTGACATGTGGGGCCCACTTGTCAGCCCGAAGGAAAATAAAGAAAACTCGACCCGGCGCTGCGGAGCCGGAGGCTCGAACGCGCGACCGGGGAGTTGGAGGGGGAAGAGAGCGAGCGGTGATAGCCAAGTGAGCGGGGAGGCATTGCCTACCCTATAAGGATGAAAAATTCCTTTTGAAGGAGGCTGACGAAGGGGCCGGGCAGAGGAGTTGGAGGCGACGGTGGCCGGCGGCGAGGGAGCGTCGGGGAGGTCCGGAGAAGGAGCCAAATGCGTTCCTGGAGCTCCGGCGAAGTCGAAGGCGCGGTCAGCAGGGATCGAGGAGGCTCGGGAGGGGGTCGGCGTCGTGCGGCGGCGGCGGCTCGGGGAGGCTCCCGGTGACGGTGAACCACAGGCGTCGAGAGGCTCGGGAGAGGGCCGGGGAAGCTTCGCGGCGCTCTGGAGACGATCCTAGTGCAAGGAATTGGGCTCTGGTGCAGTAAAACAGTGGGGAGTTAGATCGCCGGAGTTGGGGAAGAAAAGAGCTCGCCAACGAGTACGGTGGTCCAGGGCCCAATTACCTGTCGGAGAACAAGGAGTGCGGCGTGGGGAGCTCAACGGGGGGTCCACTGCCTTATATAGGCGCTCGAATGGAGCTGGCAACGGGCGGCGCCCGTGCGGTCCTGTCGGAGCAGGTGGCGGAGGCAGGGGGTGACGCAGGCGGCGTTAATGCCAAGCGCACTGTGCGTGACGCAGCACGCCCAGGCCCGAGCGGTCTCCTCCGCTTTTGCGGTCTCTCACACGCGAGGGGAGCGGGGCAGAAGACTGGCGCCGCGTGGCCGGGCCGAAGCGACCGGGCGGGGGAAAGCTGTGGGCGGTGGCGCCGAACCGTGGGCGGAGGCGGTGGAACCAGGGGCGGCGACGGGTCGGCAGGCTTTCCACCAGGGCGACGGGACGGCTCGACTGAGCTGGCGGAGGCATGGACGCCACGGGGAGCGCGAGCCCTGCGCCGAGCGGAAAGGCGATCGGAGGAGGACGAAGCCTCTGACAGGGCAGGTCCACCGGGCAGCGAGCGACGGGAGAGGAGAGAGCGACGGCGTAGATGGATCCGCGTGGAGAAGGAGGCCGATCGGGCGGCAGACGCAGTGGGCGGTCGGGGAGGCCGGCCCACTGGCAGCGGCGAAAGGAGGCGCGAGCGGGGAGGGCCCGCGGCCAGGGGGAAGGCAAGTGCGGGCGGGGCCCGCTTGCAGACGACGCGCAGGCGCTTGCAGCCAGCAAACTGGCCGCCGGCCGGAGGAAGGGTGGGGTTGGGGCTTCTACCGCCCAACTTCATTCCACATTATATTTATTTATTTATCTATTTTTCTTGCTATATTTTTGGGTTAAACTTTTGACAAAATTTTCTGCATCAATTCCAGATTTTATTTAAATTCCTCCCCCCTAATTTCTGGATCATCTTTTCAGATTCTTAATTCCAATTTAAAATTTTATTTTAATTGTACATTTTCTCTTTTTTTATTTCAAATTTCGGGGGACCTTAACCCAAAATATTGAGAAACACCACAAAATCCAAATCCAAAATTTAGAATATATCGCAAAATAACTCAAGAACTTTATATCTTCGAATTTCAAATTTTCGGGACGTTACAAACCTACCCCCCTTAAAAAGAATCTCGACCCCGAGATTCAGCCTAGCTAGTGAACAAGTTGGGGTAGTCCTTGCGTAGCTGATCTTCACGCTCCCAGGTGGCTTCCTTCTTGGAGTGATGACTCCATTGCACTCTACACATGCGAATGGTTTGAGTTCGCATCTTCTTTTCTACGGTGTCTAAGATCTTGATCGGGTGCTCCTTGTAGGTTAGGTCTTCCTCAATCTCGATTGCCTCCAATGGAGCTTGATCCTCAGGTACCCGTAGACACTTCTTGAGTTGGGACACATGAAAAACTTCGTGGATGTCTGATAGATTCGGAGGTAATTCCAGCTGGTAGGCGACTTCCCCTTTCTTAGCTATGATTGGAAATGGCCCGACATATCGTGGGGTAAGCTTGCCCTTAACCTTGAATCGTCTAACTCCTCGCAAGGGTGATACCTTCAGATAAACATGATCTCCCACCTCAAAACTTAGTGGCCTCCTTCTCCTATCTGCATAGCTTTTCTGCCTAGATTGTGCTGCTAACAATCGGTCTCGGATCAGGCGAACCTTTTCTTCCGCCTGCTTTAAAGTGTCCGACCCAAAAACGTAGTTTTCTCCCACTTCTGACCAGTTTAGAGGAGTCCAACACTTTCTGCCATACAATGCTTCAAATGGCGACATCTGAAGACTAGCTTGATAGCTATTGTTGTAGGCGAACTCAGCATAGGGTAAGCATCTATCCCAATCCTTGGAAAAATCTAAGGCACAAGCCCGAAGCATGTCTTTTAATATCTGGTTTACTCTCTCTGTTTGACCATTTGTCTGGGGGTGGTAGGCGGTGCTGAAATCCAAGTGGGTGCCTAGAGCTTCATGTAAACTAGCCCAGAAATGTGAGGTAAATTGGGATCCTCGATCCGAGACTATCCGCTTTGGTACGCCGTGTAAGCACACAATGCGTGACATGTACAGCTCTGCCAATTTATCTCCCTTGTAGGTTGTCTTGACTGGGATAAAGTGTGCAACCTTAGTCAGCCTGTCAATTATGACCCATACGGAGTCATATCTAGATTTGGTTCGTGGAAGTCCTGTAGTAAAATCCATCCCTACTTCTTCCCACTTCCACTGAGGTATTTGCAATGGTTGTAACAGTCCTGCTGGCCTCTGATGTTCTGCTTTCACTCTCTGACACACATCACAGTAGGCTACATGTTCAGCGATGTCTCTCTTCATACGGGGCCACCAGCAAAATTGTTTCATGTCTTGATACATCTTGGTGCTCCCGGGGTGGAGGGAATATGGAGAGCTATGAGCTTCCCTCAATATCAGATTCTTAAGATCCTTTTGATGTGGGACCACGATACGAGTTCCGTATCGTAGGGTACCTTCATGGTCAATGTTCATGTTGGGTGCCTTCCCTTCCTCCATTAATCTCTTCTATTTCAAAATAGCTGGATCATCTTGTTGTGCCGTCATAATCATTTCTTCTATACTTGATTGGATTTCCATGGTGGCTAGAGTGCCTGGCCCCACTATTTCCAAATTCAAAGCTTTTAACTCCTTGTAGAGCTCAGGTTGATGTTCTTGTACCATAAGATTATTGCAATAAGCCTTACGACTTAATGCATCCGCCACCACATTGGCCTTCCCAGGGTGGTAGTGTACACTTATATCATAATCCTTGATTAATTCTAACCATCTTCTCTGCCTCAAATTAAGATGAGATTGTGTGAAGAAATACTTGAGGCTTTTGTGATCTATATATATATCACAATGGTTACCAATCAAATAATGCCGCCAAATCTTCAATGCATGTACCACTGATGCTAATTCCAGGTCATGGGTAGGGTAGTTGGCTTCATGAGGGCGAAGCTGTCTAGATGCATATGCCACAACCTTGCCTCCCTGCATTAGTACGCATCCAAGCCCTTGATGGGAGGCATCACAGTATACTTCAAAATCTTTGCGTACATCAGGTAGGATTAGCACAGGAGTGGTAGTCAATCTTTTCTTCAACTCTTGGAAACTTTCTTCACATGCCTTGGTCCATTCAAATTTCTTTTCCTTCTTGAGTAGTTGAGTCATTGGTCGGGCAACTCGGGAGAAGCCTTCTATGAACCTCCTGTAGTATCCAGCCAATCCAAGAAAACTTCTTACCTCAGTGACGGAGGTAGGCTGCTTCCATTCTGTTACTGCTGCTATCTTGGCCGGGTTGACGGATACTCCTTTTTCCGACACTATGTGTCCCAAGAAACTAATTTCATGCAGCCAAAATTCACACTTACTATATTTTGCATATAGTTGATGCTCCTTTAGTTTCTCCAAAACCAATCGTAAGTGCTCTGCATGCTCTTCTGCATTCTTGGAGTATATAAGAATGTCGTCAATGAATACCACTACAAACTTGTCCAAATACTCCATGAACACTTTGTTCATGAGATTCATGAAGTAGGCGGGGACATTGGTTAATCCAAAAGACATGACCGTAAATTCATACAGACCATATCTAGTGGTAAAAGCCGTCTTGGGTATATCTTCAGCCCTAATCTTCAGCTGGTGATAACCTGATCTCAGATCTATCTTGGAGAATACCGTGGCTCCACCAAGTTGATCGAATAAATCATCAATTCTGGGGAGAGGGTATTTATTCTTAATGGTCACTTCATTTAAGGCTCGGTAGTCCACGCACATCCTTGCAGTTCCATCCTTCTTCTTTACAAACAGCACTGGTGACCCCCATGGTGATGAGCTAGGTCTGATGAATCCCTTTTCTTGCAGCTCTTGCAGTTGTTTCTTTAACTCTTCTAGCTCTTCTACTGTCATTCTATATGGTCTCTTGGACACTGGAGCCGCTCCCGGCTTCAAGTTGATCACGAACTCCATATCCCTATCTGGGGGCATACCGGGTAGTTCCTCAGGGAATACTTCAGGATAATCTTGTACTACAATCATCCCTTCTAGGGGTATGTCTTCACAATAGAATATTGCACGACCCCATCGGTATGGCCGGTCCACTTTGACTTCTATGGGCAATCCGGGACATTTGACCAGTTTCACCATTCGGGTGGCACATTCTATGACCCCTTGGTATCTAGCTAACCAGTCCATTCCCAATATAATGTCCAGGGTCTGAGAACTTATTACTACTAGGTCTGCTGGGAAGTCACATCTTTCCATAGTAATAGTGACCTTAGGACATACTAGGGTAGCAGTAATTGGGCCAGCTGGTGAGCTGAGCACCAATTGCTTCTTTAAAGTATAGGTAGGTAACCCTAGTTTATCAGCATATCTCTTGGATACAAATGAATGTGAAGCTCCTGAATCAAATAATACTTGCGCTGGTATGGTGTTAACGGAAAACGTACCCATAAGGACTCCAGCGGCTTCCTGGGCTTCTTCAGCTGTAATGTGGTTGACTCGACCGCGGTTTGGGGCTGGTACACTTTTGCTGCCTTGTGAACTCTGGTACCCCTTGTTGGGTGCTGAAACCTGACTGCGCACGGGGGCGTTTTGCTTTTGTGGGCACTTACTGACATAGTGCCCTTTTTCTCTACAACCATAACATGTAACGTTGGCCAGTGGGTTGCTACCCGTGTACTGCCCTCCGGTGCGCGGAGCTTGATATGTACTTCCGCCCGGTCGAGAGACTGATGCTGATGCACTAGATTGAGTAGCCCTTGAGGTTGAGGAATTGCCAAAGAACTTCTGGATGAATCTACCTTGGGGTCGCTGGGCCGGCATCTTCCACTTACGGCTAGCTTCTAAGTTCTTCTTCTCATTTTCTAAAATTAGGGCTTTGTTCACTAGTTGATGGAAACTAGTGAAATCTTGAGTTATCAATTGCACCCGTAATTCCTCATTCATGCCCTCAAAGAATCTATCAATTTTCTCTTCCTCATCGGCTACATCTTTTGGGGCATATCGAGCCAATTGTGTAAACCTGGTGAGGTACTCATTAACTGACTTATTCCCTTGCTTGAGTGTGCGAAACTCATTTTTCTTCATCCGCATCACTCCAGTTGGAACAAAGTTAGCCTTAAAAGCGGTCTTGAATTCTTCCCAAGGAATAGCCTGTGCGTTAGTCTCCGTAGTGGTATCCTCCTGGCCCCTGGCGGCCAAGTAATTTTCCCACCAGGCTGCAGCCGCTCCTTGAAGTTGATGGGCGGCAAACATAACTTTGTCCTCCTCTGTGCATTTAATTAAGCGCAGTTTCCTCTCAATATCCCGAAACCAGTCTTCGGCTTCAAGTGGTTCTTCTGCCGCTGTAAATGTTATTGGCCTTGTCCTTTGGAAATCTCATAAGTCAGCTTTGTGTCCTCCTGAGCTTCCTTGCTGTCCCGCATATATGGCTTGCAAAATCTGGGTTTGTTGTGCCATGACTTGGGCCATCGTTGGGTATTCTGGTGGATTGGGAAGGTTGTTATCACCCTGGTCCTGATTTCTCTCTTGTCCTCTAGGCAAAACACCTTGTGTTGAGTCAACCTCGGCCTGGTTAGTATTAGTCTGGGCCCTTGTGGTTCTTCGGCTGGCCATCTGCAATGGTAGCTTCACACTTAGTGCTAATGCTATATGTAGAAAAACAAGGGGTGCCAACCCATACATAAGAAAGCAGTAAAACCATGACGAGGCAATTTTCACACAAGGCCGATATCCAGCCGATCATTAAACATACCAACGTTTACATAGCCAGCTTTTATGCTGGACTTACAATTACAACATGACAATTAAAGTTCACAGGTTTGCGACTACAAAATAAAAGGACTGATACCACTAACTAAGATACATGAGTTTAGTACTTGCATCACATACTGCAAGTACAACACGACCCCATCTACTCCTCCGTGTACCAAGCACCATAGTTGGAGGGACTGTAATGCGGCGAGCGGGAGCGGGACCGACTACCGCTGGGCTCCGATGGTTCATAGTCCGATGGAGTACTTGGGGGGCTACGGCTCGGGGGAGGCCCTCCCCGGCGAAGCGCAGCCTGTGGCCCCGGTGGTCGCACGCTTACGTGCAGTCAGCAGAGTGCGGGGGCCTGACCCCAACGGAGGAGGTGCCGGTGCCGCTGCGGGTGCGGGGGCCTGTGGAGGCTGGGCCCTGGCGGCAGCTGCCTCTGCCTTGGCCTCTGCCAAGGCTTGCTCGCATTGGGCGAGCTGCTGCTGGAGGGACATCATGGCGACGTGCCTGGAGAGGAGCTGCTGGCGAAGGGAGGAGATCTCCTCCAAGGCAACGGTGTGGGCCACCCCTATGGCCTTGGTGAGCTCAACTTGATGCGTGAGCATCGGGTCGTCCTCATTCTCTGGCATGGTGACTTCATTGTACTGCGCCCCGTCTCGGCGCCTGGGGTGGTAGCAATATGGGGCCTGGCGCAGGAGACCCCGGTGTATGTTGCATAGCCGCGCGGCAGCTAGACGAGCAGCGTCCTGGATCGCAGCGGCCTGAGTACTTCTCCGATGCTCGGACGTGAACACGTGAGAAGGATCGAGCTCATCCCTGGGGTAAATGAAAACCTCCATGATCCAGGACTCTTCTCCTCCGGTGGTAACCTTTAGCCCTCTGTAGATGGGCTGATCCTTGTACTCCAGGTAGTGTAGGAGCTTGCGCAAAATGCTGGCGAACTCCCCCTCATTGACACCATGGGCTATGTAGTCCCAGTGTCCCTCATTTCCTGCGCCTGCCATCTGGAAATTAGATTACAAGCGTTAGTATCTTTTAAAATATTTAAATGAACAATGGAATAGAACAGATCTAAGAAGGGTACAAAAAGAGATAGTATACTTATATTTTTCGAAATCATCTTTATAAGTTTCAAAGATATTGTGGTCCTAACCCATCCTAAGGCTTTTTACCCTACGGTCATATGCTCTGATACCAGCTCTGTCAGACCCAGATTTTTCAATCCGGAATCTACTGTGTTTCACTGCACTAATCCCTGGATCAGTAGTTAGTGCACACAGGTACATTGCTGAATCATAGCATACATCGCATATAATATTACAGAGTCTGAATTACACCACATCGGGTGATTGTTTACAAAAGGGCCGCTTTGGCCAATTGTCTTCATTACATAACGGCAGCGGAAATAGTAGCAAAAGTAAACCCAAATCCACAGGCAAGCGACCGATAGGATAATGTGTACCATATATGCCACCAGGGTCCCGGATAATGTGTACCATATATGCCACCAGGGTCCCGGTAGCATAAATGTACACAACGCCTATAGTTTACTTGTCTATGCTTTAACCATCGAGGCCTATGCCTTATTTATCGCCTTTGCTTCCGTCGACGTTGGCAGGGATCTCCTCATATGCGTAGTGTCCTTGAGTTCCTGTTTCTGAATTTTTGTCGCAAAAGCGAGTATGAGCACTCCGACCCCGTGCTCAGCAAGCCAACACACAGAATGCAAATATATCACATGCATGGCTAGACAAAGGAAAGGCATAGGGCTATTTTGTTTTGCCAATGAGTGCTTTTGAATACAATTACTTAAAATTCCCTATGACCTAGCAATTTTGAACTCAAATCTTTTACTTATAAAGCAAGTTGATCTTGACACAGATTCCATCCACCATTACATGGCATCTGCGCCATATAGCATCTTTCAGCGTTATAGCCGCTTAAATTACCACTGGGACAACTCCCAGGACAATTCCAAACCAGGGCAGTCCTTCGCCCTCCAAATTTCCCCTTCTCCCAAGTTGCAATTATTTTGAAAACAGAACTATATCTAGTTACGTTCCCATGTCCGCCCTTGACCGTGGGCACGGCTATTCGAATAGTTTTGACTCTGCAGAGTTTGTACACTTTCACCACAAGAGACAGTCAACTCATTGCCCCACACGATTCCTTAGAAGTGTGGTTGAGCAGACCATCACAGTGACTTTTCAAAATATCTAGTCCCCTTTTCTCATCTCACTTTATGGGCTTCTCCCATTTGCGATGGGTCCCATCTATTGCACGGGATGTTTCTCTCCGCTACTAGCGTACGAGCTTCCCTCCCCTCTGCGCTAGCGCAAGACTGAGAAACCTCACCCACCACTGGTGTCCCTTAGGGCCTCCTTGCCCGCGCATATCCACTCCCTATCCTCTACCGATGAGATGAGTCCGGGAATTTCGATAAATCTACTGGGCCAAGCTATACTTTACAGACTTGTGGTTGCTTTGTTTTACATGGGTTGACATGACAAGATTCAGACCTTAGGGCTACTGGATGGTTCTACCACATTTCACATTTGTGCATCCTCGCACCACATTCCAACCCCAAACCATCCATCCGTATTTAAGCAATTTGGGGTTTTTCAGAGGTAGAAAATATATGCTGTCCATTTACTACAGTCATTCCATCCATGACTGCCCCCCAAACAATATCACATTTTGCAAGTGTTATTTTTGGGGCAGCTACGTACCCCCGTTTTATCTAGCAATACTAAGCAACACGATATTTATTTGGACTTAAGGGAAAAGCTACGGTGATATAAATTTTGCTAAGGCGACAAGGTTCACATTTTTAAGTATGGCAAGGAGAATAATCACAATAGCAATAACAGGGTATATCTAACTTACTGAAATCAAACATAGCATATTTCATGAAATAGTAGCATGCAAGTTGATATTTTAAAAGGAAATAGCTTTAAAATGCTGGGAGCAATATGTTCAAAGTGTTGACTCGCCTTGTTCGCGGGGATCTTGGTCTTGACTTTCTGAAGCTTCTTGACTGGCTGCTTCAATCTCCTCTTCCTGAGCCTCGTATGCTATTTAATCGTGCGAGTACCCAATTAAAAGAAAAACAACCAATCACTCAAAATATCACCAAAAAATCAAATAAACTCCAAAAATCATGGTTCTGGTCCCATTAAATAGATCTTGAATTTAGATAAATTTAGAAATTTGTTTCATTCAATTTGGAGCTAAAATGCGAAGTTATAATTGGTCAAAGTTCTCTGTTTCAGTCAAATCTAAAAATCGCTAAATCCTGACATGTGGGGTCCACTGTCAGTCTCAGGTTTATTTTGATTTTTCCGTTTTATTTTCTTTTATCTCCTCTGTGCTACTGACATGTGGGTCCAGCTACTGTTCATGGGGTCCACATGTCAAGATGCAGATCTCGCCGATGGGCCATCGACAGGTGGGGTCGATCGTCGACCTCGGCTTTGAGCTCTGCGGCTAACATGTGGGGCCCACCTGTCAGCCCGAAGGAAAATAAAGAAAACTTGACCCGGCGTTGCGGAGCCGGAGGCTCGAACGCGCGACCGGGGAGTTGGAGGGGGAAGAGAGCGAGCGGTGATAGCCAAGTGAGCGGGGAGGCATTGCCTACCCTATAAGGATGAAAAATTCCTTTTGAAGGAGGCTGACGAAGGGGCCGGGCAGAGGAGTCGGAGGCGACGGTGGCCGGCGGCGAGGGAGCGTCGGGGATGTCCGGAGAAGGAGCCAAATGCGTTCCTGGAGCTCCGGCGAAGTCGAAGGCGCGGTAAGCAGGGATCGAGGAGGCTCGGGAGGGGGTCGGCGTCGTGCGGCGGCGGCGGCTCGGGGAGGCTCTCGGTGACGGTGAATCACAGGCGTCGAGAGGCTCGGGAGAGGGCCGGGGAAGCTTCGCGGCGCTCTGGAGACGATCCTAGTGCAAGGAATTGGGCTCTGGTGCAGTAAAACAGTGGGGAGTTAGATCGCCGGAGTTGGGGGAGAAAAGAGCTCGCCGGCGAGTACGGTGGTCCAGGGCCCAATTACCTGTCGGAGAACAAGGAGTGCGGCGTGGGGAGCTCAACGGGGGGTCCTCTGCCTTATATAGGCGCTCGAATGGAGCTGGCAACGGGCAGCGCCCGTGCGGTCCTGTCGGAGCAGGTGGCGGAGGCAGGGGGTGACGCAGGCGGCGTTAATGCCAGGCGCACTGTGCGTGACGCAGCACGCCCATGCCCGAGCGGTCTCCTCCGCTTTTGCGGTCTCTCACACGCGAGGGGAGCGGGGCAGAAGACTGGCGCCGCGTGGCCGGGCCGGCGGCCGGGCGGGGAAAGCGTGGCGGTGGCGCCAACCGTGGCGAGGCGGTGGAACGGCGGCGACGGTGGCGAGCTTTCCACCGAGGCGACGGACGGCTCGGGTGGTGGCGGAGGCATGGACGCCACGGGGAGCGCGAGCCCTGCGCCGAGCGGAAAGGCGATCGGAGGAGGACGAAGCCTCTGACAGGGCGGGTCCACCGGGCAGCGAGCGACAGGAGAGGAGAGAGCGACGGCGTAGATGGATCCGCGTGGAGAAGGAGGCCGATCGGCGCGACGCAGATGGCGGTCGGGAGGCCGCCCACGGCAGCGGCGAAAGGAGGCGCGAAGGGAGGGCTGCGGCGCGGGGAAGGCAAGTGCGGGGGCGGGGCCCGCTTGCCAGGACGCGCGCGTGCGCGCAGCGCAGCTGGGCCGCCCGGCCGGAGGAAGGGTGGGGTTGGGCTGGCTTCGGCTGGCCCAACTTCATTCCACATTATATTTATTTATTTATCTATTTTTCTTGCTATATTTTTGGGTTAAACTTTTGACAAAATTTTCTGCATCAATTCCAGATTTTATTTAAATTCCTCCCCCCTAATTTCTGGATCATCTTTTCAGATTCTTAATTCCAATTTAAATTTTTATTTTAATTGTACATTTTCTCTTTTTTTATTTCAAATTTCGGGGGACCTTAACCCAAAATATTGAGAAACACCACAAAATCCAAATCCAAAATTTAGAATATATTGCAAAATAACTCAAGAACTTTATATCTTCGAATTTCAAATTTTCGGGACGTTACAGAAAGGTGGAAAAGTAGGCTACTGATAGTAGGGGAGAAAATGGTCGCGCTCTATTGCTATGGCGCGACTAGAAGCGCAATAGTGGCATCAGGCATAACATATATAAGTTACTGTTGACCATATCATTCCCAATCTCCGAAGTAAATGGGCAAGCTCTTTTGAGTAGCAACGGCAGTGCTCGTGCGTGTCACCGCAGTAGACAGCAGCAGCGGTGTCGTTAGCCAGGAGGTGGTAGGGAATAGGCTTCTGGGCTGGATGGGGAAAAAGAAAGAAGGAAGAAAAGATAAGGAGAAGAAAAAGGAAATTGAAAAGGGCTGATTGGGCCTTGGCCTGACCCAGTTCAGGAGGAGAATAAGATAGAATTAAAGAGAAAAGGTAAATAGGACATTGGACAAACCTAATGATTAATAGGTTTCGGCCTAATAATAGAGAAGTACTACCACACGGTATACCGTTGGGAGGCATCCCGACGGCATGCCTCCCCTTGTGCCGTCCCTCCCCTCCCTCTCTCTATGTTTCATGGAAGAAGGGGAAGAGTACCTCGTCGCTGGCCGCTATCACCGCACCACTCCGAGTAGCTCCGCACACCTCCTTCGCCATCCCCGCCCCTCCCCCACCACCCATAGCGAGCAGTGCTATCACCGCCTTGCCACGCCGCCCCCACACAACCTAACTGCCACAGACGCCCTCCTACCCCACCCATCGCTCCCGTTGACCTTCTACCCCATCCATCACCCACTGCCCTTCTACTACGCCCATCGCACCTGCCGCCGCCCACCACCGGGCCGTTGCCTCCCCCGACCTCCTTCTATGCCGGGAGAAGGGTGAAACCATAGCAAGGGAGCCGGATTTCCCTCCTCCGACACTAGATTTGGTGGCAGTGTGCCTCTAGGCTACCAGATTCGGTGTGCAGCGAGGCCGTCAGTAAAGGAGAGTAAAGGTATGATGCAGCAAGGAGGGAGGGAGATTGAGAGGGTATCGTTATACTGTCGGAATGGAGGAGGAGTGCGTCGGTGATGATGAGGAGGAGCAACACAATGCTCAGAGCGGTAGTCAGACGAGGATGAAAACCTAACTCAGAGTGTTGGTCGGAGTGGAACGGTTTGTGGTCATAGTGGGAATGGGGGATGGGAGTGGAGTGGAGGCTTTATGATGTGTACATGATTGAACGGTGAATCACTATGCCGTTGTAACGTGGACTATTTTCTAGATTTTGTGATGATAATAACGTTAGCTTTTTGTAAATTCTAAAATTTTAAAATAACAAATATTTTAAATTAACTCATAAAAACTAAATTGAAATAGTACTAAAATGGTATGAATCCATATAAATGCTACAAGATTCATAAGTGATATTCTTATTCCATAAAAATTATAAATTGCACACTAGAGGCACTAGTTAGCTATAGTAGATAACACATTTGGGCCTATTGTAATTTAAATTCACTTTTGTTTCATAAAATCATATTTATCATTCTTTTAATTGCGTCTTCTTGGAAATCGGAGCAAATAGAGATTTGATGTCTTAGAGAAAACCCCACGACTCTGATTTCTCAACTTTTCAAGCAAGTAACGATCATATTGAAATCCTATTTATCAATCATTTAATTTTGAATAATCTTGCTTAAGTAGTTAATGCCTTTAATTATATTATTTACATGTAATCCTTAATAATAATCTGATATGGTTTTCCTTAGTAAACCTAGTGCTAGTGTATTATACTTTAGATTAGTATAGTAGTGGTAGAAGAAAACTATAATAACTTATCACAATTGTTGTCCGCCATAACAAGTTGATCTGCTGAGACCTATGTTTTAAATGGTTTATGAGTTATACTTTTGATCATTCTTCTAGAATGATGGTTTGGAATTGTCAGCCACGAGCAAGGCTTGGCTTATCATAATGGTTGCCTATATTCCATGGTCATATGTAATTATTGATGGTTAATTGTCTCGTCCAAAGGCATGTAAGGACTAAAACCTTGTCCTATGTGAAGAAACACATAAAAAACCATCCATCGACTAGATCGATCAATTCAAACCTGGCTTAACTATTGCTTTCTCTTCACAAATGCTGCAATAGATAGATGTGGTGATGATATGTGACTACATACCGACCTATGCCATAGTATGACCCATGTAAACAGTAGAAAAGCCCACTCTTACCTAGGCTTGGTGAGAACCCATCTATTAAGATGGAACCCTCTATATTGTGCATTGCTATGGAACCATCTATATTGTGCATTGCTAGTAAGGAGAAATATTAGTATGGACTTGTTATGCGGGCTTTGATCAAGTCTTGGGTATTTGGTGGGTAAAGCTGGACACACCCTACAGAGTCTAAATCATTCGAATGTATTGTGCTCCCGGTCAATGGGGCTATGTTGTGGGGTGATTCCTAAACTCAAGGCATAAGTAGTCTTTTGAAGGTTAAAATATGGAAATCGATGATGATGCTAAATTACCGCTTATACTCTTGAAAAATAATTGTTATCCCTTTTTCGTTTTAAATAAAAATAACTAGTAAATAAAACTGTGGGTAATAACTGCAATAGGTCCAACAAACCCTCCTTGTAGACTCTTGGATCGAAGCCAGCAGTCAGAGAGGGGTGAATGACTCCAACCAATTTTTCTCCCTAGGTATTCAAGAATTTTCACTATAGTAGCTATGGACAGCTAAAAAGGTCAAAATCTAACTTGCAATAGCAGAAAACAACTCACAACAGCGGAAACAACCAAAACCAGAAAAATTCCCCTTGGTTGTCTGACCGCTAGGTCCTTAGTGGTCTGATCGCTTCGATAGATAGAACCCAAAATCAGCACGACTTCAAACCATAAACTGATCTAACTTTTGAACCAAGGCTTCAAATTACTTGAAATTTCAAACACTCCCTCTCTAGGCTATCAGAAATTCTACCCAATAATTCTAAGAATCGTTGTCAAAATTCTAACCTTTATCCATTTTAGAGAATGTTACACCAAAACTGGGCAAGGAAGGAAAATGTCGATCCAGACAAGCTTGTGGATTCTAGATTGCCAAGATAGTCTTGGATGAGTTCTAAGATATTCCAGCAAGCCAAACCATGGCAAGAAACAAGCTAGAAATAGGAGGAACCAAGAAATCACAAATCCAAATCAAGAAGGCAAGAAAACCATACAAGAAAACAAGAGAGAAATGATGATCAAACAAGAGAGAAATGATGATCAAGTATGATCTTCTATTACCACATTGAGATAAAGGATTACAACCACTCCAACTGGAGGATAAATCCCCAAGGGAAGGTTCTAAGCACTCCTCTCAAACCCCTAGTTTTTCTCAAGTTGGCATGAGTGCTCTCTCTCAATCCTTACCTCCATCTCTCTACTCCTTATATAGTGGAGGCTCACAACAAAGTCCTAATCTTGGCTACAAAGTGTATTTTATCCACCACACACACATGGAAACTTGTTAACCCATCACCCACATGGGTCTTTACTCACGTACGCTCTCAAAGCATCTTCAACTTTGGCTCCAATAGCCTGAATCAGTTGTGCCTTGCCCTCCTTGGAGATACCTTCACCTAATCCACTTAGACCTTCGCTGTGCTTTTGCAAATAGCTCACTTTTCCAGTTTGGCCAAATGACCACAATGCCCCTCAATTGACTTGTCACTATTCTTTTTGCCTAGAAGCATCGTCCATGCTTTCCTATCTTCTATGTAACCCTAATGACTTACCATCAAGTCTCTCCCATGTTCGGATGCTACTAAATTGTTCTCACTTATAAAATGGCCTAAGTTACTTGTGCACCATATGTCCCACTTGACCTTAACCACTTGTGTCTTTCATGATCCTTATCTTGCGTCTTGGTTGAGTCCAATCATCTCATCAGGCCTCTATGACCTCTCTGGACCTAGGTTCTCCCAACCAAGTCCCAGTTCACCTCACAATTGATAATAGTTGACTCTAGAGCCACTGCATAACAATAGACCAACCAAACCATTTTCGAGCACAAGTTCATTCCAACTTGACCCACATTAGTCCAAAAATGCATCATACAACACATATGTCATGTTTCCATAGCCCTAGAACTAGTTCCAATTCAATCCTCAATTTTCAGCTCATTGTAACGTTATCTAAAAATTCTTAAGCCAGTTTGATCGCATGTACCATGTCGATCAGACCACTCAGTCTAACCACCAACCAGTCAGATCACCCATCATATTCCCTCGATACCTCAAAATGATCACTATCTAGAAAAAATCTACCACCATCATGAGGCCAGTCATACCACCAAGGTCTGGTCTAGCCGCTCCCCATGAGCTAGTAAGACCGCACTGATCACCTTTTCTTAGACCCAAAATACTTGCTCTGGAAATAATTACTTCCTTCTAGGAACTATTCAAACTACACCTCGGTTAGACCGCATAGTCACACCGTCCTTGTGCAACATGCCTTGCAAGACGGTCTGACCACCCTTGTAAACTGGTCTGACCTACCCTGTTGAATGGGCATACCACTCCTGCAAGTCACTTCTACCCAAAACGTTAAGTTGCATTTTGTCAACCAAATTCAACTCAATTCTATGGTATCATATACTCGTCAAAACATGGAATGACCTCCATATGGTCTTACATAGACATTCATTTGTGTAGGATCGAGAGCGGCGACTAGACAGAGTGAATAGGAGCCAACACGGTTAAAACATTTTTCAAATCTTTTTCTCAAAAGAGAAAGCAAAGATTTTTAGTCCAATAGTTATTATAAGATATGAAGATCAAAGACCAATCACTCCAATAACTACAAATAGAGCCAACTCTCAAATCAAGGCTCCAAATCATTTGATATTTGGTATACACCTTCTCTAGGATGCCAGAAACCTATTCCAATCAATGATCAAAAAAATCATTGCCAAAGTTCTAACCTTCTTTTGTTTGAAAGAAAGTTGCACCAAAACTGGGCAAAAGAGAGAAACCATGATCTACTCTTGCTCGTGAGTCATTGATGATCTAGATAAAGTTGGATGTGTTCTCAAATATCATAGCAAGCTAGATTATAACACGAAGTCAAGTCAAAACGCCTACAAGACTAAAACCCCAAAATCCCTTTTCTTCAGCCAAAAGCGGGAAAGCATAAGAACTTGCAAATAACAAGTGCTAAATAGATGAGATATGGTCTCCAAGAGATATCTTTATCATTTACGCATCCTTAGCACAAAGCAAAATCAAGAAAGAAAGGAGAAGCACTCAAAAACTAAGCCAAATCAAAATATTATCCCTTAAGCACAAGAGGAAAAATACTTGGATGAATTTTGATCTCTATTGGTACTTAGAGATGAATGTTTATAGACACTCTCTAGCCATACACAAACCCTAAGGATGGTAAAAAGCTCAGCCATAAGAGCCTCTCATATCTCCCACAAGGTTCTCTCCAAGAACCCTAACTTCTCTGCTTGGCATAGATGGCTTAACCCTAAACCACCCCTCTCCACCCTTTTTATAGTGGAGGCACATGAGAAATCCTAACCAGTCCCTCTAGTTGGGTTTCATTTATTTACATAGGCTAACCCGTTAACCCAACATCATTTTAGATTTTACACTTACACATGCATGCTTCTCAAAGCGTACACACCAATAGCCCGTTAGTGAATCAACACTTGATCCACTTAACAATTTTTGTGCAACCATGACTAAAACCACTTAAGCCATTGCCACTTTTCATATTGGGCAATTTACCAAAAGCCCCTCTACCATCTTCCATGAGCTTCCTACTTCCTTCGCCTCGAAGCAACCATGTGTTCCGTCTTTAAGTTCATGTGGCTCCAATTACTTGTCACCAAGCCTCTCACGCATCCGAATCCCACCGAATCATCCTCTCTTACAAATAGATCCAAGTCACTTGGCACGTCACATACCTTTCCTTGCATCATGACAGCACTGACTTCCCTGATTGTTCTAGACCTCAATTCTTCGCTAAGTTTAGTTCCGATCCACCTTGTCATTACCCGTCATGTCCACCAAAGGTAGCTCCTATTCCGGTTTCTCATCGTCCGGCTTGTAACCACTCCACTAGCCTAAGTCATCTTTTAGCGGCTCCCGGATCGTCTGGACTTCGACTCCTCCTGAGCGTAGTCCCGATCTCGTAACTACTTTGGACCTAGTCTCTCCTAGCAACCAACAACAATAAGTAAACCATCACATAGCCCCGCACGAGCAAAATCATCAATATGCCTAATTGATGATAGCTAGAACACTTACTTCCAAAGCTTCCATCCCCAGAAGCACCATCGCAAAGCATGACGTGCATCAACCAATGCGTCATGGTCTTTGCTCAAACATCACCTTTCATGGTCCTTATCCATCTTGTGCCTTGCTTGACTCCAATTATCCCACATGACATCCACGACCGTTCTAGACCTCAGTTATCCACAACCTAGTCCTGGTCTCCTCGCTGTTGACCATAGTCGCTTCCAAGCCACCTGCATAATAATAAACTAAGCAACTATTTCTAAGCATAAGTTCTTTGCAATTTGACCCATATTAGTCCATAAATACACTATGCAACATGTATGCACCTAACACTGATCCTAACGCCCCTAAGACCAAACTTTGGACCATAGTGCACGCACACAACACACTGTCCAACAACACCGGTTAGACCATCAAGCACAGGCCAATCTGACCGCCCCTTACCTCCCCAGTAAGAGGGAAGTGGTCTGACCATGGCCACTAGACTGGTCTAACCGCTGGCACCTCGACCAGTTTGACCGTCAATCAAAGGCCAATCTCACAGCCGGTCTGGCCACCAACCTTAGGCTAGTCAGACCACAACCCCAATGTTAGTCAGCCCATCGGTAACAGAATGTAACTGAAAAACATGAACTCTCAAAAACCAAACTAAAACTCTGCAAACTATTTGAACCAAAAGTCAATTACTCATCATAAATATGGGGTGACCTCCACATGGTCTCACAATTTGAAACCCCTTCTCTACATTAAGAAAATTACCATAGTGGCTTGCGGAGTACAAAAGTACTCACTCTTGCTTTAATCACTTAGAAGGCACAAAGAAGGGAGAAGGCTGAAACTCATGATAGGGTCGCTCCTATGCTCAGGTGTTCTTGTGGTGTTGATTAGTTCTTCTGTAATGTAAAATAAGTCTAGGCTGATCGCCTACTTGGACAATAGACCTTATGTTAAATCCTTGTATCTTACATTCTTTGTTGTGAGCATTTATGATATACACTCTGTGCACAACTGAAATTCTAGATATTTGCGGGAATATAGAAACACCTGGAAATTTAGAGGTGTCCCAGCAGACGTAGATCAGGACCTAGCTTGATTGTAGGTTGAGACTCTAGAATGGTTTAGCTACTGTTTGCAAAATGTTTTCGAAATATACAAAAGTTTTTGAAAACTATAAGTGATACTGCTATCCCTGCTTTCCCAGTGCTATCTTATCTATCTTAGCATTTATTTACTTGGTTTTCGTTTTCAAAAAGGACGTTCTCACCCTGATCCAAAGTTCAAAATTCTGTAGGTTGTGCAGATGATGCTATCATTGTTCATGTTTTTGGAATAAAAGAATAATTATTCCTAGCTTTTGAAAGAGGGTTTTCTAAAGAACTGTGATTTTGTCTACTGTAAAGAGCATTATGCATGTCCATGTGAATTTTCCTCATGGAGTAGGAATTTGCCGCAACAATGAGTTATTCCATTTTTTCCTTAGATATTCTCTCCATTTTTTTTCCCTTTAGTAGGAATTAATCTTTTTTGTCATGGAGAAATGGACTCAAACCTAACAAAAGTATTCCTTCTAATTTAGGCCGTTGTGGTAGTGGCCATGCATTTGTTACTTAGTTTTCCCTTCATCGTGCGTGTATTGGAGAAGCGTGCACTTCTTTTGCCCCAATTTTCTGTTAGGACTCCTCGCAAAAAAATGTTTTGCAGGACATCTTTGTTTACATTGCCCAAATGTGCATGACAGCAATGCGTCTTCCGCTAATCCTCCACCTTAGTTCGTCAGTCTCATTTGCTGCTTACTCTAGGAATTTCCTCTATGTATGCTCCTGGTCCTTTCAGACTAATGCATCAATAGCTTCCGTACCATATAAATTAGCATTCCTGAAATAGCATATCAACGGCTCATGACAGCGAAAGCGCGCGGCGAAGCGTGTGGGCCGCTCTAGTTATATTTTTGTTAGGCCAAAACTAACTTCAATCAATCAACGGCTCAGATTTAAACCTCATCTTACCTCTAGAGTGCTTAGATGTTAAATAGCTTAATGATCGTATTTGTGTTCTTGCAGATTCAGCTTGGACCTTCAGAGTTTGTGACACAAGTTTCTGGAACCGTGGGCCCGTTAGGTCCAATATCCAGCATTCTAACGTCAGTTACATTTCATACCAATGTTAAGAGCTATGGGCCTTTTGGGCGATCAGCTGGAACTCCTTTTGCCACTTCAGTGAAGAACGACGGCAGTGCTATTGTTGGGTTTTTTGGGCGCGCAGGGGGTGTTGTCGACGCACTCGGTGTTTATGTTCACCCTCTCTGAATACTATTGCTCATTCTTCCTCCTTTCACTGAACTGCTCCATTGCCAGATGTGCTGCTAGTTCTGCAATAATGTGGGGGTTCTGTCCGTATGGATGATCCCGTTCCTCGTCTGCAATAATGTGTCCTACATTTTGAGTTTTTGACTGTTGGGATGGTCGCACCGTCACAGTGAACTGTTGGTTAGTTTGATTTTTAAAGTTTGAAGGCAGTTAACTTTCGATATTTTTGGAGGACATATGTTTGCTCACGCACATTATATTCAATCATATATTGTGATCTGTTCTGTACAGGTGGATGAGTGAATATATATCACATATATTGTCTTGCTTGCTCAGAATATATGCAGCTGAATGCAGACGCATCAAAGGCTTCTTGCCTGGTGTTGATTTGACACAGACAAAAGAAGGATCGATATCATGTTGATTCGAATTTGAGCTTGGAGAACCTTGCGTCCCTTAAGGCTGTGGACGTTGGAATTGACTGTCGCTGTGCCAGGGTTTGGGGGGTGGCCTTGTTGTGGACAGAGATACTTCGAAAGGAAAATGCGATGGGATGAGGAACAGGACTACGTACTTTTATTAGTCTGCCTTTCTTTGTTCCCCTCTTTTGGGAAACCATAGTTCCTTCTTTCTTTCGAAATGAAGAGGGCACCATCAAGGTGGCCTCCAACGCCTGGAAAGCGTAATGATTCACAGTAGCTTGGCTGTCGATTCAGTTTCATTTTCTTACAGGGACCATGATAGGAAGCAGCACCCTGCTGGCTCATGGGACAACGGTTGAAGATGTGTGGAGGTTGCTGATGGTGATTTGGAGTGGAAGGGTCTTCTCGGTTTGAGGGATGCACCACAGACATTGAGGGACTTGTAGAGTTACTATTGCTGTAGGATAAGGAATTGGAGTGTTAGGACGAAGGTGGTTGGGGGACGAAGCTTTTTTTTTTTTTGACGTTGTAGCTATTTTTTTTTCAAATTTAATCCCTAAATGTCTATTTTTATAAATCTAGTCCTCTCCGTAAACCTATCGAGCTCAGCAAGCATCTACCGCTCTCGCCAATCACTTGCTGAGCTATAGTAGCTCGGCAGGCGGTCTACTGAGCCCCCGTACGTGGTAGCACCGGTGGCTATTGTGCATACTATATTTAGTGTTTTAATTAGTACTAATTAATACAATTAGTACTAATTAAAATGCTAATTAATCCTCCACAGGGCCGGTCGGCTTGCTGCCGCGCAGAGGGCTTGGTAGGTCACTTACCAAGCTCGGTAGGTCCGCAGAGAGGCTAGATTTACAAAAATGAGCGTTCGGAGGATAAATTTGAAAAGAATGGAACATCCAAGGACATCAATATGGTTCTTTGTTTTGACAGGTGAAAACATCCAAGGACATCGACATGGAGGTAAGGTGCTTCTTCCTATGGCATGCATTTGAGCCCTTCTCTTAGCAAAATTGATGTATTTTTAAGGGTTCGCAGGGTTGATGAGAAAAGTAAATAATCCAGTGCAGATCATACTAATATAGTAATATCTGATTATGTTATAGTCATATTCGCAATGGAAAAAAAAGTCCAGATCTTATACGACACTAAAAACTTCCATTAACATCTGCAGTAAAGCCTTGTCCTGATGCACATCTGAACAATATCTGCCTATAAATGATAGTTTTGAACATGGCATTCCCTGTGATAACTACTAAAACCACAAAGTATCGAAGTGAAATATGATAATGGTTACTACTAAACACAGTGAATGTTTTAGGATTCTTGTCCCGCTGTTCGGTTGATGTACTTAACTGAAACTACACAGTGGAGCTCTTTGCATATAGGTAATGTGCACTTTAACTAATGAGTTGATCTATTTAGCAAGTTTTCTGCAAGTCATTGTTTATCTCTAAACTGTAATATATGATCTATGGCCAAGCAAAAGTAGTTACTGGCAAATTACTAGTATGATCATACTATGCTGATGCTGGCATGCTAGACATAATATTGGTTTTCTGACATCATGCTGACAAACTTTTGATATTTTGGCAGGGCTAATTGAAATGTGTTATCAAGGCCCCTAGCGTGCACGCATAATAACAAAACAACAATGTAACAACCCCCATTTCTGGGAGCGTTAGGTTATCCTCGCAGCTGCCCAGGACTGTTCAGCTGCGAGTACTGTAGAAGAATGTGCACCATTGCCAAAGCATGCTTAAACATAAAATCAAACTTTATTACAAAAGTAAAGCTTAACAGCCAAGTTTTACATAAGGGGCGTACAACCCAAAGATAAATTACCAAAAGAAACTCCACAGGCATGCCTGAGTGTAGAATAAACCCTAACACTCGGCGTCGTCTATTTCGTAGAATTCTGCATCGTCTTCGGAAACTCCTTCATTATCTTGACAAGCACTTTCTGTTTAATGGTTTTAGCAAGCGTGAGTACAACCAACCGTACTCAACAAGTCACATGCGAAATGCTATTTAACTACATGCAGGAGATTGCCATGAAATGGGGTATAGTGGTTCAATATTTGATGTGGATGCAGTTTTGTTTGTAAACATTTTTCTTTTAAACACAAGATATTAATTCATAAACTTAAGGTATTTAGGGGGGTTTTCCAAACTTGATAATCACACATTCACATTCCCACCACACCTTTCCAAACCTACTTATGCCATGTTTATTGGAATCACCCATTAAACACAGTACAGTGTATTCGAATACTATTCATAATTGACTCTGCAGAGCTGCCCAACTTTACCCACAAGGCTCCTCAACTCCCGCGACAGAGTTAAGGAAACAAGGTCGTTTCACTGCTCATCTCTTCATGTACTCTACCCGATAAACTCCAACACAGACCCAGGTGTCTGCCGACACGGCCAGACATCTTATCTACCAATATGGCTAGATATTTTGCCCGTCCTGAGGGAATTTACCGTTGTCCAATATGGTTTTACCGTTTCCATATCAACTTTTCGGTACCCGTTAGATCTCAACTCAAACCCGGGTATCCACCCTTAAGGCTAGACTACCCGTCCTGGAAGGATCTAACGTTGTTCAATATGGTTTTACCGTTTCCATACCAACTGGTTGTACTCCGTTAGAGATTCAATCAATCTGAGCAGCTACTAAACCAGGTTTGACAAATCAACACTTGTGGTTGAGCGATCACCATGTTATTCACTTGGCATAAGGTTTTTAACAACTTACAATTACAAATTCACATCCCAGTGCCCTCGGCACTACCATTAATTCTCAACACCACTTCCATTCTGAGATGGAATCAGCCAACTCATGGCTGTTTATAATATCTTAACAAAATTGTACTAGTAGAGTACCAAGATTTTAGTAGTAAAATGTTTGTTAATTTCCTAAACTACCAGGGTTACATTAATGATAACTTTAATATTACTATATTTTGTCAAGGTGAATATGGCCATCAAATTAAGCAGGGCTTTTTCGGGTGGTAGGACCTTAACTAATAGCATGTCATTCTAAACCAATATTTGTACATAAAATAACATTGCACAAATAGCATAATGAAATTATGGATAAATAATAATTAACGGAAAGTAGGTTCAAATATGATCAAAAACATGTGACTTGCCTTGCGGATTTACGATTTCGATTATTTCGTATTCTTCAATTTCTTGATCTTGAGCTTGATCCTCGATTCTTCCTCCTTGAATTAGCTGGCCTTCAACATCGTATGCTAGCGCAAAACAAGAAAAATTATTTAATTCCACGCTCGAAGGAATTGAGCTAGGAATAAAGAAATAAAATAAATAAATAAAATTCGAGAAAAACCAAATAAAATGGGTTTAGGTATTTTTGGGAGGCTCAAATGGTGAAATGGACTGGAGAAATGGATTCGTGGGCTCGAAACGGTTTGAATGAGTATATTTTTGTATTTTTGCATTTTGGGTCAAGTACTGTTCATCGGGTTCGGGGTACTATTCATCGGGTTCGGCGAGTGGGTTCAGTCCAGTCGCGACGGTTGGGCTCGGGTCGGACGCAACGGACTCGGCCGAACGGCTCGGTTTAACCGGATGGGAGCGGTACGGTCGGGGGTTTACTGTGCATCTCCTTCCTCCCGACCGCGCGCGCTACCGAAGCAGAGCAAGGGGGCGGCGGCGACGGCTGGTACCACACGGGCTTGCGACGCAAACCGAAGCTATGGACGGACTCCGGGGGACATGGGGAGTCCATTTTTGGAGTCTTCACGGCCGGAGAAGGAGGCGTTCGCCGGCAGCGATCCTAGGAACCCGGTTCGGTCCTTGATGACTCTAGGGCAAAGAGAGGCTTAATTGGGCCGTTAAGCGGGTGTCTAAGCATCTAGAGAGCTAGGGCATGGTCATGGAAGTGGTGGTTTGGGCTAGGAGGGGCCGTGTGAGGCTGGCCACGGCGGAGCACCATGACCGGGCGGAGGAGCTCGGAGGCGGGGAAGGGGAGGGCTCAATAAGCTAGGGCGGCCGTTCGGGTAAGTTTATAGGGACTCAAGGAGGCCGTAGGTGCGGGAAATTGGATTGTTATGGGGTAAATCGGGAGAATCGGATTAGGGCTCACCGTGGACAATTTCGGTGATTGCCGGAGGTGAGAGTGACGAGGGACCGATTGGACTCACCCAGAGCTCCACGGGGACGTAAAAGGGAGATGGGAAGGATCCTTGGCATTTATAGGGTCCGGAGGCGGTTCGGCGGCATGAGGTGCCATGGCGGCGGCTGTATGTGGCCGGGGCCGAGAGAGTTCGGGGAGAGTCGGCAAGGCGAGCTGGCGGTGAGGCTGACAGGTAGGGAGGGCCTGGAAGGCACGGGAGAGGCCGGGGACTTGGCGGTGAAGAAATTGTTAGATTATGTGGGCCAAGCCCATATAAAAGAATAATTCCTAAAATCTCAAAGGCCCACTCATGCAAAGGGAGGCATACATGTGAACTTTAGTACCACATTGCTAGTTCTAGGAGAGGAAGACCAACTTAAAAGGGATGGTGCACTCCTAGCCACTTGAGGCATGTGTGGGAGAGAACTAGAGGATCACACGCGCGCGCTCGCTCGCCTCGCCTCGCCGGGCGGGGGGCGCGGGCGCACGGCACCTGCGTGAATGGTCCGCCAAAATCGGCTCCAGGTGCTTGCGAACACGGCTTCCTTTGCGCTTTATTTTGCTGTTTTGAATGGCGGTGAATCCGGATCGGTTACGCATGACTAATCCGGTTCGATTCTGAGTTATGGAGAACGTGCAGCGTCTTGATCACGCGTCCCGGTTTTCTATAAATACCGAGTCGCCGCCTCCATACAGCATACGCGAAAATCAATCTAGGTTTTGCCTCCTCCATTGTGCCGCGCCGCCCCACGTAGTCTACTCCGCCCCGCCCGCCGGTGTGCCGCCGTTCGGAGAGCAGGTCTCTGGAACCGCCGCCAAGTCTCGCACCGGAGAGGCGAATAAGGTTTTGGGAAGCGCTCGCGATCGCCGCTGCAGCTCGCTCGTCTTCCTCGTCGTTCGGCCGCGAATCGTCATCGACCTCGTGTCATCCACACCGTGCTCGCAGCGCCTACATCGGCAAACCGATCGAACGAACGATCGATGCATGCGGTCATGTTCTCCGTATTAGATCTGTTCATGTACAGTTTCTTGGTTTACATGTCTAGATCTTTTATGGTTGTGATGGTTCTGTTATTTTGCGTGCATGATGTCATGATTTATTTATGGAATAAATTGAACCTACATGTGCTTATATTTTCAACAATCCAAAACCTTATTGTAGGCAATCGTGGTTTTACTATGGCTGGATTTGCCGATGCACTGAGGCCGGATAAATTCTCCGGTGTGCACTTTAAGAGATGGCAGATCAAGGTCACTCTGTGGCTTACTGCTATGAATGTATTCTGGGTTAGTAATGGCAAGCCTGAAGGTGTTCTTGATGCTGAAAAGCAGAAAGAATTCGAGACTGCCACTACTCTCTTTGTTGGATGCATTCTTAGTGTTCTTGCTGACCGTCTGTGCGAGGTGTATATGCACATGACAGACGCGAAGGAGTTATGGGATGCATCGAATTCCAAATATGGTGCTATCGATGCCAAGAATGACATGTATGTCATGGAGCAATTTCATGACTACAAGATGGTTGATAACCGCTCAGTAGTAGATCGTGCTCATGAGATACAGGCCATTGCCAAGGAACTCGAACTCTGAAGTGTGCCTTACCCGACAAGTTTGTGGTGGATGTATTATTGCGAAATTACCTTCGTCATGGAGGAATTTTGAACAAGACTCAAACACAAGAGACAAGAGTACTCTGTTGAGAATCTGATTGGGTCTCTTGAAATTGAGGAGAAAGCTCGGAAAAGGACGCTGTGTCTAAGGGTGATGGAGGCGATCTAGTGCCAATGTGGTACAGAAAACCTCAAGCAAGAACAAAGGAAATTTGTCAAAGCCCAACAGACAACCAACTTCAAGAAGAAGAAGAACAACAACAATCGGGATGATAGAACTTGCTTTGTGTGCGGTCACCTGGTCACATGGCCAAGAAATGCCCACAACGCAAAGGAAAGAAGGCACTGAGGATGGACTTCTAAGTCCATCAACGTGACCATTGGCAAGACCGGAGATGGGACTGGTATGGTAATTTACCTCATTGTTCTTTCGGTTAGTCAATCTACCAATTGGTGGATTGATACAGAGCTAATGTACATGTATGTGCCGATATTTCGTTGTTTTCTTCTTATCAGTCGCCCGAGATTCCTCCGTCCTAATGGGGAATGGGTCACATGCTCTTGTTCATGGTGTTGGCACGGTAGATCTGAAGTTTACTTGGAAAGATCGCACCAAGAACGTGCAGCATGTCCTTCTATAGACAAGAATCTCGTTAGTGGCTCCGTTTATGTAGAGACGGGCTTAAGTTGGTATTTGAGTCTAATAAAGTAGTCGTGTCTAAATATGGATATTTTATTGGTAAAGGCTATGAGTGCGGAGGCTTGTTCCGCTTTTCCTTTTAGATTTCTGCAATAAGATCGTGAACCATATTTGTGGCGGTGTGGATGATGAGGCTAACGTTTGGCACTCACGTCTATGTCATATTAATTTTGGTTTGATGTCTCGGCTTTCCAAGATGAATTTAATTCCAAACGTTTCCATCACCAAAGGTTCTAAATGCCATAGTGTGTGCAATCAAAGCAACCTCGTAAGCCTCACAAGGTCGCCGAGAGAGAAACTTGGCACCACTAGAACTCCCTGCATTCGGATCTTTCGAGATGAATGGCGTGTTGACGAAGGGTGGAAAACGATATTTCATGACTTTGATTGATGATGCAACTAGGTTCTCATTATGTGTATTTATTGAAAACGAAAGATGAGGCTTTAGACTATTTTAAAATCTATAAGGCGAAGTTGAAAACCGTTAAATAGAAAGATAAAAAGACTTAGGTCGATCGTGGTGGAGAGTATTTCTCAAACGAATTTGACTTATTTTGTGAGGAACATGGCATTATACATGAGAGGACGCCTCCTTATTCTCCCGAGTCAAATGGGATTGCCGAAAGGAAAACCGCACGTTGATCGACTTGGTGAATGCCATGTTAGACATCGGGATTACCTAAGGCATGGTGGGGAGGCTTTGCTAACCTCTAATCATGTATTAAATAGAGTTCCTAATGAAATAAGGACAAAACACCATACGAGGTATGGATTGGGAGAAAACCATCACTTTCTTACTTGCGTACATGGGGTGCTTGGCGAAAGTTAATGTGTCAATAACTAAGAAACGCAAGCTTGGACCTAAAAGCGTGGACTGTGTTTTTCGGGATATGCTAATCATAGCATTGCCTATAGATTTTGATAGTTAAACCGAGGTACCGACATGCATGTTGGTACAATTATGGAGTCTCGAGATGCAACATTCTTTGAGAATATTTTTCCAATGAAGGATACACATAACACTACTAGTCAACCTTCTGAAATAATTCCCAGTTCAATCACATCACCTGAACCTTTTGAACATACACATGAACTTGTCAATGAGGAGATTGACAGTGGAGCTCCTAGAAGGAGCAAGAGACAAAGGATATTCAAATCCTTTGGTGATGATTTCACTGTATACCTTGTGGACGACACTCCCAAATCTATTTCAGAAGCGTATGCATCCCCTGATGCAGACTACTGGAAGGAGGTTGTCCGTAGTGAAATGGATTCCATTATCGCTAATGGAACACGGAGCCGACAGATAAACCTTATGGGTGCAAACACGTAGGGTGCAAGTGGGTGTTCAAAAGAAGCTTAGGCCTGATGGTACTATTGAAAAGTACAAGGCTCGGCTTGTTGCCAAGGGCTATACTCAGAAAGAAGGCGAAGATTTCTTTGACACTTACTCACTGTTGCTAGACCGACCACAATTCGAGTACTACTTGCTTTGGCTGCCTCACATGGTCTTCTCGTTCATCAAATGGACGTTAAGACAGCTTTTCTTAACGAGAGCTGGATGAGGAAATTTACATGGAACAACTTTGATGGATTTGTAGTAGAAGGTCAAGAAGGCAAGGTGTTAAAACTGTTGAAATCTTTGTATGGTTCAAACAAGCCCTAAGCAGTGGCATGAGAAGTTCGATAGAACACCGACATCCGCAGCTTTGCTGTCAATGAGGCAGATAAATGTGTATACTATCGCTATGGTGGGGGTGAGGGAGTTATAACCTTGGATTACATCCAAACAAATAGAAACCTGGCAGATCCCTTTACAAAGGGACTATCACGGAATGTGATAGATAGTGCATCGAAGGAGATGGGTATGAGACCCATGTGAGTTATCTATGGTAGTAACCCAACCTATGTGATCGGAGATCCCGTGAATTAGGATCAGGAAAAACAAGCCATTAGTTAACCGGAGGAGAGTAATTTCAACCTCTCTATGTGAAGATGCAATACTCTAAAGCGCAAGGCAGGTTGGTTAAGGCCTTAATGTGTTCCATTGGCTTTCAAAAGCGAAGACGTTATCCTGCAGAACGTTCTTGAAAGAACATACCTATATGAGCCCGACTGTTAGTCGCAGTCTATGGAGACCTTGGGTAATCTCCTACTAAGCTCATGAAGAGACCAAGGAGTATGACTTATACGCTCCAACCGATGGGTAGCCTACTGGCGGCCTAGTATCAGTTAAGTCTTTAAGTGAAGCTTGCTTGCACCAAACTTGCAATTCAAGGCGTAGTCCATTGTTCAAGTTGTGAGTAAGTGTAGCTTGGAGTTCTAGGTGGATGTTCAACCTTAATCGGTCTCCATCGAAACACCGATATATAAACAAGACATTGGAATTGTGCAAATCTCTGTGGGACTTTGAGATCTGGTGGGGGATTGTTAGATTATGTGGGCCAAGCCCATATAAAAGAATAATTCCTAAAATCTCAAAGGCCCACTCATGCAAAGGGAGGCATACATGTGAACTTTAGTACCACATTGCTAGTTCTAGGAGAGGAAGACCAACTTAAAAGGGATGGTGCACTCCTAGCCACTTGAGGCATGTGTGGAGAGAACTAGAGGATCACACGCGCGCGCGCCGCCTCGCCTCGCCGCCGGGCGGGCGGGGGGGGCGCGGCGCACGGCACTGCGTGAATGGTCCGCCAAAATCGGCTCTAAGTGCTTGCTTGAGACACGGCTTCCTTTGCGCTTTATTTTGTTGTTTTGAATGGCGGTGAATCCGGATCGATTACGCGTGACTAATCCGGTTCGATTCTGAGTTATGGAGAACGTGCAGCGTCTTGATCACGCGCCCCGGTTTTCTATAAATACCGAGTCGCCGCCTCCATACAAAGATACGCGAAAATCAATCTAGGGTTTTGCCTCCTCCATTGTGCTGCGCTGTCCCACGTAGTCTACTCCGCCCCGTCCGCCGGCGTGCATCGCTCGCTCGAGAGCAGGTCTCGAACCGTCGCGCCAAGTCCTCGCACCGGAGAGGCGAATAAGGTTTTGGGAAGCGCTCTGCGCGACTGCTCGCTGCAGCTCTGGCTCGTCTTCCTCGTCGTTCGGCTTCGGCGAATCGTCATCGACCTCGTGTCATCCACACCGTGCCTGCAGCGTCTACATCGGCAAACCGATCGAAACGAAACGATCGATGCATGCGGTCATGTTCTCCGTATTAGATCTGTTCATGTACAGTTTCTTGGTTTACATGTCTAGATCTTTTATGCTTGTGATGGTTCTGTTATTTTGCGTGCATGATGTCATGATTTATTTATGGAATAAATTGAACCTACATGTGCTTATATTTTCAACAGAAATGAGCAGGTGGCAGAGCAAAAGATCGGCCGGCGGCTGAAAAATCCGGTGGCGGCGAAAATATCTCACGGTGAACAGTGAAGACGACAAGTTGAGCTGGCAGGGTGATTTGGCAGTGGGTTTATGGTACAAATGGGTGAGTCTTGAGCTCAATTAGGCAGTGGATTAAGGGGAATTGACTTCAAAAGAAAATTTTCAAATTTTTAGAAAATTTGATTTGTTTCAAACAATGCAATGCCTTATGTCTTCTACAGCAGCGTTTTTTTTTGTCCTTGCGTGATGTGATCCTTAGGTGACATTGGACCGATAACCAGCCAGCTTTGGGATATTTTGAGAGCTTGGATGCTGGTAGCTACTCAGCTTCAGTGTTTTTGTTTCTAGTTTTCTTCGATGCTGCACGAGCATCTTAACAACGACGAAAAATCGTCTCTTTCATCGATGAACATGTTCCAGTGATGCTATCGGATCAACTGTTATAGGAGTCAAGAGTCTTGAGCTCCCACTTGCTGAGCTCGATTTTTGGTGTATTGATGTTTCAGACTTTCATTGATGCTCTACGCCTCTAGGGCCATACTGTCTCCGCTCGATTGGACTGAAAAGCTATAGTTTATAGTTAAAATTATACTGTAGTGATTGAAATTTTACTGTAGTTGAAGGTGGCTTATTTAGTATAATTAAATTTAATAAATTTAAAAATAGAAAAAATATGTTAACTTATTACGAATAACGTGAACGAATACGGGAAAAAAAGAACTAGAAAAAAATTTAAAAAACCAAAAGTTCAAAAAAAGATGAAATTTATGAGTAATAAAAAATAAATCAGAAACCAGAAGTTGAAGCTGAAATTAGCGGTTACTGCCATATAGTCCATATCCGAAATTCTCCTTCCTTTGTGAGCTTGTCTGTGGAGTAGGCACCAACAATGGTTTCACCCCGCGGTCGCGCCCCTCTCCCATCGCAGTCGCCGCCGCGTCCTGGCCCCTTCTGCCCGATGTCTCTTCCTTCCTTGGCCACCTCGCAGGCTCGCACAAACCACCGTCGCCTCCCTACGCCTCCTCCTCTCCCAATACGGCCATCTCCGTCGCCTCTCACCAGTGCGTAGGACGCGGAGGCGGCACTGGCGGGGGATGTGGATGAGGAGGAGGAGATCGTGGACATCGCCGCCGGCGTGGGCCTCAGCGAGAAGGAGAACGCCGGTGCCTCCGGGGGCGGGGAGGGGAGGGCGACGAGGAGACGTGGTGCATCGAGGGCGGCCAGCCCGTCGTGGCGGGTAGCAATGGTGACATAGAGGTGCCAAGATTTGGGTGATTGGATTGGGTCATCTTGTTTCCTATTCATTGGAAGCTACACAAAGCATCCCTATATTAAGATGGGGTTTCTCCCCAAGTCTCCATGTTCGTCCGTGCCCTCCCCCATCTCCGTTGTCGCCGATGTCGTCTTGCGGCTGGGCTGGCAGCAATGGACGACGCCCGAAGTTGACCCCCTTCAGGTGAGTGCCCGATTCCTCACTTCTTCGTCCTCTTCTACTTTTTGTGTTGGGCTTGAATTTCTGGACATCGCCCGGAAGGTGTTGGATTGTATGCCGCAGAGAGATGTAATGTCGACGATTGTTTTATTTGGTTATTGCTTCAAGCCCGAGGAAGAAGACTCATGTTATCAGGAATTCGTTAGAATTATTGGTATCACAATTTAGCCTGATCAGACTGCCTTTGTTTAGTTTTGCAGCTGTCCTAAATTATGGCTGACCAATCCACTGCTCTAGAAACAATGCAGATGCACTTGTTTATTCTAGAATGTTGGCATCTCATGGATCTCTTTGTTTGTAATGTTTTGCTGAACGTGTGTGGAAGATCCTATTATATTAATTTGGTTAGTGAATTGTTTGATGGTCAGCTAGAGAAAAATATTTTATATCTTGGACTTTTTGCTTGTTAGGGCTTGCATGGTGCCGGTGCACAAAATATTTTATATCTTGGACTTTTTGCATCTCAGGGCTTGCAGGCTTGGAAATGGCAGCCAGCGGTATGGTGCTGGTTCACAACGGAGATGCCGCACTGGCCAGTTGAGGCAGTGGCGCTTTTTGATGTTGCGAGTAAATGGTTATCTAACTGATTCACACGACTAAATTCAATCGTGCTCTCATGGAGGATGAAGCTTAAATGGATGATGAGGTAATGAGCCCTATTTTCTAGCCATGGCAGGTCATTCCCTCTGCCTTCTGTTAATAACCTGCTCCTTCTTATATTTGCACGCAGAATGCCTGTTGTAAGAATATATACTTGAAAGGATTTGTATGGGAAGTACATTGTTTCTTATGGTTTGCTCACGTCTATTTGAGCTAGCTGCCTACAAGTCTACAGCTTGAGTACTGTTCTATTGGCAAAGGTACCTTCATGCAGATTACGACTAATCCACTGTCATGTCTGTGTTTGAATGGGTGTATTCCAGTCCCTCTGGCCATATAAAATATTGACGAGATATTTGTATGCCCTGTGTTCTTTGTTAATTGAATGCTGCTATAATTAAAGTTTGGTAAACTTCTCTTTCCCGTTTGTATTCTCTCAACTGGTAAAATGTATGACTACTGTTTTTATCTCTTGGGGTCAGTTTAGGTTAAGTTCTGATATTTTATTTCCTAAAATGGAGCTAGGAACTGCAACCGGTGTTGTTATCCTGCTATCTTTTGCTAGGCATACCATCTGGATGAGCTTAGTCTCCTAGTCATCTACTATGGATGCCTTCTTAGTCTTTCTTTTAAGTTTAGCCCTTAATTACCACACGTATATTTTGTTGTATGTTGTCCCAAAAGGCAGCAACAGTTGTATCGGAAAGGAGCTAAGAACTAACAGGTTTTTACTGAGGTTGTGATGTCACTGAGATCAGCAAGAACCATGCATTCTGCTACTCGATGCATCCTGTAAAAGACATGTACATATTGTTTGTGGTCTGCTTCGACCTGAACAACATTTTGGATAAATGTAAAGTTGTAACAGATAAAAAACTATTTTGCAAATGTCAGTGCAACTTTTCATGTTTTCTGCCAGGCATAGTGTAGCGCGCAATCCCCAATCACCTGATCACCTCTGGACTTGGTCATGTTTGGTTAGTCAAGTCACAGAATTTTGCGCCCGGGTGGGAGGAATACTCTAAATTTTGCTGGCCATGTTTGGTTTGTCAAGTAATCATGCATCTTCTTTGTTTCTCCAGGTTCTTGAAAGGTTGGCCCACAAGGTGCTTGCAAAAGATCAACATTCAAAACTGCCAAGATTAAAAGCTTGAGATTTGTGTGCTATGTGCTTCCTCTTTGCTTTACTTTGGTTGGTTGGTTTAATCTCTGTGGTGATGTCTTATTTACGTGTGCTTGAGAATTTATCTACATCAATCAAGCAGTATGCAGCACTCAATTGATACTGGGCCTGTTCGGTTGGTCTCCAGCCGGTCGGCTTTTCGCAGCCGCTACAGTACCTAACTTTTAAATGGAATATTTTCTCAAGACGGAGTCTACAAGTTAAACGTAGTGCACGTTAAAAGCTCAACATCTGTACCAACCAAAATTGCAAGTGAGTATCGATCTCTTCGTAATCTGTACCGCAAACAGCCAAAATTCAAAAATTTCAGCCAAAAGCCATAAGCCGCAGCAAAAAAGAACAGGCCCACTTAAGTATAACAAGTCTATAAGAAGTTTGGAATAGTTGTTCCTTTGTTTTACCTTACAAGGCTGCATAATTCATACTGTATGAGAATTAACTATAGGAGAATTTCATATTTATGTCTATCAAGTTCATCCAAATTAACTGTAGGAGAATTTCATAGGCATGTGCCCGCAAAAAATTAGTTGTATAGCTTACATGAGGTTACTTTTGTTTTTGTGGTCTGCTATAAGTTACGGTAGATTAGAGACTTTAATATGTAATTTAGTTGTACATCTTTTGTTTTTGTTTATATTACCTGATGTTTGTGAGCGATGCATTGCAGCCCCTTCTCACATGGTGTGTTTTCATACAAGGCTGCCTTTTTCATGCATTGCAGCCACTTCCTGATGAGCTTTGCTTGCAAGCTTCTTTGATCCCAAAGAGTCAGGAGTTCTACCGTCCGTTTATGGCATCATGTAGGCCATGTATATATATTCTTTTGTTGTAATACGATGCTGGTCGTTTTGTCGAAGAGATTCAGATTGTTATATAGATTTTCATCGAACATCCCTGTGTATGGATGGTCATCAAATATCCGTGTGTAAACCTACCTCAGGTCTGTAGCGTTTTAAAAGAATGGCTATGCCTTAGCTCTTTTATGTGCCTGGCTAACTATCCTTCTGTGCCAAAGGAAGTCATATGCATGTTATGCTTTTTACGTAGCACTCATTTCATTCCTCTCATACATGCTGCTGTGGAGTTGTCCGCCTATGTTAATATTCAGTGCAGATTGGAATGCATGATCTATTTTCTGGTCACCCAGTGCTTCATGCATTTATTTCCAACTTTCCACGCGATCCTATCTACTGCAACTAACGTTGTAGAGAATTCAAGCAAGCTGGATTTAAACAACTTAGAGCCTATTTGGGACTGCTTCACTCCACGTTTTTCAGCTCCTTTTTATGTTTTTTTTAGCCAAACAGGTTTAGCTCCACGCACTCTGTTCGAGGAAAAAAAGGTAGAGTTGTGAGAGCACCTAAAGGGGTGCTCCACAAACTCTAGGTTTTTTGTGGAGCTGCTCCACGGTAGAATTCGTGGAGCAGAGTTTATGGAGCAGTCCCAAACACGCCCTTAGAAAGCGTTCCAATGTTCTATTAGATCATTAGTATACATATCACCAAGCCATCATGCATCACAAATCCCACTTCCCTCCTAAACCTCTATGGCAACCAACCAAACAAAGAACCTTACGACCCCAACTTTCTAAATTATCAATTCTCTTCCACGAATTCCCTCCCCAACAAAACAGTAGGCGGCTCTATGGACAAAATTCGCTAAAAGCGCTCCACATGGGACAGGCACACGTGTAACGGCTTGTTTGGGCTTTTGTCTTCGCTTCAATCGAAAAGGTTAAATCTAGAAGTAGACATGTTCAGGAGAAGCCTTGCCCACTTTTTCCTGACCGGGCCAGGCTGGGCTTGTGTCTCGGGTCGGGCTCGAGTCTAGTTTTGAAGCCTGTAAGGATTTTCGGGCTAGTCTTGGGCTGCAATTTTCGGCCCAAAAGCCCATCCTGACCCGAACCATAGCCGTAAGACCCTCATTGTTCCAGTAGTATTCCCAAATACCAAATCTCGCTGTACTCTTGAGTCACTCTCCATTCTCCAAGTCTCCAGACTCAACAAATCTGAGCGGCGTCAGCACTCACCCAGGTGGCAGAGGCGCTCCCCCGATCCCCCCAGGGCCCAGGCGCCCTCGCCTCCTCCGGCTCCAGGTCATCTTCCTCGTCGAGCTGACCTGATCGCCGCCTCATCCGTCTTCACCCTCACCACACCAAGCGACCACGCCTCTCCTTCCAGCGGTGACGGGCGTGTGGCCTCTCCTGCCAGGCGGTCTCCTCCCCCGTGCTCTCTTCTGTCGCTTTATTTTCATCCAATGTTCATGCCATCCACTGCACATGTTTGTTTGTTAATTGCTAGAAAAACTCGGGCTTAGGCTTCCTAAACGTGTAAATGTTGGGCTTCAGGCCGGGGTTTTGGCGCTGTGATACTGGGCTTTTTCAAGCCTAGCCCAGCCCAACGTTTGAACAGGTCTTCCTGGAAGTGCTATGTTTCGCATGAACAGACATGATATACCAGTGTAATTCAATTGTAAAAAGACAGTAATACTAAAGTGTCCCGCTTAACCGCTGTACGTTCAAGGCTGATTTGCCATACATGCGCGCGCCGCTACCCGTGTGCTGCTAGTTGTATCTATCTACTACCTTAGATAAGAAGCGTACAAAGCACCATTTCAACCTCACATTAACATCATATATACTTTTTTTTCTGAAGGCAACATCATATATACTTGAGCTTGAGCACAGTACTAAAGAAAAAACCGGCAATCGAGAGCAGGAGCAAAGCAAACTTGACGCATGAGCATATTTGGCCCTGATCGTTTTTATTTCCCCAAATAGCACCCTAGCGAACCATTTTCTGGATTTAGCATCCTACTTACCGTGGCAGTAACGACAGATGATATGTGTTTGGGTTTTGTTGGGCTTCATGTTTATGACTTTTAGTTTTTGCTACACTATCTAGCTTTCAAATTATATGTTTTTTAAAACAGGATCTACAAATTAATTGTAGCAGACGCTATATCGATTTCAATTATACCAGCTAAAAATATATATAATTATTTTTCTCTTCATATTTTCTTTCATAAACAGTCAAAATTTAACCATAATATAGTCAAAAAAAACCCACTTAATACCTATTGCATTCTATACTCTGATACAAGATGATATCTATCACGTTCTATCATGCTATGCTCTGATACTGCGGCAGGAGGCTGAGGGCGTGGCAGGGGTCGACGCCGCGGTAGGAACCCGATGCCACCGATGTAATTCTACAGTAGAGGACCTGCTGCAATGCCGGACCACGGCACGAATCCGATTTTGTGTTAAAAAAAATCGTTTGCCACTACTCTGCGGTCGGTGAGGAGGCTAAAAAGGGAATTGATTTCAGTCAGACGTTATTTCTAGAAAAATGTGCCGGTAAGGCCAATTATGCAATCTATATTGTAATTTTTTAGGGATAGACTATTGTACAGGCGATTGAAATTTTTTTTGTCTTTCAGTCACCTAAACTTACACTTTGAATCACCTGAAGTTACACATGTTTTTTTTTGAAGGGGGCTGCAATTTTAGTTGATTGAGAATGCAATTTCAGGTCACCTGAAGTTGCACTCTAAACCACGTAAAGTTGCAGCTGTTTTTTTAGAGGGTGGCTGCAATTTTAGTTTATTGAGAGTGCAATTTCATTGAAAGTGCAATTTCAGGTGACTGAAATATAAAAAAAATTTCAGTCGTATGTGCAATAGCAAAACCGAATTTCCTAGTGTCCGCTGGACCACAAAGTATCAAGCGATGAAATGAATCATATACCAATGGTGTGATCCACTTGTTTAACAAGCGGTACTGAAGATACACGGAAAGCTTTGGGTGCTCCGAAGCATAACGAGGTATTTGTGGTCACTGGATCCCTACTTTTAGAAGAGAAGGGTAATTATCGGTGAGCCAGTACTAGGATGTAACTAGTGGAATTTTCCATATAATTGTATTGCTAGTGTTAGATATTATAACATATTATATCTGTTATATAATTTTATTGTGTTTCAAAAATATAGTTTTATTTAGTATATAATTATAACAGTGGTAATATCTACACATAATTATCTTTACTGTTATAATCTGAGCCATTTGAAATAAATGGTGTTGCTTAGGGCCGTTCGTATTGCTACCAAACAAAAAATAACCGGACTGAGCGTCAGTGCATCACCTTCACAGCTAGCTACTAGCACAGTCCAAATCCCGTCCTCGCCTCCTCGGTGCGGGAGCGAAGAATTCCAGCGGGCAGCGGCCGCCGCCTCCTCCTACCTCACCGTGGCCCGCCGGCGAGAATGCACCACGGACCGCGCCACCGCCCCCAACCGCGTGTCCTCGATCTGCATAGTATTTCGAAGGTCAGCAACTCAGCATATGGGTCGATGGGAAGGGATGAAGCCCAATCGTCCATTCTCTCTCATTTGATTTTGTGCATTTTTTTTTCCTGGAAGTAACTGGCTGGATGGTGTTTACTCACCGGACAGAGTTCCTACGCTAGATAAACCTGATTGTTTGCTGCCGGCTGTTTTTGAGTGTCTGCTGCCGGTTGTCCCTAGTCAATACTTGTCGATTGCTAATTTGTTATGGCGCTAAAAAAATCCTCGTATCTTTCACGATTTGTGTCAATTTTAATAAACATGGTAATTACTAATACCATATCAAAATAATTTGGTATTTACTGGAATCGAAATGTATTTGAAAAAATATCATATTTACCAAACTAATAATACTGTACTTATTGAAAATACCATATTTATTGAAAAACCAAATGAACAACCCTAGTATATATCTTTTCTTTTTCTCAATTAACGAGAGAATTTCTCATATGTATATAGTATAAATAACAGGGGCACCATGGTGTCTGGGCACCAAACCTCTTTACCTTTGGATTGCTTTTAGATGTGTGCTAGTGTGATTGAGACTTTCCATCCATGATTAAGACTTTCTATGAATGATTGATTTATCATGCATGATATATTATATATCATTACACTAGCACGTATCTAAAAGCAATCCAAAGGCAGGGAGGCTTAGTGCTGACATATATATATATATATATATATATATATATATATATATATATATATATATATATATATATATATATATATATATATATATATATATATATATATATATATACACATACACATATATACATCCTTCACTTTCAAAGCCTACAAAATTTCACAATATAGTGCTTAAATCAAGAAAAACAAAACTCCTATAAATTCTCTCATTAATCGAGAGAAGAAAGGAAGATCTATGTCATTTATTTTGATGGAATCATATTATAATGATGTAGACTAATCATATATATATATATATATATATATATATATATATATATATATATATATATATATATATATATATATATATATATATATATATATATATATATATTGATGGAATTAGATTATAATGATGTAGACTAATCATATATACATCATTATAATCTGATTCCATCAAAATAAATGACATAGATCTTCCCTTTCTTCTCTCGATTAATGAGAGAATTTATAGGAGTTTTGTTTTTTCTTGATTTAAGCACTATATTGTGAAATTTTGTAGGCTTTGAAAGTGAAGGATGTACCTTGAATATAACCAGTTGTTTGCAAATATATAGATACGAGTTCGAGTCCTTAGTCTAATAAGAGTTAGATTCCAATTATAATCTAAGAACTTTGTTTATTAGATTCCAATTATAATTTAAGAACTTTGTTTATGAAGGATATAAGGGTGCTGAGTGCTGAAGGACAACGCACGCAATTATTCCCAATATGGCCAGCTTGGTACTCTCGAAATCATCATTCCAAAAAAGCTCCCATTGTAATTACAAAGTTAACACATAATACCAACGAAACTTTCTGTTTGTCTCCCAATATGGCCATCGTCTCGTACATTTCTACATAAATGACATAGAGATCTGTAGCCTTCGAAAGGAGTTACTTGTGTCGTCCATAACAGTCAGAGATGAATAAATGATTAAAATCTATAACAAAAGTTTTTTTTTATCAAATTTACTATGTTCTTATTGTTAAACTTGTCAACACAGCAATAACGCAAAAACAAAAAGACAGTAAAAGAAAATCTGATACTGTAGTTAACTGCAGTGTATATTATTGTAGCAAATTAAAAAACCGAACCCATCACTTTCAATGGTGCTGCAGCCTTTTAAGACCAGACTGAATTTCTTCACCGGCTGGTTGAAATAATCTGACGGACTTTTCTTCAATCTTGAATCAACCTCATGCACGGGGACCGAGGCACTTTGGAGGCTTATTGATGACACCTTGGATTTTTCTTGATGATACCACTGCCCGCGCGATGGAGTGAAAAACACGGCAGCGTGCTGGCTTCTTTCCAGCCGCGCAGAGACGTGCGTTATGCCCGTGTGGTGATGGGATGCCTCCCCTTGCGTGAATGCATCTACATGCGAAGGCCCATAAGCATAAGAGTAAAAAAAAGATAATGGATAATCTATTTTATTCGATATTTGTATTTAAGAAGACACGAATATAACAAAAAAATTCGTATTAAAAATATTTATATTTACATTTGACAATATTTGTATCCATTTGAGAATATCCATATTCACATTCGTATTTGAGACTAATTATTTGTATTCGAGATTATTCGATTCGTATTCGAGATTATTCGATTCGTATTCGATCTGTTTCCTATGCCCACCGAGATTCGTATTCGATCATGTTACATAAATTTGTTTTATCGAGATTTGTTACAAAGTTGTAGGAGAATATTCGTATTCGACCGAGTTAAGTACATATTTGATTTGAATTCGTATTTGTTACGACATTCGATTCGTATTTGTATTCGAGAATATTCGAATTCGTATGTATTTTAAAAATATAGATTTGTTTTCGTATTTGAGACTATTTGATCGTATTCAATCCGTTTCCATCCCTACATAAACACCTACACGTGATGCTTGCTGGACAATACGAAAGAGCTCTGCTCTGCTTGATGTGAAGCAACGAAGCAAAAACGCGAATACAAAATAGATCGATTTGGTTTTTTATTACTAGATCATATTTGTGGCTACAAAGTGCCTTTCTGGCACCTCTCAATCTTAATATGAAAATTGCATCTACTAGCTTTTGGGTTAGCACATAACCCATCTCTATTTATAGTCTAGGGTCTAAACCATAAGTTTTTATCCAATTTTAACAAATAAGGGACCCAAAACCTTTACGTAACATGGGTTTTCTAACTTTTGTCATACTATCCAATTTTAGACACTCTAAAATTGTCACGTGTCATAGCATTCGGATTGCATCTCCGTAACTCCAACATACACCATCCATTTTTGATCTCTACATGCCCCTAACTTGAGCATTACCGTCTCTTCCAGCATCCTCGACCGTCTGAACCATGACTCTGTATCAAGCCATTTTTCGGTCCTCGCAGTAGACCACGATCGCCTCTGAGTTACCCTATACATGCAAATAGCAAAGTAACATCTTTTCCCAGGACAAGTTCTTTCCTACTTGACCGATATAAGTCCACAGATGCTACATGTCTTAAATAACAATAATAAATAATATTGTTAATTATTCATCATTATAAATATTTTAGATTTAGCCATATAACCTATCTGAGTCCTTATTTCTTATTCCAACTTGGTACTCTCGAAGTCGTCATTCCAAAAAAGCTTCACTTGTAATTTCAAAGTCAACACACAACATCAACCAAACTTTCTGTTTGTCTCCCGAGAAACTGATTTGGCCATCGTTTCGTACATTTCTACATAACGCAGAGCTCTGTAGCCTAGAAAGGAGTTACTCGCACTACTACAAAAAGACTAATAGTAGACGGCAAATTACAGACGGTTTTGTGAAACCGTCTGTAATGTACACTATTACAGACGGTTTTAATTTGAAGGGCGTCTGTGATATTTGTGGCGGGAAAAAGGAGTATCACGAGCGGTTCTTACCGCGGAACCGTCGTGATATCGATATCACGACGGTTTTTAATACAAACCGCCTCGTGATAATCTGGATTATCACGACGGTTTTTATTAACAACCGCTCGTGTTGTGTCGACTATCACGCAGCGGTTGTTGTTAAGAACCGTCGTGTATGTTCCTGACGGTTTTTAACAAGAACGATGCGTGATGTCCCTTTGTCCGTCGTATCCTAGATCAGAGGTTAATATATAAGTACATGTACATTGCTTCTAATAACTTAACTACAGAACTACTGAGACAAGAGATCACAAATTTAAGGCAAATTTATTAATTTCAATTAGAGGCAAATTTATTACAAAAGTCGCACAGGTACAGAGTTTCCCAGATTGTAATCTTTTGGGCTTCGTACGCTTCTTCTTCGACTTGGGGACTTGGGCAAATAATCAGCAGCATCCATAAGGTCGTAGAGGATAGCATGAAAGGATTCCTCAGAATCTGCCGTATTTGCTTGATCGGCAAGGCTATCCATCAGTCTCTCCAATGCGTGTAGAGCTTCTTCCGCTTTGCGCACATTGTGGAGAAGAACTAGGGTGAGGGCAGTTTCCCTTTCTTGAGCGGCAGCGAGACGCCTCCGTCGACGGCGGAGGATCAGGTCAAGCTGACGGATGCAAGAAAGTCGGGGAAGGAGAGGAGGGCGGGTGCGGAGAAGCTGCGCCCAGATGCAAATTGTCGGCGCTGTGTAAGGTTCCAGCCGAACAATTCTTGATGAACAGATGAGAGGAAGGAGATGATCACAAGAACAGTAGAAGCCATGTCGTATTGTATATTGTATTGTACGTAGAAGAGACCTGGATTAGGCGCATATTTAACCTTTAGCACAGACGGTTCGTATACCCAAACATTAATGATATAGACGTTTCGTATAACAATCGAGAGACGTTATTTAGACGATCGAAACACGAAGCGTTCTGGCATCGAAACACGCGCGAAGCGTTCTGGTATGAAGCTTATCACAGACGGCTTTTTACAAAAAACCGTCTGTGATAATATTTATCACAGACGGTTTTTTAAAAAAAACCGTATGTGATAATGACTAAGGCATTTATTGCGCTGCTCAGACCGCATCTGTCTTCATTTCGATCCAGATCTAGCCACTGCTGCGCACTTTTTCACTCGGGAGGAAGCTAGGCGATTTCGTGCCGATTAATTTGGTGGGAAGTGGCGAGATTGAGCTTTGAATTAAGATTCAGACTTTCTGGTTGTTGTAGATATGGTTAGTAATGAAATTTATTTTTCTTTAATTGCATTACAATTTAGGTCTAGGTAATCCATGAGTGGTTATTGAAGATGGTTAATTTGCAAAATTGTTGGTTATATAATAGCTGTTGTGTTTGTAATATGAATTGAGCTAGCAAATTAAGTCTGAATATAATAAATGTGGCCGGTATATACGTAGTTATAATTAGTTAATCTAGATTTTAATACTAAGTTGTTATATATGTACGTAACGTAGGACCAAAGCTGGATGTATGCCGCGAGCCGTGTGAGTGAAGAGTACATTAATGGCGTTTTTGCTTTTATAAGAGCCGCCGAGGAGGATATGTTGAATAAGGGGGTGGAATATATGTGCTGTCCATGCACTGACTGCGAGAATTTGAAGATGTTTAAGAACCGAGGGCAAATTGAAGCGCACTTGATTCGGAGGGGTTTCAAAAAGGATTATACGTGTTGGACCAGTCATGGCGAAGTGAATGATCATATGCCGCCGGATGACATCGCCGGTGAAGTGAATGATATGCCCCCGGATGACATCATTTGGTGAAGTGAACGACATGCCGCCGGTGATGTCGATTGTGACTCGGATTCGGATAGGTTGCACGATGATAACTGGATCGGATGCTTCGCGATGTAGAAGAGAACTATGATGAGAGAGAGTATGTTAAATTCCGTGGCTTGATGGAGGACTCGAGAGAAACCTTTGTACACGGCTGCAAGTACAGGAGGTTGTCACCGTGCTTGAACTGTTGAAATTGAAGGCAAGCAACCGGTTGGTCCGACAAGAGTTTCACGGCATCTGCTAGGTCTTTTAGCGGACATGCTTCCGGAGGGAAATGAGTTGCCTAAAACCACGTATAAAGCTAAGAAGGTTCTTTGTCCGTTGGGAATGGAAGTAGAAAGAATACATGCATGCCCGAACGATCGTATCCTCTACCGTAAAGGGTATGCAAACATGCATGTATGTCCGTGTGCAACGATCCCGATACAAACGTAACAATCAATCGATGATGGCGAGGAACAGACGCGAAGAAAGGACCTCCGCTAAGGTGGCATGGTATTTTCCTATAATTCCCGTTTGAAAAGGTTTTTGCAAATCCAAAGGAGGCAAAGCTGCTGCGTTGGCACTCGGAGGAGCGAAAGAAGGATGGAATGATAAGACACCTTGCGATTCGCGCAGTGGAGAAACATCGATAGGAGGTTTGCGAGTTCGGTGCGAGAACCAAGGAATATAAGGTTTGGGTGAGTACAGATGGAATGAATCCTTTGAGAGCATGAGCAAACCGACATAGCACATGGCCCGTGACTCTGCATCTATAACCTTCCTCCTTGTTTGTGTATGAAGCGAAAGTACATTTTGATGTCGATACTTATCCAAGGGCCAAAACAAACGGGAATGATATCGATGTGTTCCTAGCATCGTTGGTGGAAGATCTAAAAGCATCTTGTGGAACGAAGGGTGCATGGTATGGGATGCATACAAACGAGAGAACTTCACTCTGCGCTCCTTATTGTTCTGCACCATAAATGATTATCCTGCCAGGGCAAATCAAAGACGAAGGATGATTACGATATCCCGTCCATGCCATTGGCCCGCAAATTCGTGCTAGGTCAGCCGATGGTAGTCCAGGAAGAGCTCCAAAAACTAGGACTTGGTTGCCAAAGATTCCACCTTTGGTATATGGAACAGTCCAATAAGCCGAGGCGTAACGGCACTCGGTATCTTTGTCAAATTCAAGCCGGAACATTTCTTGCACGGCTCGGATGTGTCTTCACGGTGACTTTGACGATATATTTGAACTTTTCACGCTCAACGCTCTCGACGCCTCACTCGTTCGATCTTTGGACACTATAAGTCTGCATAATCACGTCTCTGCTCACGTAATACCGATATATGTCACAATTTGTTGCTTTCCTATGTTATATATAGATTCATGCTAATCGAAGCTAGATCATCGAAATCACAAATTGGTTTCTGACCCACGCTTGGTCGCCATTGATACCATCATCGAGAATGCATCCTTCGTCGAGGACTATATTACAAAAGCAACTTTGGCTCACCAAGATAAGGAATTTGTTCTTATGCCATACAATGAGCAATTCCATTGGATTTTAATTGTAATTATACCAAAATGGAACAAGGCTATATACCTTGATTCTCTAAGTAAGAACAAATCCAAGTACACACGCTATCGCCCGAATACTGATAGGTATGTACATTGTACATTGTACTCTTTCTTTCCTTCGAATAACTAATCTAACTTTTTCGAATAACGAAGGTCGTTCGCCACATACGTTCAACAAACACGTGACTCCACGACAGGGGCCAAGGCCTTGAAACATGATCGCAAGTTTCGGGTATTCGCTAGCTACACATTAATTAATCATATACAACACATAGTAGTAATGCCACTTGATTTAACACATTATATTTTTTGCAGTGCCACCAGCAGGAGCGGGCAACACGTGTGGATACTACGTGTGCCACCATATGAGACTACTCCTCGATTCCACCAAGATCACTAATTCTAAGGTTTGTCAATCTTCCCACATTTATTTCATACATGTCGATTTTATATATGCGCGTTGATATTCCTATCGGCGGTTTGCGTCCATCTCTACATCTGCATTGACACAGCCGAATTTTGCAAAAATTCGAGGAGAGCTCATTTGGTTTTTGTGGTCAAAAGTCGTAAGATCAGATGGAGATTTCCACTGCCGAATGATTTTTTATTGTAATTCTAAGTGCAAATACGATGTAGATCTTTTACAATTGTGTATTTGTTAATGGATATTTTATTTCAACTCAATGAATTGATTTGCGAAATAGATGCTTTATGTTTGTGAAATGAAGTGCGTTGTCAATTGGATGTTTTATGTATGTGAAATGAATTGAGATGTGAAATGTATCTGAAATGAAATGAGATTTATGAATTGTATATGTTTATGTCCGTGATTATCCGCTTGTTTCAGAGGGCATGGCTAGCATTTCGAGGCTAGCTATAAGCGTAAATAGATTCATTGGGGAGGAGTATCACGAGCGGTTTTCATTAAAAACCGTCAGGATTGTGCGATATCACGACGGTTTTCATTAAAACCGTCGTGATATCGCATAATCACTGACGGTTCAAAACCGTCTGTGATAACTTGGATTATCACTGACCCATAATTTCAGACGGTTCAGAAAACCGTCTGAGATGACGTTTCTGAACCGTCTGTAATGTGAATTTCTGCAGTAGTGTCAGGCCCTTGTTTCTTATTCCGACATGGTAATCTCGAAGTCGTCATTCCAAAAAAAACTCCACATGTAATTACAAAGTCAACACACAACACCAACCAAACTTTCTATATGTCTTAACTTTGGCCATCGTCTCGTACATTTCTACATAAAATGACAGAGATCTGAAGCACTGGAGCCTCCGCAAATTTTTTAGCATATGTATTGGACGCGCATGAGTGTATGTGTGTGAGCGAAATGTGTGTGGTGTGTGTCCTCATTGTACTCTCTCAGAAAAGATAAGGAAACAAAATCGGCAGCGAGAATACCATTTTGTCGTTGGCTCCACTTTCTTAATTGCTCCATGTGCGGCTCTCTTCCATGGCTCCCACCTTGTCTCCAATCCTAGTAAGGGTGCAATGTGGGAGACGGAGGAGTGGTAGCAATGGATGAGGGTGCAGAGGAGGTAAAGAAGACGAATATGATGTGGATAGAAAACCGTAACACCTTATCCTTTAGTACCATATTGCTAGTTTATCATGAGTTATACTTACATACATTACCTTTTGGTCTAAATCGTAGCACATTCCGATTAACCCTTTTAGATAAAGCGAGAATAAAAACCCAAACGAGGTGCTATATATGCTTTTCCCACATAGAGATTAGGCTTTCAGTGAATTTCAGGCCGCAGGGTGATAAAAATACTTAACCAAAATCAGCACCACATTTGCCAATACACCGTCTCAAAAACAAACCAAACCAAACAGATCTCAAAAGACAGACCAAACAAACCAAACTGAATAGCAGGGAAAAAGAACTATGTAGTCCTAGTAGTCCTTGGCAGATCTATCCAAGGAGCCGTCTGTGGCCGCAATTTTATTCTTGTGTTCATTATGTTCTTGTGATTGATTTAGGGCACACACCACACGCACATCTCACTTACGCCAACACATGGACACACATGCGTGTGTTAACACATAACACACGCTGAAGTTATGAAGGCTTTAAGGTCTCATGGAACGCGGACACATATATTCCCACTGAATGCATATATACGTATGTACTCTGATTAAATAAGTCATACCATGTTGATCTTAGGGATCGAACTCAGTTGAATGTGAAAGAACCCTCACACTCACCAGCATGCCACTGGCCCATCCTTGTGTTTGCGGCATTGTTGGTCTTGTGGTCGGCACACGAAAAAAGATACTAATTAAAGGCACTGGTCACACAGTTGATGCGCAGCTAGGCAACAATGACAACATCATGCATAGATCTACAAGAAACGAACGACGAACAAAATCCAGGTCATGCATAGATCAACAATTAACAACAAACTCCAGTTCATGAAACATTATAAATCAACGTTTAGTACAAACTGAATAGACAACTAGTTCATATACGTAGCAGAACATGGTACAAAAATTGCTAGCACGAATATTGTTTGATACGGAACAACCAAAGATCTGAATCGATGACAACGATAAAGTAGAAATTAAACTCGACCATTACCATATTCGACTGGAGTTATTTTTTAAAAGCGCGTCCGACAACACGGCAAACTTTATTACGACACAAGGCCATGGAAGGAGGCATATGCTGCAGAGAAAGCACAAACAAGCAGAAACTTTGACCATATCAATAGCTGGTCCTCGTCTTTATTTGTCTTCGGATCATCGTAGTAGCAGTCTGATACCCCGCTGAATCGAAGTAGCACCAATATTGTAGCAATTCCAGCAAGGGATGACAATCCACAAACCTTACTTTCCTGTATGATGCATGATCAAAAATTCAAAATGGATATCATGCCACTGCCTTCGGATAAAAGCACCACCAGCAATTTGGAACAACGGCAAGGCAACAGTTAAGGAGCTTGATAAGAAAAAAAAAACATGGCAGTTTTCTCTTATTCTTGGTGTTCTACAACTTCCTAGTCTGATTAGCACTTTTGGCAATTTCACATGAACAAAGTGTATCAGTTCACTACTGAAATAACAATTTCCATTAAATTTATTAACATCACCAGAAAAACACAACGTAATAACGAAGAAGAGTTTAGAAAACGTTACTTCTAAAAATATACGAAGGGTCGAAAACGAGAACTAAACTAGTCATCATATTTGCATTTCTTATACTGTATTCCGGCAAGACATGAACTGTAGATATTCTCCAACTGAGCGTGACTGGTAAGTTTTTAGAAATTTATATATCTAAAGACTTATCATTGTTTATTTATTAAAAAAGTTATTAATAAATGGCCAAATATTAAAGCTAGTTTCTAAGCAAAGTTCCTTTAATGTTTGTCCATCACAAACAGATCCTAAATTCCTCCCTCAAAGCAAACAGATCGTAAATGCAGGACAAGGGAAACAACATGAAGTGCGTTACAGTCAGGTCAAGATGTCAAGTCATACCTCAGTTTGATACAGGTGTTCACTGACTAAACAGGCATCACATTTTTGTAGGATAGCAACTATATTCTAGTGTAGCATGAAGCAACCAAGTCGGAATCCCAGCCTCTAATTTCAACAAAGGGCTGAGTAATGGAAACTAACGACACAGTTGTACTTAATGAAATGTATCGGATATTCGTGGAAGCAAAAGAAAGGTGAAAGAGGTCTAGAAAACTGACCGGAATTCTGCCGCAAGGTTCAGGATCCTGACCTTGGAGAAGAAGGCATCACGCCGTTCCCAGCAGAAAATGTTCTCTCCTCCAAAGCAGAATTCAGTTCGCCAATTGATCTTGATTGTACTGCGTGGATTTCAGGTGCTGGTTCCTCAGTGGCAACATATTTCACAATAGGCTCAGTTTCGGTTGGATCAACCCTTTTGAGGAGCAAAACCGGTCTCTTAGGATGCTTCTTAGCTGCACTTCTCCAAATTTCTATTGTTTGTTCCTCGACCATACAATCAAGAGCAACTTCCTGAAGATCTTTGAACCATTCGATCTTGATGTCACATAGATCTTCTATATCTTTACAGAGCAGCTGAAGTCGGACGAGCTTCTGCAAAGCTCCTTCTTCGATTGTAGGGAGGGTCGGAGTTTGCACCACAAGGCATAGGTGTTCCAGGTCACTGAAATCACCTTCTCTGATGACGAAGCCCCCAAGGTTGTCTTGAACTAGCTTGAGGTAACGCAATCTCTTCAACTTGCTCAGGTTTGATAGATCATTGCCCATCGGAATTCTCGATGAAAGGCACAAGTTGGTGAGAACACACAACGACGTAACAAACTGAGGCAATGTGCTCATGTCACCATGCAGTTTCAGCGACCTAAGACAACCGTTGCCAAGACAATCATTTAAGTCTTTTAGTATGAAGTTCTCCAAGGAATCTTCGAGATATAGTGATAGAGAACGAACACCACTACCCGTGTTCATATCATCCTGAACAAACTTGTTAATAGCCTTCAAAAGGTGCTTCCAGCTCTTGCTACCTTTACAAGTGGAATCGCACCATATCTTAACCTTTCTCAATTTTGTCATATGAGCCATTAGTTGCGGAAATGCAGAGTTATTGTCTACAACAAATCCCGATAGAGTCTCCAAGGTACCTTTTTCTGATAAGAACTTCTGTAGTTTACTAATTCTGTACATTTTACTCAGTTTAATCTTTCCAAACAGGTGAGCTAGGTGGGGCAGCCACATGACTTCCACGGGCAGTGTCTCTATCATCGTCTTCCTCAAGTCAAGTGTCTCTAAACGATGTAATTTGTCCATTTTCCCTGGAAGGCTGCTAATAGTAGTGCTCCCGAGGCTCAAATATTTCAGATGCCACAGCTTGTGTATACCATTGATATGATCATCTTTCAAATCGTTGCATTCTTCTAGATCCAAGACTCGCAGCAGCTCACACTTGGCTAAATCCGAAACAGCTTCCCGTGCATTGCCACTGATTGTCAGAGACCGGGCACAAAATTTCTCTCTGCCAGAGGAGCTTCCACTTGCTGGACTGGAATGCTGGTTCATGTCCGATGTGCTCCCATTTGTGGGGTTGTGGATAAAGAGGTGACGGGCGTTTCTTCGTTTTGGATCACGGAGAGATTTAATGAAATTACCAGACATGGACTTGTGCAGCATGAACTCGTGCATGATACCATGAGTTCTGCACGTCTTCACTTCTCCATCCTTGCCTGCATCGATCGGTCGAATGCTATTCCGGTTAATAAGTTGCCTGAAGTAGCCACGTGCGACATCCAGGTCATTGCGTGGATGTTCACCGTGTACATATCCTTCGGCTAACCATCGCCTGAATAGACTGTTCCTCCTGATGGGACGACCATTTGGGAATACACACAGGTATAGTAAGCACTTGGGAGGATAAGGATAGCCACACAGACTGCTGTAGTTATTCGCAATAGCTTGTCGCAGTTTTATGAAGGCATACTCATTCTCCATATGGTATCCTAGGCAGCGGCAAACTTCTTCAAAGACTCCTTCTGTGAGCACTTCTCTCTGTTGCAAATAACTGGCCACACTAAAAAGAGCAAGTGGGTGCCCATCACATTTATCCACGATTGGTGTTGAACTCTGCTCAGATAATTCTCTGTCCAAGACAGCTTCCAGCAAATCCTTAGAATGCTTCACATCAAGAGTTCTCATATTGTACACATAATCGTTACCCTGGCTACAGACTGTTTTAGCTACTTCCTGAATAGTCGTTGTCACTATTATTCTGCTGCTTGTTTTTCCAGGGAAGGTAGATTTTATACAGTCCCACTGTTGACCCTCGATGTCATCAAATACAATAAGATACCTAGCAGGTATATTGATAAAATAAAATGTTAACATAACTAGTTAGTTGGCCTACATAATTGCGCATGCTAGCCATGGTTGAGCTTGCTTGTTACGATAGAAACAATATATCATTTGAAAACTAATAAGCCAAATGAAACTCATCCAAGAAAAATGAACTCGGCATATATTTACCATTATGCAATCATGATTATTGGATGAATGAAGTACTATATTTTTGATAGATAAATAAATAAAAGCATATCATCATCAGTACACTTGTGAGTCTGTGACATACTTTTATGCATGCTTTTAATTTTTTGAAGTGTCATGCTTTTCAAATTAAATTTTCATGTTGCAAAATTTGAGATTTTGTAGTACATAGTTTATGTAATTGATTTGAAATAAATAAGCTCAAAGCCTGTGAGTGTACAATTTTTTTTGATCGAATGAGTGTACAATTATATACCAATATTCCTTGCAAAAAAATTATATACCATTGTATGCATTGCTGAAAGGAAATAATGATAAAAAACACAGTAAGATAAAAAAGAAACAACAATGTAATATATTCTACAACAAATTTGTTCCCAAATAATATAGTATATCACAAAACAAAAGATAGTGGGGATTAGGCAAGCCCTTTCCTGGGCGTGGTACTTTCTTTTTAGAGACCAAAGAAACCAAGGGGACAAGCACCTATCATTGTTCCTTATCTCTTGATTTTAATTATTTTCTGGAATATTACATCCAATGGTTGCGATTGCTTGTCTCAAATGTTATGATTTAACTGTAATTAACACCCACTAAATTAAGGACTGATTGTTTTTTATTTTTGTTAATAATTGCTAACATATTTCTTATTTTTCTTAGCAACTATAAAAATGCCATCATAGTTTTTATTATATAATTGATTATCATTTTTAAAGAAATGGTAGCCACTCGGTTCACTCAATAAAAACTGATCTCACCAATTCTTTCCCATGAGACAGGTTGAAATTGCACTAAGTATGAACTTAGGGAAGTTTTAGATAAACTAGACCACTTCTTTAAGTTTATTTAGATTTAGCTTTTCTACATATGGTTTGCCATGATTTAGATAGCACTTTCGTATAATATGGCTTGGTGTAATTCTTGTAGAGTCATTTTGGATAGTTTTGATGACTGTTAATGCTAAAAATGAATAAAATATAGTAACTTCATTTCATTCGCATTCTATTTTTTTCCTTGCATCTTGATGACTCTATTGTCAAAGATAGAGAAAGATAGGTAAAAATGCATATCTAAAATATAATTTGGAGTTTTTGTGTAACATCTTGCTAAAGTGGAGCTTTAATGTTTTGATGTGATTCCCTTGATTTTTTTTATCTATTCTCATCATGACTAAGGTCAAATAAAATAATTGTTCTTTCATATATATCTAGAGTAAGATTTTCTAACTCATTTAGTGGATTTCAAGCTTTTTGTGGAAAACTTGTCGATTCTAGTAGCTTCAGTCTATTTCTGTCTCGTATGATCATTTCCAGTCTTTACATGTTTCTTGTGACCATTTTGAGCTCTATTTACAAATTTATCTTTCTATTGTCTAAAACCACCTCTAAATTCAATGTTTGTGAAATTGACAATGGGTTCATCAAGAGGAAGATTAAAGGACTATGTGAGAAAGTTCATTGTATTGTTGTGATGAACCATTATCATTTTGGAGTGAAAATTTAGAATTTGCAAATTTGCAGATTTTTATCGACATCTTGCAGAAATAGATGATTTTAGGAATTTTGAGTCATACGATGATTTGAAGACCTAGGTCAGTGGTTATAAATTGCATGAGATATATCATGCTAGTGTGGGTCAAGTTATGAAGAATTTGTGCCCAAAACTAATTTATTTGTCTTTAGATGTACAGAGTCGCTTAGAGTCAACCATAGCCAACTGCAAGGATCGGGGCTACGCTCATGGGAGAGCCAAGGCTCAGAACGATCAAGGATACCGGTTGAGATGGTGAGCTTAAGAATGGCACAAGAAAGACGTGAAATGTTGAAGGTGTTGAAGTATAAGTGAATTGCCTGTCTTTCCTCATCAGCTTAAACTTTTGGGTAAACTGATTAGTGCATGCAACTAATCCTATTCTATCCTTAACAGAAGGGAAGTTCGAACGATGGGTTTGCACCATGTGGCTTGGTCAGTCAAGTGAGGCGTGGTCCAGTGGAACCAGAATGAGAGAGACTTACTGACACATGGCAAACCAGTGGTGCATCTACACGTGGCAAGTATGGTGATTGCTTGCAATGGAAGGAGATGACCAATCGAGAAAGAGTATTTTGGTAGTTTGACTAAAATATCAAAAACAACTTTGGAAGAAAACCGCGGGGTATGAGTAGTGCATGGGAAAGCGGTTTAGGTTATAGAAAAGCTAGTATAATCAAAATGGATCAAAACTTAGGACATAGTAGATTCGGGCTTATACGCTTTGAAAATTGTGCAAAAGCGTAGTTGTGAGTTAAAACCCGTGTGTGTAGAGTTATCAAGTATCCCCTATTGTAATAAGTGGATAGTACTCATAAGGGTTAGATATGGCTAGTTAGCCCATCTATTTAAGGGGTTAGGATGGAAAATTGTGGTTAACCATCTAATTATCATATTTTGAAACCAAGTGTTCATGAGTTCTAGGGTTAGGATTTGAGAGAAATTGAGCACTTGTGGTGTGCTTTCGATCCTCCAAGGCGGAGTGGCTATAAAACGTTTTTCCTCAATTAGCAATACATCAATCTCTTTTTATCTCCTTGGATCTTTCATGTTTTGATTGATTTGCTCTTGATTTGGTTGGTTTTGATCTCTTCTCTTCCCTGTTCTTGATCTTGTTATGCAAATGACGTATAAGAGATGGAGATAACCCCCTAAAAATCAATCTCCACTCATTTAGCCACTTGGTTGGCAAGTTCATGAAAAAACTCAGTTTTTGCTTTTTTTGACCTCTTACAGTGATTTCTTGATCTGGCTATTTCTATCTTAATTTCTTTAGTGTTCTTACTTGCTGAGATATGTGAAAACTCATCTAGAGCTATCTTGGCCATCATCCACCATTAGCAAGTCATATTCATCGTTGTGGTTTTTGATCCATTTTTTGTGCAATCTGCCTTCAAATGGAAAAGGTCAAAACTTTGGCAATGATTTTCTTTATCATCGATTAAAATAGGTTTTTGATATTCTAAAAAAGGTGCACACCAAATTTCAAGTGATTTAGAGCTGTGGTTTGAAAGTTAGCTCAATTTTAGGTTTTGGCCAAATTTTTGTGGAGCAGAGCTTCACAAACCAAAATATCCTAATTCTTTCAAGTTTTTAAATTTTTTTGGTTGAGATTGGTTCCCAAGGTCATGAACTAGTTTTGGTTCAAGTTTTAAATCTTTTGGATCAATGGATCAAAAGTTACATGTTTTTTGAATTTGAAATAGTGCTGATTTCACTATTCATGGGCTGAAAATTTCTCTAGCTCCGAGAATTTTTGGATTCTTGATTTTCATGGATTTTCATTGCTATTGTAGTAAAGTTAATGAATACTTGGAGAAAATTTAAAGGTACCATTTACCCCCTCAGTAACCATACCGGTTCTATAGATTTCTTGCACCCATTAACCCACTTCTATTTGACAGACCATGTGTTCTTAATTATATACACATATGTACACTAAATATGTATTGAGAACAAGGGGGTGGGCATTGTCCAAACATGGAGACAGAAAAATTTGTTGAGGGGGCTAAATAGAACTTTGTCACCATAATTGTGTAGCATATACGTTTGTGCACAAGGGTATACATAGAGCATAAGGGGGGCTAAGTCTCCCACTAGCAATCATATGCTCTTTTCAGCCAGAAAAACATGTTATTTGGGATATATATAGTCAAACTTTTAAAACTTTGGTTGTCGGTATCTTTTTAAATAGTTAGATTATATACATTAAAATCATATATGTAGATTTATCTCGAAAAGTGATTTTATAATGTTATAATTTTATTTGATTTTATAGCTATGCTACAACACAAATTAATAGTCAAAACTGTGTTTTAGGGATTATGTCAATGTCCAAAATGATATATTTTTGTGACTTGAAGGAGTACCTCCTCCATTCTTAAAAACATGCCATTCTAGTACCTTGCACAAGAACCAAGGCATTCATGAGTGCAAAAGACAATTACCATCATTCAATAGCTTAACTAGAGTAATCATACTTAACTGATAGATGCATATGCACTTGCCATCTTTGCAACCAGCATAAATTGACATTTGTTTATAAGTTGGTTGGAAAAGTAAAATTTTATATGCCGATGACATAACGAAGGTGGAGAGTATATAAGAAATGAACGGTAAAAGGTTGTCTCAAAATTGTAGAATGACATATATTTAAAACAAATTTTGAAAGCTAGAATGATTGATATGTATCTGGTAAACCGTAGAGACGTGGTGACAGTTTACCCACTGGTCAATGGATAATTGATTGGGTGATCACTTGGCCTAAGCAACCACCTTTTTTAACAAAAAATAGTTTTTTAAACGAATGGATAATTGATTGGGTGATCACTTGGCCTAAGCAACCACCTTTTTTAACAAAAAATAGTTTTTTAAACGAAGTAGTGTAGAGACCAGAGAACTCATTAAAAAATCCACACAATTTTTATGTTCATGACTTCGTATTGCAAAGAGGAAATTAAGTTAATGGTATTACAAGAAGCGAACTTAGAGAAAATAGCAATGTATAAGGGCTCCACTGCCTAATGACAATGCAATCACCATTTACTATGAAAATAACACGGAAGTTGTTAGAGATCTGAGGAAAATTGATGATGCAGGGAAAAAATCAACTAAATACGAAAAAAAATTGTTACCTCCTAAATCTGAGGAAAATGCTGATACGTTTTTGGAGCTGTTGGACTCCCCTCGTCTTGTCTTCCGGCAGAAGTTCCTTAAGTAACGCCGAAAGGAGCCCCTCGGTGTCATCTTTGTGCTCCGATGCCACAACCCAGGCACTGCAATCGAATCGGTCGGACTTGGAGACATCAGCATACACTGCCTTTGCCAGTGTAGTCTTTCCGGTGCCGCCAAATCCCACGATAGATATCACGTTCAGCTGCTTCGGTTGGCCCTCGCACCCCAGCAACTCGAGAAGCTCCTCCTTGGGTTTCTCGATACCCACAAGTGTCTTCGTGTTCGTTGTCGTTGTAGATCTTGATGAGGCGGTGGCCGATCCGGCTACGGTGGAGGATTGGCTGCGGTTGACCTCGTAGTTCGTTCCCCACTCCAATGCGTTCTTCAGCCGCCCCCTAATTGCCTTGATCTCGGACGCAAATCGAGTACTGGTGCCCTTCGTCTTCAGTCGATCGACGATTGATGCTTCGCCCTTGCATGCAGCGCAAGGCAGGAACCGGTCTAGGCAGTCCTCCATTGAATGCGCCAAATCACGCATTTCTTCCATGAATTTGCGCTGCACACAGCTCGGTTCCACCTTCTGCTTGAGCTGATCTTCCTCGTAAGCAGCAATCATTTGAAGCTCTATTTGGATGTAGCCAATATCAGCCTTAAGGCCCTTACACTCCCCGTATTTCTTCTCTAATACCTTGAGGAGCTTCTGCACGCCGGTCTTCACCAGAGTGCTCACCACGGCGCTCACCACGGCGCTCACCACGGCAGCCTCCATCTTTCGCCCTCTGGGCGATTGGCTCGTCACCGGCTCTCACTCTTCTACCTTGCCATGCTAATTAGTAATTACCAGGAAAGTTTCGAACTTTGTGACAAGTCCAATGCCTGGGTGGTTCCTAGTACAAGACTGCAAGGGATGGCTGGATGCCTGGGAGGTGATATATGGGATACGCGCAAGACCCGACCGGTTGTTCCTGCTCAGGGGTAGATTTTTTTAAGATGTAGTTTATGATTTTTGTTTAATTTTAATTGTTTGTGAGAGAGAGTATAGAAAAATATTTATATGTAATTTTGATCGATATAAATAAAGTCGAAACAATGTCCATTATAATCAACATGTAGACTCTATTTTAAAAAATACTCTATTTAAAAACTAGTTAATATAGAAAGCTAAACCATAAATCCAAAATTAGCAAAGGAGTTTGAGGATTCCTTTTTCCCCCCAAAAAATGCACAACCGAAGAGTTCCTAAAAGATGTTTTTCTATGATAAATGACTTTTCTATATTATATACCTTTCAAACAGAATGATTTCTAAAGACTGAATCTACTAGTCGATTATAGTACACACTATAGTATCTTTATTTATATCGATCAAAGTCGTATATAAGTTGTCTCTCTCTATAAGATTCTATATAAGCTATAATTATTTATAAATCAAATCTAAAAGCTGAAATCAAATTCCAATTTTGCGGCACTTTTAATGGCACCCGCTCCTACTGGTGCTGAAAACATTCGGATGGCATCTTCTGCGACCGATCGAGTAAAGCGAAAGAAAAAACTTCTACAATTATTCACCCGCTCATTGCCGACAATCATTCATTACTCTGATTGCCGACATCAGTGCGTTGTGATGCCATAATGACAAGCGGGGTACGTTGGATCAGTTCACACTGATATATGTACACTTTTCTAGAGCACATGCAAATGGGTACATCGGTCAGTCTCGTGTGGGGCTGAGTCTACGAGTACATCGGTCAGTCTCGTGTAGGGGCTGTGTCTATGACTGCTTGTATTTTTATGAATTTGCTAACCCATAAACTAATCGGAATCTTCAACTTGGACCGATAATTTGTTAAAACTGAGAAAGATAACTTAGGGAGTTTTCTGAGAAGATTGTGTATGTGCCTAGAACTTGTAATAAAGTAGCAGATGAGCTAGCGAAATTGGCAACAAAGTTTATTCTAAAAATATGAGATGGGTACTTTTAGGCTGTGATTATGCCTTTTGACTTAAATTTTTTTGAATTCTGACTATTTGAGAAAAAGAGAGTACGGAAAGAGACACTTGCATGTAATTTTGGCCACTATAGATCATGCTGGTACAGTATCTATCACAATCGACTTGTAGACCCACCTTAAAAAGACACATCATTTGAAAGTTAGTTATTGTAGACAAGCAAAAAAAAGTTACACTCTCTCCGTTCAAACCTATAAAGCGTATTTTTTGAATGGTCTTGTCCACAAATATAAGGCTTATTTTATGTTTCAATGTAAAATTAGTGTGATGTTCCTTTTATACCCTTTATAAATATACATATTTGTTTACTATTCTCTATATGTATGTGTTGTGGTTACAGACCAAATAGAAAGAGAGATGGTAGTGGAGAGAGGGAAGTGTTCTGCCCCTTACGGGGGCTCCTCCCTGGCATATATATTCACATGGGGTATACTTTTACAGCTATGCCCCTTCATCATTACACCTCTATTAAGGGCATTTGAGTCATTACACACGTTCTACTCTGGTTCCTATAACCTCCTAACAGGCCTGCTGGATTTAGGTGGGGGCCACCCCTACAACAGGAGCCTCTCATGGTGAAGGGCCTCATAGGGCCGAAGCCATGCTGCCGAGTCCTTTGGCCCCCTCCGTCCCTGCGGCCTGTGAGGCCCTCCGAACTTGCGAAGATTTTGACACAGGACGTGGCCTGGGTTCCTGGGCCGAAGCCGGGCGGCTGGAGCAAGAGTGGGAGCGCTTTAAATGGTGCCTGGGCGGGCGCACCGCGGAATGTGAGCGGGTTCGTCTGTCCGTTTTGTGGAGTTGGAGCGGCGGATATCCGTCGATTGCGCCGCTGCCGTCGGTTGGCGTGCCGCCGATTGCGCTTCCGCCCGCCTGGCGACTTTTCGCCGGGCGAGACTGGTTATAAATATGCCGACGTCCCGGGCTGTACCTTGACCGGTCCCAGTTGTTCATGTTATGCCTGGGCGCCCACGGGATGCTGCTTGCATACGATGCTTTCATGCGCTCACGGCAAGGCCTGACTTGCTCTCGTAGGCAGATATGAAGCCCTCCACGTCCGCTAGCTGCGCGAATGAGCATATGTTGGCGTGGCGGGACATATCTGCCTATGAGACCATGTCGGGTGCTTGCCACAAACAATCTTCGCGTTTCTGAGTTACTGGGGTCGTATGCGCTGGTCCACTTTCTTCGAGAAGGGTCGCCTCTTTGAGCAGAAGGTGGTGCGGGTGGCGCCTGATCGAGGAGCAGCGGCGCGCCTCCGTCCCTCACCCTCGAACAGGTGGCGCGAGCCGCGCCTAAGTCGGCGAGAAGCGCGCGACGCTCCGTCCCTCGCCCTCGAATGGGTGGCGGAGCCGCGCCAAGTCGGCGCAGAGGCGCGCGCTCCGTCCCTCACCTCGAGCGGGTGGCGTGGTGGCGCCCAAGTCGGGAAGAGGCGCGCGCTCAGTCCCTCGCACCGAGCGGTGTAGAAGTGCCGCGCCAAGTCGGCAGAGGCGCGCGCTCCGTCCCTCACACCGAGCGGTGGCGTGGCGGCGCCGACGTCAAGTCGGGCGAGGCGACGCTCGGTCCTCACCTCGAGCGGTGGCGGCGGTGGCGCCAAGTCGGCAGAGGCGCGCGCTCCGTCCCTCGCCCCGAGCGGGTGGCGGCAGTGGCGCGCCAAGTCGGCAGAGGCGCGCGCTCTGTCCCTCACCCGTCGAGCGGGTGGCGCGAGCTGGCGCCAAGTCGGCAGGCGCGCGCTCGGTCCCTCACCCCTCGAGCGGGTGGCGGCGTGGCGCGCAAGTCGGTAAGCGCGCGCGCTCCGTCCCTCTCCCTCGAGCGGTGGCGCGAGCTGGCGCGCAAGTCGGCGAGAGCGCGCGCGCTCCGTCCCTCACCTCGAGCGGGTGGCGCGAGTGGCGCCAAGTCAGTAAGCGCGCGCGCGTCCCTCACCTTCGAGCGGGTGGCGGCGAGTGGCGCCAAGTCGGTGAAGCGCGCGCGCTCAGTCCCTCACCCGTCGAGCGGGTGGCGCGAGCCGGCGCCAAGTCAGATGCGCGCGCGCTCCGTCCCTCACCGTCGAGCGGGTGGCGCGAGGCGCGCCAAGTCGGTGAAGCGCGCGCGCTCCGTCCCTCACCCTCGAGCGGGTGGCGGCGAGGTGGCGCTCAAGTCGGCAGAGGCGCGCGCGCTCCGTCCCTCACCCTCGAGCGGGTGGCGCGAGTGGCGCCCAAGTCGGCAGAGGCGCGCGCGCTCCGCCCTCACCCTCGAGCGGGTGGCGTGGTGGCGCCCAAGTCGGAAGAGCGCGCGCTCGTCCTCACGCCGAGCGGGTGGCGCGAGTGGCGCCAAGTCGGCAGAGGCACGCGCGCTCCGTCCCTTACCCCGAGCGGGTGGCGCGGCGCGCCAAGTCGGGCAGAGGCGTCGCGCTCGGTCCCTCACCCTCGAGCGGGTGGCAGCGGGTGGCGCCAAGTCAAATGAAGCGCGCGCTCCGTCCCTCACCTCCGAACGGGTGGCGGGGTGGCGCCAAGTCGGCGCAGAGGCGCGCGCTCATCCCTCACCGTCGAGCGGGTGGCGTGAGCCGGCGCCCAAGTCGAAAAGAGGCGCGCGCTCGGTCCCTCACCTCGAGCGGGTGGCGCGAGCCTGGCGCCCAGAAGTCGTAAGAGGCGCGCGCGCCGTCCCTCGCCTCGAGCGGGTGGCGCGAGCTGGCGCCCAAGTCGGTGAGGCGCGCGCGCTCCGTCCCTCACCCGAGCGGGTGGCGCGAGTGGCGCCAAGTCGGTGAGGCGCGCGCGCTCCGTCCCTCACCCGAGCGGTGGCGCGAGTGGCGCCCAGTCGGCGAAGCGCGCGCGCTCCGTCCCTCACCGAGCGGGTGGCGCGGTGGCGCCAAGTCGGTGAAGCGCGCGCTCCGCCCTCACCCGTCGAGCGGGTGGCGCGAGCCGCGCCCAAGTCGAAGTAGAGGCGCGCGCGCTCCGTCCCTCACCCGTCGAACGGGTGGCAGCGGAGCTGGCGCCCAAGTCGAAGTAGAGGCGCGCGCGCTCCGTCCCTCACCCGTCGAACGGGTGGCGAGGTGGCGCTCAAGTCGAAAGAGGCGCGCGCTCCGTCCCTCACCCTCGAGCGGGTGGCGCGAGCCGGCGCCAAGTCAAAGAGGCGCGCGCGCGTCCTCGCCCTCGAGCGGGTGGCGGTAGCCTGGCGCCAAGTCGGCAGAGGCGCGCGCTCGTCCCTCACGCTTGAGCGGGTGGCGGGGTGGCGCCCAAGTCAGTAGAGGCACGCGCGCTCCGTCCCTTACCCTCCGAACGGGTGGCAGCGAAGCTGGTGCCCAAGTCGAAGTAGAGGCACGCGCGCTCCGTCCCTTACCCTCCGAACAGGTGGCAGCGGGACTGGCGCCCAAGTCGAAGTAGAGGCGCGCGCGCTCCATCCCTCACCCTCCGAACGGGTTGCAGCGGGGCTGGTGCCCAAGTCGAAGTAGAGGCGCGCGCGCTCCGTCCCTCACCCTCCGAACGGGTGGCGTGAGTGGCGCCAAGTCGGTGAGGCGCGCGCTCCGTCCCTCGCCCTCCGAGCGGTGGCGGCGGAGTGGCGCTCAAGTCGGCGAGGCACGCGCGCTCCGTCCCTTACCCTCCGAGCGGGTGGCGTGGCTGGTGCCCAAGTCGGAAGTAGAGGCACGCGCGCTCCGTCCCTTACCCTCCGAGCAGTGGCGGCGGGGTGGCGCCCAAGTCGGTAGAGGCGCGCGCTCCATCCTCACCCTCGAGCGGGTTGCGCGGGCTGGTGCCCAAGTCGAAGTAAGCGCGCGCGCTCGTCCCTCACCCTCGAGCGGGTGGCGGCGGGTGGCGCCAAGTCGGTGAGAGGCGCGCGCTCGTCCCTCACCCTCGAGCGGGTGGCGCGAGCCGCGCCAAGTCAATAGAGCGCGCGCTTGTCGAGGCGGACACGACCTCGCGGTCGGTTAGTGCGCTTTAAATGGCGGCATGTCATGGGGCAGACTGCCGAGCCGTGCTGTCTGCCTGCTGATGGGTGGGGCACGTGGCGGCTTGTGATTCGCATGTCGTGGGATGTGGGCGGTTGCGTGACCGCGGCCGTTCGCCCCTTCCCCAGGAAGGTGGGGTGCGCTGCAGGCGCGTGCTGACGCTGTGTGCTGCCTAGCCATCCTCCCAGCACGTTCTTGCCAGGGCCGACGGTTCCTCTTGCCAAACGGGGATCCGAACCGCTGGGGTTTCGTTTTGGCCGCACTTCTGGCTAGGGGGGAGGTGAGCGGCCTTTATAAGCTACCCCTGCGGCAGTGGGGCGCTTTGTTTCCCCTCGCGTAGCTTTACTTGCTCTGTGCCGATAGGAGCGCACTTGCTCTTGCCTTTGCCCTTCCTGTGCTAGCTTTAGGAAGAAATGGCCAACCACGATGACTCCCGTCACCTCAGCGGCGGCCCCTCGTCCGGCTAGGGCGAACTGCCCTGTTCTCCGGGGGAATACAGGCTGACACCGCGGCCACAGTCTCGTGCCGACCGATGGTGGAACGCCATGGACCTCTCGGGGGGCCACTGCTCCCGCGTGTTGGGGAGAAGCCGCGTGACTGAAGGGACATTGCAGCGGCTTGTCCGGGAGGGGAAAATCAAGGAGCGTGACAGGGCCCGTCTACCCCGCCGCGATGAGGTGGAGCCGAAGCCCGACGCACTGGAGGCGATCGTCTTCGTTGCGTTTTTTGACGCCGGCCTCCGAATGCCCGCCACGTTGTTCGTGGGCGAGGTCCTGCGGGCCTACGGGCTGGAGCTAGCCCAACTAACGCCAGACGCGATAGTTCGCCTGGCCGTCTTTGCGTGGTCGATGCGGACCGAGGGGTGGCGCCCTAGCGCGAGCTTATTTGCCACGTTACACGACGCGTGCTGCCAACCCAGGAAAGTTGACGGGGCAGTGTCCAACTTTGGCAGTGTGGACTTCGTGCTGTGGGCTTCATGCTCGACGTTGTTCCCCGCGCCAGCCTTGCCGGGGAAATGGGAGTCCGGGTGGACTCGGCAATGGTTTTATTACCTCGTGATCGACAAGAGCGGGATGCACTGCCAAGGCGGGCCGATCTCGTTCAACCGTTCGCCTAGCCTGAAGGCGGAGGTTGGCGACACGCAAAGGCTGCAGAGTCTTGTCGGCCTTGCCCGTCGGATGAGCATGCGTGATCTGGCCGAGGAATTCACGATGCATGGGGTGGCACCGCTTTCCTCCGGGCGGAAGTACGTTGAACAGGACGGCCCCCGTGAGGACGGATTGAGTCCGTCCATATCTCGCCTGCATCCGCCTGCTATTCCTTGTAAGCCACCGAGCGCGCTGGGATGCACCTTCTTTTGTATCTGCGTGGTCTTCGTTTGATTGCCTTTATATCTTGCGCGCAGTGGCCCGGCTGGAAGATGCGGAGCGTGCGGTTATCGCGCTCCTTGGTCCCTACACGCTCGATGAGCACAAACTTCGCGAGGACGCAACCGGGGAGGCGAAGCAAGGGTGGATAAACCGCACCTGCGACGCTCTGGGCATTGCCCTGCCGAATCGCGCAACGCCGAACGAGATCTCCGCCGCGACCCCAAGCCTTCGCAGCGGTGGGAGCCAGGCGGGGACGTTGTCTTCGCAACGCCGTGGTTGCTCCGGGGCTAGCACGGCCAGCCCTGCAGCTGCCCCGCCCGCTGGCGCTGCGCCGACCCTGGCGGTGGCGCCATCCCCTGATGCCACCGAGCCCCCGACCACGGCCTTGGTGGATCTTGCTGGCGGCGCTGCACCACCTGCGCCCGCGGCCCTTGGTACGGCTGGCGGTGTTGCGCCACCTGCGCCCGCCACCATGGACCTGCCCGAAACGACGGAGACCGAAGGTGTGATGGCGGCCGCGGGGGAATCGCCTGTGTCGCCACAGGCTAAACGCCCGCGAGTTTGCTCCCCTCCCCCTTTGAGGGGCCGGTACAATATTGCCGGTCCTATGCTGGGAGCTGTTGCGCCCGGTGCGGGTGGGGGGGTCCGCTGAACCGGCCGGCGGGGCCTTGTCTCCACGGGCAGCAGTCAACCACGCGCGGCCGCCTGCCGTGACGGGGGCTGCAGAAGGTAGGTGCAGCTCCTTTTCCTCGCGCGACTTCACGAAACTCTCTCCGATCTGCTCGCTCATTCCGTCGACATCAGGCGAGACGAGATCTCCCGGGCGCGGTGACGGGTCAAGCAACGAGGGCGCGCGCGACACCCCGCACCTTGCGCAGGTTGGGCCGCCGGTGCCCACCACCACCGCTGGGGTCGGGGCCCCCGCAGCCCTCCCCGCGATGGGGGCGGACCCCATGCTTTCCGACTTCCTTCCGCGCCCAGAGATAGTACCTGCTCTGGACTATGCCGCGGAGCTTGCCGCGGGCACCGTCGATGATCAGATGTTCGCATCGTGCGAAGGGGACGCGCTGGCTTTGGCGCTGCGCGTCTCGGAGATACGGGTACGTACTTGTGTTTGCGGTTTATGGGTTCCCACCATATAGCTTCTGAGTCCTGCTGTTGCCTCCAGACCCTTGCCATTAGCCGAGGCTTGGACAAGGCCCGGCTCCGTGAACGAAGGGCCCTGGAGGCCAGGCTCCGTGAAGCGGACGAGGCTCACTCGAAGAAGGACGAGCAGCTTCACATGTTGGAGGGTGCTGCCGGTGCCGCGCAACTCAGGGCTGGGGAAGCCGAGCGCGCCGCGGCAGAGGAACGCGCCTCCTTTTCGCGGCAGATCGCCGTCCTTGAAGCGAAGAAGGCGCAGCTAGCCGAGTCCCTTGCGGAGAAAACCCGCGTCATGGATGCAGCGTCTGCGTCGGCGTGGGGGGCGATGGAGTCCCTGAACCAGGCCCTCCGTGATCTATGCGTCGACGTGCCGGACCCGACCCACGGGCCGGAGGACTTGTTGGAGACGCTTGGGTCGATCGCGGAGGGGGCAAGCGTTGCCCTCCGTGGCGCCATGACCTTCGGCGAGCACTGCGGCTACCTTGGCGCTTGCCTCTCTCTTGGCCTGCTTCACACCCGTGGCTGTAGGCATGCCCACGAGCTGACGAATCCGCAGCTGGACCTCCCCAGCCGGCCGGGAGCGCTATCGGACGCTATCCGCTCCATCGATCCTGGCGTCCAAAACTTCCACCAACGGATCTGGGGCCGCGTGGGGGAAGATGCGGCCAGGGTTGCGGTACAGCAAACGCTGCGCGGGGAGGGGGACTTTCTTCGCTGGCTCAAAGAAGTTCCCCGCGGTCACGACAGCGGGACAGGCGCTATGGCGCCGCGCGGAGGCTAGGCTGCTGCGCGCCAGAGGGAGAGGGTGGGGTTTGCAAATGTATGCCTGTGATTGTAATGGCTGCGCCCCATATTTTGTAATGAACTGGAGCGCCTTGTGCCCTACCATTGCGAGCTGTGTTTTATTTATAGTCCCTGGACTGGTGCGCGCGAGGGCGTCCCCCCGTCGCGTCTTCTTTATACTCCGTAGAGTGCGTGCGGAGGCAGCCTTGACGCTACGTCTTATTTAGAGTCCGTGGACTAGCGCGTGCGGAGGCAACCTCGACGCTACGACTTTCTTTATAGTCCGGAGACTCGCGCGTGCGGAGGCAGCCTCGACGCTACGTCTTATTTAGAGTCCGTGGACTGGCGCGTGCGGAGGCGACCTCGGCCTTCGACTTTCTTTATAGTCGGAGACTTCGCGGCGTGCGAGGCGACCTCGGCGCTACGTCTTATTTATAGTCAGTGGTGGGCGTGCGAGGCAACCTCGACGCTACGACTTTCTTTATAGTCCGGAGACTCGCGCGTGCGGAGGCAGCCTCGACGCTACGTCTTATTTAGAGTCCGTGGATTGGCGCGTGCGGAGGCAACCTCGACGCTACGACTTTCTTTATAGTCCGGAGACTCGCGCGTGCGAAGGCAACCTCGACGCTACGTCTTATTTAGCAACGGCAAACCTTGGGGCAGCAAGCTTCAGAAATGGCAAGCTTTATTGGACTCCCGTTTGCGCGGGCCAGCATCGTACAATAAGCGACTGGAACCGGTACAATTGCCATGCTGCTTCTAGGCGTAATACCGCCGCAATCTGTCCGCGTTCCACGTGTGATGGAGTGTTTCTCCCTCGAGCGTGGCAAGGCGATATGCCCCCTTCGGTAATGCTTCCACCACAATGAAGGGACCTTCCCACTTGGACTCTAGCTTGCCCACGGTCTCCGCATGGAGCGCCACTCGGAGGACGAGGTCTCCGGGCTTGAATGTTCGTGGATATACGGAACGGTCCCGAGCACGCACCGTCTGTCGTGCGTACTTGTCGGCATGCTGAGTTGCGGTCGCCCGTACGCCGTCAAGGAGGTCCAGGGACACTTGACGCTCTTTGTCGGGCGCTTGGACGTGGACTCTTCGGGACCCGGCCTTGATCTCTTCAGGCGTCACGGCCTCGTCACCAAAAAGAAGCTTGAAGGGCGTGAACCCTGTCGGGCGCGTCACCGTTGTGCGCAGGGACCAGAGGACGCTATGAAGCTCGCTCGGCCACTTGCCCCTTGGCATCCCGACCAGGCGCTTCTTGACGGCAGCACTGATGGCGCCGTTCGCCCTTTCGACCGCTCCGTTGGACTGGGGGTGCCCAACCGACGCGAAGCGAAGCGTGATGCCCATGTCATCACAAAACTCCTTGAATAAGGTGGCGTCGAATTGCAGGCCGTTGTCGACGGTGAGCTCTCTGGGCACGCCGAAACGGCAGATGACGTTTTGCCAGAGAAAGCGTTGCATGGCCGCCAAGGTTATCTTGGCCAGCGCCACTGCCTCCGGCCATCTGGAAAAGTACTCCAACGCTACTACCACGAACCGCAAGTCTCCTGGGGCTCGGGGGAGTGGCCCTACTATGTCGATACCCCAGCGCGCCAGCGGCCACACTGGGGGGATCGGGTTGAGGCTTGTCGGGGGCCTACGGATGATGCGTCCCATCCACTGGCATCCTTGGCACCGGCGCACGAGGTCCTGGGCGTCACTGATGGCCGTTGGCCAGTAAAAGCCTTGGCGAAAAGCCTTGCCGACCAATGACCTCGGCGCCAAGTGGGATCCACACACCCCCGCATGGATTTTCGCGAGGAGCTCTCTCCCTTCTTGTAGAGTGTATCTTCGAACACCTGGAAGGACCTGGCGCGGTGCTGCAGACGCCGAAGCTCAACGGGGTCGTCTGGCTTGGCTATGCCCTGTAAGAAGTTGAAGATGGGCTGCCGCCAATCACCCTGCTGAGTGGTGTGGTGCACGAGAGCCGCGTCTCGGTTGTCTTGTGTGATGGCCGCCTGCGGCAACACCTCGTAGAACGCGCCGTCAGGAGGTGGCAGCTGCTGGCTGGCCGCCTTCGCGAGGGCGTCAGCTTGTTCATTCTCCGCGCGCGGGATGGCGTTGACCATGATGCCCAGGAAATATCTTTCCCTTGCTCTAACAGCCGCGAGGTACTTCGCCAACTCTGGGTCCTTGGCTTGATAAGACTTGTCGACGTGACCCGCCACAAGGCGCGAGTCCGTGCGGACAAGGACTCGCCGTGCCCCGATCGCCTTGAGCTTTGCCAAGCTGAAGAGCAGTGCTTCATACTCAGCCGTGTTGTTGGTAGCTGGGAACGCAAGGCGCGCGGAGTATAGCAAGCGTCGCCCCGGGCGTGGCGATGATCGCCCGACGCCGCACTGCGGCGTGTAGGCTCCATCGATAGCGAGCGTCCAAATTGGGTCGTCGTGCCTGTGGGCGGATTGCGCCGGGGGTGTCCATTCCGCAAGGAAGTCGGCGAGGACTTGAGATTTGATGGCCGCCCGCGAGGCGTACGTCAAGGAGAACGGGGCGAGCTCAGCAGCCCACTTGCCGATCCGCCCTATGGACTCCTTGTTGTGCAACATTTCCGCCAGGGGAAACGACGAGGGCACCGTGATTGGATGGGCCAGAAAGTAATTCCTGAGCTTCCTGGAGGCCATGACCAAGGCGTAAGCGAGTTTCTCGAGTTCTGTATACCTCGTCTTGGCGCCTTGGAGGGCTTCGGAGATGAAGTATACCGGTCGCTGCACGGCACCCTCTTCCAGGATGAGGACGGCACTGACCGCTATGGCTGACGCGGCCAGGTAGAGCAACAAGGGAGCCTCTGGTGCTGGGGCAACCAGAGTGGGTAGGCTTGCCAGGTGCTTCTTGAGCTCGTTGAAGGCCTCGGCACAATTGTTATCCCAGCGAAACCCGTCGCACCCGCGAAGTGTCTTGAAGAATGGGAGGCCCCGTTCCGCCGCCTTGGATAAGAAACGACTTAGGGCTGCCATACGACCTGCCAGCCTCTGGACCTCCCTCGTCGTCTTTGGCGGCTCCATGTCCAGGATGGCGTCGACCTTATCCGGGTTCGCCTGGATGCCTCGTCCGGAAACGAGGAAGCCCAAAAGCTTGCCCGCCTGCACACCGAAGACGCATTTGTCGGGGTTGAGCTTGATGCCGGCCTTCCTTAGGTTGTCGAAGGTCTCCTGGAGGTCGCGACCATGCGAGGCGGCCGGTGGGTTTTGACCACTACGTCATCGGCGAGGCTTCCACGTTCCTCCCGAGTTGGGCGGCCAGGGCAAGCGCAACGAGGCGGGTGAAGGTGGTGCCTGCGTTCTTCAAGCCGAAAGGCATCCTGACGAAGCAGAAAGTGCCAATCGGTGTGATGAAACTGGTCTTCTCCTCGTCGTCTTTGGCCATGTTGACCTGGTGGTAGCCAGAATAAGCATCCAAGAAGCTCATTAACTCGCATCCAGCGGTGGCGTCGACCAATTGATCAATGCGCGGCAAGGGGTAGTTGTCCTTTGGGCACGCCTTGTTGAGCGCTGTGAAATCGATGCACATGCGCCAGGCCCCGCTGGCTTTTTTGACCAATACCGGGTTGGCGAGCCACTTCGGGTGGTGAACCTCACGAATGACCCCGGCCTGAAGAAGCTTCGTGACCTCCACCTTGGCCGCTTGCTGCCGATCCATGGACATGCGGCGAAGCTTCTGCTTGACCGGCTTGGCATCAGAGCGGACTGCCAGGCGATGCTCGATTATCGCCTGGTCTACGCCCTGGACGTCTTCGGGTGACCATGCGAAGATGTCGGCGTTGCTCCGGAGCACTTGGAGCAAGTCCCGCTCGACCTCCGGAGGGAGGCCCTCGCCAATGGACACCACCTGCCCCTCCGCTTGTAGTGGCACCTTTTTGACTCCGCCTTCCGGCCGAGGCTTGGCCATCCATCCTGGGGCGGAAGGTGCGTTGCGGATTGCACCTGTAAGGGCCTGCACCCGACGGCCCAAATCTCGATCGGTGACTTGGTAGCTCGCGGCGAGTCTGATCACGAAGATGGTGATAACACCTGCCGGGGCTGGGAGCTTCATACACAGGAAGGCGTGGTGCGGAATCGCCTCGAAAGTGTTGATGGCGGGCCAGCCCAGTATTGCGTTGTAGCGATGCGGCATGTCCACGACGTCGAAGGCGACGTACTCGCATCAGATCTTGGTTCCTTGGCGGAATGTGACCGGGAGGGATACGTGTCCTACGGCCTCCATCAAGTGGTCCCCGAGGCCTTGAAGTGGGGCTCCCGACCGCTCCAGGCGACTTGGAGGAACGCTCATGTGGTTGAGGGTCCCCATGAACAGAATGTTCGCGGAGCTTCCCCGTCGACTAGGATGCGCCTAACGTTGTAGCCGGCGATGCGAGCCTGGACGACCAAGGGATCTTGGTGAGGGAACTCCACGCCCTGCATCCTCGGGGTAAAGGTGATCGCGCGCAACGCCACGACGCGTCGCTCGAGGAGCTGTGATGTGTAACCTCCGGAGATGACATTGATGACGCGGTGCCGCTCGTTGGCTTCGGGGGCTTCGGCGGGGGGTCGAAGGTGCGACGTCCGAGACTCGGTCATCGCTTGCCGTAGCTCTATGACCGCGGTGCACGTCTTCGTGCGATGATCACCGCGCCCATGCACCTCGCACCACTTATGGTGCTCCGGATGTTCCCGCTCCGCGTGGGGTTGTTTGTCATAGCTGGGTCCGCGCTCCCATCTCCGGCCCCCTCCTTGTGATGTGGGGGTACGGACGTGGCGAACGCCGGCGGCTGCGGCGGTAATGGTGGGCTGGGCGCGAGGCACCGCAGCTTGCTTGCCCTTTCCGGTGTGGGCCGGCACGAGCATTGGTCCGACTCGTGACTTCGGCTGCTGCATGTCTGACGGGCGGCAAAGCCCCCACGCCCGGCTGGACGCGCCTAGGGTTGGTAGCGGGCGCCGATCGCAGCTCTGTCGCTCTGGGTGCCGGCGTGCGCGCGGTAGCGGGTGGTCGTCGGCTCGGTGGCGAGATGGGCCGTCGCAGCTCGGGTGGCGGGGTGGGCCGTCGCAGCTTCGGTGGCGGTGCGGGTCATCGCAGCTCCGATGGCGGGGTTGGTCGTCGCAGCTCCGATGGCGGGGTGGGTCGTCGCAGCTCCGATGGCGGGGTTGGTCGTCGCAGCTCCGATGGCGCGGTGGGTCGTCGCAGCTCCGATGGCGGGGTTGGTCGTCGCAGCTCCGATGGCGGGGTGGGTCATCGCAGCTCCGATGGCGGGGTCGGTCGTCGCAGCTCCGATGGCGGGGTGGGTCGTTGCAGCTCCGATGGCGGGGTCTGTCGTCGCAGCTCCGATGGCGGGGTCTATCGCCGCAGCTCCGATGGCGGGGTGGGTCGTCGCAGCTCCGATGGCGGGTGCGTCGCGCGGCCCGGCGGCGGGTCGGCCGCCGCAGCTCGGCGGCGGGTCGGGCGCCGCAGCCCGATGGCGGGGTGGGTCGTCGCAGCTCCGATGGCGGGGTCGGGCGCCGCAGCTGATGCCGAGGCTCTGGTGCTTACGCGCCGCTCCACCCCGACCGTCTTTTTTCCTTTTGCCGCCGTCGATGGAGCTTTTTTCGGTGCCATCTTCTTCAGTCTTCAGGCTTGTCTTCGTCCTCCCCACGGACGGCGCCAACTGTTGTGGTTACAGACCAAACAGAAAGAGAGATGGTAGTGGAGAGAGGGAAGTGTTCTGCCCCTTACGGGGGCTCCTCCCTGGCATATATATTCACATGGGGTATACTTTTACAGCTATGCCCCTTCATCATTACACCTCTATTAAGGGCATTTGAGTCATTACACACGTTCTACTCTGGTTCCTATAACCTCCTAACAGGCCTGCTGGATTTAGGTGGGGGCCACCCCTACAACAGTATGCATTGAATATAGTGGTTAGAGATAATAATTAGGGGTAATTTAACCATTTTTACTATTTTCTTAGTCTATGTGCCAAGAGGAAATAGGCCTTACAAATTTGGATAGAGGGAGTAACACATAAGCTGAAAAGAAGGGAGCCATTGTTTACCGGGGAAGATATGGCTTGGTTCTTTTGGGCTGTGGTTTATGACTTTTTGGTTAAAATTTTGAATTCTGGCTGTTCGTGAGAGAGTACGGAGAGAGAAACTCGTGTGTGATTTTCACCGATATAGATGAAGTCAAAACAGTGTTTACACAATTAATTTGTAGACTTTATCTTAAAAAAAATACTTTGTTTGGAAATTAATTATCTTAGAAAATCAAATCATAAGGAAAAAACGCAGTGTACCTTACACTCCCTGTGCTAGCTTGGTATACCGACAGCTATGAGCTGGTAAATGCCTACAGCTTTGACCCCAGGCGTGGAAGATTCGTTTTGAGCTGGTAAATGTTGAGGAACCGTCGCTGGCGACCAGTCCGATCGATTCCTCTGCTTAATAGAAACGAATCAATCACAGAAGATAAAATAATAGATTGAAAACACAGAGAGAAGTAGAGAGAACTTCTGGTCTTTCTTTATTGCTTTTGATTGCATGAGTACAAATTTTGCCGGTACGGCTCCCTATTTACAATGAGGTGCCCACCATGGGCCAAGGCTCCTAGCCCAGGTCCAGGTTTCTCAACACTCCCCCTTAGGCACTCATCCTCCATGTTCATGCCTCGTTAAAACTCCATAAAATCCCTGTTGGAAAAATTCAGAGAAAGAGTTAATGATACATGTTATGCTGCAATGCACGAATTGCCTCATTAGAAACCTTTGTCGAGAAACTTCAAGAAAACTCGTCAAGGGAAAAAGAGTACAATTCACCCAATTTCATTCAGTCTTCAGGACTTATTCTTTTGGGTAATTAATCTTCACGATCAAGATTTACTAACGGGCTTGAGAGAATTCTCCCCTTGAATTCTGCACTTCTCTAAGTCTCATCATTCCAATTCCTCGCATGCACCTTTCAAAGCTAGATGCAGGGAGTGATTTAGTGAACAAATCTACCAGATTTTCACATGACTTAGTATGAAGTACTTTAATCTCGTCCATCTTTTGCAATTCATGAGCATAGAAGAACTTGGGGTTGATGTGCTTTGTGAGATAACTCTTCACATAGCCCGTCTACACTTGTGCAACGCAAGTTGCATTATCTTCATAGATAATTGTGGGGGCTTGCACCATGTTCATTCCACATGACTGCAGGATGTGGTGAATCATTCGTCGGAGCCAAGCACATTCTCGTGTGGCTTCATACAGTGCTATAATTTCTGAGTGGTTAGTCAAAGTCGTTATGAGACTTTGCTTGGACGATTTTCAGGAAATTGCAGTTCCACCACACAGGAATACATAGCTTGTTTGTGACGGTATGCGGGTCAGACAAGTACCCAGCATCTGCATAGCCAATCAAGTTCAGATCTTGATTCTTTCTGTAGAATAATCCAAGGTCCTTGCTTCCTTGGAGGTATCTAAAGATATCCTTTATGCCCTGCTAATGCCTTTTGGTAGCCTCTGCACTGTACCTTGCTAATAGGTTTATAGTAAATGCAATGTCCGGTCTAGTGCAATTTAGCAAATACATAAGTGCTCCCACTGCACTTAAGTATGGGAATTCCGGTCCTAGGACTTCCCCCCTCTTTCCTAGGTCAGAAAGGATCCTTTTCTTGCTGTAAAGACCTCCCGATCATCAGTACTTTTGATGGGTATGCTTTCTCAAAGCCAAACCTTTTTAACACCTTCTGAGTGTAGGTCGACTGATGTACTAATATTCCTTCAGGGACATGCTCGAGCTGCAGGCCTAAGCAGAATTTGGTCTTGCCCAAATCTTTCATTTCAAATTCTGACTCCAAGTAGGAGCTTGCTTCTTTTATGTCTTCCATTGTCCCGATGATATTCAGATCATCTACATACACTGAGATTATACAAAATCCATTCTGGGATCGTCGTATAAACACACAGGGACAGTCAAAATCCATTCTGGGATCGTTGTATAAACACACAGGGACAGTCTTCATTGTTCGTGTAGCCTTTCTTGCAGAGAAAGTCGCTTAAGCAATTATACCACATTCTTCCAGATTGCTTCAGTCCATACAGTGACTTTCTGAGCTTTACACTGTATAGATTTCTATTTTCTCTGTCTTGGTTTGGGAGAGGGATTCCTTCAGGGACCTTCATATAAATCTCTGAATCCATGTTTCCATAAAGGTATGCAGTTACCACATCCATCAATTTCATTTCTAAATTCAAGTTCACTGCCATTGAGATTAAATATCTAAAGGTAATTCCACTTATGACTGGGGAGTAGGTTTCTTCATAATCAACTCCAGGATGTTGAATGAAACCTTGTGCTACTAGTCTTGCTTTGTATCTCACTACTTCGTTTCTTTCATTTCTCTTTCGAACAAATATCCACTTATGCCCTATAGGGTGCACATGGGGAGGTGTGCGGCATACGTGCCCAAACACCTCTCTTTTGTTCAGAGATAGTAATTCAGTTTCTATTGCCTTCTTCCAATCTTCCCAATCTGATTTTTTCTTACATTCAGTGAGCAATGCAGGCTCGGGATTAAGATCGATGATTGTGGCAATTTTCTTTGCGAAGTAGATATCGATATTGGCTGTTGTCCTATTCATGGACTCTTCCGTGTGCACATAATTTATAGCTATTTCTTCATGAGTTGCTTCTTCTGGAGCGATTGCTTCTTCTGTAGTTTCTCCTTGCACATCGCTTCTTCCAATTGCGACGGCAAGTCCCTATAGTTTTTTGGCTCCGATGTGTGCGCACATATCCATGTTGATTTCTTCTTCCATGGGGATATTCAGATCTGGTATGCCCTATTCTGAAGGTGTCATACTTATACCAGGTCTCAACTGGCTCCCCTTCTCATTCTGGGGGACTTCAATGATCGGCTGTGATAAGTCCTTATCCTTTTTCGCTGGGCGTCCCTGGTTACTTGGGATTCGAGGAGCCAGAGTTCTCGTCCTTTTATTCTGAGGCCTCTGAACGGGATTAGGGATACCTTCTGCTTTCTTTGGTACTTCAACCCTCTCCAGTGCATTGCGTGCAGGCACATGTGACTTAGTCACGCTCTTCAAATTACTAAAGTGATCAGGCAACTGGTTTGCTAATGCGTGCAAGTCAATGATCTTCTGGACCTCTTTCTCTGTTTCATTAGTGCGCAGGTCATGTGCATGAATTTCCGTGGCTTGCCACTTAATTGCCCGACATTTTTCATCAAGGGGTTGATTTCCTCCCCCTAATGTTGGGAAATTATCCTCATCAAAAATGCAATCAGCGAAGTGGGCGGTATGCAAATCTCCCGACATGGGTTCCAAATACCAGATTATGGATGCAGTCTCATAACCAACGTATATCCCAGTCTTGTAGAGAGGGCCCACTGTAGTATACTGTAGAGGGGTTATAGGTACATAAACCTTGTATCCAAACCTCCTGAGATGAGAAATTTTCAGTGGTGACCCTTGCGCTAGTTGCATAGGTGAATGGATGTTGTAGGACGATGGTCTAAAGTTGATGAGATTCGCTGCATGTAGGACTACGTGTCCCCAACATGTAGCTAGAAAATTACAATTCTGCAAAAGGGGTCGGGTAATAAATTTAATTCTCTTGATTAATGCCTCTTCCAAACCATTCTGGTATGGACATGCGGTACCGAATGCTCAACTGCAATCCTCATCGCCATGCAATAATCATCAAATGCATTTGAAGTAAATTCTCCGGCGTTGTCCATTCTGATGGACTTGATGTGATGATTAGGGAAGATATTTCTGATGCGAATGATCGGCGAGATCAGCTTTGCGAAAGCATGGTTCTTGTGGACAATCAACCCACATACGACCATTTCGAGGAAGCATCAATGAGCACCATGAAATACTTAAATGGCCCTGAAATAGGCTGAATGGGACCGCAAATGTCTCCCTGGATGCATTCCAGGAATGCAGGGACTTCATCCTTCACTTTCAAAGTGGAGGGTCTAGTAATTAATTTCCCGGTGGCACATGCAGGGCACACAAAATCTTCGTGATTCGGAAAATTCTTTACATTAATATTATGCCCTTGGGAATTGTTGATTATATTTTTCATCATTCTAAGACCTGGGGGGCCTAATCTGTCATGCTAGAGACAGAATAGTTCAGAGCTTCTAAATACTATCATCAGGACAGTGTAGGCTGCAGGTGCCTTGATGTTGGTATAATATAGTCCAGTTTCTAGTGAAGGAAGTTTTTCTAATACCCTTTTGCCATTCTCTTCGCACTTCGTAATGAGCAGGTATTCCTTACCGTACTCTTGTACAGTCTCAACGTGAAAACCATTGGTGCGAATATCCTTAAAACTTAGGAGAGTTCTAGTCGATTCTGGGTACAATAAGGCTTCTTCAATGACCAAAATTGTGCCAATTGGGAGTACAATTGTGGCTCTTCCTGAACCAATTATACATGCATCACTTCCGGCGATTGTCGTAAGGCTGCCAGCATTCTTACGAATCGACTGAAAATACTTTGTCTCTCTTAATATGGTATTCGTTGTGCCACTGTCGGTTAAGTATACTTTCTCCATAGGGCGCCACACGCGTTCTAATATAAGGTATTTTATTAACATGTATTAGCAGGCATTCAACACATAAATAAAATACTTCAATATCAGAACATATCATGCCATCATAAACTGAATAAATGAATTATTCAAAATCATCCAACCATCAAGAGAAAACAAATGCTAAAGTACCATCCATGCAAGTTCTAACTTGTCCTTTTAACACAAAAATAAATGACAATTAAAGTCTAATGCATTCTGTGCATTAAACTGAATCTACTAGAAAATCAGAGACTTCTTCGGCTATTTTCTCGAGAGCTGCCTCTAAGTCGAGGGGGGTGCTGCTGCTGGCGGGATGGTCTCAACCTCCATCAACGCGGGCAGCTGCTCAGAACTCTCCCCCTCAACTGATGCAAAGTGGGCTTCAGGCTGCCCTTTGCCATCCTTCTTCTTCTAGGCTTGGAAGGCATCAATGACATGATGCCCCTCCTTACAGATCCGCGACCAATGCCCCCACTTGCCACACTTGTAGCAACCTTGGTTCTGTTGGCCATAGGTCTTGCCACTCCGCTTTGTCTTTTGTCACTCAGAGCATCTGACTTGCCTTTCTGGGCAACGGCCTTACCCTTCTTCCCCCTTCTCTTCATCAAAGGCTTTTGGCCACACGGCCAGCAGAGCTCCCTGGTGGCTGAGTGACGTAATTCTTGTGGAGAAGTTCGTCTTGAGCCTCCGCAACCTGCATCATATCAATCAATTCAGTGTATTCCTTGTAGTTGTCTTGACGATAGTTGTGAGTGGATTGTACTGCATTGGGGGTGGAAGATGGATATGGTCTTCTCAATCTTCTGCTCGTCTGTGATCTGCTTGCCACAGAGTTGAAGATTGGTACAAATCCTGTGGAAGGCAAAATTGTACTCCTCGACTGTCTTAAAGTCGGCAAACCTCATTCTGATCCACTCTTGCTCTGCTTGAGGAAGAATGGTGTACTTTAGCCTTTCAAACCGCTTCTTGAGTGCGGTCTAGAGTGCTAGCGCGCTCCTCTCCACCATGTACTCATTCTTGAAAGTGAGGCAGAGGTGGTGCCTGAGAAAATGAAGTGCCTGATCATTCTCCTCAGGTGTGGGTTGGGCGTCACGCGGTCCGCCAATCCCAATAGCCACGTGGAGATTCTTAGCTCCAAGTACTATCTCGACATTAGAAGCCCACGTCAGATAGTTTTGGCCATGCTAGGCATCTACATATATATGAAAGGAATAAATAAGTTTATTGCTGGTAAACGTGCATGGAATATTTTACTGCAGGTAAATAAATGGTACAAAAGATTCTCGTAATGTTTCATAATTTTCTATAAATTTTACTGCTAATTTCAGTGATTAAAAGCAATTTTAAATAATTACAATTAACCAAAAACAGTAAATAAATACAGAAAATAACAATGGCAGAAATAAATATGCTTCAAATGCTAAAAATACTCCAAATTCGGATTCTCGAGGCCCTTTTATGCTAGAATATGAATTTTCAGTGAATTCTACAATTTCCAAGGGTCTATGCGCAAATTTTCAGTTCAGAGAAAATTTCACGTAATTTCCTGATTTTCCGAGGGGTTATTCTGAGGACCCGTTCGTAAATCTGAGGACCTATTCAGAATTTTCGGAATGACAAAGATCTTTCTGCAAAGTTTGGGGACCCCTATGCAAAATTTGAGGGCCGCTCGGTAATTTTCACAACCTCCGGGGCTTTTCTACAAAACGCTGGCGTCACCCCCCAGCCCAATATGCTTTGGCTCACTTGGCCCGTTTGGTCCAACCGGCCTGCCCGGCAGCAGAACCCACGGGAGGGGTAGGGTTTCCCCTACCCTCTCAGTCAGTGGCGGCGGCAGCATGTGGCTGCGGGCGTGGAGCTGCAGACCGGGCCGGAGCGAGGGTGGCGCGGGAGCGGGCCGGAGGCCAGGGCCGAATGACGCGAATGCAAGCTGGGGTCGGATGCCGAGGCAGGTCGACGTGGCTACGGGCATGTAGCCGGGCGGCGCTTGTGTGCATGTGGAGGTGCAGCTACGGGCCAGTGACCGGGCGGCACTCACGTGCACGGGGAGGCATGGCTACGGGCCGGCGACCGGGCAGTTCTTGCGTGCGTGGGGAGGCACGAATACGGGTCGGCGACCGGGCGGCTCTCGCGTGCGCGGGGAGGAACGGCTACGGGCCGGTGATCGGGCAGTGCTCGCGGGAACCGAGGGTCTTAATATATGTATATATATATGTGTGTATATATGTGTGTGTGTGCGTATATAAATGGGGCACCATGGTGTCTTGGCACCAGGCCTCCCTGCTTTTGGATTGCTTTTAGATGCGTGCAAGTGCAATGATATATAATATATCGGGATGGAAAGTCTTAATCATAGATGGAAAGTCTCAATCATAGATGGAAAGTCTTAATCATGGATGGAAGGTTTCAATCATAGATGCAGGCATCATGGTGTCCTCATTATTTATACTATATATATATATATATATATATATATATATATATATATATATATATATATATATATATATATATATATATATATATATATATATATATCGCGTTTTATTACTCAGTGAAGGTTATTCTCAACTCTGTTTAGCCTAAATAGACCACAATAAAACCCTAGCTAATAAAAATACTATTTCGAACATAGCCCAATACTGTTCAAATCCATCACTATTCACATAAATCCATTTAACTCAAATATACCCATTTCAATCATCTCGAGCCTCTCTAACCTATTTTTAACTCTGTTTAGCTACACCATGCACTACTTAAACCCCAATCACCCAAACTCATTTTCTTTATGCCTTTTCTCGTTATTTTATTGTATTTTGTTTCCAGCTTACATTTTACAAAACAGGAACTTATTTGTATTCGTTCTTTTGCGCTAGTGTTTGGATTCGACTAGTTGGCCAATGGAGAATCTGTTGGAGTAATTACGGTGGACAACACAAACTTGAAGCTTACAACAAAATAATCAGAGACTATAGATCACATGTCTTTGATCATATTGAGTTTACATCATTTAATTATCAGTACTTTCATTATTCCTTATCTACACACTGTTATTTCTTCAAAATAATTGTTTAGAATGACTAATTTAGCTATGTCCTAACACTGGAAAAGGTCATGTTTTACTTAATGGCCATATTCATCTTGACAAGTCCTAGTAATAGTAAATTACTATAAAATTTAATCAAGTTAATTATTTTGAAATGCTCGTAAGCAGGTATGATATTTTTTTTCTATCTGTAACTGAACTTCTAGATTGTTATGGAAAGTACGATGACTTTGTTTTTTTTTTAAAAAAAAGATCTTTCCGGACATGAACGGACACGCCCTATCTTTGGCGTGCTGACTTGGGACATCTACAGATGCTACTATGTCACGCCAAGTTGCTAACAGGGCTTTATCCTAGAAAAGTTGTCAAAACCGGGGCAGATATATCTAATATCTTACACAACTTTTTTTCATGTGCTGGCTTGATACATGTACCTGGCTTAATATGTAAAGCCAAGTTGGAAAAATCAGCAAAGGAGTTTGAGGACTGCTTTTTCCCAAAGAAAATGCACCGAGTATAGAAGCACCTTCCGAACATTTAGCTATGCTTCAATGCTTTTCTAACTAATAAGAGTAGTACTAATTTTAAAGTAAATGAAAAAGTAAGCACCATCATCAACCTTTCATTATATTTTAAAAATTATACAAATCACTATTGAAAAAAGTATAGAAGCACCACCCGAACTTTGAGAAGTGTTTTAATGCTTTCCTCTCTAATAAGAGTAGCACTAATTTTAATACAAATGAAGAGATAAGTAACATCTATTAATTATTTATCATACTCTAAAAATTATACAAATTCCCACTGAGAAAAGCAGTTCGAACGACGTCTTCTGCGACCCATCGAGTAAAGGTGGATCGAGTAAAGGGAAAGAAAACGTTTCTATAATTATTCACCCGTTCTCTGGTTACCAACAGTCCAACACCGTGTGTTGTGACGAATGGTTGTCGTGTGCGTGCAAGCAGAAATCGTTCAACCTCTGCGGCATGGACACAACTGAAGTTGACGTGCCGTATGGTCATGTTCTTTTCAGCTTTTTTTTTGGTTTTTTATAGTAACAAGCTTTTAAACAAAATATTTTTTCAAGATAGGATCTACTAGTTAATTATAGTACATACTTTACTGACTTTATTTATATCGGCAAAAACCGCACGTAAGTTTCTGTTACTATATAATCTCTCGTACAAACAACCCAAAGCCACAAGCGCAGCCAAAAGCCCAAGCCGCAGCTAAAAAGAACAGGCCATATTAGGGGTGCAATTGGGTCGGATTCGGACGGATATTGCTCATACCGTATCCTAACCCATTTTTTCTTGGATTCGGGTTCGGATACAGTAAAACCGGATACGAATACGAATTCGAGTATTCGAATTTGAATACGGTGCCGTCGAACGGATACTTGACGGTTTCGGATCGGGAGCGGATAATATAGACGGATAATGCGTGCATACGGAAAGGAACATATGCTAAACCATATCACCATCACTTCAAGCCTTAAGCTGTTAGACATAAGTACATAATAGTGATTATAATTCATCAGCCGAAGATGGTGTGGCGTTTCCCCCAAATTGCCCATTGATGTGTGACGTTTCAAGATGAATCTTGATTTTTGATGGACAACATTTTCTTTTTTAAGGCTAAAGAAATTTTCTTAAATTAAGGTAGAGACAGTAGACAATTGGAGATAATAGACTTTTGACAAATTTACCTGTTCATTTACTGAAGCATGCCAAAGTTCATCGTTTAATAATACTCTGATTACATGCTTTTTATTCCATTACCTAGGAAGAGTGATCTTAATATCTTAATGAGCAAATTTAGGATTCCAATTGCACAAGCAGCAGAATTAGAAATAAAACACTATTTTAGTATTGTATATTTATAGTTGCCACAACTGAATATCATATTCCTTTTAGAGAACTTAAGCTTGCATGATCCAGTAAAACTTTCTATACACTGCACACCTCAACTAACCAACATGACAAAAAAAAACAAATACTAGCAAAATAAAAGGTGAATTCTTAGCTCTTACCAGATATCCGACCGAATATCCGACCGGATATCGGACCGAATATCCGACCGGATAATTATCCAGTATCCGAATACCGATACTATTCGGTCGGATAACAACTCTCCCGAATCCGAATCCGACATGAATTATCCGAATCTGAATCCGACCGGATAGCAAATTCCCTTCCCGAATCCAGTACCGACTGGATTCGGTACCGGATTGGTCGGGATTAACCTAAGGGCCTGTTTGGGAGAGCTCCACCAGCTCCAGATTCACCAAATTCAGATCCAGATTCACTTTTCCAAGCCAAACAGTTCCAGCTCCAGCAGCTCCACCGTGGATCTGCTCCACCAAAACCATGGATCTGGCTCCAGATTCACCAAATCCATGAAGCACCTCAAGGGGTGCTCCACCAAACTCAAATTGGTGGAGTTGGGGAAAATTACCCACCATTGCCACTGGTTACACAAAAAACGGTTCGTTTTCTTTTCCCCCGCCTCCTCCCGGGCCTCTGCCTCCTCCCGCGTCACCTCCCGAGCTCCGCCTCCTCCCGCGTCCTCCCGACCGCCTCCTCCCGCCTCCTCCCGTTCCGGCACCGCCTCCTCCCGGCCTCCTCCCGGCCTCCGCCTCCCCCGCCTCCTCCCGGGCCTCCGCCTCCTCCCGCGTCACCTCCCGGGCTCCGCCTCCTCCCGCGTCCTCCCGACCGCCTCCTCTCGGCCTCCGCCTCCCCCGCCTCTTCCGTTCGCACCGCCTCCTCCGGCCTCCGCCTCCCCGCCTCCTCCCGGCCTCGCCTCCCCGGCGCGCCGCCTCCCGCGTCCGCCGTGGCGCTCGCTGCGCCGCCGGGGCGCGCCCGCCTCGCCTCCCCGGCCTCGCCTCCCCGGCCGGCGCGCCTCCCGCGTCGCCGCCCGCCTCGCCTGCGCCGCCGGGCGCGCGCCGCCTCCTCCGGCCTCCGCCTCCCCGGGCGCGCGCCTCCCTGCGTCGCCGTCGCCTGCTGCGCCGCCCGGGCGCGCCGCCTCCTCGGCCTCCGCCTCCCCGGGCGCGCGCCTCCCCGCGTCGCCGTTCGCCCGCTGCGCCGGGGCGCGCCGCTTCCTCGCCTCCCGGGCGCGCGCCGTCGCCTCGCTGCGTCGTCCACCGTTGGATTTTTTTTTCATTTTGCCCCCTGACGCGTGGGGCCCAGGTGGAAGTGAGATAGAGAGGGAGGTGGAGCTGTACCAAACACTTTGACGAATCCCGGATCCACCATGGAGTCGCTTCACGTGAATCGGCTCGGATCCACGTTTTTGTGAATGCGAGTTGGTGGAGCTCTCCCAAACAGGCCCTAACCCATTTGCACCCCTAGGCCATATAGGCGGGATTCAGTTTACACTGTGATATATGCACACTTATCTAGAGCACATGCAAATGGATACGTCGGTCAGTCTCGTGTGGGGTCTATGAGTCTATGAATTCTTATATTTTTTTGAATTTGCTAACCCATAAACTAATGGGAATCTTCAGCTTGGACCGATAATTTGTTAAAACGCGGAAGATATCTTAGGGTGTAAAGGTAATTTTGAAAATTTGAAAAACTCAAAACATTGATGGTAGTTTGGAACTTAGATGGTAGTTTTGTAAAACTTTTATATGGTAAACTTATGGCCCAACTGACGATATATTGTTACAATAAACTCATGGTAATTTTGACTTAAGGTGGTAAATTGTTAATTTATCAATGGTATCCTAAGATCAAACTGATGGTAATTTGTTAAAAATGTAGATGAAAACTTATGGTGTAACCGATTGCTCTCTCGCGCCAAAAAAAGGAAGGCCGCATCTGTGTGCGCCATAAGACTAAGGGGGCATTTATATTAGCTTTTGCTGATGGCTTTCTGGCTACGGTTTTGGGTTCAAAAAGCCGGTTGAAGAAGTGGCTTTAAGAAATCGCTTGGAGAAGCCGCTTCGTTTATTTGAACTTATGGAGAAATTGCAGCAAAAGAAAAAAACAAGGCCTAAAAAAAATCACATTTGGGTCCAAATGTAATTCACGAATAGTCTAGTACAGTTTTGCAATGTGAGTATGAATGTTAATTATAAAAAGTTGAAGCGTGACTACGTAATCGAGGAGTTCTATGAAAACCCAAGGACTCTTAGTGAAAGGTTCTAATTAAGCAGCCAAACCAAAGTATCATTATGTTTTCTTGATTCGAGTTTGCCATGTATCTACTTATTGAAACAGATAAAATAACTCTTTAATTATACACAAGTTGATTTAAAACATCTATCAACTTTACGCATATTTTATTGTGTTGCCAGCGATATTTATCCTAAAGCGAAAGTGAAATGAAACCGAATTTTGAAAACCAAAGCGAGTTGAGTCTTGCGTTTTGGATTTGATGCTTTGCTCCTCGGCCTAATCTGTACCAATCTCGGTGCAAATCCGCCCTAATCCACCCCGTTGCTGCATGATCAGTGGAGTGTCGTGTCGTCACTGTGCTCCGTCCGACAAAAATCGCCGCCGCCCGATTTTCTGCCTTCGCCGCCAAGCCAGCCGCTCCCTCTCGCGCCTTCTCGCGCTAGCGCGCCCCTGCCAGCTTCGCCCCTCTTGTCAGCAACCGTATCGCGCCCATTAAGAGCCACTGCATCGTGTCAAGCCATCCCGGCCGCTGCTGCCACCACCGCACCCCGGTTTCGTCTCCCGGCTCACACAGCCCCTCCGGCCGACCTGACGGCGCCAACACCTTTTGACCACCGCAGAGCGCAGCTCAAGACCACCAGTGCCTTCTCCCTTGACCACCGGGCCGCGCCTTCCCGAGCTCTCCCGACCCTACCGCGCGCCGCCGTCGCCTTGGGCGAGTTCCTATGCCGAATCGCCTCGACTGCACTATATAAATGGCCGAGCCCTCCCAGCCAAAGTCACCAGTCCCCACAGTCTCCATTGCCGATAATTGCAAAATCCCCAAAAGGCAAGCCCTAGCCCAATATCCTCCTTCCACCCAGCCATTCGATTAACCTTGCCTGCAGCCTCCCTGAGCTCCCAGAAACCTGTCCCAACCATTACCATAGCCTCCCGGCCACCCTCCTTCCCCAGCGTCGTGAACCCCCCAATAGCCAAAAACCCTCCTCGTAGCCAGCCCAACTCCGTCCTCCCTAGCTTAAACCGACCATTCCATGAGCCTACCCGAGCCCCAGAGATGCCCAAACACCAGCTCAATTACCACGAGAAGCCCTCGTTCACTCACAGTTTTCAAATCGGCCGTGGAGAAGATGAGCTCGCCGCCGGCGATCGCCGTCTCCCCTGGCCGTGCCAACCTCAAAAATGGATTCCCTGAGTCCCCACGAACCCATCCATGGCCTTCTTTACCATCGCAAGTCACCGTAGTGCCACTGGTCACCGCCGCCCTCTTACTCTGCTTCCAGTCGCACGCGTGTCTGGAGGTAGACGATGGCACTGTGGCTTGGGCCGTACAGTGTTGGGCCGCCTCAAGCCAATCGGACCGGGCCGACGAATCCCTGTAGCAGCCGAGCGGGCGAGCGCGCATGGGCGCACTGTAGCGTTCGGATCCAGCGCCGGTAAACCTGAATCCGAGTGAACAGCCCGATGAACAGTACCTCGCCCGTGAGAAACAGTAAATACCTGCAATGAACAGTAACAAGACCCGTTAAGCCTTTAAAAATCCAAAAATGCAAGTTTATACTCCTTAAAACCACTTCGAGCCCTCCAACCCATTCCTCAGGCCCATTTCCCCATTTGGCCCTCCTATAAGCCCAAAACCTTATTTATTTGAGTTTTCAAATTTTCTTTCTTCGTTGTTCCTAGCTCAACCCTTCGAGCATGGGACTAATTTTGCGTTAGCTCGACATCGAAGACCACCCGAGCAAGAAGGAGAAGGTCAAGCTCAAGTTCAAGAAACCGAAGAATCAAGTGGTCAAAATCTTAGGCCCACAAGGCAAGTCGGACATATTTTGATCATGTTGAACCTACATTTCCGCTATTTATCTATTTATCAGTATTTTCATTATGTTATTTGTGCCTTTGTTATTTTATATACAATAAATGCTTAGAATGACATGATACTAGTTATGTCCTACCACTGAAAAAGCCTAGTCTAATTTAAATATAATAATAATGTAATCATGGTAATTTAGAGAATCAACAACATCTTTGTTACTAAAAGATTTGGTATTTATTTGGAAAGTGGTTCTAGGGTAAGTGAGGATCATTTGGATCCGTGACCTTAACCTAGGGTGAAGGCAAAGTTACAAATCAATGACAGTGTTGTGGCACTGGACATGGATTTGTGGGAGGAAATTGCCACCGGTGAAAATACAAGGACTAGACCCTTATGCTGAGTAAAGAACATAGTGATCGCCCAACCACAAGCGTTGACACGTCAAACCTGGTCTAGTAACTGAGTGTGAGTCCATACGGAAGGGAGTTAAGAAGGGCTGTATGGAAGTTGGCACCATTATTATTCTTACTATTGATTTGATAACAGATGTCCACACAATAGTAGGCTGAGATAAGTCAGGTTGTGGCCTGAACTTGTTGAGGAAACCTACTAGGTAGAGACTATATAAAGAATTGAGCAGCGAACAACCTTGTTTTCTTAACTCTTTAGCGGGAGTTAAGGAATCTTGTGGGTAAAGCAGGACAGCTTTGCAAAGTCATGACCAATTGTATTCGAATACGCCGTGCTTCTGGTAAATGAAGCTATGTTTAATGGGTGAATCCAACAACAAAGCATAAGTAGATTTGAGAATGGTTTGGTAACATTGACAGCTGGTAATCAAGTTTGAAACCCCCTTTATTAATGAAGTACCTTTTTAAGTTTTTAACTAGTTCCTACTAAAATTGCATGCACATAAAATAATGAGCTTAATCCCCCTTCACTTGTCATACCTTGCATGTAGTTATTGCTAAGCTCCGTGTGATTTATTGAGTACGGTTGGTTGTACTCAATCTTACTTTACTTTTCCCAACACAGAGATCAGAAGAGGGCAGGATATTACAAGTTTACGTGTTAGGGTTGCAACAGCACTCAAGCATTCCTGTGGAGTTTTCTTGAAGTTTTTCAGATTGTAAGTTATATTTTGGGCTTGGACGCCCTTAGAATTATTAAATGACTGTTAAGTCTTATTTTAATTAAATTAACTCTTTTTAAATGTTTGTAAGTAGGCATGATACTCCTTTTGTCCGTAACTGAACTCCGGGGTTGTTACAGAAGGTAACAATATTTCCGTCCCTAAAAACGGAGGTGTTACAGAAAGTTACCAAGTGGAACAGATATGTCGTCTTACACTCTTTCATGTACTAGCTTGCATACCTATGTAGTGTTATGCCAAGTTGCTACATGATTTATCAGAAAAGTTGTCAAAACCAGAGTGAGATATATCTAATATATTACATAACCTTTTTCATGTCTTTGGCTTGGTACTCGTTCCTGGCTTAATTCGTAAAGCAAAGCTGGAAAAATTAGCAAGGGATTTCGAGGATTGCTTTGTTTCTCCAAAGAAAATGCACAATCGAAGAGCTTATAAAAGCTGTTTTTTTATATAGTATCTCATTGTTCACGTTGTGTGGGAGATAACAATGTGCGGGCCCGTATTGCTACGTAGCATGTACCCATTTAAGAGGTTCATGGGAATTCTCAAGTCCTACGTATGGAATCGATCTCGGCCGGAGGGCAACATCGTCGAAGGTTATGTAAGCAAAGAGGTCATTGAGTTTTGTGTCGATTATATGGCTCAGATTCAACCGATAGGTGTGGCTCAATCTCGTCATGAGGGGAGGCTGAAGGGTATCGGAACTATCAGAAGGAAAGCAATCACTGCAGATATGGACACGTATACTCAAGCTTGTTTCATGGTCTTGCGACACATGACTGAAGTGACGCCTTATGTCGACCAGCACAAGGATGTGCTTCGCCAACCAAGTTGTTTAAGTTTTCTATGTAACCGACGCGGCAGAGGTTGCATAACTGTACCCACACGATGTGATTATCCTCACACTAAAATAAAGAAAATCACAGCAAGCCTTTTACAATACTTCATCTCAACCCGATCTCGGGCGCTAAGGTTTCGCCGTCGAGTAGGCTAACCACCTAATCGATAATTGCCCCTCTTGCACCAAAACAACATTAGTAGCGAAATCAAAATTGAGACTTCACAAATTATTATGCCAAGTCTATCCCATACTAGATATATGGTTTGTGCGACAAAGCTCGGATCAATGGCGCACAAAGTTAAGTCCTTAGATATTACCTAGGCAAAGCATCCACATCCCAATATGCAAACGCACCCCTTTACTGCACTCTTGAACTATTGCGGGAAGTATGATGCTCTGTTTCGTAAAAAATGGGAGTTGCATATATGAACTGACAAGCCCTATCTTTGGCGTGCTGACTTGGTACATCTACATTTGCTAATATGCCATGCCAAGTTGCTAACAGGGTTTTATCCCAGAAAAGTTGCCAAAACCGGGGCAGATATATCTAATATCCCACACAACTTTTTCATGTGCTGGATTTGTACACGTACCTGGCTTAATATGTAAAGCCAAGTTGGAAAAATTAGCAAAGGAGTTTGAGGACTGCTTTGTTTCCCAAAGAAAATGCACCAGCCGAAGAACTTTAATGGCAGCCTCCTACTGATGTGTTGAAAACCAGTTCGAATGGCGTCTTCTGCGACCGATCGAGTAAAAGGAGGATCGAGTAAAGGAAAGAAAAATTTCTGTAATTATTCGCCCGCTCTCTGGTGACCAACACCATGTGTTGTGATGCATAGACTAGGACACGAATAATTGTCGGTGCGTGCAAAAGCAGGAATCGTTCAACCTCTGCGGCATGGACACAACTGAAGTTGACGTGCCATGACAGGCGGGATTCACTTTGCACTGTGATATTTGTACACTTCTCTAGAGCACATGCAAATGGGTACATCGGCCAGCCTCGTGTGGGGGCTATGACTGCTTGTATTTTCTGAATTTGCTACTCTTCTCTAGAGCACATGCAAATGGGTACAGGCGGGACTATTTATGTTGGATCACTTTGCAAATTGGAGCCGCTGGTGCTGAAAACGTTCGGATGGGGTCTTCTGTGACCGATCGAGTAAAGGAGGATCATTCACCCGCTCGTTGCCGACAATCATTCATAGCTCTGACGCTCATTGCCGACAATCGTTCATAGCTCTGACGCTCATTGCCGACATGATGCGTTGTGATGCCATAACGGAGGCGGGACCATGCATGTTGATGTTGGATCACTTTACACTGTGATATATGTACTCCTCTAGAGCACAAGCAAATGGGTACATCGGTCAGTCTCAGGGCAATTTTGGCTTAAGGCAATAAATTATTAATTTATCAATGGAATCCTAAGATCTAACTAATGATGATTTATTAAAAATATAGATAAGAACATGTCACATCCCAAAATTTGCTTTCTGGAAAAATTTAAATTCAAATTAATTATTTTGAAGTAATTGGATTTTATTTGGCTTTTAATTGATTTTCTGAATTTTCTGGAGTTTAAAACCTATTTTTAAAATTTAAAAAGTAATTTAAAGTATGAAAATTAAATATCAACAACAGTTGGAAATAATTTTATTAAGTTCAAAATATCTCCATGAGCTTCTGTGAATTGTTTTGGAATTTTTGGAGGCATTTTCATATTTTTCTGAGGCCCAAATAATTTCCTAGCCTTTTCTGAAAATCCGAAATCAAATTCTAAAATTAAAATCCCTCCCCTTCCCCACCAGCCGACGCGTGGACGGCCCGAATCCCACGTCGCGCTTCGCCCATCGAGCCGCACCTCCCTCTCCCTCGCCTCGCGGCATGGCGATCGACCACCGCCTTCTTCTTCCTCGGTGACACTGGCGCGGCCCGATGCGCGCCACGCCGCCCGCGTGGTCCATCTGGCCGTCCCCTCACACTTAAACGGCGCCAGCCACCCGATCCGCCTCCGAGCCACGTGGCTGCAATCCACACCATTCGCACCCCGCTCCCGCTGCCACCCGGGCCCCGCCTGTCAGGCCGTCGTCTTCCTCGCGGAGCGCCCGCCTTCCTTCTTTCCCCCTCTTTCCTTTCTTGCGCCGCCGACCAATCCGAGGCGATCCCGGTCTTCCCTTACCCGGCACTCCCCGGTTTTGGAAACCCCAAGCCCCGCCGCGACCAAATCCCCTTTTCCCCGCGTCTTCCCTTCCTTCCGCGGCCCCAATTTCCTTTTCCCCCCGCCCCCTTCCTTTTCCGGCCGCTAGCATCGGCGAACGATTGCCGCTGCCATGTCCCCTCTCCGCCCCTATAAATAGCCCCCTTGGCCTCCCCTCTCACCGCATCACCTCCTACCGCCCTCGCTCTCTCCCGAAGCCAGAGTGACCAGTAGCCGTGCCACGAGAAAATGAAGTGCTGATCATTCTCCTCGGTGTGGGTTGGCGTCCGTGATCGCCAATCCCAATAGCCACGTGGAGATTCTTAGCTCAAGTACTATCTCGACATTAGAAGCCCACGTCGAGATAGTTTTGGCCATGCTAGGCATCTACATATATATGAAAGGAATAAATAAGTTTATTCTTTGTAGTAGCGTGCATGGAATATTTTCTGCGAGTAAATAAATGGTACAAAAGATTCTCGTAATGTTTCATAATTTTCTATAAATTTTCTTGCTAATTTCAGTGATTAAAAGCAATTTTAAACAATTACAATTAACCAAAAGCAGTAAATAAATACAGAAAATAACAATGGCGTAAATAAATATGCTTCAAATGCTAAAAATACTCCAAATTCGGATTCTCGAGGCCCTTTTATGCTAGAATATGAATTTTCAGTGAATTCTACAATTTCCAAGGGTCTATGCGCAAATTTTCAGTTCAGAGAAAATTTCACGTAATTTCCTGATTTTCCGAGGGGTTATTCTGAGGACCCGTTCGTAAATCTGAGGACCTATTCAGAATTTTCGGAATGACAAAGATCTTTCTGCAAAGTTTGGGGACCCCTATGCAAAATTTGAGGGCCGCTCGGTAATTTTCACAACCTCCGGGGCTTTTCTACAAAACGCTGGCGTCACCCCCCAACCCAATATGCTTTGGCTCACTTGGCCCGTTTGGTCCAACCGCTGCCTGCCGGCAGTGAGAACCCACGGGAGGGTAGGGTTTCCCCTACCTCTCGGTCGATGGCGGCGGCGCGCATGTGGGCTGGCGTGGAGCCGCAGCCGGCCGAGCGAGGGTGGCGCGGGAGCGGGCCGGAGGCCAGGGCCGAATGACGCGAATGCAAGCTCGGGTCGGATGCCGAGGCAGGTCGACGTGGCTACGGGCATGTAGCGGCGGCGCTGTGTGCATGTGGAGGTGCGGCTACGGGCGATGATCGGCGGCACTCACGTGTACGGGAGGCATGGCTACGGCGCGGCCGGCGATTCTTGCGTGCGTGGGAGGCACGAATACGGTCGGCGATCGGCGGCTCGCGCTTGCGGGAGGAACGGCTACGGGCCGGTGATCGGGCAGTGCTCGCGGGAACCGAGGGTCTTAATATATGTATATATATATGTGTGTATATATGTGTGTGTGTGCGTATATAAATGGGGCACCATGGTGTCTTGGCACCAGGCCTCCCTGCTTTTGGATTGCTTTTAGATGCGTGCAAGTGCAATGATATATAATATATCGGGATGGAAAGTCTTAATCATAGATGGAAAGTCTCAATCATAGATGGAAAGTCTTAATCATGGATGGAAGGTTTCAATCATGGAGTCTGGGCATCATGGTGTCCCTGTTATTTATACTATATATATATATATATATATATATATATATATATATCGTTTTTACTCCCGTGAAGGTTATTCTCAACTCTGTTTAGCCTAAATAGACCACAATAAAACCCTAGCTAATAAAAATACTATTTCGAACATAGCCCAATACTGTTCAAATCCATCACTATTCACATAAATCCATTTAACTCAAATATACCCATTTCAATCATCTCGAGCCTCTCTAACCTATTTTTAACTCTGTTTAGCTACACCAGGCACTACTTAAACCCCAATCACCCAAACTCATTTTCTTTATGCCTTTTCTCGTTATTTTATTGTATTTTGTTTCCAGCTTACATTTTACAAAACAGGAACTTATTTGTATTCGTTCTTTTGCGCTAGTGTTTGGATTCGACTAGTTGGCCAATGGAGAATCTGTTGGAGTAATTACGGTGGACAACACAAACTTGAAGCTTACAACAAAATAATCAGAGACTATAGATCACATGTCTTTGATCATATTGAGTTTACATCATTTAATTATCAGTACTTTCATTATTCCTTATCTACACACTGTTATTTCTTCAAAATAATTGTTTAGAATGACTAATTTAGCTATGTCCTAACACTCGAAAAGGTCATGTTTTACTTAATGGCCATATTCATCTTGACAAGTCCTAGTAATAGTAAATTACTATAAAATTTAATCAAGTTAATTATTTTGAAATGCTCGTAGCGGTATGATATTTTTTCTATCTCAGAATGAACTTCTAGATTGTTATGGAAAGTACGATGACTTTGTTTTTTTTTTAAAAAAAAGATCTTTCCGGACATGAACGGACACGCCCTATCTTTGGCGTGCTGACTTGGGACATCTACAGATGCTACTATGTCACGCCAAGTTGCTAACAGGGCTTTATCCTAGAAAAGTTGTCAAAACCGGGGCAGATATATCTAATATCTTACACAACTTTTTTTCATGTGCTGGCTTGATACATGTACCTGGCTTAATATGTAAAGCCAAGTTGGAAAAATCAGCAAAGGAGTTTGAGGACTGCTTTTTTTCCCAAAGAAAATGCACCGAGTATAGAAGCACCTTCCGAACATTTAGCTATGCTTCAATGCTTTTCTAACTAATAAGAGTAGTACTAATTTTAAAGTAAATGAAAAAGTAAGCACCATCATCAACCTTTCATTATATTTTAAAAATTATACAAATCACTATTGAAAAAAGTATAGAAGCACCACCCGAACTTTGAGAAGTGTTTTAATGCTTTCCTCTCTAATAAGAGTAGCACTAATTTTAATACAAATGAAGAGATAAGTAACATCTATTAATTATTTATCATACTCTAAAAATTATACAAATTCCCACTGAGAAAAGCAGTTCGAACGACGTCTTCTGCGACCCATCGAGTAAAGGTGGATCGAGTAAAGGGAAAGAAAACGTTTCTATAATTATTCACCCGTTCTCTGGTTACCAACAGTCCAACACCGTGTGTTGTGACGAATGGTTGTCGTGTGCGTGCAAGCAGAAATCGTTCAACCTCTGCGGCATGGACACAACTGAAGTTGACGTGCCGTATGGTCATGTTCTTTTCAGCTTTTTTTTTGGTTTTTTATAGTAACAAGCTTTTAAACAAAATATTTTTTCAAGATAGGATCTACTAGTTAATTATAGTACATACTTTACTGACTTTATTTATATCGGCAAAAACCGCACGTAAGTTTCTGTTACTATATAATCTCTCGTACAAACAACCCAAAAGCCACAAGCCGCAGCCAAAAGCCACAAGCCGCAGCTAAAAAGAACAGGCCATATTAGGGGTGCAATTGGGTCGGATTCGGACGGATATTGCTCATACCGTATCCTAACCCATTTTTTCTTGGATTCGGGTTCGGATACAGTAAAACCGGATACGAATACGAATTCGGAGTATTCGGAATTTCGAATACGGTGCCGTCGGAACGGATACTTGACGGTTTCGGATCGGGAACGGATAATATAGACGGATAGTACGTGCATACGGAAAGGAACATATGCTAAACCATATCACCATCACTTCAAGCCTTAAGCTGTTAGACATAAGTACATAATAGTGATTATAATTCATCAGCCGAAGATGGTGTGGCGTTTCCCCCAAATTGCCCATTGATGTGTGACGTTTCAAGATGAATCTTGATTTTTGATGGACAACATTTTCTTTTTTAAGGCTAAAGAAATTTTCTTAAATTAAGGTAGAGACAGTAGACAATTGGAGATAATAGACTTTTGACAAATTTACCTGTTCATTTACTGAAGCATGCCAAAGTTCATCGTTTAATAATACTCTGATTACATGCTTTTTATTCCATTACCTAGGAAGAGTGATCTTAATATCTTAATGAGCAAATTTAGGATTCCAATTGCACAAGCAGAAGAATTAGAAATAAAACACTATTTTAGTATTGTATATTTATAGTTGCCACAACTGAATATCATATTCCTTTTAGAGAACTTAAGCTTGCATGATCCAGTAAAACTTTCTATACACTGCACACCTCAACTAACCAACATGACAAAAAAAAACAAATACTAGCAAAATAAAAGGTGAATTCTTAGCTCTTACCAGATATCCGACCGAATATCCGACCGGATATCGGACCGAATATCCGACCGGATAATTATCCAGTATCCGAATACCGATACTATTCGGTCGGATAACAACTCTCCCGAATCCGAATCCGACATGAATTATCCGAATCTGAATCCGACCGGATAGCAAATTCCCTTCCGAATCCGATCGATGGATTCGATGCGATTGGTCGGGATTAACCTAAGGGCCTGTTTGGGAGAGCTCCACCAGCTCCAGATTCACCAAATTCAGATCCAGATTCACTTTTCCAAGCCAAACAGTTCCAGCTCCAGCAGCTCCACCGTGGATCTGCTCCACCAAAACCATGGATCTGGCTCCAGATTCACCAAATCCATGAAGCACCTCAAGGGGTGCTCCACCAAACTCAAATTGGTGGAGTTGGGGAAAATTACCCACCATTGCCACTGGTTACACAAAAAACGGTTCGTTTTCTTTTCCCCCGCCTCCTCCCGGGCCTCTGCCTCCTCCCGCGTCACCTCCCGAGCTCCGCCTCCTCCCGCGTCCTCCCGACCGCCTCCTCCCGCCTCCTCCCGTTCCGGCACCGCCTCCTCCCGGCCTCCTCCCGGCCTCCGCCTCCCCCGCCTCCTCCCGGGCCTCCGCCTCCTCCCGCGTCACCTCCGGGCTCCGCCTCCTCCGCGTCCTCCCGACCGCCTCCTCTCGGCCTCCGCCTCCCCGCCTCTTCCTGTTCGCACCGCCTCCTCCCGGCCTCGCCTCCCGCCTCTCCGGCCTCGCCTCCCGGCGCGCGCCTCTCCGCGTCCGCCGTCGCCTGCTGCGCCGCCGGGCGCGCGCCGCCCGCCTCCTCCGGCCTCCGCCTCCCGGCGCGCCGCCTCCTCGCGTCCGCCGTCGCCTCGCTGCGCGCGCCGGGCGCGCCGCCTCTCCGGCCTCGCCTCCCCGCCGCGCGCGCCTCCCTGCGTCGCCGCGCGCCGCGCGCTGCGCCGGGCGCGCGCGCCTCCTCGCCTCCGCCTCCCCGGCCGCGCCGCCTCCCCGCGTCGCCGTTCGCCGCTGCGCCGCGCGGGCGCGCGCCTCTCGCCTCCCCGGGCGGCGCGCCGCCGCCCGCCGCTGCGTCGTCCACCGTTGGATTTTTTTTTCATTTTGCCCCCTGACGCGTGGGGCCCAGGTGGAAGTGAGATAGAGAGGGAGGTGGAGCTGTACCAAACACTTTGACGAATCCCAGATCCACCATGGAGCTGCTTCACGGTGAATCCAGCTCCAGATCCACGTTTTTCGTGAATCTGGAGTTGGTGGAGCTCTCCCAAACAGGCCCTAACCCATTTGCACCCCTAGGCCATATAGGCGGGATTCAGTTTACACTGTGATATATGCACACTTATCTAGAGCACATGCAAATGGATACGTCGGTCAGTCTCGTGTGGGGTCTATGAGTCTATGAATTCTTATATTTTTTTGAATTTGCTAACCCATAAACTAATGGGAATCTTCAGCTTGGACCGATAATTTGTTAAAACGCGGAAGATATCTTAGGGTGTAAAGGTAATTTTGAAAATTTGAAAAACTCAAAACATTGATGGTAGTTTGGAACTTAGATGGTAGTTTTGTAAAACTTTTATATGGTAAACTTATGGCCCAACTGACGATATATTGTTACAATAAACTCATGGTAATTTTGACTTAAGGTGGTAAATTGTTAATTTATCAATGGTATCCTAAGATCAAACTGATGGTAATTTGTTAAAAATGTAGATGAAAACTTATGGTGTAACCGATTGCTCTCTCGCGCCAAAAAAAGGAAGGCCGCATCTGTGTGCGCCATAAGACTAAGGGGGCATTTATATTAGCTTTTGCTGATGGCTTTCTGGCTACGGTTTTGGGTTCAAAAAGCCGGTTGAAGAAGTGGCTTTAAGAAATCGCTTGGAGAAGCCGCTTCGTTTATTTGAACTTATGGAGAAATTGCAGCAAAAGAAAAAAACAAGGCCTAAAAAAAATCACATTTGGGTCCAAATGTAATTCACGAATAGTCTAGTACAGTTTTGCAATGTGAGTATGAATGTTAATTATAAAAAGTTGAAGCGTGACTACGTAATCGAGGAGTTCTATGAAAACCCAAGGACTCTTCCGTGAAAGGTTCTAATTAAACAGCCAAACCAAAGTATCATTATGTTTTCGCCAGTTCAGTTTGCCATGTATCTACTTATTGAAACAGATAAAATAACTCTTTAATTATACACAAGTTGATTTAAAACATCTATCAACTTTACGCATATTTTATTGTGTTGCCAACTGATATTTATCCTAAAACGAAAGTGAAATGAAACCGAATTTTGAAAACCAAAACTGAGTTGAGTCTTGCGTTTTGGATTTGATGCTTTGCTCCCTCAGCCTAATCTGTACCAATCTCAGTGCAAATCCGCCCCTAATCCACCCCGTTGCTGCATGATCAGTGGAGTGTCGTGTCGTCACTGTGCTCCGTCCGACAAAAATCGCCGCCGCCCGATTTTCTGCCTTCGCCGCCAAGCCAGCCGCTCCCTCTCGCGCCTTCTCGCGCTAGCGCGCCCCTGCCAGCTTCGCCCCTCTTGTCAGCAACCGTATCGCGCCCATTAAGAGCCACTGCATCGTGTCAAGCCATCCCGGCCGCTGCTGCCACCACCGCACCCCGGTTTCGTCTCCCGGCTCACACAGCCCCTCCGGCCGACCTGACGGCGCCAACACCTTTTGACCACCGCAGAGCGCAGCTCAAGACCACCAGTGCCTTCTCCCTTGACCACCGGGCCGCGCCTTCCCGAGCTCTCCCGACCCTACCGCGCGCCGCCGTCGCCTTGGGCGAGTTCCTATGCCGAATCGCCTCGACTGCACTATATAAATGGCCGAGCCCTCCCAGCCAAAGTCACCAGTCCCCACAGTCTCCATTGCCGATAATTGCAAAATCCCCAAAAGGCAAGCCCTAGCCCAATATCCTCCTTCCACCCAGCCATTCGATTAACCTTGCCTGCAGCCTCCCTGAGCTCCCAGAAACCTGTCCCAACCATTACCATAGCCTCCCGGCCACCCTCCTTCCCCAGCGTCGTGAACCCCCCAATGGCCAAAAACCCTCCTCGTAGCCAGCCCAACTCCGTCCTCCCTAGCTTAAACCGACCATTCCATGAGCCTACCCGAGCCCCAGAGATGCCCAAACACCAGCTCAATTACCACGAGAAGCCCTCGTTCACTCACAGTTTTCAAATCGGCCGTGGAGAAGATGAGCTCGCCGCCGGCGATCGCCGTCTCCCCTGGCCGTGCCAACCTCAAAAATGGATTCCCTGAGTCCCCACGAACCCATCCATGGCCTTCTTTACCATCGCAAGTCACCGTAGTGCCACTGGTCACCGCCGCCCTCTTACTCTGCTTCCAGTCGCACGCGTGTCTGGAGGTAGACGATGGCACTGTGGCTTGGGCCGCATGATGTTGGGCGCCTCAAGCCAATCGGACCGGCCGGCGAATCCTCAGAGCAATGCGAGCGGGCGAGCGCGCATGGGCGCACTGTAGCGTTCGGATCCAGCGCCGGTAAACCTGAATCCGAGTGAACAGCCCGATGAACAGTACCTCGCCCGTGAGAAACAGTAAATACCTGCAATGAACAGTAACAAGACCCGTTAAGCCTTTAAAAATCCAAAAATGCAAGTTTATACTCCTTAAAACCACTTCGAGCCCTCCAACCCATTCCTCAGGCCCATTTCCCCATTTGGCCCTCCTATAAGCCCAAAACCTTATTTATTTGAGTTTTTCAAATTTTCTTTCTTCGTTGTTCCTAGCTCAACCCTTCGAGCATGGGACTAATTTTGCGTTAGCTCTCGACATCGAAGACCACCCGGAGCAAGAAGGAGAAGGTCAAGCTCAAGTTCAAGAAACCGAAGAATCCGAAGTGGTCAAAATCTTAGGCCCACAAGGCAAGTCAGACATATTTTGATCATGTTGAACCTACATTTCCGCTATTTATCTATTTATCAGTATTTTCATTATGTTATTTGTGCACTGTTATTTTATATACAATAAATGCTTAGAATGACATGATACTAGTTATGTCCTACCACCTGAAAAAGCCTAGTCTAATTTAAATATAATAATAATGTAATCATGGTAATTTAGAGAATCAACAACATCTACTGTTACTAAAAGATTTGGTATTTATTTGGAAAGTGGTTCTAGGGTAAGTGAGGATCGCTGGATCCCGTGACCTTAACCTAGGGTGAAGGCAAAAGTTACAAATCAATGACAGTGTTGTGGCACTGGACATGGATTTGTGGGAGGAAATTGCCACCGGTGAAAATACAAGGACTAGACCCTTATGCTGAGTAAAGAACATAGTGATCGCCCAACCACAAGCGTTGACACGTCAAACCTGGTCTAGTAACTGAGTGTGAGTCCATACGGAAGGGAGTTAAGAAGGGCTGTATGGAAGTTGGCACCATTATTATTCTTACTATTGATTTGATAACAGATGTCCACACAATAGTAGGCTGAGATAAGTCAGGTTGTGGCCTGAACTTGTTGAGGAAACCTACTAGGTAGAGACTATATAAAGAATTGAGCGTGAACAACCTTGTTTTCTTAACTCTTTAGCGGGAGTTAAGGAATCTTGTGGGTAAAGCGGGACAGCTTTGCAAAGTCATGACCAATTGTATTCGAATCGCAGTGCTTACGGTAAATGAAGCTATGTTTAATGGGTGAATCCAACAACAAAGCATAAGTAGATTTGAGAATGGTTTGGTAACATTGACAGCTGGTAATCAAGTTTGAAACCCCCTTTATTAATGAAGTACCTTTTTAAGTTTTTAACTAGTTCCTACTAAAATTGCATGCACATAAAATAATGAGCTTAATCCCCCTTCACTTGTCATACCTTGCATGTAGTTATTGCTAAGCTCCGTGTGATTTATTGAGTACGGTTGGTTGTACTCAATCTTACTTTACTTTTCCCAACACAGAGATCAGAAGAGGGCAGGATATTACAAGTTTACGTGTTAGGGTTGCAACAGCACTCAAGCATTCCTGTGGAGTTTTCTTGAAGTTTTTCCGATTGTAAGTTATATTTTGGGCTTGGACGCCCTTAGAATTATTAAATGACTGTTAAGTCTTATTTTAATTAAATTAACTCTTTTTAAATGTTTGTAAGTAGGCATGATACTCCTTTTGTCCGTAACTGAACTCCGGGGTTGTTACAGAAGGTAACAATATTTCCGTCCCTAAAAACGGAGGTGTTACAGAAAGTTACCAAGTGGAACAGATATGTCGTCTTACACTCTTTCATGTACTAGCTTGCATACCTATGTAGTGTTATGCCAAGTTGCTAACAGGGATTTATCCGAGAAAAGTTGTCAAAACCAGGGCAGATATATCTAATATATTACATAACCTTTTTTCATGTGCTGGCTTGGTACTCGTTCCTGGCTTAATTCGTAAAGCAAAGCTGGAAAAATTAGCAAGGGATTTCGAGGATTGCTTTGTTTCTCCAAAGAAAATGCACAATCGAAGAGCTTATAAAAGCTGTTTTTTTATATAGTATCTAACTTTCAAATGAAGTGTTTTTAAGACGTTATCTATTATTCGATTATAGTGCACATTGTAATAACTTCATTTATATCGGCTAAAATCATACACAAGTACCTCTCTCTAAACTTCTCTATAAACTATTATTAGTTATACACTAAAATCAAAAACTATTATAAACGAACTAAAATAGCAGCCGCCTCCCACTGATGCTGAAAACGTTCGGATGGGGTCTTCTGCGACCGATCGAGTAAAGGGAAAGAAAAAAACTTCTACAATCATTCACCCGCTCATTGCCGACAATCCTTCATCGCTCTGATGAGTGAAGGCCGACATGATGCGTTGTGATGCCATAATGACAGGCGGGACTATGCATGTTGGATCACTTTACACTGTGATATATGTACTCTTCTCTTGAGCACATGTAAATAGGTACATCGGTCAGTCCCGTGTGGGGCTTACTACTGATAGTCTTCAGTAACTAAGTTTTCAAACAAAATATATTTTTTAAAAAAATTATAAATTAATTATAATACATATTATAGCAATTTTACTTTTATCGGTCAAAACTACACGTGAATTTCTGTTACTCTGTACTCTATCACGAATAGTCCAAAAGTCATAAGCTACAACCAAAAAGCGTAAGCCAAAGCCAAAAAGAATTTACCCATACGCTAGACTCTGCTCGGCCATCTTTCTAAAAAAACAAAAGAGCAATCCATACACATCTATTATATTATTACAACAAAAACAAAATATGCTATAAGATTTTATATAAGGGATACAATTATATTTCCATTATATGCATAAGAGTTGCATAACAAGTACTACTATATTTTTCGATATAGGCACACGTAATTAATATCTAGCTGCATATATAATTGCGTGAAAAATTTGGCTAGATTTTCTAAAAGAAACATATACATATATAAAGGTTTGGTAGGTGTACTAATGATATTTAGTAGTATATATACACAAAAGGGGCACAGTCGGAATAATAAAAATATGATATATTTGTGTTTAATGGGGCCTGATCCAAATATCTGTAATTGTCAACGTTCTCTAGCTTCACTTATAACTTAATATTACAATGTTAAAATTTTAATATAACTATCTCTGGTCTCTATGACCTTCTGAAGTTCTGATATTGGAATTAGATGCAACTCGTTTTTTTTTTAATTTTTCACATTACATTGAATTTTTTTACTATAACTACAATGATACTCCTATTGACTGCCACAAAAGAAATCTTCAGTTTAAAAATAAAGGGTAGTATAAATCTTAAAATGCGATCTTTTTAAGGCCCTTCTTTTTGGGTTGCGGCTAATGGTTTTTATATGCACTTTTTGAGATGACGGAGATGCTGACGTGAACGGTGCATACGTTTTTGAGAAACGGTTTTGAGAAATCACATGAAGAAGTCGTCTCGTTTGTTTTGACTTATAGATAAATCAGATGAAAAAACCGGGCCTAAGAAAACCACATTTGGGTCCAAATGTAATTCATAAATAGTCTAGTATTGTTTTGCAATGTGAGTATGAATGTTAATTCTAAAAAGTTGAAGTGTGACTACGAAATCGAGGAGTTCTATGAGCACTCTTCCGTGAAAGGTTCTAATTTACGCATCATTATGCATGTATATATCTACCGACTGAAACAGATAAAATGACTCTTCAATTATACACAAGTTGATTTAAAACAACTATCAAATTTACGCATATGTTATCTAAGTTGCCAACAGATATTTATTCTAAAACGAAAGTTACCATGTGGAACAGATATGTCGTCTTACACACACTTTCATATGGTAGCTTGTATACCTATGCTATGTACTATGCCAAGTTGCTACCAGGGTTTTATCCTAGAAAAGTTTTCAAAACCGGGGAAGATATATCTAATATCTTACACAACCTTTTTTCATGTGCTGGCTTGGTACACGTTTCTGGCTTAATACGTAAAGCCAAGTTGGAAAAATTAGCAATGGAATTTGAGGATTGCTTTGTTTCCCCAAACAAAATGCACAACTAAAGAGCTTTTAAAAACTGCTTTTTCTACAGTCAATAATTTTTCTATAATATCTAATTTTTAAATAGAATATTTTTTTAAAGTGAGATCTACTAGTTGATTGTAGCATACACTATAATAACTTCATTTATATCGATTAAAATTACATATATGAATATCTCTCTATATAAAATTATTTATAAATCATAGCTAAAAACCAATATAAATGAAACCTTAAATGGCAGTCGCCTAGTTCGGATGGTGGCCCTGTTCTTTTCAGCTTCTAAAAGTTATTTTTCGGCTTTTCTACAGTAACTAGCTTTTAAACGGAGTATATTTTCAAGATATGGTCTACTAGTTAAATGTAATACATACTATACTGACTTCGTTCATATCAGCAAAAGCTGTAACTGATTTCTATTACTCTATACTCTCTCATACAAACAGTCTAAAAAACTAAAAATCACAATTAAAATCCATAAGCTTCAGGGAAAAAACAGTCCCGCCGTCTTTTGCGACCGATCGAGTAAAGGCGGATGGAGTACAGGAAAAGAAAAAAATTCTAAAATTATTCCCCCGCTGATTGCCGACAATCCTTCATCGCTCTGATGAGTGATGGCCGACATGATGCGTTGTGATGCCATAATGACAGGCGGGACTAATGCATGTTGTATCACTTTACACTGTGTGGCGGGACTAATGCATGTTGTATCACTTTACACTGTGGTATATGTACTCTTCTCTTGAGCACATGCAAATGGGTACATCGGTCAGTCCCGTGGTACTTTTGACTTAAGGCGGTAAACTGTTAATTTATCAATGGTCTAGCCCCGCTTGTTTCAACTTCAGCTTCTGACTTTTAGCTTATTTTTTATTATTCATAAATTTCGTCTTTTTCTGAACTTTTGACTTTTTAAAGCTTTTTTACCGATTCTTTTTTTCGTATTTGTTTGCATTATACGTGATGGGCTAATATGTTTTTTCTATTTTTAAATTTTTTTAAATTTAATTATGCTAAATAAGCCTCTCATACCATTCTGATGTTTTTTCACCAACTACTGATGCTTTTCAGCCATAAGCCACAAAAAAAAGCCCAAATGATCACCACCTAATAAAAATGTAGACAAGAACTTATGGTGGAACTGATTGCTATCTCATGCCAAAAAAAGAAGGCCGCAATTGTGTGCGTTACAATACTAAGGGTCTGTTCTTTATGGCTGCAGCTTATAACTTTTGGCTACAGCTTGTGGCTTTTAGGCTGTTCGTGAGAGAAATTACAGAGTAACAAAAACTCATGTACGGTTTTTGCCGATATAAATGAAGTCGCTACAGTGTGTACTATAATTATCTAGTAGATCCTGTCTTGAAAAGACACTCCGTTTGAAAGCTAGTTATTATAGAAAAGTCAAAAGCTGTAAAGAACAGGCCCTAAGAGGGCATTTATATTGGCTTCTTCTGCTAATGGCTTTTTGGTTGCAGCTAAATGGTTTTAGCTGAAAATAAATAGTAGCCATTGAAAGAAGTAACTTTTAAAAGGAGACGAGCGGTGCAAAAAGTAAGCAAGAGAAATGTGCGCGAGACGGGAGCGAAAGGAATGTGGTATGTGATGTGCCTGTGACCCTCTGACTTATTCTCGGAGCAAGACAGAAGCGAGAGGAGCAGAGAAGTCATTTCAAAAAGTCAAGTATTCGTATTGGCTTCTGGCTTCTCTAACCAAAAACCAGAAATAGAAGTCAATGCGAAAAGGGGCTAACAAGCATGCAGGTGCGCAATAGTCGTGGTCTCTATTATTTTGGTTTTGTCTAGCCTCTGTAAGAGAAAGGTTTCTGGGTTGACGAGGATATAATAATCCTCATTTTATTTAGTATTATTACGTCACTGAACTCCTTAAGTATACCCCTTATTCATAAGAGAGAAATTTAGTCAGGTGGTCGTAACCCCTTCTACGACCACCCCATGGTCGTGAGCCTTTCCACAACTACTTCATGGTCGTAAGTTCTTTTACAAATAAGATATAGTTGTAAGTCATTCTACTACCACCCTATGGTCGTAGACTCTTCTACGACTAGCCTGAATTCAGCTGGCTTGTCTACAATAACCTACTACATCGTGGGTCATCTGATAGGGTAGTTAGCTTGCATACTTATTCTCCGGAATAACTGTGTATAATTTCTCATTACTCTTGATGATAACCGCCTAGCGATGCGGAAGAACCACAACTCTGACAATAACTGCCATCAGATGGTTATCATCCAACGAGTTAAGACACCTTTTAGCATGGAACAATCACCACTGCTTCATGTGCTATATAATGGCTGACGTCAGGGGGAAGAGGCAAGGGAGGGAATGCAAGACATTCTCTGTCCCAATTGTAATCAGTTCATTGAGTAATAGCCACATAGGAGTATGATTATTATTCTCCCAAGAGAAGCCCCAAATCTATATAAAATCCCTGTGTCTTTCTTTGTGTGATTGTAGCTAGGTTGTTGAGAGATCCTTCGAATCTAAATAATCATATATAAGATCGACACTAAAACATCGACATTTGACGTCGTCTGTGGGGATCCTTCTTCCAAACTTCGGTAATTTCTTGTTGGTAAGTTCTCTTCTTTCTGATGTTCTCATGGCAGGAGAATGAAATGAGGAGAATTGGTTCGACCTAGCCGACTACGCAGATCTTGACGTGGATGCCTGCTATGACTATGAGTAGACCATGCTTTTATCCAATGGTGAGCATATCTCTGGAGATCCATCACGATATCCTGAAGGTCGCACCACGGATAAGGTTGAGGAGGGATCCTTATCCCCCACAACATTACACTCTATGGAGGAACCCGTTTCTCTAAAGAGTAAGGGTCAATCTAACCACAAATAGGACTCGCCACATGATGAGGGGTCTGCCTCTAAACGTTCGAGTGTCACAGCTATCGAGACCCGAATCTGCTGATCCGGACTCTTCTGTGTATTCTGCACTAGTCCAGGAACTCGCTAGTGCACACAGTATAAACAAAGATGAAATATTAACTATATCACAATTTACTAAGAAAAGACTCAAATATGATTAATTATCAAATTTGCGACCTTATGGCCAAGCCAACAAATAATAACCTTTGGGCTTAAAGAAACTAGTAGCAAAAAATAAGAAATAAGCGTAGTAGCCACTCGACATGCTCACAGGCAATCGACTGAGGGCGAAGTCTTAATCCGTGAAGTCATCGAAGTATCCTCCTTCAGGTACCTCCTGCAGATCTAGTCCTTGTTCCTCAACTAAGCAAATATAGATATAGTTATGAGTGCATAGAATACTTAGCAAGTCGTTTGTAACAAAGATTGTAATATAAAATGCAAGGCTTACCAAAGGATGGCTGAAAGGTTAATTTGCAGAAAGCAATAATTTAACATAAATACAATAAATAAATTGAAAAGCAAGATTTTGTAATGATTAATAAATAAATAATCAAAGGAATTGAAAGAAACACAAGTGAACTGACCATTCACTTCCCAACTTAACCCATCCAGATTTTTATGAAAACTTTACTCCTCGTGTGAAATCATCGAGTATAGTCCAAAACCGGAGACATGACAGGTGGGATTCACTTTACACTGTGATATATGTACACTTCTCTAGAGCACATGCAAATGGGTACATCGGTCAGTCTCGTGTGGGGGCTATATGACGTACTGCTTGTATTTTTTGAATTTGCTACTCTTCTCTAGAGCACATGCAAATGGGTACAGGCGGGACTATTTATGTTGGATCACTTTACACTGTGATATACGTACCCTTATCCAGAGCACATGCAAATGGGTACATCGGTCAGTCTCGCGTGGGGGCTATGACTGCTTGTATTTTTTGAATTTGCTAACCCATAAACTATGAGAATCTTCAGCTTTGACCGATAATTTGTTAAAACTACGGAAGATAACTTAGAGAGTTTTCTGAGAAGAAGATTGTGTATGTACCTAAAACTTGTAATAAAATAGCAGATAAACTACGTAACTCGCCAACAAAGTTTATTCTAAAAATATGGGACGAGTTCTTTTATACTATGTCTTATGCCTTTTGAATTAAAATTTTAAATCATGACTGTTTGAGAGGGAGAGGGTATGGATAGAGACACTCGCATGTAATTTTGGCCGCTATAGATCATGGTTATACAGTAACTACCACAATCGACTTGTAGATCCCGCCTTAAAAAGATACATCGTTTGAAAGCTAGTTATTGTAGATAAGTAAAAAGACATAACACATAAGTTGAAAAGAAGGGAGCCATTGTCTACCGGGGTGGATATAGGTTAGTTCTTTTGGGCTGTGCCTTACGGCTTTTGGGTTAAAATTTTGAATTCTTCCTGTTCGCGAGAAAGTATGGAGAGAGATACTCACGTGCGATTTTAACCAATATAGATAAAGTTGAAACAATATTTATTACAATCAATTTATAGACACTATTTTGAAAAACATTTGTTTAAAATTAGTTACCGTAAAAAGTCAAATAATAAGGGAAAAAACAGTGTACCTTACACGCCCCGTTTCGTGTGCTAGCTTGGTACACCGACCGCTATGAGCTGGTAAACACCTACCGCATTTATAACCCCCATGAATATGTTACCAACATTGTTTCTATGAGGAGTGAATATAATGCATACGTTTGTATTTGATACACTTAATTTACTCTAGATTGTATCAATAAAAGAAGGAAAGTGACCATCAGTATCGCAACAAGTTTAATTTTCAACCCATTCTCTAGATTAGGTGAATCTTGGAGGACATGATTCTTTTTAAGGGTAGGCTGAAATAGACCGAAATTTTTTCATAATTTTGAATTTATTTGGATTTTGGTTGAATTTGTTATCTTTCCCAATTTAGCAAACCCTTCCAGCTTTATACCTTCCCTAATTGGCTTTTCGCTTTCCCCAGACCTTGGCGTCCTTTGAGAAAATCACTTTCGCCCTGTTCATCCCTACACTCGGCCATCCTCAGTTCGTTGCTGTCATCACAGAGGCACGTTCGTCGCTGCGAAATTCGTCAACAAGCCATATCGTGCTCAGCTAAACCTTTGACATCGCCATTAAGAGCCCATCGCCTCACTTCGGCCACACGCCATGACCGCTTTAGCTGCTCCACCCCCACTGCTATCCAGAGCTCTCCCTGGCTAATGCGCACACCCACAATTTGACCATCACCACTGTAAGCTCGCTAACGCCAAGGGTAGCCCAGAGCTTAAGGCGCCACCGCAACGACTGTCCTCGCCACCAAGGCCATCGAAGTCTCCCGAGCACTACCGCTGCTAGCCACACGCCTTCACCACAGCCGAGCCGCCACTGCTCCCACTGCCTTCTGTGAGGTATAAAACCACACCGACCTAACCATCAGCCCCCATAGCCACCCAATCACCCACCTGAACCATTTCCTCTCCGCCCCGACCACAGCAACACCCCCACTACTGTCAAATTGCTAGTAAGCCTAAAAGCCAAAAACTTCAATCTCGCGCAAACCTTTGCCATATTCAAATTGGATTCGCGCCCTAGCACCAACCGGACCTCCCGAACTCAACCATGACCTTGCCTTGACCTAGCTCAGCTCCTAGGCCACTGATGACGAGCGCCACAACCAACTAAGGTAGGCCAACATGGATAGATCACCAAAATATCAGACAAGTCGAAATTTCCTTTTCTCCTGACCTCCTCAACCCTCGTAGATGCTCATATGACTATGCACTTCATGGTAGAATAACTGAGGCACCATCGTGCCATGAAAACGTCCCGACAACCTCTCACCACCACCAAACCACATCATGACCCTTCAAGCCCTGCCTACCTGAAAAATGAGACCCTGGACCTTCACTTGTCCTATGCACACCATCGGTTGCCACCACGAAGCTTTGCCAGTGATCCAATCCTGCCACCGCTGCCTCCCCTATTTGGCGCTGAAGCACAAAGGTGAGCTGGAGAAGAGGCAGGCCAAGCAGGCCATGTGTGCACATGCACAGGCGCTTAGGCCAAGTTGGCTAGCCCAAAGGCCAAAAGAAAAATTGGACAAGCCCAAACACCATAACCTATTACTGTATTAGGTTTGTGGCTGGTTACCTCATAGGAGAAAAATAAAGACAAGAACCTTATACTAAGTAAATGATACAAAAATCGCTCAACCACAAATTTTGACTGATCAAACCTAATCTAATAACTGCTCAAATCAATTGAATTTCTATAGGGTGTTAGGAGTTTCTGGAGTGGGAACATCCGACGAACAAAGGGGGTGGTATGGAAATGATAAATCCGTACTTGACAATGGTAGGTCCACTCAAAGTCAGATGGTAGTGTTTCGTATTGGCCAGTGGATACCCAACAATGTATGGCCTATAACCTACCGGGTAGAGACTAGAATGAGGAGAGTAGTGAAAGACCTTGTTTTCTCAACTCAATCACATGCTATCTATTGTGTGTTTATTGCATGACATTGAGAGTTCGAGAAATATTATGGGTAAAACTATGCAACTCTGAAGAGTATAAGAAATGGTATTTGAATACGCCGTGTTTCCAGTAAATGAAGCTGTGTTTTATGGGTGATTTCGACAACAAATCATAAGTAGAATTTGAAGGAATTTGATATGAAAATTGTGGATAACGAACCACTTCTGTTAATTAAGTATTGTTTTACTATTTTAAATGTAAAGTTCTTTATCAACAAATTTGCGTCCACAAATATTATATTACAACATGTGACTATCTATTTGAATTCCTTGTATGTTAGTTATAAAACTTTCCCATGCAGCTTGCTGAGCACATAATGTACTCAATCTTACTTATTTTTATTAGAACAGACACCAGAAGAAGAAATGATGCTTCAGTTTTTGTGTTAGGATTATGACCGTACTCAAGCGTTCTTGTAGACACTACTACAGAAAGCCTAATACTAAACGGCCAATCATAGACGGTTTGACAAAACCGTCTGTGACCGACACTAACACAGACGATTTTAATTTGGACACCGTCTGTGTTGGTGGCGTCGGAGAAAACGAGTATCACAGACGGTTCTTACCGATGAACCATCTGTGATACTAAAGTATCATAGGCGGTTTGTATTTAAAACCATCTGTGATAATGACGCTAGACATTTATTGTGCTGCTCAGAACTGCATCTGTCTTCATTTCGATCCAGATCTAGCCGGTGCTGCACTCTTTCGCTCAGGAGGCAAGCTAGGCGATTTCAGGCCTATTAATTTGGTGGGAGGAGGCAGAGATTGAGCTTTGAAGATTCATACTTTCCTGGTTGCTCTAGATATGGTTAGTAATGAAATTTATTTTTCTTTGCATTACAATTTAGATCTAAGTAATTGGTAAGTGTTATTGAAGATGGTTTGCAAAATTGTTGGTTATATAATAGCTGTTGTGTTTATAATATGAATTAAGCTAGCAAAGCCTGAATGCATGTGGTATATATGTAGTATTAATTAATTAATTTAATTTTTAATACTAAGTTTATATATATATATATATATAACGTAGGACCGAAGCTGGATGTATGCCGCGATCCGTGTGAGTGAAGAGTACATTAATGGCATGTCTGCTTTTACAAAAGCTGCCGAGGAGGATATGCTGAATAAGGGGGTGGAATATATGTACTGTCCATGCACTGACTGCGAGAATTTAAAGATGTTTAAGAACTCAGCGCAAATTGAAGCGCACTTGATTTGGAGGGATTTCAAAAAGGGTTATACGTGTTGGACCAGTCATGGCGAAGTCAATGATCATATGCCGCCGGATGACATCGCCGGTGAAGTGAATGATACGCCGCCGGATGACATCGCCGGTGAAGTGAATGACATGCCGCTAGATGATGTCGATTGTGGTTCGGATTCGGATAGGTTGCACGATGATAATCTGGATCAGATGCTTCGCGATGTAGAAGAGAACTACGATGAGAGAGAGAGAGAGTATGTTAAATTCCGGGGCTTGATGGAGGACTCGAAGAAACCTTTGTTCACGTGCTGCAGGTCAAAGTACACGAGGTTGTAGGCCGTGCTTGAATTGTTGAAATTGAAGGCAAGCAACGGTTGGTCCGACAAGAGTTTCATGGTGCTGCTAGGTCTTTTAGCGGACATGCTTCCGGAGGGAAATGAGTTGCCTAAAACCACGTATAAAGCCAAGAAGATTCTTTGTCCGTTGGGAATGGAAGTAGAAAGAATACATGCATGTCGAACAATCGTATCTGCATCAGAAAGAGTATGCAAACATGCATGTATGTCTGGTGTGCAACACATCCCGATACAAACGTAACAATCAATCAGATGACGGCGAGGGAACAGAGGCGAAGAAAGGATCTCCTGCTAAGGTGGCATGGTATTTTCCTAAAATTCCCCATTTGAAAAGGTTTTTTGCAAATCCAAAGGAGGCAAAACTGCTGCGTTGGCACTCGGAGGAGCTCAAGAAGGATGGAATGCTAAGACACCTTGCTGATTCCGCCCAGTGGAGAAACATCGATAGGAGTTTTACATACTTCGGTGCAGAACCAAGGAATATAAGATTTGGACTGAGTACAGATGGAATGAATCCTTTCAGTAGCATGAGTAGCCGATATAGCACATGGCTCGTGACTCTCTGCATCTATAACCTTCCTCCTTGGTTGTGTATGAAGCGAAAGTATATTTTGCTGTCGATACTTATCCAAGAGCCAAAGCAACTTGGGAATGATATCGATGTGTACCTAGTAATCGTTGGTGGAAGATCTAAAAGTCTTGTGGAGCGAAGGGTGCAGTATGGGATGCATACAAACGAGATAACTTCATTTTGCGCTCCTTATTGTTCTGCACCATAAATGATTATCCTGCTCTTGCTAACCATCGGGCCAGAGTACAAAAGGTGCCAAAGCTTGTACCCACTGTTTAGATGGTACCGAGAGTGTGTGGCTGAAACACTCACGCAAAACCGTCTACATGCGTCACCGCCGGTTCCTTTGGAGGGCTCACCCATACCGCAAGATGAAGAAACAATTTGACGGAGAGGAGGAAGATAGTTCAGCTCCAAGGCATTTAAGGGGAAAGGAGGTTTATGATATGGTTAAGGCTTTAGATGTTGTCATCGAAAAGGGACGTAAATTGAGGGCTCATGAGAAGAACACCTGGAAGAAGAGATCAATATTTTGGGACTTACCTTATTGGGAGTACCTAGATGTTCGACACTGCATCGACACCATGCACGTAGAAAAGAATGTATGTGTGTGACAGCTTGATTGGTCCCTTACTGAATATTCGTGATAAAACAAAGGACGGCGTCAACGCACGACTTGACTTGGCTGATATGGACATCAGGCCTGAGTTAGCACCGACAAAAACAGATAATGAACGAACGTACCTTCCCACTGCGTGTTACACTCGCCCAAGGCCGAAAGCGAGCGTGCGGTGCTTGCATGGTGTCAAAGTTCCGTCTAGTTACTTCGGCAACGTGAAGAAACTTGTTTCGATGCAAGATTTGAAGTTAAATGGCATGAAATCTCATGATTGTCATGTGCTGATGACACAGATGCTCCCTATTGCAATTAGAAATATTTTACCGATCAAAGTCCGAGAGACAATCATGAGGCTATGTCATTTCTTTAACACAATTGTTTAGAAGGTCATCGATCCCGAAGGACTAGATGCTCTGCTGGACGATGTGGTGATGACCTATGTCATCTTGAAATGTATTTCCCTCCTTTGTTTTTCGATATCATGGTCCATCTCATTGTTCACGTTGTGTGGGAGATAACAATGTGCGGGCCCGTATTGCTACGTAGCATGTACCCATTTAAGAGGTTCATGGGAATTCTCAAGTCCTACGTATGGAATCGATCTCGGCCGGAGGGCAACATCGTCGAAGGTTATGTAAGCAAAGAGGTCATTGAGTTTCGTGTCGATTATATGGCTCAGATTCAACCGATAGGTGTGGCTCAATCTCGTCATGAGGGGAGGCTGAAGGGTATCGGAACTATCAGAAGGAAAGCAATCACTGCAGATATGGACACGTATACTCAAGCTTGTTTCATGGTCTTGCGACACATGACTGAAGTGACGCCTTATGTCGACCAGCACAAGGATGTGCTTCGCCAACCAAGTTGTTTAAGTTTTCTATGTAACCGACCCGGCAGAGGTTGCACAACTGTACCCACACGATGTGATTATCCTCACACTAAAATAAAGAAAATCACAGCAAGCCTTTTACAATACTTCATCTCAACCCGATCTCGGGCGCTAAGGTTTCGCCGTCGAGTAGGCTAACCACCTAATCGATAATTGCCCCTCTTGCACCAAAACAACATTAGTAGCGAAATCAAAATTGAGACTTCACAAATTATTATGCCAAGTCTATCCCATACTAGATATATGGTTTGTACGACAAAGCTCAGATCAATGGCGCACAAAGTTAAGTCCTTAGATATTACCTAGGCAAAGCATCCACATCCCAATATGCAAACGCACCCCCTTTACTGCACTCTTGAACTATTGCGGGAAGTATGATGCTCTGTTTCGTAAAAAATGGGAGTTGCATATATGAACTGACAAGCCCTATCTTTGGCGTGCTGACTTGGTACATCTACATTTGCTAATATGCCATGCCAAGTTGCTAACAGGGTTTTATCCCAGAAAAGTTGCCAAAACCGGGGCAGATATATCTAATATCCCACACAACTTTTTTTCATGTGCTGGATTTGTACACGTACCTGGCTTAATATGTAAAGCCAAGTTGGAAAAATTAGCAAAGGAGTTTGAGGACTGCTTTGTTTCCCAAAGAAAATGCACCAGCCGAAGAACTTTAATGGCAGCCTCCTACTGATGTGTTGAAAACCAGTTCGAATGGCGTCTTCTGCGACCGATCGAGTAAAAGGAGGATCGAGTAAAGGGAAAGAAAAAAATTTCTGTAATTATTCGCCCGCTCTCTGGTGACCAACACCATGTGTTGTGATGCATAGACTAGGACACGAATAATTGTCGGTGCGTGCAAAAGCAGGAATCGTTCAACCTCTGCGGCATGGACACAACTGAAGTTGACGTGCCATGACAGGCGGGATTCACTTTGCACTGTGATATTTGTACACTTCTCTAGAGCACATGCAAATGGGTACATCGGCCAGCCTCGTGTGGGGGCTATGACTGCTTGTATTTTCTGAATTTGCTACTCTTCTCTAGAGCACATGCAAATGGGTACAGGCGGGACTATTTATGTTGGATCACTTTGCAAATTGGAGCCGCTGGTGCTGAAAACGTTCGGATGGGGTCTTCTGTGACCGATCGAGTAAAGGAGGATCATTCACCCGCTCGTTGCCGACAATCATTCATAGCTCTGACGCTCATTGCCGACAATCGTTCATAGCTCTGACGCTCATTGCCGACATGATGCGTTGTGATGCCATAACGGAGGCGGGACCATGCATGTTGATGTTGGATCACTTTACACTGTGATATATGTACTCCTCTAGAGCACAAGCAAATGGGTACATCGGTCAGTCTCAGGGCAATTTTGGCTTAAGGCAATAAATTATTAATTTATCAATGGAATCCTAAGATCTAACTAATGATGATTTATTAAAAATATAGATAAGAACATGTCACATCCCAAAATTTGCTTTCTGGAAAAATTTAAATTCAAATTAATTATTTTGAAGTAATTGGATTTTATTTGGCTTTTAATTGATTTTCTGAATTTTCTGGAGTTTAAAACCTATTTTTAAAATTTAAAAAGTAATTTAAAGTATGAAAATTAAATATCAACAACAGTTGGAAATAATTTTATTAAGTTCAAAATATCTCCATGAGCTTCTGTGAATTGTTTTGGAATTTTTGGAGGCATTTTCATATTTTTCTGAGGCCCAAATAATTTCCTAGCCTTTTCTGAAAATCCGAAATCAAATTCTAAAATTAAAATCCCTCCCCTTCCCCACCAGCCGACGCGTGGACGGCCCAGATCCGCCCACGTCGCCGCCTGGCCCATCCAGGCCGCACCTCCTCTCCTCTCGCCTCGCGGGCATGGCGATCGGCCACTGCCTTCTTCTTCCTCGGTGACACTGGCGGCCGATGCGCGCCACGCCGCCCGCGTGGTCCATCTGGCCGTCCCCTCACACTTAAACGGCGCCAGCCACCCGATCCGCCTCCGAGCCACGTGGCTGCAATCCACACCATTCGCACCCCGCTCCCGCTGCCACCCGGGCCCCGCCTGTCAGGCCGTCGTCTTCCTCGCGGAGCGCCCGCCTTCCTTCTTTCCCCCTCTTTCCTTTCTTGCGCCGCCGACCAATCCGAGGCGATCCCGGTCTTCCTTACCGCAAGACTCCCGGTTTGAAACCCCAAGCCCCGCCGCGACCAAATCCCCTTTTCCCCGCGTCTTCCCTTCCTTCCGCGGCCCCAATTTCCTTTTCCCCCCGCCCCCTTCCTTTTCCGGCCGCTAGCATCGGCGAACGATTGCCGCTGCCATGTCCCCTCTCCGCCCCTATAAATAGCCCCCTTGGCCTCCCCTCTCACCGCATCACCTCCTACCGCCCTCCGCTCTCTCTCCCGAGCTTCGTAGCAGCCCAGCGCCGTGCCACCTCTCTCCCCGAGCTCCGCCGCGCTCCAGCGAGCAACTCCCGCCGCCCCGGTCCTCCCCGGAGCCCTTCGCCGCCACCCACAGCTTCCCCGTGCATCGGCGAACCTCCCCGGCACCTCGGCCGTCCCTCCCCGCCGCTGGAGCACCGTCGCACCGAAGGACCCGTGCTGCGCCGCCGCTCCTCCCGTCGCCGACCACCTCCGCTCGTCCCCGAGCCTCGCCGACCCCACCGTCAGAACCGCCTTCGCTCCAGGGACGCATTTTGGAACTCCACTGAACCACCCCGGCCACCTCTCGCCGCCGGCAACCCTGCCTCCGTCCACTGCTGCCTGGCCCCCTCCAGCAGGTACCTCAAAAGGGTTACCTACCCTTTATGGGTAGGCAACGCCTCCCCCCCGACTGGTTATCAGCGCTCTCTCTTCTCCCCCTTGGCTCCCTCAGCGCGCTTCGAGCCCCCGGCTCTGCACGCTGAGGGGTTGAGCCTTTTCTTCATTTTTCCGCGCTGACAAATGGGTCCCACACGTCAGCGGCCGCCAGTCTGCGCTGGCCACTACCTCCTAGGCCCCACCCGTCAGCGTCAGCCTCTGACAGATGGGTCCGGAGTCTAGTGGGTCCCACATGTCAGTGACCAACAGCTGATATGGTCACTGACAGAGGGGTCCCACATGTCAGTGACTGACAGTGGGCTCACTGCCCAGTGGGTCCCACATGTCATAGACTCAGATTAAAAGAATAAAAATAAAAGATTAAAAAAGTTAAATAATTCCAGTGGGCCCCACCTGTCAGAAATTTCGTAATTTCTGGATTTATTCAAACTGAGAATTTCAAATGAGCATAACTTTCTCATTTTAACTCCAAATTCAGCCATTCAAATTTCTAAATTCATATAAAATCATAATCTATCCAAATATGGCCTATTTTGATTTTTTGGATTTTATTTGAATTTTGTTTGTATTTATTTGTTTCGTTGCTCTGCTTTTCGCGCGTAGAATCCAACGTCGTCGACGATCTCTCCTCCCAGCAGCAGGAAGATCCCGAGAGCGTGCACGAAGGCAAGTCTCCTTTGATAATCTTGAACCTATGATTTTGACATGTTTTAATTATTTTAAATTATGTGCATTGCTATTTACATAAAACCGTAGTTCAAATCTTTAGGAATTAGTTATTCCAATTTTGTTATACCCTCAATTGAAATTGAATGCCATGTACCTTTGTCACCCTAGAATTTCCTTTGTCTCAATAATGAGATAATTATGGTCATTTGTGAATAGTAGAATGGTTGCTTGATGCTTAGTCCCGCTATTTAATACCCCTGGAATTTTGAAAATTAGGAAATTATGATTTATTGTAATAACCTTGTGTTTATAAATGTAGTGGTAATTGGAGTTGCCACTGTTCTTTTAAAATAAAATAAAATGTGAAAGTTGGTTTAAATTAGGGTGGATGGTTGGTTTGGGTTGGTGCAGTAAGCACGAGATCTTGTAAAGCGTATGTTCCACCCTGGTCAATTAAGGACCGACGCTTGTGTGTGTCCAGACTGAGCACTACCGTACAACCCTAAGTCTATATGGGTACGACCTAGCTGATTAACTCAGCATAGTCTAGTCTAGGTGCCACCAGTGGAAAGTGGGTGCCGGATTTCTCGGTTATTTCTGAGTGAGGGACGTGGATTTCTTGTACTCATATGGCGCAAGAGGGCTTGGATTGGGCGATTTAACCCTTCTGCGGTGAAACCTCAGCGGGTGGTGTCTAGCTAGTCTAGAGTGAGGTAAAGGTTTTGTGATATTTTATCTGTGTCTCATGCCAAAGGAAGCGTGGTGACTGTTAAGATAATTTATCTCTTCGGGGTAAAGTTCTACAACCTCTGCAGAGTGTAAAACTATTCGAATAGCCGTGCCCACGGTCAAGGGCGGGCAAGGAATGCATTCACATGGTAGATTTCTGGTTTTGTTTTAAAAATCAAAGCTTTGGTATTCCGAGAGTGGAGGGAACTCTTGGAAGGGTGTCCTGGCAGTTGGAGCCAGAGAGGGTGGATGTAACCCGCAGTATTAAACTTGATCAGTTAGGATTGGTTAATTAGTGTTGGTGGTTGGAACCTTCACTATAGAATTAATGTTAGTTTCTATTAAAACATTTACTTTAATAAATTGATGCCTTCAAAAATAATTAGTAATAATTCAAATTAAAATATTGCCTTGTGCAAAAGAACCATATAGCCTTCCTTTGTCAAGCCTTGCATCTATTGCATTTTTTCCAAGACTTGCGGAGTACTTTATATACTCACATGTTGCACTTAAAAACAATACTCAGAAGAATACGAAGCTCAAGAGGGAGACTACGACTACTTTGCGTGTGGATTCGACGAAGGTTTCCTGGAGTGCTAGGTCGCGCTTCCCCAGTCAATTGCCTGTGGCGTATTGATGGGTCTTCATCGAGTTTATCTTTTGCTTCCACTTTAATTCATGTGTGCGAGGTCTTGAAACCTCAATTGTAATAATGAGACCTTTTGGTCGGTACTCTTTATTATTGTAATAAAGCGTTGTTGGTTATGTAATCATTTCTGTTTAACTGTGTGCACTAACTTTGATCTGGGACTAGTGCTATAATACACAGAGGGTCCGGGTTCAGAAATCCAGGGTCCCGACAGAGATGGTATCAGAGCCAATTTGACTATAGGACGTGACCTAGAGTAGAAATGGCAAACCATAAGGACTTATATTTATAAAAAGAGTATATTAAAAATATATAAGCTTCTTTGCTTCTACTCTCTTCTTACTTAGTATCTCGTTCTTGTCTCTACATTCCCTTGTTAAAACTTTTTTACTAATCTCCTCTTTTATTTCAGCTTTGTAGATGGCCGGTTCAACCTCCGCTGCCCCGTGGGACTATTACTCTCATGGAGAGGATGCTGGAGCATTCGCTAGCCTCCTTCGGCAGCTTATGCAATGTCTGGAGTACCGTCAGCCGCCCATTTTCAGGGGGCGAAAGACGCGGATCCTGGATCGAGACTCTTGGTCGATGGAGGTATTCCTGTATGCACGGGATGGGGAATTCAATTCCCACACATACCCCATCAAACATCCCAGGACCTGCTGTTTCGATGCTATCCAGGATGCAACGCGCCTTGCCATAGATGACTTGTGCCATATTCACAAGGATGCTGTGCATCAGTCACCCTTTTGCTTCTTCATCAACCCTCGAGCAGGACAGAGGTATCCAGATCCCTTTGATATCCCAGCTGACGATCCCCGACTGTCGCACTAGGTGCAGCTCACGCAGGCGATGGCAGTCACTTATGCCATAGCTTTGGAGGAGATTGGACAGCTCCGAATGCTTCTCACTTCCAGCTATCAGCACTTCGACACTCTTCGCGCACAGCTTCTCTAGAGCCAGGCAGCAGAGTTCGAGCTGGGACGTCTCAAGGCTGCAGCTGACTACACGCCGTCTTCACCCGTACCAGCCGTCGTCCCCAACAACGAAGTGCCAGCTTGACTTTCGGGACTCCGCACCGGGATCACAGCACACAAGAAGGTGCGATGCCCCAGTCCGCCACCCGTCATCACCCTCAAGAAGCGCAAACCTTCTCGTTCCTGCTCGCGTTCGACTACCTCCAGTCGTAACTGTTCCCGTGCTTCGGCCGCTTGTGATTGTTCACGGCATCACGTAAATGAGCATGAGGAACCAGAGGAAGAACCAGAGGAGGAACCAGAAGAAGACCCCGAGGAGGATCCGGAGGGGCGCATCATCGTGGAGGATGAGTAGTTAGTTGAGTCAGTAGTACGCAAATAAAATGTCCACGTTCTTAGAATGCTTTAGTATATTTTGATGTGCTAGATGGACTGTACCAAGCATTCGTGCACTTGTGGTACAGCCATTCTTAAACCTATTTTGATTTCAATGAAAGTTCTTTTTCTAAGTTGCTTGCTTGCTTCTTTCTTGTGTGTTGGTTTGGGATGTGGCTTAGTCTCCCCTAAATCTTTTATCTATGCTAATTCCCTCTTACCTTCTGCTAACCTGAAACCGCTTCAGATGGTGAACACAAGGAGCAACCCTGGCAACAGCCGTGACGCCAATAATCAGCCAGACAACAACATTCCACCACCCCCTGCTCAAGCCCCCAGCTTGGAGCAGATGATGGCCATGCAACTGTAGCTACTTCAAGCCCTAGCACAGAATCAAGTGCAGCAGGCCCCGCAGGCACCCAACCAGGCATCTCAGTCTAAGTTGGGAGAATTCATGAGAACAAGGCCCCCAACTTTTGTTGGTTCCGTAGATCCCTTGGAGGCAGACGATTGGATCAAGGATTTGTAGAGGAAGTTGATCTTAGCTCAGTGCAGTGACAACGAAAAGGTGTTGTATGCTGCCCACCAACTCAAAGGAATTGCGGCTAACTGGTGGGAAAACTACCGCGCCGCCCATCAAAACGCACAAACCATCACTTGGGATGAGTTTGTTGAGGCTTTCCGCACTGCACATATTCCTACGGGGATAATGGAAATGAAGAAAAGGGAATTTTACCAACTGCAGCAAGGAAACCTCAGTGTTTCCGAATACTTGAACAAGTTCACCCAACTGTCCAGGTATGCATCTGAAGAGGTCACATCAAAGGCAACAAAGATTGGTGGTTCATGCAGGGACTTGATCCCAACCTCAAGGTGCAGCTGGTGTCCAATGATTACCCAACCTTCCAACATATGGTGAACAAGGCATTTGTTCAAGAGGATGCTCAACGTCAACTATATGAAACTAGGAAGAGGAAGTTTCAAGCCCAGCAGGGAGCAAGCAGTTCTCGCTTTCGTCCCAATCCACCTCAGTTCCACAAGCCATCAGAGTCAAGTGTGCCAAGGATTCCATTTACAGGACCCCGCCCAAATCCACAAGTTCCTCGGACAGGCAATGGTGGCCAACCACAGCAGAACCGGACTTCAGCGGCAGGAGTGCAGTGTTTCAACTACAAGAACATGGGACACTACGCCAGCAACTGTCCCCAGAAGCGCCCAGCTGTGACCCCAGTTCGTTTCAATTTGGGGACTACGCCAGCACGAGCTCCAACTGCAAGTCAAGGCTGTGGGACGCCTCAAACTCCAAGGACTCCGCAGGCAATGAGCAGAGGACATCTCAATCATGTGACCGTGGAAGCAGCCTAGGATGCACCCGACGTAGTTCTGGGTAAGTTTCTTGTCAACTCAGTACCTGCATCAGCATTACTTGATTCCGGAGCTTCGCGTTCTTTTGTGTCAAAAGATTTTGTTGAAAGATATAATTGGGATGTGCGTAAGCTAAAGCACCCTATGCTAGTCCAATCACCTGAAAAGGAAATGAGGACTAACACAGTCTGCCCTAGCGCAACTGTAGATATAAATGGAGTTAAATTCCTAGCGAATCTTATTATAATAGACTCCAAGAGCCTAGATGTAATACTTGGAATGGATTGGTTAACCAAGTATAAAGGATAGATAGATTGTGCCGATCGTGCTGTTACTATTACCAACTTGGATGGAATCCAAGTAAGGTATAAGTCAAACACATCCTCTCAGAATAGGTGTGGGTTGAACAGTGTGAAGGGAGTGACCCTGGATAAGGTACCTATAGTGAGTGAATACCCAGACGTGTTCCCTGAGGATTTGCCGGGAATGCCGCCAGACAGAGAAATTGAATTTGTTATCAACCTGATACCTGGTACAGCTCCAATTTCCAAGAGACCTTATCGTATGTCTGCAAATGATTTGGCGGAAGTTAAGAAACAAATTGAAGAGTTGCAAGATAAAGGTTTTGTAAGACCAAGCTCGTCACCCTGGGGAGCACCAGTACTACTAGTGAAAAAGAAAGATGGTAGTCTTCGCATGTGTGTGGACTATCGATCCTTGAACGATGTGACGATCAAGAACAAATACCCTTTGCCCCGGATAGATGATCTGTTTGATCACTTGAAAGGTTAATGTGTCTTTTCCAAGACTGATCTTCGGTCAGGATATCACCAATTGAAGATAAGGCCAGAAGACATACCAAAGACAGCATTTGCTACTCGTTATGGATTGTATGAGTATACAGTGATGTCATTTGGCTTGACAAATGCACCCGCGTATTTTATGAACCTGATGAATAAAGTGTTCATGGAATACTTGGATAAGTTTGTAGTAGTATTCATCGATGATATTCTAGTATATTCCAAGAATGAGGAAGAACATGCAGAGCATCTAAGGATAGTTTTGGAAAAGCTCAGAGAGCACCGGTTGTATGCCAAGTTTAGCAAGTGTGAGTTTTGGTTGAAGAAAGTAGCTTTCTTGGGTCATGTGATTTCTGCAGGAGGAGTGTCCGTAGACCCTGAGAAAGTAAACGATGTGCTTAATTGGACACAACCAAAGTCAGTATCCGAGATTAGAAGTTTTCTTGGATTGGCTGGTTATTATCACTGCTTTATTGAAGGTTTCTCCAAGCTTGCGAGACCTCTTACCCAGTTACTAAAGAAAGAAAAGAAGTTTGAATGGAGTAAATCGTGCGAGGATAGTTTTCAAGAGCTGAAGAAAAGGTTAACTTCTGCACCAATGTTGATGCTCCCGGATATTAGAAAAGATTTTGAAGTCTTCTGTGATGCGTCAAGGCAAGGATTAGGCTGTGTTTTGATGCAAGAAAGAAAGGTAGTAGCCTATGCTTCAAGGCAATTGCGACCCCACGAGGAGAATTACCCAACCCATGATTTAGAGCTTGCTGCCGTAGTGCATGCTTTGAAAATATGGAGGCATTATTTGATCGGTAACCGCTGTGAAATCTACACGGATCAGAAAAGTCTGAAGTACATATTTACCCCAACCCGATCTCAATATGAGGCAAAGGAGATGGCTAATTAATAAAGGATTATGATATTGGAATACATTATCATCCAGGAAAGGCTAATGTGGTAGCTGACGCCTTGAGCCGAAAGAGTTATTGTACCAAGCTATGGATTAAGGACAGTATGCCCGCCCTTCAAGAAGAATTCCAGCGGCTCAATCTAGAAGTGGTAGAAGAAGGATTTCTAGCAACTTTGGAAGTGCAACCAACCTTAGAGGAACAAATCAGGGCAGCTCAAAAGGAGGACTAGTATGTCAAGGAGATCCAAGATAATATGAAGAAAGGGAAAGCACCAGGATTTTCAGAAGATGAACAAGGTACCGTCTGGTTTGGAAAAAGAATTATCGTACCTGAGAAAAAGGAAATAAAAGAGTTGATCTTGAAAGAAGCTCATGAAACTAGATACTCGATTCACCCTGGGAGTACCAAGATGTACCAAGATCTCAAAGAAAGGTATTGGTGGGCAGGTATGAAAAGAGAGATTGCAGAGTATGTAGCTTTGTGTGATGTGTGTCAATGGATTAAGGCTGAACACCAGAGACCTGCCGGACTTTTGCAACCATTGTAGATCCCTGAGTGGAAATGGGAAGAAATTGGTATGGATTTTATAACCGGATTACCGAGAACCAAATCAGGGCACGATTCAATTTGGGTTATTGTGGATCGTCTGACAAAAGTCGCCCATTTCATTCCAGTAAAGACCACATACTCTGGGCATAGACTCGCAGAGTTGTACATGTCAAGAATTGTGTGTTTACATGGAGTTCCAAAGAAGATTGTGTCAGATCGAGGAACCCAATTCACTTCAAGATTTTGGCAAAAGCTGCATGGACTTTTGGGCACAAACTTAAATTTCAGTACGGCCTATCATCCACAGACAGATGGTCAAACGGAAAGAGTAAATCAAATTTTGAAAGACATGTTGAGAGCTTGTGTCTTAGCGGACAAGACCAATTGGGATCAGAGTTTGCCCTATGCAGAATTTTCCTATGATAATAGTTATCAATCCAGCTTGCAAATGTCTCCGTTCGAAGCCTTGTATGGCAGAAAATGTAGGACACCATTGTATTGGAAGGAAACAGGAGAAGGACAAGTGTTTGGACCAGATGTGTTGAAGCAAGCAGAAGAACAAGTTCGCCTAATTCAGGACAGATTAAAAACAGCACAAACCAGACAGAAGAGCTACGCGGACAATCGTCGAAGAAACCTAGAATTTGTACCTGGAGATCATGTCTACCATAAAGTGTCACCCCTCAAGGGAATGCGACGTTTTGGAGTCAATGGGAAGCTTGCTCCTAGATTCATTGGACCCTTTCCTGTTGTAGCGAAACGAGGAGAAGTTGCTTACCAGTTGGAGCTTCCACCTCAGCTATCAAAGGTGCATGACGTCTTTCATGTGTCTCAGCTAAGAAGGTGTCTCAGAGTGCCAGAAGAGCAGATGCCTTTAGACGAAGTAAACTTGAAGGAGGACCTAACATATCCAGAATATCCAATCAAGATATTGGAGGAAGCAGAGCGTCGTACGCGTAACAAAATCATCAAGTTCTGTAAAGTGCAGTGGAGCAACCATTCTGAGTCAGAAGCGACTTGGGAGCGTGAAGAGGATCTAAGAGCAGAGTTCCCTTAGCCTTTTTCCTAGTCCGTCCGAATCTCGGGGTCGAGATTCTTTCTAAGGGGGGTAGGTTTGTCACATCCCAAAAATTGTTTTCTGGAAAAATTTAAATTAAAATTAATTATTTTGAAGTAATTGGATTTTATTTGGCTTTTAATTGATTTTCTGAATTTTCTGGAGTTTAAAACCTATTTTTAAAATTTAAAAATATATTTAAAGTATGAAAATTAAATATTAACAGTAGTTGGAAATAATTTTATTAAGTCCAAAATATCTCCAGGAGCTTCTGTGAATTTTTCTGGAATTTTTAGAGGTATTTTCATATTTTTCTGAGGCCTAAATAATTTCCTAGCCTTTTCTGAAAATCCAAAATCAAATTCTAAAATTAAAATCCCTCCCCTTCCCCACCAGCCGACGCGTGGACGGCCCAGATCTGCCCACGTCGCCGCCTGGCCCATCCAGGCCGCACCTCCCCTCTCCCTCGCTGCCTCGCGGGCCTGGCCCGTCAGCCACCCGCCTTCTTCTTCCCTCGGCCGACACCTGGCCGGCCCGATGCGCGCCACGCCGCCCGCGCGGTCCATCCGGCCATCCCCTCACACTTAAACGGCGCCAGCCGTCGGATCCGCCTCCGAGCCACGTGGCTGCAATCCACACCATTCGCACCCCGCTCCCGCTGCCACCTGGGCCCCGCCTGTCAGGCCGTCGTCTTCCCTGCGGAGCGCCCACCTTCCTTCTTTTCCCCTCTTTCCTTTTTTGTGCCAGCGACCAATCCGAGCTGATCTCGGTCTTCCCTTACCCGGCACTACCCGGTTTTGGAAACCCCAAGCCCCGCCGCGACCAAATCCCCTCTTCCCCGCGTCTTCCCTTCCTTCTGCGGCCCCAATTTCCTTTTTCCCCCGCCCCCTTCCTTTTCCGGCCGCCAGCACCGGTGAACGATTGCCGCTGCCAGGTCCCCTCTCCGCCCCTATAAATAGCCCCCTCGGCCTCCCCTCTCACCGCATCACCTCCTACCGCCCTCCGCTCTCTCTCCGAAGCCAGAGCACCCAGTGGCCGTGCCACCTCTCTCCCCGAGCTCCGCCGCGTTCCGGCGAGCAATTCCCGCCGCCCCGGTCCTCCCCGGAGCCCGTCGTCGTCACCCACAGCTTCCCCGTGCGTCGGCGAACCTCCCCGGCACCTCGGCCATCCCTGCCCGCCGCCGGAGCACCGTCGCACCAAAGGACCCATGCTGCGCCGCCGCTCCTCCCGTCGCCAGCCACCTCCGCTCGTCCCCAAGCCTCGCCGACCCCAACGTCGGAACCGCCTTCGCTCCAGGGACGCATTTTGGAACTCCTCCGAACCACCCCGGCCACCTCTCGCCGCCGGCAACCCTGCCTCCGTCCACTGCTGCCCGGCCCCCTCCAGCAGGTACCTCAAAAGGGTTACCTACCCTTTATGGGTAGGCAACGCCTCCCCGCCCGACTGGTTATCAGCGCTTTCTCTTCTACCCCTTGGCTCCCTCGGTGCGCGTTCGAGCCCCCGGCTCCGCAATCTGAGGTTGAGCCTTTTCTTCATTTTTTCGCGCTGACAGATGGGTCCCACACGTCAGCGGCCGCCAGTCTGCGCTGGCCACTGCCGCCTGGGCCCCACCCATCTGCGTCAGCTTCTGACAGATGGGTCCGGAGTCCAGTGGGTCCCACATATCAGTGACCAACAGCTGATATGGTCACTGACAGAGGGGTCCCACATGTCAGTGACTCAGCATAGTCTAGTCTATATGGGTACGACCTAGCTGATTAACTCAGCATAGTCTAGTCTAGGTGCCACCAGTGGAAAGTGGGTGCCAGGGATATACTGGTTATTCACAATGAGAGACAGGGATTTACTGTACTCATATGGCGCAAGAGGGGGCTTCGGATTGGGCAAATTTAACCCTTCTGCAGTGAAACCTCAGCGGGTGCTGTCTAGCTAGTCTAGAGTGAGGTAAAGGCTTTGTGATATTTTATCTGTGTCTCATGCCAAAGGAAGCGTGGTGACTGTTAAGATAATTTATCTCTTCGGGGTAAAGTTGTACAACCTCTGCAGAGTGTAAAACTATTCGAATAGCCGTGCCCACGGTCAAGGGCGGGCAAGGAATGCATTCACATGGTAGATTTCTGGTTTTGTTTTAAAAATCAAAGCTTTGGTATTCCGAGAGTGGAGGGAACTCTTGGAAGGGTGTCCTGGAAGTTGGAGCCAGAGAGGGTGGATGTAACCCGCAGTATTAAACTTGATCAGTTAGGATTGGTTAATTAGTGTTGGTGGATGGAACCTTCACTATAGAATTAATGTTAGTCTCTGTTAAAACATTTACTTTAATAAATTGATGCCTTCGAAAATAATTAGTAATAATTCAAATTAAAATATTGCCTTGTGCAAAAGAACCATATAGCCTTCCTTTGTCAAGCCTTGCATCTATTGCATTTTTCCCAATACTTGCGGAGTACTTTATGTACTCACATGTTGCACTTAAAAACAATACTCAGAAGAATACGAAGCTCAAGAGGGAGACTACGACTACTTCGCGTGTGGATTCGACGAAGGTTTCCCGGAGTACTAGGTCGCGCTTCCCTAGTCAATTGCCTGTGGCGTATTGATGGGTCTTCATCGAGTTTATCTTTTGCTTCCACTTTAATTCATGTGTGCGAGGTCTTGAAACCACAATTGTAATAATGAGACCTTTTGGTCAGTACTCTTTATTATTGTAATAAAGCGTTGTTGGTTATGTAATCATTTCTGTTTAACTGTGTGCACTAGCTTTGATCTGGGAATAGTGCTGTAATACACAGAGGGCCCCTCTTGCACCAAAACAACCACTACTACAGAAAAGGTCATCACAGACGGTTTTCGGACTGTCTGTGATTATCAGCTATGACAGACGATTTTTGAGTAAAACCCGTCTGTGATAGCTGATAATCCTGACGTTTTGAGTTAAATAAATGCAGTGATACTTATTATCACGAGCGGTTTTGGTAAAACCGTGCGCGATAGTTGATCATCACGAGCGGTTTTAGTTAAAAAAAATCGTCGATATCGATCATCACGAGCGGTTTTAACTAAAACCGTGCGCGATTATCAACTATCATAAACGGTTTTACTCAAAAATCGCTCGTGATATTCCCTTCAACCCCTAAATATATTTACGTTTATTGGCTAGCCTCGAAAATGCTAGCCATGCCCTCGAAACAAGCGGATAATCACAGACATAAAACATATACAATTCACACATCTCACTTCATTTCAGATACATTTCACATCTCAATTCATTTCACAGACATAAAACATCCAATTGATAACGCACTTCATTTCACAAACATAAAGCATCCATTTCGCAAATCAATTCATTGAATTGAAATAAAATATCCATTAACAAATACACAATTGTAAAAGATCTACACTGCATTTGCACTTAGAATTACAATAAAAAATCATTCTGGGCAGTGGAACTCTCCATCTGATCTTACGACTTTAGTCCACAAAAACCAAATGAACTCTCCTCGAATTTTTGCAAAATCCGGCTGTTTCAATGCAGATGTAGAGATGGGCGCAGCATGTCGATAGGAATATCAACGCGCGCACATATAAAACTTGACATGTATGAAATAAATGTGGAAAGATTGACAAACCTTAGGAGTGGTGATCTTGCTGGAATCGAGGAGTAGTCTCATATGGTGGCACACATAGTATCCACATGTGTTGCCCAGTTCTTCCGTGGTAACCTTGCAAAAAATAGAATGTGTTAAATCAAGTGGCATTACTACTAAGTGTTGTATATGATTAATTAATGTGTAGCTAGCCAATACCTGAAAATTGCGATCATGTTTCAAGGGCTTGGCAGCTGTCATTGAGCCACTTGTTTGTTGAACGTATATGACGAACGACCTTCGTTATTCGAAAAAGTTAGATTAGTCATTCGGAAGGAAAGAAAGAGTACAATGTACAATGTACTTACCTATCGAGTATTTCGGCGATAGCTGTGTACTTGGATTTGTTCTTACTTAGAGAATCAAGGTATATAGCCTTGTTCCATTTTGGTATAATTACAATTAAAATCCAATGGAAGTTCTCATTGTATGGCATAAGAACAAATTCCTTATCGCGGTGAGCAGCGGTGCTTTTGTAATATAGTCCTCGGCGAAGGATGCATCCTCGTTGATGGTATCAATGGCGACCAAGCGTGGGTCGAGAAACCAATTGGTGATTTCGATGATCTAGCCGGTCGGCATGAATCTATATATATACAGAAAAGCAACAAATTGTGACATATATCGGTATTACGTGAGCAGAGACTATGATTGTGCGGACTTACAACGTCCAGCATCGACGCAGTGAGGCGTCGAGAGCGTTGAGCGTGAAAAGACCAAATATATCGTCAAAGGTCACCGGGAAGACACATTCCTGAACTTCGTGCAAGAAATGTTCCGGCTTGAATTTGACAATGATACGTGAGCGTCGTTCTGCCTCTGGTCTATTGGACTGTTCCATATACCAAGTGTGGAATCTTTGGCAACCAAGTCCTAGCTTTGTGAGTTGCTCTTGCGGGAATATCATCGGCTCGCCTAGCACGAATTTGCGGGCCAATGGCAGGTACGGGATATCGTCATCATCCTCCGTCTTTGATTTGCCATGGCCACTGCCTCGACTGCAGGTCGACTTCATGGTAGTTGACTGTAATGGTACAGATGGTGCAAGTTGCTTTGGCGAGAATAGCACCCATGGAGATAGCACCGGTGCGGTAGCTCGCCGCCTTTGCCGTGTGGAGATGGCACCGATGCATGTTTTGTGGTTCGCACTTGCACTTCAGTCTGCCACCGGTGAAGAAACCTCCGAGGAGATGTCGCTTTGGGCCTTTGGATGAATGTTCCAATGGCACTGTCCTAGAGTCACGATCTCGTCGTTGGGGGCTTGTGGCGGGACCACCTCAAAATTGACATACACACCATCCACATTAACTTTGCGGCTGGCGCTAAAGCTTGCCGTGCACCATGGCCCCGATACTGCACGAATATGCTTGGCTAAGCGGCGTACATGGGAATGGAGCCATATCTCACTTGGAGCACGCACCGTAGGCTCCTACATAACGATACAAAATTAGCTACTCGAATAGGCCTATCAATGGAGCAAGCATTCGAGAGATAATAATTATTACGAGGATGTCGTCCACGGAAATATGGCACGGGTTTGCGTCGATTGGACGTAGCTACTCGGATGGTTGTGCGGGCTAGCTAGCACAGAGCGGCGATAGCGGCTGCGACTTCTCGTCTGCATTTCGCACCTCATCTCGATTACATCAGCCATCGAGCTAATAGCTCCTCTCTAAGAGATTCCTTGATCTCTTCTCGTAGCTGTCGTCACGCTCGGCTTTGTTTCTCTTCCTACGCCGATACATTCGAGTCATCTTGGAAACCATGTTTCCAAGGAGCGTAAAGCCCAAGGCCTCTCGACGACCCGGTGCTCCTTGTTTCCCGGGCCACGGAGAGCATATCATTCTCCCTTGTTCCTGGAATGATCCGTGGTAGATTCAAAACTCGGCTCTTCTGCAAGAGCACAAAATGTCATTTCAATTAAATGCGAAGTTGTGGAGTAATTACAAGCTACATAGTTCTATTGATATCTTACGGTATTGGGACACTTGCGGTGCGGGGTTCGAAAGGAGGCGTCCCCGATGTCGTTGTAGATGACCTTGCTCTAATCCAATTTCGAGCGCGGTCATCAGGATATTGAAAATGGCGGGCGATGTCTGTGCAGCTGCGAGTCATCCTCCTTCCTCCATCTGCGATTTTACCCGCATACCCAAGCTATGCCATGTCGTGGGGTGTGTGTTTTTTTCTGGAGGGCCTTATGCGCCTGTACTTGTACTTTTGAAATCTTCGGACGTCTTCATCGCCTTGAACTCTTCCCATTGTGGTTCCAGGAATGGGTATTTATGAAAAGGCGTTTCGTCCATCTCCACGTATTTCCTGACAAGCGTGCTCTTGAAGTTCTTCCATGCTTTGCACGCCGCTAGGTAGGTTTGTCGTTGCACAGCGTATAGGTGTTCTTCTGGGAACTCGAACGATGCCAAAATTTTGGTCCACAGCTCACATTTCCGAGTGTCAGGCACGTTCTTCCACGAATTGTATGTGATCTCAATTCGTTCTCGTGCAACTATTCCGACCAGCTTGAATCGTTTACCACTTTTGAGGAAGGATAGGGACCCGGATCGTTTACATTGTGATGGTCTGTCGGCCCTCAGGCTTCTTCGATGGCCCTCTTCCTTGGCGTCTTGATGTTGGAGCGGACGCCTCCGTCGATGATGTTGAAGAATGCGCGGGTGACATGTTGCTCATTTTGTGGGTCTATTAAGATAAGATGAGAAAGTGATCATATTGAATTGGAAGAGAGGAGAGGAGTAGAGGGGAGGGGGAGAAGGGAGGGGGTGATGTGGACATAGAGAGGGGGTGATGTGCCTATCTTAGCAGCTACTTTAGTTGCTAATACTATAAACCAAATAGCAAAGTCCCTAAACTAGTGTATCCAGTTCATTGAACGGGAACACTAGAGTATGTCACTTGCTTCATTTGCTGTTTTTTGGCTAGATACATGGAGCATTTGGGTGGAAAGATGAAATGTTTTGTCAGCGCATGATTGCCAATTGAAGCATAGCATAGCATCCGAGGCACATCCGAGGTCTGCTGCTGTGTCTTGAGGAATGCCAAGAGCTGGTCTTCAGACAAGCGGCGGGCCTCGGATGTGCCTCGGATGCTATGCTCCATCTCAAGACCAGCTCTTGGCATTCCTCAAGACACGAGAGAGCAGACCTCGGATGTGCCACGAATGCTATGCTATGCTTCGAATTGCGATCATGCGCTGACTAAACAGTTCATCTTTCCACCCAAATGGTCCATGTATCTTTGCAACAATCGCATGATTTCTTTATCTGGGAACCTCATCACAACATTCTCACTCGACAATCCTTCTTTTTCCGCAAAATTCAAGGCAATTTTATTACAAAAGTGCAAAAAAAGACATTCCAGATTATTCGGTGAGCACCGACATAGCCGACTTCTTCGATGGCGACTATCCATCCGCTTCTTCCCACTTCTTTTCTTCATCTCGGTCTCTCGGATCACGACGCCGATGCGATGATTCATCGAAGAAGTCGGCTATGTCGGCTGCTCACGAAGAATCTGGGAATGTCTTTTTTTTTGCACTTTTGTAATAAAATTTCCTTGAATTTAAGAAGGAAAAAGAAGGATTGTGGGAGTGGACATCACATCTCGGCAGTAGTCGGCATATAGTATTACTACAAGGTCTCTAAACAAAGTTCTATGAAGCAAATGACACAAACTAGTGTATCCGGTTCATTGAACGGGAATACTCGAGTGTGTCACTTACTTCATGCCCCTTGAAGGTCTATGTGGCATATATTATTACTACAAGGTCTCTAAGATGAGGAAGCAAGAAAAGTGAAACATGATGCTCAATGTTAGGAAGAGAGGAGAGGAGTAGAGGGAAGGGGGAGAAGGGAGGGGGTGATGTGGACAGAGAGAGGGGTTATGTGCCTATACTATATACTATAATACTATATACTAACACAACAAGCAATGTAATATGTACCAATGTAAACTAAGCAACTGCAGTAAACAATGTACCAATGTAGTATGTACCAAATAGCAAACTAATTAAGCTACTGCAGTAAACAATGCTCACAATGCTCAAAACCATAGTCCATCACAGAACCGCTCACAATACTCAAAACCCTAGTCCATCACGAAAGTGCTCACAATGCGACGGTAATCGAGGAGGTGGCGGCGAGGGCTCGGCGAGGGGCTCGGGAGGCAGCGGCGGCGGGCTCGGCGAGGGCTTGGGGAGGCGCCGGCGACGGCTCGACGAGGTACTCGGGAGGCGACCGGTGGCGGGCTCGGCGAGGGCTCGGGAGGCGGCGGCTACGAGCTCGGGGCGGTGGCGGCGGGCTCGGCTCGACGCGGCCGGCGAGGGGCTCGGGAGGCGGCCGGCGAGGTTCGGGAGGCGGAGGCGGCGATGGGCTCGGGATTTAATTAGATCTAGATCGAATAAGCTGCGCGGCGCAGGGAAAATCCTAGCCGAGGGTATATATAGGGAGGTTATCACGAGCGGTTCTAAGTTTATACCCATCGCGATAGTTATACTATCACAGACGGTTTTAAACTTAGAACCGTCTGTGATATTGATATCACAGACGGTTCTAAGTTCAGAACCGTCTGTGATAATGTAACACCCCAGCCAATCAATGACCTGGAATGCTACCAAACTAACAACCTAATAAGGAAACTAATATTCATCTTACAAAATTTCGGCAGAACCTCCTTTGTTTATTGAGTAAATCAGAGGTTCCAACAAGCATAATCAAATGATATGAATAACAGTAGGCAATAAATTCGTTTATAAGCAAAACTGGATTATGTTCACCATCGCACTCATAACAATACTACTTAGATAAATAACGGATTCAATGTAAAAGAGTTCTAATCTTTTATTACATTTTGAACCTGATTGACATTAATCAAATACCACTTAAATTATTCAGCAAATAGTATTTAATGTTCTTTCTTTCTTCCATGGTGAATAGACCGTGCAAGTGCAACAAAACTAATCCTTCTTTATCCCCATGCATGCCGATCTCATGTAGATACCTAAAACAAACAACAACCACAACAACAACAACAAGAAGAAGAAGAGTGAGTTCAACGACTCAGCAAATATAATAAGTAGTAACAAGAATAAAAGTGAACATCATTTCACAAGTTCATCCATCAATCATATGAATAAACCATGCTATGCAATATGATCAAAAATCTCTTTATCTCTTCTCTTTCGCATTTTACCGGTAATGCGGAGTGTGCATCCGTCAATGCACACCCATGCCTGTACCATCTGGTACAGGGACCAATTGCCCATACTCCACAAGTATGGGGACCTTTAGCCCGTCACGTCATCAACATGACGGGGACCTCGACGCTTGGTCATCTCGGGACCAAGACTTCAATAAATCAGCATGATGCACAAATGTGAATGTTTTAACAAATAAAACGTGCATTCACAACATATATGCATCAGAAATTCTCATGAACTCTTTCACTTGCAATCGACCATAAACAATATCAACATATCATTAACATCATCAAGACCACAAATTCTCATAACATGGATCAAACATCTACACACCAACAAACATCAACAATCCATGCTACAAAATTTAAGCCATCATTATACTTGCCTTAACCCCGAGAAAACGGAGAATGATCAGAAGGCGCGGCCCCTGGAATCCGTCCTCCTCCTGAATAATAATTATAATGATTGCTAATACAACAGTGGTAAGTCTTTAGATTAAATAAAAACTCCCCCAAACTAACCCAACATGTTAGCTTGATTCAAAACCCCAAATCCTTTCGGCCATCCTGTCCCCCAATACGGACAGTCAACTTCAAAAATTCATATCTATTGGTACGGAAGTTCGAATAGGACGTTCTCAGACTTTCTGGAAATATAATTAAATTATCTAACTAAACCTAGTTGGTGAGCCTTCCTGATTCGGTCATACTCTACCCGCACCATCCAGTTTTCTTAAAACATCCAATTCTTGTCAGGCTCTCTGGACAGAGCACTAAAAACACCACAACTTCCTGTACGAGTGTCTGAATCATGAGTTCTTGGACTTTCTGGAAAGCTAAGACAATTACCTACAACTTTCATTATACTGAGGTTCTCTGATTCTCCCAATATCTAATCGCAAAACTCGATCTCCCAAAACCTGACGGAAAACCCTCCGATCCGCAGAACAGTCCCGCTAATAAAATCATAACTTCTGCTACAGAGGTCCGAATGACGCGTTATAGCACTTCATGGAAAGATAATGACATCCTCTACAACTCTCTAGGCAAAGTGCAGACCTAAATCCCCACGAATCTTCCCCAAAACAGCCGACTAACCCGATCTGATCTAGCAGTCCAGAATACCGACATTGATAACGCAATTAGAATTTACATCTACTAGGGGAAGAACATAGATTACCCTTGACGAACGCTGAAGAATACCACGAACACCCCACGAATCTCTCCTCTCTTTCTTTTCCTCTTTGCCCCTTCTTCTTCCCTTCCTCCGAGTCCAATCGCCTAGCTGCGAATTATTCCTTTCCCCCGATCATTTGGCATCAATTGGAGGTCTTGATCACCGGCAATGGAGGAGAGGGGAGGAGGAGGCGCTGCTGGACGGCGCAAGGCAGAGGGGAGGGGCGCACAAGGGGGGAGAGGGGGAGAGGCGGCTAGGGTTAGAGGGGGAGGTGGCGCCTTCCCCCTCCTGGCCGAAACCCACCTGGGCCAAGGCCCAGGCCCAGGTTGCAAGGGAAATTCAGAAAAATCCCCTTTAAAATTGATACTTTACTCTTCCCTTTAAGATCCTTCTCCCCGATTAATTTGATTATTTGCCGAAACTCTTCCGGGACATTACAGATAAGCCTTTGCGACTGTAGTTATTAAGACAACACCAATAACCACAGCTGCATTCATATTCACCACCAAACAGCTGCATTCATATACAACACCAACCAGCTGCATTCATATCAACCATCACATGTACATCACACATATACATCACATATACATAAATGCCAATACACATATACATTTTCACATATACATTTTGTCACACATTTTCACATATACATCTCAAAATTGACTACATCACACATTTTCACATATACATCTCAAAATTGTCACACATTTTCACATATACATTCTTATTGTACTTGCTTATTTCCTTTAAAAATTAGCCCTTCATCATGATCAATGCGTACGTAACTAGTTTCGTCACGTTGTTCATCATCGACCCTTATGCCATTTCCAAAAGGAGGTAACTCTTCAAATTGATTGTATTCCTCCTCGTCCACTACATTCTCCACTCCGACAATTCTCCTTTTTCCATGAAGAACTACATGGCGTTTCTTATTTGCCGGGTCGGTTACATAGAAAACTTGAACAACTTGATTGGCGAGTACGAATAGTTCGTCTTTGTACCCGACACGTTGGAGGTCCACGGTCGTGACACCGTACTTGTCAACCTTCACCTGTGGGAGATGCACCCAACGACAGCGAAATAAGGGGATCTTGAAAACCACATAGTCGAGCTCCCAAATCTCTTCTATGAAGCCATAGTACGAGTTTCTCGACCCATCGGTATTGAATGCATCTATGCGGACACCGCTGTTCTGGTTAGTGCTCTTGACATCCTGAGACTGCGTATAGAATGTGTACCCATTTATATCATATCCTTGCCATGTCACAACTGTAAATGTCAGCCCTTTTGCCAACCATGTCAGCGTCTCACTCGGCGAGCTCCTAGCGATTTGCTCCTTCAACCATTGGTTGAACCAACGGTTGTGTTGTCTCATGATCCAAACATCCGACCGCTCTGGATTACATTGCGAAGCACATCCTTGTCTTTGGTCCACATAAGATGCCACTTGGTCATGTGTTGCAACACCGTGAAATGGGCTTGAGTATACGTGTCCATATCCGGAGTGATTGCTTTCCTTCCGATAGTTCCGAGACCCTTCAACCTTCCCTCATGGCGAGATTGAGGACACCTATCGGTTGAATCGAGCCATATAATCGACACAAAACTCAATGACCTCTTCGCTTGCATAACCTTCGACGATCTCGCCCTCGTGAGAACAATTCCGCACGTAGGACTTGAGAATTCCCATGAACCTCTCAAATGGGTACATGCTACGAGGAATACGGGCCGCACATTTTTATCTCCCACACAACGTGAACAATGAGATGGACCATGATATCGAAAAACGAAGGAGGAAATACATTTCAAGGTGACATAGAGTCATCACCACCTCGTCTGCAGAGCATCTAGTCCTTCGAGATCGATGACCTTTCGAGCAATTGTGTTAAAGAAATAACATAGCCTCATGATTGTCTCTCGGACTTTGATCAACAAAATATTTCTAATTGCAATAGGGAGTATCGTGTCATCAAGCACATGACAATCATGAGACTTCATGCCATTTAACTTCAAATCTTGCATCGAAACAAGTTTCTTCACGTTGCGGAGTAACGAGACGGAACTTTGGCACCATGCAAGCACCGCACGATTCTGTTTTCTCACCTTGGACAGAGTGTAACACACGGGGAAGGTACGTTCGTCCATTATCGGTGCTTGTCGGTGCTAACTCGGGCCCGATGTCCATGTCACCAAGTCAAGCGTGCGTTGACACCGATCCTTTGTTTTATCACGGATGTTGAAGAAGAGACCAATCAAGCCGCACACATTCTTTTCTACGTGCATGACGTCGATGCAGTGCCAAACATCTAGGTACTCCCAATAAGGTAAGTCCCAAAATATTGATCTCTTCTTCCAGGTGTTCTTCTCATGAGTCCTCAATTTACGTCCCTTTCCGAGGACAACATCTAAATCCTTAACCATATCATAAACCTCGTGTCCCCTTAAATGCCTTGGAGCTGAACCGTCTTCCTTCTCTCCGTCAAATTATTTCTTCATCTTGCGGTATGGGTGAGCCCTCCGAAGGAACCGGCGGTGACGCATGTAGACGGTTTTGCGTAAGTGTCTCAGTCACACACTCTCGGTACCATCTAAACAGTGAGTACAAGTTTTGGCACCTTTTGTACTATGGCCCGATAGGTTACCAAGGCCAGGATAATCATTTATGGTGTAGAACAATAAGGAGCGCAGAGTGAAGTTCTCTCGTTTGTATGCATCCCATACCTATACCCCTTCGTTCCACAGTACTTTTAGATCTTCCACCAACGGTGCTAGGAACACATCGATATCATTCCCAGGTTGTTTTGGCCCTTGGATAAGTATCGACAGCAAAATGTACTTTCGATTCATACACAACCAAGGAGGAAGGTTATAGATGCAGAGAGTCACGAGCCATGTGCTATGTCTGCTACTCATGCTACTGAAAAGATTCATTCCATCTGTACTCAGTCCAAACCGTATATTCCTTGGTTCTGCACCGAACTCTGCAAAACTCCTATCGATGTTTCTCCACTGGGCGGAATCAGCAAGGTGTCTTATCATTCCATCCTTCTTGCGCTCCTCCGAGTGCCAACGCAGCAGTTTTGCCTCCTTTGGATTCGCAAAAAACCTTTTAAAACGGGGAATTATAGGACAATACCATGCCACCTTAGCAGGAGGTCCTTCTTCGCCTCTGTTCCCTCGCCATCATCTGATTGATTGTTACGTTTGTATCAGGATGCGTTGCGCACCGGACGTACATGCATGTTTGCATACTCTTTACGGTAGAGGATACAGTTGTTCGGGCATGCATGTATTCTTTCTACTTCCATTCTCAACGGACAAAGAACTTTCTTGGCTTTATACGTGGTTTTAGGCAACTCATTTCCCTCCGGAAGCATGTCCGCTAAAAGACCTAGCAGCGCCGTGAAACTCTTGTCGGACCAACCGTTGCTTGCCTTCAATTTCAACAGTTCAAGCACGGCCGACAACCTCGTGTACTTGCAGCCCGTGTACAAAGGTTTCTCTGAGTCCTCCATCAAGCCACGGAATTTAACATACTCTCTCTCATCATAGTTCTCTTCTACATCGCGAAGCATCTGATCTAGATTATCATCGTGCAACCTATCCAAATCCGAGCCACAATCGACATCAGCCGGCGGCATGTCATTCACTTCACCGGCGATGTCATCCGGGGGCATATCATTCACTTCACCGGCGATGTCATCCGGCGGCATATGATCATTCACTTCGCCATGACTGGTCCAACACGTATAATCCTTTTTGAAACCCCTCCGAATCAAATGCCACTGTGCCAGCACCGACAAAAACAGATAATGGATGAACGTACCTTTCCCCTGTGTATTACACTCTGTCCAAGGCCGAAAAAACAGAACTGTGCCAGTGCTTGCATGGTGTCAAAGTTCCGTCTAGTTACTTCGGCAACGTGAAGAAACTTGTTTCGATGCAAGATTTGAAGTTAAATGGCATGAAGTCTCATGATTGTCATGTGCTGATGACACAGATGCTCCCTATTGCAATTAGAAATATTTTACCGATTAAAGTCCGAGATACAATCATGAGGCTATGTCATTTCTTTAACACAATTGTTCAGAAGGTCATCGATCTCGAAGGACTAGATGCTCTGCTGGACGAGGTGGTGATGACTCTATGTCATCTTGAAATGTATTTCCCTCCTTCGTTTATCGATATCATGGTCCATCTCATTGTTCACGTTGTGTGGGAGATAACAATGTGCGGGCCCGTATTCCTACGTAGCATGTACCCATTTAAGAGGTTCATGGGAATTCTCAAGTCCTACGTATGGAATCGATCTCGGCCGGAGGGCAGCATCGTCGAAGGTTATGCAAGCAGAGAGGTCATTGAGTTTTGTGTCGATTATATGGCTTAGATTCAACCGATAAGTGTGGCTCAATCTCGTCATGAGGGGAGGCTGAAGGGTATCGGAACTATCATAAGGAAAGCAATCACTGCAGATATGGACACGTATACTCAAGCTTATTTCATGGTCTTGCGACACATGACTGAAGTGGCGCCTTATGTCGACCAGCACAAGGATGTGCTTCGCCAACCAAGTTGTTTAAGTTTTCTATGTACCGACCCGGCAGAGGTTGCACAACTGTACCCACACGATGTGATTATCCTCACATTAAAATAAAGAAAATCACAACAAGCCTTTTACAATACTTCATCTCAACCCGATCTCGGTCGCTAAGGTTTCGCCGTCGAGTAGGCTAACCACCTAATCGATAATTGCCCCTCTTGCACCAAAACAACATTAGTAGCGAAATCAAAGTTGAGACTTCACAAATTATTATGCCAAGTCTATCCCATACTAGATATGTGGTTTGTACGACAAAGCTCAGATCAATGGCGCACAAAGTTAAGTCCTTAGATATTACCTAGGCAAAGCATCCACATCCTAATGTGCAAACGCACCCCCTTTACTGCACTCTTGAACTGTTGCGGGAAGTATGATGCTCTGTTTCGTAAAAAATGGGAGTTGCATATATGAACTGACAAGCCCTATCTTTGGCGTGCTGACTTGGTACATCTACATTTGCTAATATGCCATGCCAAGTTGCTAACAGGGTTTTATCCCAGAAAAGTTGCCAAAACCGGGGCAGATATATCTAATATCCCACACAACTTTTTTTCATGTGCTGGATTTGTACACGTACCTGGCTTAATATGTAAAGCCAAGTTGGAAAAATTAGCAAAGGAGTTTGAGGACTGCTTTGTTTCCCAAAGAAAATGCACCAGCCGAAGAACTTTAATGGCAGCCTCCTACTGATGTGTTGAAAACCAGTTCGAATGGCGTCTTCTGCGACCGATCGAGTAAAAGGAGGATCGAGTAAAGGGAAAGAAAAAAATTTCTGTAATTATTCGCCCGCTCTCTGGTGACCAACACCATGTGTTGTGATGCATAGACTAGGACACGAATAATTGTCGGTGCGTGCAAAAGCAGGAATCGTTCAACCTCTGCGGCATGGACACAACTGAAGTTGACGTGCCATGACAGGCGGGATTCACTTTGCACTGTGATATTTGTACACTTCTCTAGAGCACATGCAAATGGGTACATCGGCCAGCCTCGTGTGGGGGCTATGACTGCTTGTATTTTCTGAATTTGCTACTCTTCTCTAGAGCACATGCAAATGGGTACAGGCGGGACTATTTATGTTGGATCACTTTACACTGTGATATATGTGCTCTTATCTAGTGCACATGCAAATGGGTACATCGGTCAGTCTCGTGTGGGGGCTATGACTGCTTGTATTTTTTGAATTTGCTAACCCACAAACTAATGGGAATCTTCAGCTTGGACCGATAATTTGTTAAAACTCCGGAAGATAACTTAGGGTGTACCGGTAATTTTGGAAATTTGAAAACTCAAAACATTGATGGTAAATTGGAACTTAATGGTAGTTTTTTATAACTTTATATGGTAACTTATTGCCCAACTGATGGTATATTGTTACAATAAACTCATGGTAATTTTGACTTAAGGTGGTAAATTGTTAATTTATCATGGTATCCTAAGATAAAACTGATGGTAATTTGTTGAAAATGTAGATGAGAACTTATGGTGTAACCAATTGCTCTCTCGCGACAAAAAAGGAAGGCCGCATCTATGCGCCACAAGACTAAGGGGGCATTTATATTTGCTACTGTTGATGGTTTTTTGGCTGTGGTTTTGGGTTCGAAAAACTGTTTGGAGAAGTAGCTTTGAGAAATTGCTTGGAGATGTCGCTCTGTTTGTTTAAAATTATAAAGAAATCAAAGCAAAAAAGACAATAGCCCAAAAAACCACACATTTGGGTCCAAATGTAATTTGCGAATAGTCTAGTACAGCTTTGCAATATGAGTATGAATGTTAATTCTAAAAAGTTGAAGTGTGACTACGAAATCGAGGAGTTCTATGAAAACCCAAGCACTCTTCCGTGAAAGGTTCTAAACAGCCAAAGTATCATTATGTTGTTCGCCAGTTCAGTTTGCCATGTATCTACTGATTGAAACAGATAAAATAACTCTTTAATTATACACAAGTTGATCTAAAACATCTATCAACTTTACGCGCATGTTATCTAAGTTGCCAACTGATATTTACCCTAAAACGCAAGTTACAAAGTGAAACAAATATGTCGTCCTACATATTTTCTTTTAAATGGAGTGTTTTTTAAAGACATGTTTACTAATTAATTGTAATATGCACTATAATAACTTTATTTATATCAACTAAAATAATATATGAGTATCTTACTTTAAAAAATTCTCTAGAAGTTATTACTACTTATAAATTAAAGTAAAAAAAACTAATATGAACAAATCTTAAATAGCAGCCGCTGGTGCTGAAAACGTTCGGATGGGGTCTTCTGTGACCGATCGAGTAAAGGAGGATCGAGTAAAGGGAAAGGAAAAAAAAATAAAACTTAGAACATCTCCAACAGTATGAGCTAGTTACTAGCTCTAAGACAACTTCTCCAATAGTACTAACTTTTAGTACATAACTCATAACATAAATAGCCTCACATGACACTCTCACATAATCTTGAAATGTGTGTATGAGACTAGCTCTTGATTAAGAGATAGCTTTTCTCTCTCTTCTATTAAAATATGAAATAATATGCTTAAAGCTAGCTTATAAGTCACTACTGGAGATGCTCTAATCATTCACCTGCTCGTTGCCGACAATCATTCATAGCTCTGACGCTCATTGCCGACATGATGCGTTGTGATGCCATAACGGAGGCGGGACCATGCATGTTGATGTTGGATCACTTTACACTGTGATATATGTACTCCTCTAGAGCACAAGCAAATGGGTACATCGGTCAGTCTCAGGGCAATTTTGGCTTAAGGCAATAAATTATTAATTTATCAATGGAATCCTAAGATCTAACTAATGATGATTTATTAAAAATATAGATAAGAACATATGGTGTAACCGATTGCTCTCTCGTGCCAAAAAAGGAAGGCTGTGCGCCACAAGACTAAGATGGCATTTATATTGGCTTCTTTTGCTAATAGCTTTTTTTTTGCTGCAACTCAAGAATTTTGGCTAAAAACAAATAGTAGCAGTGGAAAGAAGTGGCTTTTAAAAGAAAACGACGAATGATGCAAAAAGTAAGAAAACGATACATGCGTAAGTAAGACGAAAACGTGAGGAATGTGATATGTGATATGCCTGTGACCCCTGACTTCTCTAGAGCACATGCAAATGGGTACAGACGGGACTATTTATGTTGGATCACTTTACACTATGATATACGTACACTTCTCTAGAGCACATGCAAATGGGTACATAGGTCAGTCTCGTGTGGGGGCTATGACTGCTTGTATTTTTTGAATTTGCTACTCTTCTCTAGAGCACATGCAAATGGGTACAGGCGGGACTATTTATGTTGGATCACTTTACACTGTGATATACGTACTCTTATCTAGAGCACATGCAAATGGGTACATCGGTCAGTCTCATGTGGGGGCTATGCCTGCTTGTACTTTTTGAATTTGCTAACCCATAAACTATGAGAATCTTCAGCTTGGACCGATAATTTGTTAAAACTACGGAAGATAACTTAGGGAGTTTTCTGAGAAGAAGATTGTGTATGTACCTAAAACTTGTAATAAAATAGCAGATAAACTAGCGTAATTCGCCAACAAAGTTTATTCTAAAAATATGGGACGAGTTCTTTTATACTATGTCTTATGCCTTTTGACTTAAAATTTTAAATTATGGCTATTTGAGAGGGAGAGAGTATGGATAGAGACACTCGCATGTAATTTTGGCCGCTATAGATCATGGTTATACAGTAACTACCACAGTCGACTTGTAGACCCCGCCTTAAAAAGACATATCGTTTGAAAGCTAGTTATTGTAGATAAGTAAAAAGACATAACATATAAGTTGAAAAGAAGGGAGCCATTGTCTACCGGGGTGGATATAAGTTGAAAAGACTAAGATGGCATTTATATTGGCTTCTTTTGCTAATAGCTTTTTTTTTGCTGCAACTCAAGAATTTTGGCTAAAAAGAAATAGTAGCAGTGGAAAGAAGTGGCTTTTAAAAGAAAAAGACGAATGATGCAAAAAGTAAGAAAACGATACGTGCGTGAGACGAGAACGTGAGGAATGTGGTACGTGATATGCCTGTGACCCCCTGACTTATCCTTGGAACGAGACAGAAGCGAGAGGAGCAGAGAAGTTGCTTTGAAAAGTCATGTGTTTGTATTAGCTTCTGGCTCCAAAAAACAAAAATAGAAGCCAATGCAAAACGGGGCTAACAAGCATGCAGGTGTGCAATAGTCGTGGTCTCTATTATTTTGGTTTTGTCTAGTCTCTGTAAGAGGAAGGTGTCTAGGTTGAAGAGGATATAATAATCTTCATTTTATTTAGTATTTATTACGTCACTGAACTCCTTAAGTATACTACTTATTGGTAACGGAGAAATTTAGCCCGATGATCGTAAGCCCTTCTACGATCACCCCATAGTCATTTCGCCGGCTTGTCCATGACAACCTACTACATCGTGGGCTTGTCTGATAGGGCAGTTAGCGTGCGAACTTATTCTCTGGAATAACTGTGCATAACTTCTTTTTACTCTTGACGATAATCGCCTAGTGATGCAGAAAAACCACATCTCTGACAAATAACTACTGTCGGATGGTTATCATCCGACGAGTTAAGACGCCTCTTAGCATGGAACAACCACCACCGCTTCGCATGCTATATAAGAGCTGACGTTAGGGAGGAGGAGAGCAAGGGAGGGAACGTAAGATAATCTGCATTACTTTCTTTCTCGATTGTAATTAGTTCACCAAGTAATAGCCACATAGGAGTAGGGTTATTATTCTCCCAGGAGAAGGCTAGAACATGTATAAAATCCCTATGTCTTTCTCTGTGTGATCGTAACCAGGTCGTTGAAACATTGACAGTTAGCGTCGTCTGTAAGGATCCTTCTTCCAAACTCTAGCAATTTCTTGTTGGCAAGTTATCTTCTTTTTGATGTCCTCATGGAAGGAGAATGGAACGAGGAGAATTGGTTCGACCTGGTCGATTGCGCAGATTTTGACATGGATGCCTGCTACAGCTACGAGTAGACCATGCTTTCATCCGATGGTGAGCCTGTCTCTAGAGATCCATCACAATATCCCGAAGGTCGCACCATGGATAAGATTGAGGAGGGATCCTTATCCCCCACAACGTTACACTCTACGGAGGAACTAGTTTCTTTAAAGAGCAAAGGTCAATCTGACCATAAATAAGACTTGCAACATGATGAGGGATCTTCCTCTAAACATTCGAGTCTCTCAGCAATCGTCCGATTAGGCTCAACAAGTTCTGGAATCTTGCATTCTGGGACTCCATTGATATTTGGTGGTCGTCACTCTTTGGTTGTCCCCGCAGTGAACATGGGTGGGAAATCTACGAGTTCACCCATACTTTTGTAGGGTTCAACTCAAACTAGAGACGGTTATAACCCAGAATTCCCCTTCTTGGAGGGGTTTACTCTAGGTTGTGATAAGCTATCGTTTGATGACTCTTCAAGCCAAGAGCCATCCGATGCAAGTGGAGATTATATCTAGGAGATCTTTACCCTCCCCTCAGATACTAATCGCTCTCCCAGAGGAAGGGATGACAATGCACTCTGTCACTCACACACTGTGACCCCTTGTGGTGATGGCGAGGAGACCTTCGGTGATGAACAAGGTGAGTACTTTGATGAGCGGGGTAGAAATCCTCAAAATAATCACTCTCCTTTATGATGGGCCCAAGCATTCTCAGATATTGAAGATCCTGAGACCAGTTGGAGGAGAAGATTGGCTGCCCAGAGCTCTCTACCTAGGCATGTCCTATACCAATTCGAGTAGACTCAATAGATTTAGCATATAAATGACTTGCTCAAAAATCCAACTCAAGAGCTTGCTTGAGCACCAGGCTATAACCATTTTGCTGAAGGGATCATGTGAAGACTCCAAAGCATGATGGCTAGACTCAAGCAATCTCTCTGACACCATTCTAGGTGTTGAATGGGTATGACTACTAGACGTTCATAAAACTCACCTTATGGAAATCGACATGATGATAGGTCACGTTGTTCTCCCAACCATAACTCTTGTTGGAGAAGAGCTCCTTGAGCATCCTTAGTTCGACAAGCTTTTGGAGGGGGTGATTGTTCACCACTTCGGGCAAAAAATTTGTAGTGACAGATGGAATACGAGGAGTATTACCCTCATATGGATGAGACCTATCACAGGTTGGGTCCATCGACTGCCGGGCATCATCTAGTGCGATTGTCTATAGACGCTAATCACCCTTTCCTGCAAAGGAGGTGTCATAATCTTGTTATCGGATGATGAGCATTTATGCCTGAACTCTGAGCAATTCACTGGCCGCTGTAGTTTCAGCTGGTAAACATGGAAAAGTTTGATGGGTCCCAGAATTCCATCAAATTCCTTCAAATCTATATGCCCTAGTTTGAGCAGCAGGAGGAGGAGAGCATGTCATGGCAAATTACCTTTTGACTATGCTCGAGGGATCTGCATGATTGTGGTTGTTAAATCAACCACTGGAGTCGATCCATTTTTGGTGACATCTCTATGACCTTCTTCTTGCCAATTTTCAGGGCACATACAATCACCCTATGAAGGAGGATGACCTGCATAGGATGAGACAAAGAAACAATGATACCTTACCTCGATTCATCAAACATTTTGGGCAGGTTCATAATTCCGTACAAGAGGTTTCTGACACTTCTGTTATCAGAGCAATTAAACATGGAGTCCTCAATAGAAGGTTTACTGAAGATATTGCTTTGAATCCTCTAACTACTGTTGTTGAACTCTTTGAGATGGCTAATTGATATATGACTATCGTTGAAGTAGTCGAGTGGAGCAAAACCATTGATCGAGCTGATAAAAGTCCTAAAGTGCCAAGCAGTACTCCAATCAAGGCAAGAGCAAGCTCCTCATACGGAAGGACAACAAGTCTAGGTGGTGTCCTCTCCATAAAAATGAAGGACATGACCTTCACAACTACTGAGTTTTCCAACAAAAACTTGAGGACTACTATTATGGCAAAGGACCACTTCCTGCACTTGAGCAGTTAGGGCAGACAAGTGGTCAAAAATAATCAGACGATGATAAGGAGATGCCATTCTAGGATCTGAAACACACAATCAAGCACATATATGGAGCATCTTCGGCATATGAGTCAAAATGATAGTATAAGGTTGTCGAACATGAGGTAAACTCCGTTGAACCTTTTCTTGTCAATAATTTTCCTGAGTGGTCAGAAGTCACCATCTCCTTTGAAAAAAGTGACAGTCCGATCCCCTCAACTTGACTAGGTCAATTTTCAATTGTGGTTGAGCCCACCATCAAAAACTGTCGAGTAAATCAAGTATTAATTGATGGTGGTAGTTCATTAAACATTTTATTTGTAAGTGCTCAGGATGAGATGCAAGTTCCTTAGACTAGAATAGAGCCAACACAATACTCATTTCCTGAGATTGTACTGGGATCTTCAACCAAGCCACCTGGCCAAGTTTCTCTTCCTGTAACAATTGGTTCTCCAGGCAATTTCATGACAGAAAATCTATTTTGATGTGGTCAATTTTGGCACAGCATGTAATGCTATACCCAGATGACCAACTCTGGCACATTTCTTAATTGTTGCTCATTATGCATATTAATGTCTTACGATGCTAGGTTCTGAAGGAGTAATCATAGTCCACTGTGATAAAAAGATGACACTTATATATGACCGCAAGTCTCTCGAGATGGTAGGCTAGTTACTACCTTGAGAAGCAAGTAAGGAGCAGCCTTCGACCAAGCACTCAAAGCCTAAACTTGCTCCAATGTTGAACGAACAAGTCACAGAAGTTCCTCTAGATTTAGAGGAGCCTTTGAAGAACGTTCGCATTGGGGTTACTTCCGACCCCGCATAGGAAGATGCCCTTGTCACCTTCCTTCGGCCAAACGCAGATGTCTTTGCGTGGCAACCATCCGACATGCATAGGGTCCCCAGAGAGGTGATCGAGCACAAGCTAGCTCTACAGTCTGACAAGAAGCCTGTAATACAAAAATTACGGATATTTGCACCTGACCGATTAGATACCATTAGGTCAGAATTGGACAAATTATTAAAAACAAGCTTTATAAGAGAAGCCAATCACTTAGAGTGGTTGGCTGCTAACCTTGTAATGGTTAAGAAGTCTAATGGTAAGTGGCATATGTGTATAGATTATATTGGTCTTAATAAAGCTTATCCAAAAGATGATTTCCCTCTTCCTTGTATCGATCAATTAAGTTTTTTGGATGCATACTCTGGTTATCATTAGATTAGTATGTCTCTAGAAGATGAAGAGAAGACCATATTTATTATGCCATGGGGATATTTTGCTATGTCAAAACGGCATTTGGTTTGAAAAATGTTGGTCCAACTTTTCAACGTTTGATGCAATTGACCTTTTCACCTCAACTACGCTGAAATTTGGAATCTTATATTGATGATCTAGTCATAAAGAGCATCAAGAAACTTGATCATATTACCAACCTACAAGAAACATTCGACAACCTCAGAAAACACCGTTTGAAACTTAATCATGAGAAGTGTGTGTTTGGAGTTGCTGTACGAAAACTACTCAGATTCCTTGTTTTGGCAAGAGGTATTGAAGCAAATCCTGAAAATATAAAGGCTATTGAACAAATGCACCCTCCAACATCTAAGAAAGAAGCCCAGAAACTCACTGGGTGCATGGCGGCTTTAAGTCGTTTCATTGCACCACTGGGAGAAAAAGGACTCTCTTTCTTTAAACTTCTAAGGAAGCACAAGGGTTTCAAGTGTTTGAAGGAGGCTAACGATGCCTTCAAGGATGTCAAGAGGTATCTTACAAGTGCTCCTATTCTATTTTCTCTGAAATCAGAAAAGGCACTCTCAATATATGTAGCTACCACACCACATGCATTAAGCGCAGTGCTGGTCACAGAACGTGGGAACGTCCAATGGCCAATTTACTACATAAATGAAGTTTTACATGGGCCTAAGGAGCATTACCCTTAGGTTCAAAAACTTTTATATGCCTTTTTCATGTCTTCAGGAAAGTTGAGGCATTATTTTCAGACGCACATGATTGTTGTGCTCTTTGAGTTTCCCTTTAGAGAGGTCCTCCAGAACAGGGAAGCAGTTGGACACGTGGCAAAATAGTTGGTAGAACATAGGGAGTTCAACCTCCATTTTGTGTCCTGAACAACCATTAAATACCAGATCTTGGTAGGATTTGTTACCGAATGGACAAATCTTGAACCTGTTCAGGATCCCTAGTACACTTTCCATGACCAATTGATGATGTATATTAACATGTCACTTATGCTTAGTGGCTCGGGGCTGGGTGGTCGTGGAATCTTCCACGAGAGAGACCTTAAAGTATGCCTGTTTGAATAGTTTTTGTACAAATATTTTTCAAGTTAAAGCAAGTATCGAGGTGTATGTTTAGGAAGGAAGCTTTGATACATGCACGTGATATCCAAGATTTAAATTCATTAAGACCGGGTCATGAAATGACACGCGACCTGGTCCTCAAGCTATCGATGCTTGGTCGACACATTGTGCCTCATATGGTTGCAAGTCTGAGAGACCATGTAGAGGTAACCCCATGTTTGTAATGAGTAATTGACGCTTGTGTTAGACAGCTTGAGTTTGTTTTGGGTATTTCATGCTTGAGTACCTTTTACTAATGCTAATGTATGATTATGCTGTTTCGAGCGGTGCTATGTGAAGTTTTCTTGTCTGTGGTGGCTGCAGGATTTTAAGGCTAGGTCGTGGCGAGGCATGGATGGCCAGACTAGGCATAGGCGGTGCTGAGGTCAAAGCGGTCGGGAGATGTCGAAGACGGCCAGGACTCGAAGTGGTTGCGAGGTGTGGACAACAAGAAAAGAGGAAGCTTCCAGGAAGGTGCATGAGTGGCATTTCGGTAAAATGCGCAAGGCTGCAAAATGGAAGCGGATTCGGTTGAAGATAACGGGTAAAGCGCTGAGTTTGCTAATGGGCAAAGCAAATTGAACCTAGTAGTGGAAGGCTATAAATAGAGAGGGTTAGGGTTTGGAGGTGGCATCCTGGTTCCCTCCTCTCTTTTTGATGTAAGGGTTTTGGTTCTTTGTTAGTTTCCTTGCCTGTACAAGAAGCAAGTAGTGGGAGTTGGCTGAGCATTCTTGAATTTCCATTTGCGTGAGTCCTCTCAGGATGTGAGGGTTTTAGGTTTTTGCCTCATTCCTGTGTGAGTTCTTCTCAGTTGGTGAGAATGGGCATGAGATGGATGTAGAAGAAACATTTGTAATCATTCATCTCTTTGTATCAACATGAGAAGGAGTGTAGTAGAGCAGTTCTTATTTCCTGTTTTCTCTTTGTTTTGTTTTTGCATCGTGTTCTTTGTTCTTCTCTTTCTCTTTTGATTGAAAGGAGTATGTTGTGTGAAGTAGCACCAAATCTTCTTTGTCTCTGAACTAGGAATCGTTCCTCAAAGCCCCTTGGCTAGCATATTCCTGAGATAAAAGATTTCAATCAACTTTTGTCTTCCTGAATGCCATCTACTCCATTCCTTTGTTTTGGGTTTTCTAGGGTTTGGAGGCAGAGCAATCACACTTCCTTGGTGTTTCTCCAAAAAGATTGCTCTAGGCTTGTGTTTTCTGGTTGTGTGATCCCTCCATGCTGAAATTAGAAGTCCCATGATCGATAGATATGAGAATCACAAGTAATTTGGATTTTGTCTCACCCTACTGTGTCATTTTCGGTTCTCAAGCTCTGAGGTTCAGCTTTCTGATTTTCTTGTTCAAAAGTGATTTGTTTTGAGTCTTCTTGGTATGAGGTCTCTATTTTGTTGTGATCAAAGCCTCAGGACCAAGGGTTTCAAGATTACCCAGCTATTTGGACCTTAGTCACTGTTTCTGTTTGGTTTTTTGGTTTTTGGTTCAGATTTTAGGTTCTTACTCTTCTGATTGTATTTTCTTATCCTTGAGGTCTATGTGTTGTTTAGGTTGTAGCTCAGAGGGATTAACCTGAGAAGCTCTGCAATTGTCTCTTCTTTTCCCTGTTTTAGTTTCTTCTTCGAGTATTTTCCGTAGTGACAATACTCAGTTTGCTTGGCTCTGTTTTCTGTTTGCCTCTGCCTCTCTCGCTGAACCGAGACCCGGTCAGACCGGTTTCCTAACTGCGGTCAGATTGGATGTCGATTAGCGATCAGATTGCTAACCCTAGCGGTCAGATCGGGTGAGCCCTTGCGGTCAGACCAGCAACACCGAAGTGGTCAGACCGCCCGAGATACTGCGGTCAGACTGGTCTGGCATGTGCGGTCAGACCGCCAAAACCATTGCAGTTAGACCGGCCCTGGAATTATTACTCTGGACTGCTATGTGTTTCTTTGTCTCGTTTTACCTCTTTGCTTTCTGATCTTTTCTGCAATTTCCAATGAGCATGAATCTTCTTCTTCATAGCTTCTATAGCTATCGGAGAAGAATTATGTGGATACTTCGGGGCGATTTTTGAAGGCACCATTCACCCCCTCTGTTGCCATTTCTGATCCTACAAAGTCCCTAACTGACCACGAAGCACATGTGCCAAGATCATCCCTAGTTCAGGGGGTCTTCGACTATGTTGTGTCAACAACACTGTGGCGATCATGCTGATACGACCACATTTTGTGACCATGTCTTCGACCACATGGGGTATCAAGCATGTTCTTTGATCATGTTGTGTCGACCATGCTATGTCGACTGGCTGTTACGACCACGCTGTGTCAACTGGCTGTTACAACCATGATGTGCCAACCACGTTGCTTTGACCACAGCAACTTTTTGACCACAATACTATAAGCTCACGAGTACCGACTGGTTCACTATAGTTATAACTGAGTCCCTATAGTCTTTGACTACTATCCAACTCTGAGGCCTTCGGCTCCTACACAATACTTGAACGCACCAAGTACTCGATATGTGACTATTATCAGTCACAAGTTTATTTCCAACACGCTTTACGTTCTAGTGCAATTGGTTGTGACACCGTGCCTCACATGACCACATGACTCAACCAATTGCAAGGCGTGTGGCCAATTTATGGCAGCCTATGAACTGTGATGGAAGGAAAAGATTGATTCTGGGTGTATCATATTAACGATGGAAAGATGATCACACCGTATCCCCATCTGATGGAAGTAATTCTCAACAAATCTTTTGATATGAAAAGTAGAGGTCTAGAAGGTATGAAATTTGCAGACGATTAGGAATTTGATCTCAAATTAATGGCACGATTGCACCATGTGGGAGCTGTGTATGATGCCTTTGGCCCTTGCTCGTGCCTATAAAAGAAGGAGGCCGATATAGCTAGAGGGGCAGGCCAGGCTATCCTTGAATGGGGAGCACGCATTCAGACAGATGCTCTGGTGGAAAAGTAGATACATCGTTAGCACACATACGTGAAGAAGATATTTGTGGAGAAGATATAAGCAAGAAAGGAGGAGAAAGCAGAGGAGCCTAAGGAAGCAATCTGTACCTGCTAGGCCATGACGTGCTATACTCAGAACCTCCCCTCCTATCTTTCTTTTTCATCTAACTAGCTTGCATACGATGAATGATGGCTACGAGGGAATGTTGCCAATAGACTATGGTTGTTGCTGGTAGTGCCACCAACCAGGTGCTATAAAGATCACTGAGATGCAGCCTATGACCCTGATGTCAAGACCGTTGAGTTCGTTGTTCACCTTCCGACTCACTGGGTTTGTGACATAAAGTCCCTCCGCTCCAGACTTCTCTCATCGTCTATTGTGCTCAGGCGCTTTCGATCGTTTGTAATACTTAGGCACTTACGATGGCCTTCAACACTCACGCTTCTTCAATTGTTCCCAACACTCGAACAACTGTGACCATTTGTCATATCGGGTACCTCCGATTGCTTCTCGAAGACGGACACCTTTGACCGCTTTTCAAGGCCAGGCATGTTTAACCACTTGTCATAGTCGGGTGCGTCCAACCGCTTCTCAAAGACGGACACCTCCGTCTACTTGTTAAAGCTGTGCATCTCTAATTGCTTGTCATAGTCGGGTACCTCCATCCGCTTCTTGAAGACGGACGCCTCGGACCGCTTGTCAAACTGAGCGTCTCCGACCGCTCATCGTAGTCACGTGCCTCAGGCTACTTCGCGAAGACGGACACCTCCAACCGCTTGTCAAAGCCGAGCGTCTCCAACCACTTGCTAAAGTCAAGTGCCTCCGACCACTTGTCAAAGCCATGTGTCTCTGACCACTTGTCAAAGATGAGTGCCTCTAACTGTTTCTTAAAGACAGATGCCTCTGACCACTTACCAAAGTTGAGCGTCTCTGACTGCTTGTCATAGTCGAGTGCCTCCGATCACTTATCAGACGCCCCTGACCGCTTGTCAAAGCCATGCATCCCCGACCACTTGTCAAAGTCAAGTGCCTCCGACCACTTTACGAAGGTGGGCCACTTGTCGAAGTCAAGTGCCTCCGATCGCTCCTTGAAGATGGACCCCATTAGCTTCTGTCGGGCCCCCGGATTTCCAAACCCGGACCCTCTGTGTATTACTGCACTAGTCCCAGATCAAAGCTAGTGCACACAGTTAAACAGAAAGGAAAAACATCACCATCAATGATTTATTACAATAAATAAGAGTACTGACCATGAGGTCTTATTATTACAATAGAGGTTTAAGACCTCGCACACATGAAACACAGTGGAAGCAAATGATAACTTGAAGATGACCCAGCAACACGCCACAGGCACTTGACTGGGGAAGCACGACCTATTCCTCCGGGAAGAACCCATCGCAACCGCATGCGAAGCAGTAGTCGTAGTCACCTTCTTGGGCTTCAACTTCCTCTGAGATTTGTTTTTGAGTGCAGCATGTGAGTACATAAAGTACTCCGCAAGTCTTGGGAAAAATGCAATAGATGCCAGGCTTGACAAAGGAAGGCTATATGGTTCTTTTGCACAAAGCAACATTTTAAATTCAATTACTACTAACTATTTTCGAAGGCATCAATTTAACAAAGTATTTGCTTTAACCAAACTATCATTAGTTCTATAGTGAAGGTTCCATCTACCAACACTAGCTATTCAATTGAACAAGTTTAATACTGCGGGTTACATCCACCCTCTCTGGCTCCATCCGCCAGGATTCCCTTCCAAGAGTTCCCTCCACTCTCGGAATACAAAAACTTTTGATTTTAAAACCAAAACCAGAAAACTACCATGTGAATGCATTCCTTGCCCGCCCTTGACCGTGGGCACGGCTATTCGAATAGTTTTACACTCTGCAGAGGTTGTACAACTTTACCCACAAGAGATAAATTATCCTAAAAGTCAACACGCTTCCTTTGGCATGAGACCCGGATAAAATATCACAAAGCCTTTACCTTACTCTAATCTAGCTAGATACCACTGCTGAGGTTTCACCGCAGTAGGCTAACCGCCCAACCAAGCCCCTCTTGCGCCATATGAGTACAGTTAATCCCTGTCCCTCACTGTGAATAACCAGTCCATCCCTGGCACCCACTTTCCACTGGTGGCACCTAAACTAGACTATCATAAGTTAGTCAGCTAGGTCGTACCCATATAGACTTGTGGTTGTACGGTTAATGCTCAGTCTGGACAAACACAAGCGTCGGTCCTTAATTGACTAGGGTGGAACATACACTTTTCAAGTTCTCGTGCAAACTGCACCAACCCAAACTAACCATCCACCCTAATCTAAACCAACTTTCACATTTTATTTTCATTTTAAAAGAACAGTAGCAACTCCAATTGCCACTACATTTATAAACACAAGGGTATTTCCAAAACATCGCAATTTCCCATTAACAAAGTTCTAGGGGTATTAATTAGCATGACTAAGCATTATACTACCATACTACCATTATCAAAGTTTAAATATTAATCTCATTAATGAGACAAAGGGATTACTAGGGTGACAAGGGTACATGGCATTCAATGTCAAATGAGGGTATAACAAAGTTGGAATAACTAATTCCTAAAGATTTGAACTACTGGTTTTATGTAAATAGCAATGCACATAATTTAAAATAATTTAAAACATTTCAAAAGCATAGGTTCAAGATGATCAAAGGAGACTTGCCTTCTTGTAGATTCTCTGGGTCTTCTTGTTCTGAGAGGAGTGATAAATCGACAACGTTGGGGTCTACGCGAGGAAAGACGAAGCAAACAAAGCAAATAAATACAAATAAAATACAATAAAATCCAAAAAATTCAACAGAGGCCATATTTGGACAGATCATGATTTTAGATGAATTTAGAAATTTGAATGGCTGGATTTGGAGTTAAAATGAGAAAGTTATGCCCATTTGAAAATCTCAGATTTGAATAAATCCAGAAATTCGAAAATTTCTGACAGGTGGGACCCACTGGAGAATTAAATTTTATTCTTTTATTTTTATCTCGGAGACCGACAGGTGGGACCCACGGGCAGTATTCTCTGCTGGTCATCGACATGTGGGACCCCTCGCCGGTGACCTCATTTGCTTCGGCCATCGACAGTGGGACCCATCGATCTGGACCCACTTGTCAGAGGCTGACGCAGACTGGTGGGGCCCAGGCGGCAGTGCCAGCGCAGACCGGCGGCCGCTGACGGGTGGGACCCACTTGTCAGCGCGGAAAATAAATGAAAAACTCAACCTCCGCGCGCGGAGCCGGAGGCTCGAACGCGCGCCGAGGGAGTTACGAGCGAGCGCTGCTAGCCAAGTGAGCGGGGAGGCGTTGCCTACCCAATAAGGGTAGGTAACCCTCTTGAGGGATACCTTCGGGGAGGCCCGGGCAGCAGTGAACGGAGGCGGGGTTGCCGGCGGCGAGGGGAGGCCGAAGGTGCTCGGGTGAAGCGTGATATGTAATCCTGACGCGAAGATGGTTCGGTTGGAGGGGTCGGCGAGGCTCGGGGGTGACGGAGGATGGCCGGCGATGAGAGGAGCGGCGGCGCGGTACGGGTCTCCCGGTGCAACGGTGTTCCGGCGACGAGAAGAGACGGCCGAGGTGTCGGGGAGGTTCGCCTGAGCGTGAGGAAACTTGGGGTGGCGACGGCGAGCTCCGGGGATCACCGAGGCGGCGGCGATTGCTCGCCGGAGTTCTTACCTGGCGCGCACGGGGAAACTCGCGATGCGGCGCTCGGGCTCGGGAAAGCGAGAGGGGAATAGCGGAGGAGGTGGTGCGGCGAGAGGCGAAGGTCGGGGGACTATTTATAGGGGCGGAGAGGGGGCAGAGGCGCGGCAATCGCTCGCCGGGGTGTCGGCCGGAAAAAGGAAGGGAGCGGGGAGATATGGAATTCAGGCGCGGAGAAGGAAGGGAGAGCGCGGGGGAGAGGGGATTTGGTCGCGGCGGCGTCCAGGGACTTCCAAATCCGGAGGGACGAGGAAGGAAAGATCAGGTCCGCCGAGGATTCGGTCGGCCGACGAGAAAGGAAAGGGGGAAGAAAAGAAGGAAGGCGGCGGCTCGCGGGACGCAGATCCGACAAAGCGGGGCGTGGTGGCAGCGGAGCGGAAGCGAAGCGCCGACAAAGGGGTCCGCGGTCGTCGAAAGAGGGCGGCGCGGATGAAGCCACGTGGTCCGAGGGCGGATCGTGCGGCGGGCGCGTTTAAGTGGCAGGGGACGGAGGATCGGGGCCGGGCGCGGGGACGCGGCTCATCCGAGCCGTCCACGCGTCGGGCGCGGAGGAGGGGAAGGCGGGTCGCCGATCGACGCACTGGCCCGCTGGCGCGAGAGGGGAGGTGCGGCCTGGATTAGGCCGGGCGGGGACGTGGGCGGATCTGGGCCGTCCACGCGTCGGCCGGAGGGAAAAAGAGGGATTTTTAATTTTCAGAATTCGATTTAGATTTTCAGAAAAGGCTAGGAATTTATTTAGGCCTCAGAAAAATATGAAAATACCTCCAAAAATTCCAGAAAAATTCACAGAAGCTTCTGGACGTATTTTGGACTACATAAAATTATTTCCAACTATAGGTGGTATTTTATTTTTATATTTTAAATTACTTTTTAAACTTATAAATTAGGTTTTAAATTCCAGAAAATCCAGAAAAGCCACATAAAATCCAGTTACTTTAAAATAATTAATTTGAATTTAATTTTCTTCCAAAAAGTAAATTTTGGGATGTGACAAACCTACCCCCCTTAGAAAGAATCTCGACCCCGAGATTCGGATGGACTGGGAAAAAGGTCGGGGAACTCTTCTCTCAGATCCTCTTCACGCTCCCAAGTCTCTTCCGATTCTGAATGGTTGCTCCACTGCACTTTACATAACTTGATGACCTTGCTGCGCGTACAACGTTCTGCTTCCTCCAAAATTTTGGCTGGATACTCTGGATAGGTGAGGTCCTCCTTCACGTTTATCTCATCTAGAGGCATCTGCTCTTCTGGCACTCGGAGACACTTTCTTAGCTGGGATACATGAAAAACATCATGCACCTTTGACAATTGAGGTGGGAGCTCCAACTGGTAAGCAACTTCTCCTCGTTTCGCTACAACGGGAAAGGGTCCAATGAATCTGGGAGCTAGCTTTCCGCTGACTCCAAAACGTCGCATTCCTTTGAGAGGTGACACTTTAAGGTAGACATGATCTCCAGGTACAAATTCTAATGCCCTTCGACGATTGTCCGCATAGCTCTTCTGCCTCGTTTGTGCTGTTTTTAATCTGTCCTGAATTAGGCGAACTTGTTCTTCGGCTTGCTTCAACACATCTGGTCCAAATACTTTTCCTTCTCCTGTCTCCTTCCAATACAATGGAGTCCTGCATTTTCTACCATATAAGGCTTCAAACGGGGACATTTGCAAACTGGATTGATAACTATTATTGTAGGAGAACTCTGCATATGGTAGACTCTGATCCCAATTAGTCTTGTTCGCTAGGACACAAGCTCTCAACATGTCTTCCAGAATTTGATTTACTCTTTCTGTTTGTCCATCCGTCTGGGGATGATATGCTGTACTGAAGTTTAAGTTCGTGCCCAAAAGTTCATGTAGCTTTTGCCAAAATCTCAAAGTGAATTGGGTTCCTCGATCTGACACAATCTTCTTTGGAACTCCATGCAAACTCACAATTCTCGACATGTACAACTCTGCAAGTCTATCCCCAGAGTATGTGGTCTTTACTGGAATGAAATGGGCGACTTTGGTCAGACGATCCACTATAACCCAGATAGAATCATGACCTGATTTGGTTCTTGGTAGTCCAGTTATAAAATCCATACCAATCTCTTCCCATTTCCACTCAGGGATCTGCAATGGTTGCAAAAGTCCGGCAGGTCTCTGGTGTTCAGCTTTAATCCGCTGGCACACATCACACAAAGCTACATACTCTGCAATTTCTCTTTTCATACCTGTCCACCAGTATCTTTCCTTGAGATCTTGGTACATCTTGGTGCTTCCCGGGTGTATTGAGTATTTAGCTTCGTGGGCTTCTTTCATGATCAACTCTTTTATCTCCTTCTTCCTAGGTACCAAAATTCTTTTTCCATACCAAATGGTACCTTGTTCATCCTCGGAAAATTTTGATGCTTTCCCTTTCCTCATATTATCCTTGATCTCCTGAGCATACTTGTCTTCCGCTTGAGCTGCTCTGATTTGCTCCTCTAAAGTTGGTTGAACTTCCAGAGTGGCTAGGAATCCTTCTTCCACTACCTCTAAATTGAGCCGCTGAAATTCCTCCTGAAGGGCAGGCATACTGTCCTTAATCCACAGCTTGGTGCAATAATTCTTTCGGCTTAAGGCATCTGCTACTACATTAGCCTTCCCTGGGTGATAATGTATCCCAATATCATAGTCCTTTATTAACTCAAGCCATCTCCTTTGCCTCATATTGAGATCGGGTTGAGTAAATATGTACTTCAAACTTTTGTGATCCGTGTAGATCTAACAGCGATTACCAATCAAGTAATGCCTCCATATTTTCAGTGCATGTACTACGGCCGCAAGCTCTAAATCATGAGTTGGGTAGTTCTCTTCATGAGGCCACAATTGCCTTGAAGCATAGGCTACTACCTTTCTTTCTTGCATCAAAACACAACCTAATCCTTGCCTTGACGCATCACAGAAGACTTCAAAATCTTTCCTAATATCCGGAAGCGTCAACACCGGAGCAGAAGTTAACCTCTTCTTCAGCTCTTGGAAACTATCCTCACACAGCTTACTCCATTCAAACTTCTTTTCCTTCTTCAGCAACTGGGTGAGAGGTCTTGCAAGCTTGGAGAAACCTTCAATAAAACGACGATAGTAACCAGCCAATCCAAGGAAACTCCTAATCTCAGATACCGACTTTGGCTGTGCCCAATTAAGCACATCATTTACTTTTTCCGGGTCTACGGACACTCCCCCTGCGGAAATCACATGACCCAGGAAAGCTACTTTCTTCAACCAGAACTCGCACTTGCTAAACTTGGCGTACAACTGGTGTTCTCTAAGTTTTTCCAAAACTATCCTTAGATGCTCTGCATGTTCTGCTTCATTCTTGGAGTATATTAGAATATCATCGATGAATACTACTACAAACTTATCCAAGTATTCCATAAACACTTTATTCATCAGATTCATAAAATATGCGGGCGCATTTGTCAAACCGAATGACATCACTGTAAACTCATACAGTCCATAACGAGTGGCAAAGGCTGTCTTTGGTATATCTTCTGGTCTTATCTTCAGCTGGTGATAACCTGATCGAAGATCGATCTTGGAGAAGACACATGATCCTTTCAGCTGATCGAACAAATCATCTATCCGGGGCAAAGGATATTTGTTCTTGATCGTCACATCGTTCAGAGATCGGTAATCCACACACATGCGAAGACTACCATCTTTCTTCTTCACTAGAAGTACTGGTGCTCCCCATGGTGATGAGCTTGGTCTTACAAAACCTTTATCTTGCAACTCTTCAATTTGCTTCTTAACCTCAACCAAATCATTTGCAGACATCCGATATGGTCTCTTTGAAATTGGAGCTGTACCGGGTACCAGGTTAATAACGAACTCAATCTCTCTGTCTGGCGGCATTCCCGGCAAATCCTCGGGGAACACATCTGGGTATACACTTACTATGGGTACCTTTTCCAGGGTCACTCCCTTCACACTGTTCAACCCACACCTATCCTGGGAAAATGTGTTTGATTTGTACCTTACTTGGATTCCGTCCGAGTTGGTGACTGTAACAGCTCGATCGGCACAATCTATCTGTCCTTTATACTTGGTTAACCAATCCATTCCAAGTATCACATCTAAACGTTTGGAGTCTATTATAATAAGATTTGCTAGGAATCTAACTCCATTTATATCCACAGTTGCACTAGGGCAAACTGTGTTAGTCCTCATTTCCTTCCCAGGGGATTGGACTAGCATAGGGTTCTTTAGCTTACGCACATCCCAATTATATTTTTCAACAGAATCTTTTGACACAAAAGAATGCGAAGCTCCAGAATCAAATAATGCTGTTGCAGGTACTAAGTTGACAAGGAACTTACCCAAAACTACATCGGGGGCATCCTGGGCTGCTTCCGCGGTCACATGGTTAAGATGTCCTCTGCTCACCACTGGTGGAGCCCTTGGGGTCTGAGGTGTCCCACGGCCTTGTCCTGCATTTGGAGTTCGTGCTGGTGTAGTTCCTGTGTTGAAGCGGCGGGGTCATGGTGAGCGCTTCGGGGACAAGCATCGCATAATGCCCCATGTTTTTGCAGTTGAAACACTGCACTCCTACTGCTGAAGTTCGGTTCTGCTGGGGTTGGCCACCATTGCCTGTCCGGGGAACTTGTGGATTCGGGCGGGGCCCAGTGAATGGGGTCCTTGGCACACTTGGTTCTGGAGTTCTGTGGAACTGAGAGGGATTGGGTCGGAACTGAGAACTGCTCGCGCCCTGCTGTGCTTGGAACTTCCTCTTTCGGCTTTCATACAGCTGACGTTGAGCATCTTCTTGCACGAGAGCCTTGTTCACCATGTGCTGGAAGGTCGGGAAATCATTCGACACTAGCTGCACCTTGAGGTTGGGGTCGAGTCCCTGCATGAACCTCCAGATCTTGGTGGCCTCCGAGGTGATCTCTTCAGCTGCGTACCTGTACAACTGGGTGAACTTGTTCAAGTATTCGGAAACGCTGAGGTTTCCTTGCTGCAGTTGGTAGAACTCCCTTTTCTTCATGTCCATTATTCCCGTAGGAATATTTGCAGTGCGGAAAGCCTCCACAAATTCATCCCATGTGATAGCTTGCGCATTTTGATGAGCAGCGCGATAGTTTTCCCACCAATTAGCAGCGATCCCTTTGAGTTGGTGGGCCGCATACAACACTTTTTCGCTGTCGTTGCACTGAGCTAGGACTAACTTTCTTTCCACATCCTTGATCCAATCGTCTGCCTCCATTGGATCCACTGAACCAGCAAAAGTGGGGGGGGTCTTGTCCTCATAAATTCTCCCATTCTAGACTGAGGAGCTTGATTGGGTGCCTGTGGAGCTTGCTGTACTTGGTTCTGGGCGAGAGCTTGAAGTAACTGCAGCTGCATAGCCATCATCTGCTCCAAGCTGGGGGCTTGAGCAGGGGGTGGTGGAATGTTGTTCTCTGGCTGGTTGTTGGCGTCACGGTTGCTGCCAGGGTTGCTCCTTGTGTTCACCATCTGAAGCGGTTTTAGGTTAGCATAAGGTAAGAGGGAATTAGCAAAGATAAGAGATTTTGGGAGACTAGGCCACATCCCAAGCCAACACACAAGGAAGAAGCAATCAATTCAACTTAGCAAAAGAACTTATATTGAAATCAAAATAGGTTTAAGAATGGCTGTACCACAAGTGCACAAATGCTTGGTACAGTCCATCTAGCACACCAAAATATAATAAACGTTCTAATGACGTGGACATTTTATTTGGGTACTACTGACTCTAAAAGCTACTACTCCTCTCCAAAGACGCGCTCCTCAGGGTCTTCCTCTTCTGGTTCCTCTTCTTCTGGTTCCTCTTCCGGGTCTTCTTCTGGTTCCTCGCGTTCCCTTACGTGATGTCGTGAGCAATCACATGCAGCCGATGGATGGTTACGACTGGCGGCAGTCGAACGCGAGCGGGAACGAGAGATCTTGCGCTTCTTGAGGGTGATGACAGGCGGCGGACTGGGGCGTCGCACCTTCTTGCGTGCTGTGAGCCTGGTGCGGAGTCCTGAAAGTCGAACCGGTGCGCGGTTGGCAGGGGCGGTTGTCTTTGCCGGGAAGACGGAGTGTAATCGGCACAGCTTTGAGACGCCCCGCCTAAACTCGTCTGTCGCTCCAAGAAGCGGCGCGAAGAGTGTCTGAGTCTTGATAGCTGAAGTGAGAAGCATCCGAGTTGTCCAATCTCCTCCAAAGCTCTAGAGTAAGTGATGTCCATTGCTCGGTGAGCTGCACTGATGTGTGATCGAGGATCGTCGGTGGTATGTCACATGGATCTCGTACCTCTGTCCGGCGAGGTTGATGAAGAAGCAAAAGGGGGACTGATGTACAGCATCCTTGTGCCGGTGGCACAACTCGTCAATGGCGAGGCGTGCTGCGTCCTGGATAGCGTCATAACAGCGGGATCGCGGGTGTGTGATGGGGTATTTCTGGGAGTCGAATTCCCCTTCCCGTGCATACAGGAATACCTCCATCGTCCAAGAGTCTCGATCCAGGATCCGCGTCTTCCGCCCCCTGAAAATGGGCGGCTGACGGTACTCCAAGCACTGCATCAACTGCCGGAGGAGGCTAGCGAAAGCTCCAGCATCCTCTCCATGTGAGTAGTAGTCCCACGGGGCAGCGGAGGATGAACTAGCCATCTACAAAGTTGGGTAAAAGAAAAGATTAGTAAAAATTTTAACAAAGGAATGTAGAGACAAGATCGAGAGTCTAAGTAAGAAGAGAGTAGAAGCAAGGAAGCTTATATATTTTTAATATACTCTTTTTATAAATATAAGTCCTTATGGTTTGCCATTCTTAATCTAGGTCACGTCCGACAGTCAAATTGGCTCTGATACCATCTCTGTCGGGCTCCCGGATTTCTAAACCCGGACCCTCTGTGTATTACTGCACTAGTCCCAGATCAAAGCTAGTGCACACAGTTAAACAGAAAGGAAAAACATCACCATCAACGATTTATTACAATAAATAAGAGTACTGACCACGAGGTCTCATTATTACAATAGAGGTTTAAGACCTCGCACACATGAAACACAGCGGAAGCAAATGATAACTTGAAGATGACCCAGCAACACGCCACATGCACTTGACTGGGGAAGCGCGACCTATTCCTCCGGGAAGAACCCATCGCAGCCGCATGCGAAGCAGTAGTCGTAGTCACCTTCTTGGGCTTCAACTTCCTCTGAGATTTGTTTTTGAGTGCAGCATGTGAGTACATAAAGTACTCTGCAAGTCTTGGGAAAAATGCAATAGATGCCAGGCTTGACAAAGGAAGGCTATATGGTTCTTTTGCACAAAGCAACATTTTAAATTCAATTACTACTAACTATTTTCGAAGGCATCAATTTAACAAAGTATTTGCTTTAACCAAACTATCATTAGTTCTATAGTGAAGGTTCCATCTACCAACACTAGCTATTCAATTGAACAAGTTTAATATCGGGTTACATCCACCCTCTCTGCTCCATCCGCCAGATTCCTTCCAAGAGTTCCTCCACTCTCGAATACAAAAACTTTTGATTTTAAAACCAAAACCAAAAACTACCATGTGAATGCATTCCATGCCCGCCCTTGACCGTGGGCACGGCTATTCGAATAGTTTTACACTCTGCAGAGGTTGTACAACTTTACCCACAAGAGATAAATTATCCTAAAAGTCAACACGCTTCCTTTGGCATGAGACCGGATAAAATATCACAAAGCCTTTACCTTACTCTAATCTAGCTAGATACCACCCACGAGGTTTCACCGCAGTAGGCTAACCGCCGAACCAAGCCCCTCTTGCGCCATATGAGTCTGATTAATCCTGTCCCTCACTGTGAATAACCAGTCCATCCCTGGCACCCACTTTCCACTGGTGGCACCTAAACTAGACTATCATAAGTTAGTCAGCTAGGTCATACCCATATAGACTTGTGGTTGTACGGTTAATGCTCAGTCTGGACAAACACAAGCGTCGGTCCTTAATTGACTAGGGTGGAACATACACTTTTCAAGTTCTCGTGCAAACTGCACCAACCCAAACTAACCATCCACCCTAATCTAAACCAACTTTCACATTTTATTTTTATTTTAAAAGAACAGTAGCAACTCCAATTCCCACTACATTTATAAACACAAGGGTATTTCCAAAACATCGCAATTTCCCATTAACAAAGTTCTAGGGGTATTAATTAGCATGACTAAGCATTATACTACCATACTACCATTATCAAAGTTTAAATATTAATCTCATTAATGAGACAAAGGGATTACTAGGGTGACAAGGGTACATGGCATTCAATGTCAAATGAGGGTATAACAAAGTTGGAATAACTAATTCCTAAAGATTTGAACTACTGGTTTTATGTAAATAGCAATGCACATAATTTAAAATAATTTAAAACATTTCAAAAGCATAGGTTCAAGATGATCAAAGGAGACTTGCCTTCTTGTAGATTCTCTGGGTCTTCTTGCTGCTGAGAGGAGTGATCGTCGACAACGTTGGGGTCTACGCGAGGAAAGACGAAGCAAACAAAGCAAATAAATACAAATAAAATACAATAAAATCCAAAAAATTCAACAGAGGCCATATTTGGACAGATCATGATTTTAGATGAATTTAGAAATTTGAATGGCTGGATTTGGAGTTAAAATGAGAAAGTTATGCCCATTTGAAAATCTCAGATTTGAATAAATCCAGAAATTCGAAAATTTCTGACAGGTGGGACCCACTGGAGAATTAAATTTTATTATTTTATTTTTATCTCGGGAGACTGACAGGTGGGACCCACGGAACAGTATTCTCTGCTGGTCACTGACATGTGGGACCCCTCTGTCAGTGACCTCATTTGCTTCGGTCACTGACAGGTGGGACCCACTGGGATCTGGACCCACTTGTCAGAGGCTGACGCAGACTGGTGGGGCCCAGCGGCGGTGCAGCAGAGAGGCCGCCGCACGACGGGTGGGACCCACTTGTCGCGCGGAAAATAAATGAAAACTCAACCTCGCGCGAGCCGAGGCTCGAACGCGCCGAGGAGTTACGAGCGAGCGCTGCTAGCCAAGTGAGCGGGGAGGCGTTGCCTACCCAATAAGGGTAGGTAACCCTCTTGAGGGATACCTTCGGGGAGGCCCGGGCAGCAGTGAACGGAGGCGGGGTTGCCGGCGGCGAGGGGAGGCCGGAGGTGCTCGGGTGAAGCGTGATATGTAATCCTGACGCGAAGATGGTTCGGTTGGAGGGGTCGGCGAGGCTCGGGGGTGACGGAGGATGGCCGGCGACGAGAGGAGCGGCGGCGCGGTACGGGTCTCCCGGCGCGACGGTGTTCCGGCGACGAGAAGAGACGGCCGAGGTGTCGGGGAGGTTCGCCCGAGCGTGAGGAAACTTGGGGTGGCGACGGCGAGCTCCGGGGATCACCGAGGCGGCGGCGATTGCTCGCCGGAGTTCTTACCTGGCGCGCACGGGGAAACTCGCGATGCGGCGCTCGGGCTCGGGAAAGCGAGAGGGGAATAGCGGAGGAGGTGGTGCGGCGAGAGGCGAAGGTCGGGGGACTATTTATAGGGGCGGAGAGGGGGCAGAGGCGCGGCAATCGCTCGCCGGGGTGTCGGCCGGAAAAAGGAAGGGAGCGGGGAGATATGGAATTCAGGCGCGGAGAAGGAAGGGACAGCGCGAGGGAGAGGGGATTTGGTCGCGGCGGCGTCCAGGGACATCCAAATCCGGAGGGACGAGGAAGGAAAGATCAGGTTCGCCGAGGATTCGGTCGGCCGGCGAGAAAGGAAAGGGGGAAGAAAAGAAGGAAGGCGGCGGCTCCGCGGGGACGACGGATCCGACAGCGGGCTGTGGTGGCAGCGGAGCGAAGCGCGGCGGCCGACAAAGCGGGTCCATGGTCGGGCGAAAGAAGAGGCGGCGGCGCGGATGAAGCCACGTGGTCCGAGGCGGATCGTGCGGCGGCGCGTTTAAGTGGCGAGGGACGGAGGATCGGGCCGGCGCGGACGCGCTCATCCGAGCCGCCCACGCGTCGCGCGGAGAGGAAGGAAGGGGTCGCCGATCGACGCACTGGCCCGCTTGGCGGCGAGAGAGGGGGGAGGTGCGGCCTGGATTAGGCCGGGCGGTGACGTGGGCGGATCTGGGCCGTCCACGCGTTGGCCAGAGGGAAAAAGAGGGATTTTTAATTTTCAGAATTCGATTTAGATTTTCAGAAAAGGCTAGGAATTTATTTAGGCCTCAGAAAAATATGAAATTACCTCCAAAAATTCCAGAAAAATTCACAGAAGCTTCTGGACATATTTTGGACTAAATAAAGTTATTTCCAACTATAGGTGGTTTTTTATTTTTATATTTTAAATTACTTTTTAAATTTATAAATTAGGTTTTAAATTCCAGAAAATCCAGAAAAGCCACATAAAATCCAGTTACTTTAAAATAATTAATTTGAATTTAATTTTCTTCCAAAAAGCAAATTTTGGGATGTGACAGCTTCACGAAGATGGATGTCTCCGATAACTTGTCGAAGGCGATTGCCTATGACTACTTGTCAAAGTGGGGTGCCCCCGACCACTTGTCGTACATGGCTGCCCTCAACCATGTCTTGAAGATGGGCACCTTTGATTGCTTGACAAAGAATGGACACCTTCGACCGTCTTCAATACTCAGCCGCCTACAACCTCTTGTCAGGCTCTAGCGTCGTCAAGCATCCTTCATTCTTGGACGCGCATGACCACCTTTTGTACTTGTGCGCCTTTGATTGCTTGTCATACTCGAGCATCATTGACTGCATTTGACACTCAGATGTTCCTAACTACTCATCATACTCGAGCGATGCCGACCACCTTTGATATTTGGTACTCCGGCTAATAATTATGAGCAAGGTCAATTACTGCCTCCGACCACTATTTATGAGTAACGGCCGATGGCTCCCAATTGTCGGCTATGGGCAATGGTCGATGGCTTTCAACTTATGACCATGAGCAATGGTTGATAGCTTCTGACTTATGACCATCAACCATGGTGCTATAGTACTCTAACCAGTACTCCCTACAACCATGGTGTTATAGTACTTTTACGAGTATGTCATATGACCACAGTGCTACGGTGCTCTACGAGTGCTCCACTTGATCACGTGGGTATAATACATTTATAAGTACTTTCTATGACCACAGTTATACAGTGATGGTCGAACTATGTGTTATAGTACTTTTACGAGTACGCCTTATGACCACGAGCGATAGTCGATAGCTCCAGTACTCTAACGAGTACTCCCCACGACTAGATTGCTACGATACTCCACGAGTGCTTTGCTTGACCACAGTGATACAATGATGGTTAACCAGTGCACTACAGTACTTTTATGAGTATGCCTTATGACCACGAGCGATGGTTGATAGCTCCAATACTCCAATGAGTACTTCTCACGACTAGTTTGCTACAAAGCTCTACGAGTGCTCCGTTTGACTGTTGTGTTGTAGTACTTTTATGAGTACGACTATGACCATGCAGCAACAATCTCTCTTCGACCGGTGTGCTATAGTGTTTCCTATGTCTACGACTTCGACCGGGATGGGTTTTGACCACGAGGGACTTCCGATGGGTTTCGACCACGGATATCTTCCGATGGGTTTCGACCATAGCGGCTTTGACCAAGGACATCTTTCGATAGCTTTCGACCACGGTGGATTTCGACCACAGAGATCTTCCGATGGATTTCAATCATGGTGGCTTTTGATCACGAACATCTTCCAATGGGTTTCGACCATGGTGGCTTTCGACCATGAACATCTTCCAATGGGTTTCAATCACGGTGGCTTTCGACCATGGACATCTTCTAATGGGTTTCGACTATGGTGGCTTTTGACCATGGACATCTTCTGATGGGTTTCGACCGTAGTAGCTTTCGACAATTGACATCTTCTGATGGATTTCGACCACGGTGACTTTTGTCCACGGACATCTTCTGATGGGCTTTGACCACAGTGGCTTTCGACCATGGACATATTCTGATGAGCTTCAACCATGGTGGCTTTCGATCACAGACATCTACCGATAGGTTTCGACCACAGAGGCTTTCGACCACGGACATCTTCTGATGGGTTTCGATCACAGTGGATTTTGACCACAGACATCTTTCGATGGATTTTGACCACAATGGTTTGTGACCACATACATCTTCTGATGGGTTTTGACCATGGTGACTTTCGACCACAGACATCTTTCGATGGGTTTTGACCATGGTGGATTTTGACCATAGACATCTTCCGAGGGGTTTTGACCACGGTGGCTTTCGACCACGTACATCTTTTGATGGGTTTTGACCATGGTGGCTTTTGACCATGGACATCTTCCGATGGGTTTGACTATGGTGACTTTTGACCACGAAGGACTTCTGGTGGGTTTCGACCACGGACATATTCCGATGGGTTTTGACCATGGTATATTTCAACCACGAAGGACTTCTGATAGGCTTCAACCATGATGAATTTCGACCATGGATGATGTTCAATGTATTTTGACCATGTGGCCCTTGACTACCAATATGTCCACAACACCGATTTTTGCTGCTATTATCGTTAGATTGGTCATATTAGATGTTAATCATGCACATTTCAAATAATTTCCATTGTGTGTTTGTTCGATACCGACAAGGTCGAACAGCATGGGCAAGCGCAGTCAGTGTAACGACCATGCTATCAACGGCCACATAGACCGATGAGGCTATGTATAATGTCAACGCCTACACCTACATTAATCACTCATCCCATGCATGGAGAACATGAAGCGAAGACCAAAGACAATGACCAATGCATAGCTTAATCAGAGGTTTTCAGTGGGTTTATCCTACAGATAAAATACATGTTTTCCCTATCTTTTACTGTGTTTATTTATTTTGTGTACTTTAGTACACTAGCACACCGACACCTTAGACCCTGGAGCAAGAAATCCATGAGCGATTTCTCATGTCAAACAAAATGGCATGCCTAGTGAGACCAAGTTCTCCTCCTATCTTTGCTATGCTTATTGGTGATTGATCTCATCTTCACTTGTTCATCAAGTAGACATAGCATGTCACATAATGATCATGGGAGTAGAGCCTCTGCTGATCGTTAGTCCTGTCCTCGCAGGTGGATCCTCGTACATCAACAACACCCTAGCGCCGCAAATGATCTAGTATGAATCATTTCTGCATGTGATGGTTTTCGAGCAAGACTGCAACATCTATGTTCATGAAACTCAGGAGCCAGTCCAATTCAAGTTGGTTCTATCCAAGAAGGCTCAAAAGCAGGCTACTGCTAAGGCAAAGAAGGAAAACCATACTCTCATGCTTGAAGCATGTGATTTACTAAAAGACTCGGGTGTCACTGAGATCGAAGGAGATGTAAATGGTGCTCAGCAATTACGCACCAAAGCCTTCAATAGGCGGGTGCATGCTACATCTTTATGACCACTTGCTCCAGCTATTGACTTTAAGTTGGCTAAGTTGATAGTGCAGTGCACTAAATTTGAACTACTGTAGTCTTTGGAGACAGTCTCGCAAAATCTCTGGACGCTGATGGCCAATGATCGTCGAGCATATAGCCCTCATCCCCTCTATAACTACAAGAGGAAGTATCAGAAGGTGCAACGACTTCAACAGATGATTAGCTCCTGTATCACGTAGAGCATTATCCCTGATGAAGATTGGTCTCTTAGCATGAGAGGTCTCACAGATAAGGTGTTCACTTATCGAAGCACCTTAACTCCACCATACGACTTGTTACAGGATGATTGGCAGCATGAACCATGAAAGATCAAAGAAATAATAAGAAGAGCAATTGTGATGGAGTATTGGAAACGACGATCACATGCAAATCTTGTTCTACCAGGGCCAACTAGCTCATTCTCTAATAGCGAAGGTTTTTTTTCGACAAGGTGTTTTGGCACCTTGTATGCATATCTCCACAAAGAGAGATCCATACTCTTCTCGTGCCAACAACAGGTTTGACGTACTTGCAAATGAGGCTCTAGCACCTCGTGATGAAGACTTGCGACAAGAGCTTCGACAATCCAAGATCAAATGAACCAACTGCGAAGGCAGCTCCATGATCATGATCTACCAGCTGGGTCATCAACGACATGAGCTCATGGAAGATTGAGGTACACTCCAGCAAGCCGTCGTCTATAGCATGAGCGCCAAACTTGGGCCCCCCGGTATAGGTCCCCACTTGCTCCAATTGCCTATCCAAAATAGACCACATTGCCATCTCGGTGGAATCAATGGTTGAGGCATCAAGATCTAGTGATATCTGCTTACACCAATTAGCAGTGGCAGGCTCGAAATACTTCTCAAGTACGAGCTCCCCTAGTGTACGAACCACGAATGCAAGCACCACTCCAACAAAAAGTTGTGGCAACTCAGATTGCTTAACAATTCACGCAGTCACCCTTGCCCCCAAGGCCTAATTATATGCTAACAACTAGTCAACATAAGCGTCAGAGGCATCGGAAGAATCGTCACGCATTGTACCAAGAACTTGAAGATTTGGTGCTCAAACACACAGGGATACACGTTCGAGCTAATGGAGAGATTCATCAAAAAGACGACAATACCATCTTCCGCGTCTCCCTGCAGCTAGAGCAAAAAAGAGGTACAACTACCTCCTTAATCGTCTGACTCCAAAATCACGGGGAGTATGAACCGAGGTATCCCGTCAAGAGGAGGCGATGGCCTCTCAATCACACCCTCCAACCATTCTGTCTCAAGAAGAACCAAGGAATATTACATGTCATACCACATATCAGAGAATCAGTAAGCGCTTGTCCAATTAGCTACTCCAATGGAGGGCATTGAGGAAACACAACCTAACCCGCATACCTCAAATGAGGAACCTCAACAAGTAATTGCCACTGTAGAGCAAAGCATGATACAAATCGTGGAGTCTACCTACGATGAACAAGAGCTAAGCAAGGTGGGCGATGCAAATGGAAATAATGTTGCGACGTGCGGGACTCTGATGACTTGCATGGGACATGCAATCGGCAACGGGTGGGAAGCTCCCCATGTCACCTAGGAGTTTTCACATCCTTCAGAAGAAGAGATTGTTCCCAATATAAAGGCATATTTTCTTAAGGTGTCTCTACCTCGCTTCGACCAAGTGTGCGCATGGTTTCAAAGTACCAATGAGTTGATAAAGGAAGATCCATCAATACCCTTAGAAGAAGAAAGATCGACAGCTCCATGCCTCCCGATAACTTCTAGGAGAGGTTCATTATCTAAAAATAACATGTATTCTCATTCCTACATTGATCTCACTGCTCGGCTCCCAAAAGATCATCGAAAACTACAATAAGTCACAAACTGGCCTAGAGTGAATACTCGACTGCATTCCAGTACCCTCCAAAATGCAAGAGGAGCTTTAGAAGAAATGGCGACAGAACTCGATACACAAAGTGATGATATTTCTAGTGCTAATTCTTCTTCGCTAAAGAACCATCCAAACTCGCCTCCCTACCAGGAGCTTAAGCCCTCCATTCCATCAAATGGATAGGATTATTTTGATGATATTAACACGGCAGTAGCATGCATGGCATTCGATGAGCAAAACAAAGGTATTCAAATTGATGAAAATCTTATACCCCTGATGAACGGTGCCATTGCATCTGGCATAGAAACACTGAGATCGCAGGGAGTCAGTTTAGAAGAACAAGTACATGAACAAAGGCAAATGGTGGAATAACTATCCACCAAACTTGAGACTTTCCTGGAAGCCATGATGGGTTCTGGTCAAAGAATTCCACCACAAGTAACATTTCAAGTAGGCAAAGACCCACATATTGAAGAAATAGAGACATCGGTTCGTAATGATGTTGTGGTTCACAATGAACAAGCATGTGTGTTTTCCATTACACATCCTAGGCCACAAGCTATCCCTGCTACTTCTACGAATACAGCGCCATCCCTGAGCATGCTGAAGGGCTACCATGAAAATGTTGAAGATTTGGTGAACAAGAGGCTTAAGTAGATCACCATTAAGCAAGCACCTCTATCATCAGAAAGTGAGCTAGAAAAACCTTATGAAGCATGGCATAACATGGTGGCCTTCCTGGTGAGTTGGCATACACTGAACTTTCATCAATTTGATGGAACCGGTAATGCAAGGGAACGTTTGGCTAACTTTGAGGGAGCTTGCGGCGATACCTGATCATGCAAAAATAGCACCCCCGCAAGTGCATGGATTGCCATTAAAATAGCGGCAAGTGTCGTGTTCTCCATAGGGACTAAACTGAGGCTACCGGTGCTTAGCTAAAGCTTGGTTAATTGAAATGGAGAAGAAAACTAAACCTAAAATGACCACCAAATGGATCGACTAAACTAACTACCAAACTCTAATTCGCATGAACGAAACTACGAATGAACTAAACAATCAAAGGACGATGGGACAAACAACCACATGAACGATAAAGACAACTACACGAACAAACATGACTACCGACCGATGACCTAACTAACTACCGACCGCGAGAAAGAAGGAGGAAGTCGAGAAGCACTGGAAGAGTCTGGAAGCTTGGAGGGAGTCAAGAGAGAACGAGGGAGAAAACAGTCGATGGCTAACTAGATGATGGGGCACACGACAACACAACAACGAAACTACAAATGACTACAAAACCTCGCTAACGACCAACCGTGAAAAGAAGAAAAGGGGAAGGTCGAGAAGCACAAGGGAGGATTAGAAGCAAAGAGGGAGTCGAGACAGCAAGAGGAAGGGAATAGTTGGCTAGCTAATTCACGCAACTCAAACACACACCGATCCATAGAAACAACTTACACTAACATAAGTGACAAATACTAACACAAATTACTGACATCAAATTTAACTAACACAAAGATCACAACACCAACATAGATAACAATTAGAACTACTGAAAATCCTACTAAACTGCTAATAGAGCACAAATTGCACAATTATCATAGAGTATATATCACAACAATAGAACTCAAATTAACAGGGCGCAATATCATATCCACTGATCTCATGCACACATCACAGATCTCGGATAATAATCCATAATTCATCATCACAGTGCAAATGGTAATTATCAGTTAATAGAGTAATAGTAATAAAGAGCTGAAGAAATAAAGTGGAAGAAACTAGACAGAATCGAGGAGGAAGAAGATGAAGTAGACGGGAGGCTGAGGAGGTGGTGATGTCGCCGGTGATGTCGATGAAGTGGTGGCGGCCAACGGTGGCACTGAAGGAGAAGCAGTGGAGAGGTAGCCGTCAGTGGAGAGGTGATGCATGGTGGATGGAGTAGATGAGGACAGCGGCGTCTCTTGCTGGTGGAGGAGTTCAGTGCTGTGGTGGCAGAGACAAGTGGCAGCCAACGATGCAGAGGGGAGCCGGTGGTGAAGAAGGGAGATCCAAGGAAGAAAAGCTCCGGGGTTGAAGAAGATCCGGTTGAGGGAGGTGAGGAGGAGCAATTGAGGAGGGGCAGTGGAGTATGGAGAGCAAATGGAGGCTAAGGAAGAAGCAAGCCAGGCTCAGGGCAGCGCACTGTGGTGGATGTCACTGGTGGTGGCCGTAGAGCAGCGGCGCCGGGGTAGGAGAGGAAGATTGGAGGAAATGAGGCCAAGGAAAAAGAGGAAAGTGGCGATTTGGTGGCTCACCGGAGGAAGAGTAGAGGGAGGAGAAGGTGGCGGTGCTTGGAGGAGAATGGGGAGGCGGCCGGTGGTGACGCTGTGTGGGACTTGCATGCCGTGGGGCGATGCTGCGGAGGAAGAGTAGACGGAGGAGAAGGTGGCGTTGGTGGCACGCCAGCGAGTCAGCACTGAAGGGGAAGCAGTGGAGAGGTCGTCGTCAATGGAGAGGTGATGTGGAGGTGGCCGGCGAGGTAAGGCCCAGCCCTCGCCGGCGCCGACGGAGGAGAAGAAGGGGGAAGGGGTAGGAGAATGTAACATCCTAAAAATTTGAATTTGAAAATATGAAGTTTTGAGTTATTTTGCAATGTGTTTTATTTGAATTTGGAGTTTATGATTTACATTTGATTTTTTTGGTTGAGGTTCCAAAAATTAAAAAGCTCTCGAAAGGAACAAACATGCTCAAAATAATAGAGAATTAAAATTAAGAATTTGAATTTGAGAAGATGAACCATAAAAGGAGGGAAGAACTTGAACTAAAATATAAGAATTTTGATAATGACACGGTATTACAATGGGGCAGCAAAAATATATAAATGGATCATATGCAAAAAGGTATACAAAAGGCTTTGCAAAATGGGCAAAGACATAAAATGTATATGTATAATAATTAGACAGAAAGGAAATATATACACAATTAAATAGGAGCAAAATATAATTACATATATATGTACACATATGTATAATAACAATCTTAATAATAACAATAGCAATAAAACTAATAATAAAAAAAAATCAATGGGAAGGGGTCAGACCGGCCGAATGGCCTAGCCACCAGCCGGCCCAACCCCCATTCCCCGCTCCTCCTTAACGGCCCGCCTAGCCCCACCTCTCCCTGCCCGAGCGGCCCCGCCCCCTGCCCACTATTCCTCTTCCTCCCCCCGGCTCCCCGCTCTCTCCTCCCCGGGCCGTAGCTCGCGCCCTCGCCCCGTCTGCAGCCCAGCCCGCCTCTTCGCGCTCGGACAAGCAGGCATCGTGCACGGACCGAAGGTTGCAGCCGCCTTCGACCGCACCACCCTATTCCCTGCTGCCGCCCCCTCTTTTTCCCCGCGCTGCTCCGCCCAGTCTCATCGCGTGCGCAGGCCATCATTCCTTCGCTCAGCACGCGCGGCACAGTGCCATCATAGCAAATCTCCCTGCAAGATCCTCTGCTCTGCCCCGCCGCCTGCACCCGCCTGCCCCGCCGACATGACCGATCGAGCACCGTCCCAAGGCTAGCCTCGCCCACGCTCCTTTAAGTACCGCCGAGGACACTGCTGGACTCCCCATGCTCCACGCTTCTTCCTTCTCTGGGTAATCGAGCTTTAGTGTTTTCTCCGCCACCGGCGCCGCCTTTCTTCTCCATCGCCGGCCACCAGGCTTCCCGCTAAACCCTGCCGCCAAAACCCAATTCTTTCCTCCCGCGCCATCTCCGGAGTACCGTGACCTCATCCGCGGCCTTCCCCGTGCCTCCCGAAGGCCGTACCTCGTCAGTGCCGAGCTCCCTCCCAAGCCGCCGCCGTCGCTCACCGCCGGTCCACCTCGGAGCTCACCGGTTCCCGTTGCCACCTCCTTCGGCATCCCCTCAACCCCGGCATTCCGTTTTGCTCACCGACGCTCCTCTCCGGCCGTCTCTCACCGGCACACCGCCGCCCGGCTGCTGCCCCGGGCTCCCCTGTTCTGGGATGCAACAACCTCGGCTCATATACATTTGCCCCCTCTAGTGAGTCGACAAACACTAAAAGCCCATCTGGTTAACAGAGCGCGCGTTCACTGAGCCGACCTGAGTTCGATCCTGCCCCGCGCAGTGTTGGGGTATTTAGGCTTTTTAATTTTTGTTTTGCTGTGTAAACCGAATGCAGCCAGGGAATCATCAATAAAACTCTAAAACAATCCCTCAAAAGATATAAAAATTTGTTAGGATATAAAAGAGCTTCATAATTACCTAATCATTGATTAATCATCATATGTTAGAATATGACATGGCTTGGGCATTTAATTTAAATCCTTATTAACTAGAGGCTTAGTAGGAATGTTCATTAGAGATATGCTCACATGAAATGACAACTTAGTAAATAAAGATTGAATAAAACCTAAACCCTTGCATATTAGCAATTAAAGGTATTAACAAAAAAAATGAGATTTAGTGCATAGTCAAAAGTTAATAAAAAAAGTTAGGGATAATAAATGGAGGCTAATAGAATTTAAACAAGGCTTTAGAGAGTGTATGTATGAATTAAATTCGGATTAGTTGTCATGAAAAATAGTTAGTGCGACTTTAATGTTTAATTTGTAAATATATTTATTTATTAAAGGCATTAATGAGGAGAAGTGGTTTTGGATAAATGTCTATATTTAATAAAGATGGCCCTTAACTAGCATATAAGCATATATGCCCAATAGTTAACATGCCATCAATAAACAAACCTTGGTGACATATTTTAACATAATAACCCTAGGTCATCAAGATTCAAAATAATCTCACAGACATGTAAATACTCTAAAATTGAACCTGTAACAAATAACACGAGTAATTGGGGCCACATAAAATGATGCATATCAAGCTTTGCTCAGATGGCTATGTTTGAACTAAAATTTCAAATGAAACTAAGCTTAATGGTAGCTAAAGTATAAGCAGAATAAAAAAATAGTGCCATTAACCAAATCTTAACACTAGCTTTAGTACATAGTAATATTGAGCACAGTTATAGCAAGCTGGAACCCGTGTAAATAGACCCTAACTCAAATTGAACTAGTCCAGTGATAGATGGAGGTACATAAAATATCATACCGCAAATGCAATAAACCTAGATTATAAGATCAACTCGGTAAGCTAAAACTTTGCAAATATTGCTTATATACATGTATCTATACATCATATGCCCTAAAATTGAATGCTCGCCAAAGTAATACCCAGCCAGACTTGTATCCCAATTCATGGAACTTCCTTGATAAATACCAAAAATAATAAAAGAGATTGTTAATAAAAAGATCAAGTCATCGTATTTTACTACCGACCTTGCCTCAAACCACCCGAATCACCCATTAACTCATAATAAAACTAAATTGAGTTTATTCGGATTTCTTTAGATCTTTTGAGTTATTCACTTTTATTTGGATTCAGACGTTTGTCGCATAATTAGAAATTGGAAGTCGTGAAGATTCAATGGATCAAGCAAGGTCAAGCTTGAAGTGAAGATAGAGACCAAAAGCTCAAGAGAAAGCATTGCGTGAGCTCAAGACCGCGGTAAACCGTGCCAGGCGAGTCAATATTTTGATCATGTTGAACCTACATTTTCTGCAAACTATTTTTGTTTAAATTATCAAATTGCATGCTGTTATTTTATATGCAAATACATGTTAATTTGAGATTCTAGATATATGTCCCTTATTTAACTTGATTAATATTACATCTCCTTTGGAATATTTGAATGTGTGAACCTTGTCACCCTAGCAAATTTATAATAGTAACTTTTCAAAAATAAGTCCCTAATTATATGCCATGCTTAGTACTGCATAGACACCCGGGGGCGCTGAAATGCCCCAAGCATCATTATCATTTTTAATCATGAGAAACTAGTTTGGGAAGTCATGGTGGTAATGACTGGTATATGTTGATGTGATTATTTTATGATTCCCAAAAACATCGAATTGCTTATTTATCAGGGCGGATGGTTCGGGGGTATGGTGCAGGGGTGCACGAGAGTGTGGTTTGTGGTAGAACCGCCCAGATAACCCTAAAGACCGAATCTTGTCATGACCTCCTATGTAAAACAAGTACAACCACAAGTCTGTAAAGTACAACTTGGCATAGTAGATTTACCGGACCCTGAAAGTCATCCTCATAGATGGAGGAGGTGTGGTAGTGCAAGCGGCTATCAGGATGACGGCTTGAATGGGGCATCCGCAGAGGGTGAAGTTTTGCTGTGTCTGCTAGCAGTGTGGGTAGCCAGCTGCTAGGCATTCAGAAGAAGAACATCCCGCACAACCTATGAGACCTGCCGCAAGCGGGCCAAGCTCATAGGGGTGAGATGATGGAAGGGGCGAGGTACTTTGAACGGTTACTGTGATGGTTGGATCAATCGCATGACTAAGGAATTGTGCGGGGCAACGAGTAAACTGTCTCTTGTGGGTAAAGTGTGCAAACTCTGCAGAGTCAAAACTATTCGAATAGCCGTGCCCACGGTCAAGGGCGAACATGGGAACTTAACCAGATATAGTTCTATTTCAAAAACTTTGTGGGTGGGAATGGAAAAGTGGAAGGGCAGTGGAAAGCCCTGGTTTGAATTGTCCTGGGTGTCATCCCAGTGGTAAGTTAAGCGGCTATAACGCTGAAATAATGGTGGATGGAATCTAGATCGCTATTATTATTGCATTCCTTTACACATTATGTTTTTGTGCAAATCTGCTAGGTCTCAGGAAATTTTTATGTATTGTATTTTTAAATAATGATGACATTTCTCACAAAATAAAATGTTAGGAAAAATAGATGGAGTCGTAAGAAAAGATGATGGCTGTTGGGTTTACCGCATAAAATTGTTGGAGGATTCATGTCAATCATAGTGTGAGAATGATAGTGTGGATTCTGTGAGAAATAAATTGGTGTAGCCTAAATGAATATATAGTCTAGATAGATGATTTAAATGATTTTTGGAGAATTAGGGAGTGCAAAGGTAATTGCTAGATTACAACACTGATAACTAATAAAAATTCTTGGAGATATTGGCGATAATGTGATTAATAAAATTGGATCAAATACTAGATGGATGAATTGAATTTATGAGAATATTGGAGGATTAATAACAATTATTGGATTATAATCTTGATCAGTGATATTTTCGGTGAATGTATATTAGTGAGTCGTAGACTTGATCATTGATATTTTGGTGGAGATATACTAATGAATTATCTAGTGGTAGATAATGGAAAATGAGATTGATTATTGGAAGAACAAATTATGATTTTTGGATCAATAACAAAAGGATTGAATACGAATGATTTCGGTGGATTTAAAAGCAATTGTGTTGGTTAATCATTGGAATTTAGAAATGAAGAGTTGATGATTAGCAACCACAAGATTGGTTTGTTAGGAATTTAGAATATACAAGATGTTGGTGGATCTAAAATAAAGAAGTTGGTAAATAGTGAACCCGAGATTGGATCTATGAATTGGTGGAAAAATTTAGATTCATATGGAAGCTAGTAACCCCGATGTGAATAATAGAATGTTTAAATGATGTAATGGGAGTTGTTTGATCGGTGGATTAAATAAATGATTACACCCGCTGTTTGGAGTATTAGACAGCAATCAATAAAGTTAAGGATAACTTTGATGGATTAAGTCAATTATGGCAATCGCCGTGTGAAGTTTAGGCAGTAACAATAACACTATGATTAAATAATAATAATAATGCTACCAAAAGCGATTTTTGGCAAATAAAATAACTCGAGCCTCTCCTTTGATAAGCCATGCATACTATGTAATTGCATCCTTTGTGTTGGCTCGCGAGCACGGTGGTTTGTGCTCATATTCGCTTTCCCCACAAATCTAGAATCAGGAATCAAATCACTACGCTTCAGCAATACTTTTGGATCATGATGGCGAAGAAGATGAAGATGTCAAGGGCTAGGTCGCAAACCTCCTGTTGGCTGCCTGTGGGCATGTCCTGAAGGTCCCACTTGTGTGCTTCGTTCTTCTGCTGCTGCAATTTATTGATTTCGGCCTAATCGGCCTATGAGTAAGTTTACTGTTATATTTATGCTTCCGCATGATATGTACTTTGATAATCAGAACTATAATCTGTGAGCACTATCTACTGATCCAGGGAATAGTACGGTGGAATCACAGAAGAATCCGGATTGTAAAATCTGGGTCCTGACAGAGAAGTAAGGGGGTGAAGGAAGAGGAAGTGAAGAACAGTGCTAGGCTCAAGAAATTCCAGGTGGTGGCTAGGGTTTTGTGGCTGAATGGGAATAGGTAATTTTGCGATTTAGTCCTCATAGTTTCTGGTATTTTGCAATTAATTGTAAAAACATGTAAATGATGATAAATGATCTCGAAATGCGAAAAATATGAGGGTAAAATGACAGGTAAATATATGTAAAAATGACGCATGTCAATACTACTAACAGTTCATCACTTCTATTATGACAATTTTCTAGATCTTTGACTAGCCCTGCCCACTGGGTCTATCAGTAGTTGGGCAGGCATGAAAGAAGTCTTCAGAAGACACTTCATTGCCATGAAGAAAGACTTCTCAATTGTGGAGCTGGCTCAAGTTCTCTAGAGGTGAGATGAGTGCATTGATGATTATATAATTCGTTTCTATAATAGTTATGTACACGTCACCAGAGAAATGCATTTAGAAGATACCATTGAAATGTGCGTCCATGGAATGAAATAAAATTGGTCACTTGAGGTGTCTCAACGAGAGCCCAAGGCATTTAGTGCCCTCAGCTCAGTGGTGGTAGCCACAAATCAGAGTTCTAGAAATCTCCTCAAATTATAGAACTCTACAAGAATGCACTTTCAACCCCACTAAATGTTTCAACTTGATAGCCAAAATAACCCACAATGGAGGCAAAACTAAGGCATCAACAGAGGTCAACATGGCAAGAATGTCTTTTACATCATAGGGCCATGTCCCTATTTTGGGGACAAACAATGAACAATCTGGGGGCAAGCAGCGTATGTCCCTCCAAGAGTTGCTCAAGAAACAATATACCTTTCAGTGAGAATTAGTGAAAGACATGTTTGAGCAATTAATGGAATATTATGCCTTGAATTTGCCAAACTCATGGATGCTTGAACAAGTAAGTATGACTAATAATCATTTGTATTGCCCATATCATTGATACTTTGGTCATGTGATTGAAGATTGTTTTGCCTTTAAAGAATGGCTCCAAAGAGCTGTCAATGAGAAGAGGATCAATTTGGATTCAGATGCCATTAATCCAGACTATTGTGCGGTCAATGTGGTGACCATGGAACCACAAACCCCATGAAGAAAAGATGAAGAAATGCATGAAAAGTCATGGATGTTGCTCACCCAAGTTGAGCATCTAACAGCTGATATGATTTCTACATCGGAGGCAAACCCTGCAGCTTGCCAAGATACATCCTCTGCTACTTGCAAGGGGTCATGGAAAATTGTGCGTTAATGTCTACCTTTTAAGGACTCGCGTCCTCAACAACGTCATTCAGTGATGCCAGCACATGACATCTCAATGATGAGGAGACAACCTAATCCAAGTCGTTGCTTCCTACTTTGGCACAATTTGTGCCAAAAAGCTGGAGGCAAGCAACCTCAGGAATAACTGAAGAAATGCAAGAGGAGGACAACACTTTTTCATCACGCAAAATTGCTCCCTGCAATTTCATCTCAAACTTGCCAAGCTCTAGTTCTGAGAAGTCATTCACCTCTCATGAACATGAAGCATTTCAAACTGATGCCATGTCAAAAGAAGTGCAAGCCAAGGAAGTTAACATGAACTTGTGGGGAGATAAGTTTCTGCCTGAACCACTAAAGTCAAGGCCAGCAAAGGAAGACAAGTCCATCAGTACAAAAGAAGCATCGACGCCAGAAGGAATGCGTGAGATACCTATTGAAGGAAAGACAAAAACACCCAAGGTTGACTACAATGTCCTTGCTCATCTCAAGTGAATCCCTGCATTGTTGAGCGTGTATGATGCTCTCATGTTAGTGCCCCATCTGCGAGAAGTACTTATGAAAGCACTATAATACCCAAAGCTCTATGAGGTGGCTATGGCGAAACACCGCCTCTTTTTTAATCCATTATTTGTAAATGAGATTACCTTTGTTGAGGAAGATAAAGTCATGGAAGACGGTGACGACAACCGCCTACTTTACATTGAAGTAAACATTGGAAACACGCATATCCAATGAATTCTCATTGATCCTGGATCTCCAGTAAATATTTTGCCATTGCGAAGCCTAACTTAGTTTGGTTTTGTAGTGAATGATTTGGAGTCTATAGATGTGATGGTCTATGGATTTGACAATCAAGGGAAATCAATGCTTGGTGCTATCACAGTGAAGATACAAATGTCTATGTTTAACTTCAAGGTATGATTCTTCATCATTGAAGCAAACACGTCATACTCGGCTCTCTTGGGTAGGCCATGGATTCACAAGTATCATCTAGTGCCCTCTACTCTGCATCAATGCTTGAAATTTTTAGATGGAAATGGGACACAACAACGTTTTGCCAAAAACATTGCCCCTACACTATTCAATAATCACATCATGCAGATGCAAAATATTACCTCCCAGTTGAAGATTCCAATCAGTGACTAGGGTGAACGATGTTGGCAGCTTATATCTTGGTCGCACCAGGCTCTTCATCAACCCATGAAGTGAAACAGCTCCTCACGCCATGCCCTTCCACTAATGTAAAGAATTCCTCCATTCAAAATCATAAGGACAACGGTCATAATTGGATATCTTGGGCTGCCTGTCATGAGGATTAGCCTTCATCCTCCAGGGAGACAACAAACTCCACGAGATGAGGTGCCTTTGCTTCTACAGCTATCCCATTGCTGCTGAATGCAAGGAGCCTCGTGTCAATGTCGATTACATTGAGGTCTTCTAAGAAACCTCCAATAAAGCATACGTCTTCTTCACTAGAAAAATCTTCATTCTCTATGATGCCTTCAGAACATAATTTTCTAACTACTAAAAGTGCTGAAGGTGATGGAGGCCGCAAATTGCTTGTGACTAGCAATGATGTGCCACCTATGATTATGCTACGTGCACATAGGAATCCAAAACTAGAGGCCACACCTATTCTAAGCAAATCAATTAAAAGAAGAATGGCAGAGGTGGAAGAGGTGGCAAAGGGTGATTGTGATGTACAACCCCCATCACTCTACATATTGGTAACTACTCCACTAGAAGTTTGGGTTGTCCCAAGCGCCTCTAGTTGTAGCTTCCAACTATTATCTACAAAATTCCTCAAGCACAATAATGTGAAGTTATATTTGAATTTCCTACACCTTGCCTTGATGTAGAGGAGGTAATGTCGACAATGAAGGTTGAGCCCAGGATGGCTCAGATATTACAGAAGGCTAGATTCACACTCCAACCGAATCAAAGAATGCCACTGCTGCTTGTTGTATGCGAGAAGTGGTGGGATCATACAGAGAATTTTATCAGAAAGAGGTGCAAGTCCGAGCCAAAGTATGGGATTAGCTACACAAGACATCGCTCCTCTAATGAAGAAGATGAATAGTTCAATAGTCATCATCAAGCTTTTTGCGGTAATTTGTCTATCACAACGAGGGATCATGTTGAAGATCGACCCTCTCGAAGGGCATTGTCACTTGATGTCCTCACTAATGAACAAGAAGGAATGCTTGATGTTGTCCCTGCTCCTCAGCAACTCGAGGATGGAGGGCAACCAACTATTGATGACCTAGTGGAGATCAACTTGGGGACTGATAATGATCCACGACCAACCTTTGTTAGTGCTACCCCAACAATCAGAGAACGGGAGGACTATTGAAGGTTCTTGGACTTACAAATAAATGCTAGGGCTTGATCCTCGTGTCGCTACACATAAGCTAGCGATTGACCCATGTGTATGACTAGTTAAATAGTCACCGCGTCTTTTACGGTCAGAATTTTAAGATCAAGTTATCGCTGAGGTGGACAAGCTTATCATGGTGGGCTTTATCAAGGAGGTACAATGCCCCTACTGGCTCACCAATATTATCCCAGTCAAAAAAAGAACGGACAAGTGCACATGTGTGTGGATTTTTGCGATCTAAACCGTGCATGTCCTAAAGACGATTTCCCTCTTCCTATTACCAAAATTGTTAATGATTCAACCATAGGCTATGGCACCTTGTACTTCATGGATGGGTCATCAGGTTATAATCAAATAAATATGGATGCAGTAGATGCCATTGATACGGCATTTAGAACACCAAAAAGCATTTTTCTACATGGTGACACCATTTGGCCTAAAGAATGTTGGCGCTACTTATCAACGCACCATGGCGTATGTCTTTAATGATCTCATACATCACTCGGTGAAATGTTATGTTGATGATCTGGTCGTGAAGACTAAAGATTGCAAGCATCATTAGGAGGATCTCCGAGTGGTATTTGAATGCTTACGTCACCACCAGCTTAAGATGAATCCACTTAAGTGCGCCTTTGCCATTCAATCCAGCATTTTCCTTGGCTTTGTGGTGCAACATTGTGGCATAGAGATCCATCGAAAAAAATCAAGGCGATCCATAAAATGCCACCTCCAGATAGTTTAACAAAGTTGAAGTCGTTGGAAGGAAAACTAGCATACATACGACGCTTCATAGCTAATCTCTCAGGGCGCATCCAACCATTCGCGAAGCTCATGAAGAAGGGCGCACCATTCATATGGGACAAAGAATGTTATAATGGGCTCGCTAGAATCAAGAGATACTTGCTTAATCCTCATGTGCTGGCAGCTCCTCCTCTTATCCTCTATGTTGCAACGCAGCCTGCCTCGTTAGGCGCCTTGCTAGGTCAACACAATGATGATGGAAAAGAGGTGGCATGCTACTACTTAAGCCGCATGCTGGTTGGCGCTGAGCATCATTAATTGCCTATAGAAAAACTTTGCTTGGCCTTGGTATTTGCCCTAATGAAATTGAGACATTACATGCTAACACACGAAGTCTAGCTCATGGCCAGAGCGAATCCTATAAGGTACATGTTAAGCTAGCCAATGCTTGTAGGGAGACTAGGTAAATGGGCCCTGCTTATGATGGAATATGACATTACTTATGTACCTCAGAAAGCAATAAAGGGCCAAGCCTTAGCAGAATTTCTAGCGGCACACCCAATGCCAGATGACTCTTCACTCATCATCGATCTGCCAGATGAGGAAGTGTTCGCTACTGAAATTGAAGCACCTTGGGAGCTCTACTTCGATGGAGCCTCTCGGGTAGAGAATGATTTTGATGGTACTCCAAGGTGGAGAGTTGGCACGGGATTGGTATTTAAAATCCCCCATGGAGGGGTGATACATCATCATTCTTGCTTCTTAAAGAGGAATGCTCTAACAATGAAGTAGAGTATGAGGCACTCATCTTCGGCCTTTTATTGGCACTCTCCATAGAGATACGTTCTCTACGTTCGCAAGCCGAAACTCATGCCATATTATAATGCGGCTCAAAGACTTATGAAGAAATTTGATCATATCGAAGCCTTGCATGTACCGCGCAGTAGGAATGCGCTAGCAGATGCTTTGGCTAAGATCACGATAGCACTTGTCCTTCCGGAAGGTAAACCTGCATGGATAACTGTTGAAGGGAGATGGCTTCTCTCGGCTGTCCTCAAATTTATTCTGGTAAAATACGAGGTTCCGCATCGTATAACCTCCAACAATAGTAAGGCATTTACATCCCACAAGATGCAAAGATTTATGGCCAAGTACAAAATTAAGTGGAATTACTCCATTGGCTATTACCCTCAAGCTAATGGAATGGTCGAAGGATTCAATAAGAATCTTGGCAAGATACTCAAAAAACTATCAGTAGGCATTGAAGGGATTGGATAGGCATTGAAGGGATTGGAACGACTACCTCTTTGAAGCTTTATGGGCGTACCATGTCACTGTACGTACCCCAACACAATGCACCCCCTATGCTCTTGTTTATGGGAGTGAAGCTATTTTGTCACTTGAAATACAGGTGCCCTCTCTACGAGTGGCTATCCGTGATGAGCTCACTCAAGATGAGTAGATCCAACTGCAATTCCAGGAGCTCGATATGCTAGAAGAGGAGTGACTTCATGCCATTCAGAACATGGAGATGTACCACCAACACAAGGTGAGAGCCTATGACAAGCTGGTTAAGGCCACGTGTTTTTAGGAAAGGCGAAGTGGTGCTCATACTACGACACCCCATTATGGTCACTCACAAGACAAAGGGGAAGTTTGAGCCAAAATGGGAAGGGCCATATGTTGTCGAGCAAGTTTACAAGGGTGGAACCTATCAACTGATTGATTATCAAGGAGTGAGGCCAATGCCTCTAGTTAATGGGGGGTTCCTGAAAAAATACTTTATTTAAAGTGTTTGCCTTTCTCTTCCTTCTAAAAAAAGGAAAGGGTGACCGGTGATTTCAATACCCTTCTCCCAACCTTGTGTTTTCTTTCTTTGGATGCAATGTCCCATAACAAACGGTTTTCCCTACAATACGTCAAGCTGATAACCAAAGATTTAGTTTCCTTAGAACTTATGGCGAAGTATACTTTGCACTAATCGCATGGCACGTATGCCAAGCATTTGTTACTGGGGACAGAGAAAAGCCAGCTCGAGTCACTCTCAGGTAGTGAGGTTGACATGTCCCTCGTTTTCCCAATGCGCTTCAAGACCATGGAGATATCAAGCCCCCAGGGAAGACTATAGGAGAAGAGTATGAAAGGGCTACTAAGCCAACACAAGTTCAGTTCAGTGTGCAACCGCTTGCCACCCTGTGAGGTGTGTCAACAAGTGATGGAAAAAAATCTGGCTTGCAAGGATTGTTAGCCTACAAAGGTGGATGGCTATTCACCAAATTCCTAATAAGGCGAACCCTTGAAAGCAAGGCATATTGGGTGATGATAAAAAAGCAAGCTCAACTATTGAAGAGCTAAATAAAAGAGGCAAAATTCATCCTCACAAGAGAAAAAGTATAAGAAGAGATCCCACCTCAAACATTCACAAGTTTTGCCAGCAGTCGAAAAGGAGAATCTTCTCAAATTCAAAGCAAAAGGAAGGAGGAGGATAGTCATTCACCATACTCAGCAAAAGTAATGGCAATATTTCTAAGTTGTTTTCCCATAACATTTTTCCTGTTTAGCCCATCAAGTCTCTTGGTTCGATGAGGTAAGGCGTTGGGTGTTCACTGTCACCCGGTAACACTGTCTATCCTAAACACGAACACTACAAGAAGTGATGTTGTTTCACCATAGTATTTAGATGTACAATGACTAAGTCCTTTGATAGCCTTATCCGAGGTCACTCCTATTGATGAGGACATCCTTTCCATAGATACAACCATGCTGACTCCACAACAAACTCAACAAACTGAAACTATGATACAAGGACCAATGACTCGAGCACGAGCATGTCAACTTAACCATCAGGTGAATTCGTTCCTAAGTTTGCATACAAATGTTTCAAGGAATGACATACTACTTAATTCTTGTGATGATATAATTGTCCTTAAGAAGCATGGGAAAGAACCTCGTGAGCTCAAGTGTGGAAGTGGAACCGTCAAGCGCAATCCAAGTCCTGTTCGCGAGTTCGACTCAGATTCGGCTTTTTTGACAGCGTCCACTTCAAATGGCCGTAACTTTTGATCCAGAAGGCTTCTTGGGGCCCGTGAGTACTCGTTGGAAAGCTCTTGGAGTCTACTTTCATATGGATTAAGTATCACCTCCAAACTCCATTCAAGTCAATCAAAAACTACCAAACAAGTCGCATCACTTTTCCTATCCGAGACAAAGTGGGCCGAGGGCCTTGTAACTTAGACTATGTGGGCCGCTACTATTCATGTGAACAGTAACTGTGAATAGTATCACACCCCTTTTATTAGATAAGTGTGCTTCCCCCTTCCCTATTTAAGGAGGTCACACCCCTTTAGTTTTTCTCGGGTTTTTCTTAAGAGATTATTTTGCTTAGCAGCTTCACCGCATGTTCGGTTGAGGAACCCCAACTTGTGAACTTAATCTTTATTCGCAATACAATTTTAGATTGCATCTTGTACACTCTTGCTCGTGTTCTCGATTCGCTTGCAGGAGATAGCCTTCTTGGCGAGGTCAACCGTGTTCCGCACGGTTGATAACCAACGGAGTAGTGGTGTAGTGATTGCGAGAGGTTCGATCTGTTTTGGTCAGAGCCTTTAGATCATCAACATCAAGTTCTCCACAATCGACTTATTAATACCTTTCAGAAAATCGGGCCATCGTCACATTAGATGGTATCAGAGCAACGGTTGCCCGTGAGGTAATTCGTCCCTTTTAGATTAGTTTATGTTCATCGTATCATCCCAAAAACTCCAGAAAATTAACCTACAAAAAAGTAATTGTTCGTAGTGTTCGTACGCTGTCCCAACACCCCTTGTGCCATTGCAATGTTTCTTTTCAGTATTGCTCATTGAATTTTTGGTTACATTGTCATGTTCAAGTTGCTGATTGCTATTTTAGTCAGAGTCCAGTTCGTCTTTGTCTAGTTACATCTCATGTTCCTTTGCGTAGCTTCATCATTGTGTGTTCTTGTTCCTTGCTGTGCCACCATCCTTGCCGCGATCTCCCATCCACTGCCACCCCATCCGCTACCAACCCTTGCCGCGACCCCCCAGGCGTTGCCATCCTTCGCGACCTTGCCATCCCCTGCCGCGCCTCTCGCTAGTGTTGTCCTTGCACAAGAAAAAAAATAGGGTTTCAGACTCAGAGGAAAAAAACAGAGAGAAAGAGAGAGTTTGATTTCGGAGTTTGACAAAAAAATAGAAAAAGAAGAAAAAAGACAAAGGGTGTCCCCTCTGTCTGAAATTTGAAAAGTTATCAAACTTTTTCCAAATCCAGTGAAATTTGGTGGAGTCCTTCTTGATACATCCATAAGCATCCAAAAAAATTGAGCAAGTTCGGCCGCAGGATCAAATGTTATAGCAGTTTGAATTGAGGCTGAATCGAGTTCGAGTTCGTTGACGATACCCCTTCAGTAAAACGGGCATAACTTTTGCATACGGAGTCAGAATTCGATGTTCTTGTACTCGTTGGAAAGCTAACAACGAGCCCGATCTAAAAAAATTACTTCCACTAGTTGCCCTACAAGACCCCCAAAATTGGCCATCTTTAACCCCGAAATCGTGTCGCAAGATTTTGGTTTTCCGTCTTTGGTGATTTATTTGGTCTTCCCTTCTGAATTTGGGTTTCGTCCAGTTGAGAAAGTTGTAGATCTCATCGAAACCTTTCAAACAAGTATATATAAGACATATAAAATTTTTCCTTTTCATCGTTTGAGACTAGCTGTTGTATCTGCTCAATCTAGAGGGCTGTTCGCGTTTTACCGATATCGCTGTTTTGTGCTCTACATCGCGCGAATAATCTTGTGCCCTTAGAAAGAATTTTGAGTAGTGGGCTAGCGTCTCTCCTAATACTTGTTGTGAGGTTCTCGTTTGCTTACATCAAGTCACATTGATCGTTGCGTATGCGTACATACACTTCCTTGCATAGGGCTTGATTGGCTAGCTATGATTAGGCTAGGATCAGCAACCTTTCACAAGTATTTTGAACAAACTTTGAACTTGCATTTACTGAACTGATTATTGCTGATCCTTTTGCTACCATATTGTGCCTTCCAAGCTCCACCTACTCTTGATCAGAACAGGTCCTCTCTTGCAATCGTACCCACACTCGACACGGTGTCACGAACCAGCCACCGGTGGTACCACCTGCTGCATTGCTAAGAACACTTGTAAAAGTGTGGTAAGACACTTGAGAGTGTGTGATTCCACCTTCCACCAACTAGTAGTTGATAGTAGTTGATAGGGATAATACCTTATGTTGTCTTTTGTTTTCTACTAACCATGGCAGGTGAGTCATCTGATGCACAAGATTGTGTTTTAAAGGGAGAGCTCATGACGCTCTTGAATGAACAACACACTACCATTAATGAGGATATCAATAGGAAGCTTCAAGCTACGACAGACACATTGCAGCGCTCCATCAATGAGAGTATTGCAGCACTCACTACACGCCTTGAAAGAATGGTGAATCGGCTACCAAACAATGGACGCGAGTATGATCACTAAGCAGGCCAAGATCTTGAGGAGGGAAATGATAATGAGAGACAAAACCGCGACGTCGGTGCTGCTTTTGCTACCCAAGATGCACACCAACGACACTGCCTACATCAAAACCGTCACGGTATGGGAGGTAATAATTTTCAGCACCACAATGCTCGTGCTAATGATGACCCATTTGCTAAAGTCAAGTTTACCATACCATCTTTTGCGGGTGCTTATGATGCTGAAACTTATCTAGATTGGGAGATGACAGTTGAACAAAAATTTAATGCCCATCTAGTTCCTGAAGTGCATAGAGTCAGACAAGCTACTAGTGAATTTAAAGATTTTGCTATCATTTGGTGGACTCAAGTAGTTAATTCTGGTTTAACACCTGATACATACGATAGATTGAAGGTAGCTATGCATGCTAGATTTGTTCCTTCTGCTTTTAAACATGATATGCGTAAGAAATTGCAGCGCTTAGACCAAGGTAATAGATCTGTTGAGGAATATTATCAAGAACTACAAATAAGCATGCTGCATTGTAATGTTGTAGAGGATGAGGAGGATAAGATGGCTCGTTTTTATGGGGCTTAAGGCGTGAAATTTAGGACATAATTGATTACAAAGAGTATAACGATATCAATATATTGTTCCAGCTTGCTTGTTTGGCAGAAAAGGAATTGCAGGGTAGGCAACAAAGGACTAGGAGCAACTTTGGAAGTACGTCTACATCGAGATCGACACCGGGGCAAGCCAAGACAGCCCCACCTCCTATTTTTCGAGCTGCTGCCCCCTCTGTGAGTAGGGCGTGTTCAGCAGCACCGCCGCCACCATCATGCGCACCCGAGATGAGCAAATCTACTAGTGTGCAAGCACCAGCACAGAGCTCTTCATCGGTTGCTTCCACGGGCCGTACGACGGGCATTGTGTGCCACCGTTGTAAAGGGATGGGCCACGTCATGAGAGATTGCCCAAGTCAGTGGGTGTACATTGCAACAGAAGATGGTGGTTATGTAAGTGCTAGTGATGTTGAGGATGAATATGCTCTTGCAGCTAACCTTACAGGCAATGGTGATGATCATGAGACAGATAGCGATGGTGAGGAAATTTTAGGTGCTGCTGCTACGACAAATTATAGAACCATAATTGTGCAGCAAGAGGAGAAGCTACAACATCATAATTTGTTTCAGATGTTCCTCATCATCAAGGATTGCCGTGTTCGTGTTATAATTGATGGCGAGAGCTGCAATAACTTGGTGGATTTAGGATTGTCAAGAAGCTTGGCTTGACCACATGTGCGCATCCTCACCCATACCACATTCAGTGGTTCAACAACAGCGGTAAGGTGAAGGTAACACAATCTGCGAGAGTGCATTTTTCCATTGGTTCCTATCATGATGTTGCTGATTTCATCGTAATACCTATGCAAGCCTACTCACTTTTATTAGGTCATCCATGGGAATTTGATACCAATGCAACTCATCATGGTAGAAGTAATAAGTACTCTCTTGTGCACAAAGGAAAGAAAATAACTTTGCTACCTTTGACACCTACTGAAATTGCTAATTGTGATAAAGGGCTAGCTGAAAATAAGAAGAAAGAACTTGAACATGAATCTGAAAATCAGCAAGTGGTGAAGAATGTTTTCCCACCTAAGAAAGAGAGGTTGGCACCTAATTCTAGGACCGAGGGAATTAAATTAAAGGGATGTGTCATGCTTGCAACCAAATCTGATCTTGCTGAAATTTGTCATGATGATATGCCATTCTATGCTTTGATATGCAAAGATGCTTTATTTTCACTTGATGATGTATCTAATTCTTTGTCGCCTGCTGTCACTAACATTTTACAGGAATATAAGGATGTGTTTCCAGCTAAGATACCCCCGGGGCTGCCGCCTATTAGAGGGATTAAACACCAAATTGACTTAATTCCAGGAACGACTTTGCCAAACCATGCGGCGTATAGGACCAATTTGGAGGAGACTACGGAAATTTAGTGACAAGTCCAAGATCTTTTGGACCAAGGGTACGTACGGGAAAGTCTTAGTCCTTGTGTTGTTCCTGTTCTTTTCGTTCCTAAGAAAGACGGTAGTTGGCGTATGTGTGTTGATTGTAGAGCCATCAATAATATCACAATACGGTATCGTCATCCTATTCCTAGGTTAGACGATATGCTAGATGAGTTGAGTGGTTCTATCCTTTTCACAAAGATAGACTTGCGTAGTGGGTACCACCAGATTAGAATGAAATTAGGCGATGAATAGAAAACGGCATTTAAAACTAAGTTCAGGCTATATGAGTGGTTAGTGATACCTTTTGGTTTAACTAATGCACCTAGCACTTTCAGGCGTTTGGTGAACAAAGTTTTGCGTGCTTTCATTGGAAAATTTGTGGTGGTTTATTTTGATAATATTCTAATCTATAGCAAGTCATATGAAGAACATCTGGATCATTTACATGCTGTTTTTAATGCTTTAAGAGATGCATGTTTGTTTGGTAATCTTGAGAAGTGCACCTTTTGCATGGATCGAGTCTCTTTTCTTGGCTATGTTGTTACTCCACAGGGCATTGAAGTTGATCAAGCCAAGATCATCACTATCCAGAGTTGGCCGTCTCCTAAAACGGTCACACAAGTGCAGAGTTTTCTCGGGCTCGCTGGCTTCTATCGGCGTTTTGTTCGGAATTTCAGCACCCTCGCTGCACCACTGAATGAGCTTACAAAGAAGGGTGTTCCTTTTACTTGGACCACCAAACAACAACAAGCTTTCGACACTCTCAAAGATAAGCAACAAGGCTGTCAATAGAACATTGTCTACTATGCTTAGGGTTGTGCTTAAAAAGAACTTAAAAATGTGGGAGGAATGTTTGCCTCATGTGGAATTTGCTTATAATGGTTCGCTGCATTCTACCACAAAGAAATGCCCTTTTGAGATTGTTTATGGTTTCATACCTCGTGCACCTATCGACTTGTTACCTCTTCCAACTTCTAAGAAGGTAAATTTTGATGTGCAACAACGTGCTGATTTGATACGTAAGATGCATGAGACAACTAAAGAGAACATTGAGATTATGAATGCTAAATATAAAGTTGCTGGTAGTCAAGGATGCAAGCATGTTACTTTTGAACCTGGTGATCTTGTGTAGTTACACTTGCGTAAAGAACGATTCCCTAAATTGAGAAAGTCTAAACTCATGCCTCGTGTGGATGGTCCTTTTAGAGTGCATGAACGTATTAATGATAATGCATATAAGTTAGACTTGCCTGTAGATTTTGGGGTTAGCCTCACCTTTAACATTGCAGATTTGCGACCTTGCTTGGGCACAGAAGATGAGCTTGAGTCGAGGATGACTCCAATTCAAGAAGGGGAGGATGCTGAGGACATCCTTTCCATAGATACAACTGTGCTGACTCCACAACAAGATCAACAAACTGAAACTATGATACAAGGACCAATGACTCGAGCGCGAGCACGTCAACTTAACCATCAGGTGAATGCGTTCCTAAGTTTGCATACAAATATTTCAAGGAATGGCATACTACTTAATTATTGTGATGATATAATTGTCCTTAGGAACCATGAGAAAGAACCATGCAAGCTCAAGTGTGGAAGTGGAACCGTCAAGCGTAATCCAAGTCCTGTTCGCAAGTTTGACTCAGATTCGGCCTTTTTGATAGCATCTACATCAAATGGCCGTAACTTTTGATCCAGAAGGCTTCTTGGGGCCCGTGAGTACTTGTTGAAAAGATCTTGGAGTCTACCTTCAGATGGATCTAGTCTCACCTCCAAACACTATTCGAGCTAATCAGAAACTGCCAAACAAGTTGCATCACTTTTCCAGTCCGTGTCAAAGTGGGCCGAGGGCCTTGTAACTTAGGCTATGTGGGCCGATACTGTTCATGTGAATAGTAACTATGAATAGTACCACACCCCTTTTCATTGGATAAGTGCGGCTTTCCCCTTCCCTATTTAAGGAGGTCACACCCCTTTAGTTTTTTTCAGGTTTTTCTTAAGAGATTATTCTGCTTAGCAGTTTCACCGCATGTTCGGTTGAGGAACCCCAACTTGTGAACTTAATCTTTATTCGTAATACTATTTTAGATTACATCTTGTACTCTCTTGCCTGTGTTCTCGATTCGCTTGCAGGAGATAGCCTTCTTGGCGAGGTCAACCGTGTTCGACACGGTTGATAACCAACGGAGCAGGAGCAGTGGTATAGTGATTGCGAGGGGTTCGATCTGTTTTGGTCGGAGCCTTTAGATCATCAACATCAAGTTCTCCACAATCGACTTATCAGTACCTTTAAGAAGATCGGGCTATCTTCACATTACCTATAGTTTGACGTTCGATGGGAAAACCAACATTTTTTAAGAAAAAAGCATGTTTACCAAGCTCTGCTTTCTTTTTTCTCGTTCATTCTTGCCTACGTCTTGATGTCTATGAGTTTTTAGCTCACTTGGTAGCCAACAATCCCTATAATATGAAATCATTTGAGCTTCTAGTTTAATGGTCATTCACTTCGGTGCAAGAATGACGACTCATTGTATATGGGAGCAGTGTAGCACGCTAGTGCAGCCAGTGCGAATCTATGAAACCCTTCTTCCTAGTCGATAAGCTTGTACCATAACAGCTATACACGGTCATGACTAGATTGATAAAATTCCTTTAGTATGTGGTAAGGGCTTTCATTGCAAATTGAAGATGATTAAAAGTATACAGTTGTATGGCATGGTATTTTGTCTCAACATAGATTTATGGCTTGGTCTTTTGCCTCAACACGATTATGTGGCATGGTCTTTCGCCTCAACACAGTTATATGGTATGGTCTTTCACCTCAACGCAGCTCTATGGCATGGTTTTCCACCTCAACTCGCCTTGACACAGCTCTGTGGTAGGGTTTTTTGCCTCAACGTAGCTATATGGCATGGTCTTTTGCCTCAGCATAGTTATATGGCATGGTCTTTCACCTCAACACAACTGTATGGCATGGTCTTTTGCCTCAACATAGCTGTATGGTATGGTCTTTCACCTCAACACAGCTCTATGGCATGGTCTTTTGCCTCAACACGGTTGTGTGGCATGGTTTTTTGCCTCAACACAACTATATGGCATGGTCTTTCGCCTCGACACAGCTCTATGGCATGGTTTTCCCCCTCAACACAGCTCTATGGCATGGTCTTTCGTCTCGACACAGCGCTATGGCAGGGTTTTCCTCCTCAACGTAGTTGTATGGCATGGTCTTTTGCCTCAGTGCAGCTGTATGACATGGTCTTTTGCTTCAACATAGCTATATGGCATGGTCTTTCGCCTCGACATAGCTGTATGGCATGGTCTTTCACCTCGACATAGTTGTATGGCATGGTTTTTCACCTCAACACAGATCTATGGCACGGTCTTTCGCCTCAACATGGCTATGTAGCATGGTCATTCACCTCGACATGGCTATGTGGCATGGTCATTTACCTCAACACAGCTATATGGAGTGGTCTTTTGCCTCAACACAGCTATGTGGAATGGTCTTTTGCCTCAACACAGCTATGTGGTGTGGACTTTTGCCTCGATACAGCTTTATGACATGGTCTTCCGCCTGAGCACAGCTATGGCATGGTCTTTTTGCCTCAGAACAAGCATACTACAGCATGGTCTTTTGTCTCAAAACAAGTGTACCATTGCATGGTCTTTTTGCCTTAGAACAAGCAAGGTGGGGTGAATGCTCACGCCTCTTTGGAAACTGGATGCTATGGTCGTAGTTCTAGCTACGTAGTGTCTGGCTACCCGACCATACAGTATTTGGAGCTGTGGTCCGACCACATGATGTTTCAGCTGAGTTACCACGCAGCGTTAAAGGCTACAACACTCGTTGATTGAGTAGAGCCAGCCACACATGTGGGCACATCAAATTGATCGAGTACGACCACAAATAAGTACTCAAACACTCTTAAGGCTGCTGTAAAATTGAGCACCTATTTGGGTACTAAAGAAGTGTTGCTAAGTTAAGTTTGCTTCGCCTTGTGCATCAAACTTAACTTGATGGGGGCATTTGTTTGATGAGTTTTTGTACAAATATTTTTCAAGTAAAAGCAAGTATCGAGGTGTATGTTTGGGAAGGAAGCTTCAATACATGCACGTGATATCCAAGATTCAAATTCTTTAAGACCGGGTCATGAAATGACACATGACCTAGTCCTCAAGCTATCGATGCATTGCGCCTCATATGGCTACAAGTCCTTGGCTGACCATGAAGCACATGTGCCAAGATCATCCCTAGTTCAGGGGTCTTTGACTACGTTGTGTCGACAATGCTCTGGCGATCATGCTGATACGACCATGTTTTGCGACCACATCTTCGACCACATGGGGTGTCGAGCATGTTCTTTGATCATGTTGTGTCAACCACGCTATGTTGATCGGCTGTTACGACCACGTTGTGTTGACTGGCTGTTACGAGCACGCTGTGTCAACTGGCTGTTACGACCATGATGAACCAACCACATTGCTTTGACCACAGCACCTTTTCAACCACAGTGCTATAAGCTTATGAGTACCAACTAGTTCACAGTAGTTATGACTGATTCTCCAGAGTCTTCGACCACTCTCCAACTATGAGGCCTTCGGCTCCTACATAATACTTGAACACACCGAGTACTCGATATGCAACTACCATCAATCACAAGTTTATTTCCAACACACTTTATGGTCTAGTGCAATCGGTTGTGACGTCGTGCCTCATGCGACTGCATGACTCGACTAATTGCAAAGCGTGTGGCCAATTTATGGCAGCCTATACACTGAGATGGAAGGAAAATATTGATTCTGGGTTTATCATCTTCACGATGGAAAGATGATCGCACCGTATCCCCATCTGATAAAAATAATTCTCAACAAATCTTTTGATATGGAAAATAGAGGTCTAGAAGGTAAGGAATCTACAGATGATTAGGAATTTGATCTCAAATTAGTGGCGCGATTGGCACCATGTGGGAGCCGTGTACGATGCCTTTGGCCCTTGCTCATGCCTATAAAAGGAGGAGACCGATACACCCAAAGGGTCAGGCCGGACAATCCCTGAATGGGGAGCACGATTCAGACAGATATCCTGGTGGAAAGGGAGATACATTGTTAGCACACATATGTGAAGAAGATATCAGCGTAGAAGATGCAAGCAAGAAAGGAAGAGAAGGCGGAGGAGCCTGAGGAAGCAATCTATACCAGCTAGGCCATGACGTGCTATGCTCTGAATGGTAAAGAACCTCCTTCCTCTCTTTCATTTTCATCTAACTAGCCTACATATGATGAACAACGGCTATGATGGGAATGTTGCCAAGAGACTACGGCTGCTGCTGGTAGCGCCACCGACCAGGTGCTCTGGAGCTCACACAGATGCAGCCCACGACACCAATGTCAAGATTGTTGAGATCGTTGTTCGCCTTCTGACTCACCGGGTTTGAGGCATAAAGTCCCTTTGCTTTAGACTTCTCTAATCGCCCATTGTACTCGGGCACTTTTGACCATCTACAATACTTAGGTGCTTATGACCGCCTTCAACACTCAGGCTTCTTCAACTTTTCCCAACACTCAGACAACTCTGAACACTCATCATAGTCAAGTGCCTCAGGTCACTTTGCAAAGACAGACGCCTCTAACTGCTTGTCAAAGCCGAGCATCTCTAACCACTTGTCGAAGTCAAGTGCCTCTAACCGCTTGTCAAATCCAAGTGTCTCTGACCGCTTCTCGAAGACGAGTGCCTCTAACCACTTCTTAAAGACAGATGCCTCTGACCACTTGTCAAAGCTAAGCGTCTCTGACCACTTGTCATAGTCAGGTGCCTCTGACCACTTCTTGAAGACAGACATCTCTGACAACTTGTCAACGCTGAGCATCTCCAACTGCTCAACATAGTCAAGTGCCTCCGGCCGCTTTGTGAAGACGGATGCCTCCGACCGCTTGTCAAAGCTGAGCATCTATGACTGCTTGTCGAAGTCAAGTGCCTCCAACCGCTAGTCAAAGCCAAGTATCTCTGACCGCTTGTTGAAGACGAGTGCCTTTGACCACTTGTCAAAGCCAAGGGTCTCTGACTGCTTGTCATAGTCAGGTGCCTATGACCACTTCTCAAAGATAGACGCCTCCGACCGCTTGTCAAAGCTGAGTATCTCCGACCGCTTATCATAGTCAAGTGCCTTAGGCCACTTTTAAAAGAAGAACGTCTCCGACTGTTTGTCAAAGCCAAGCGTCTCTGACTGCTTGTCGAAGTCAAGTGCCTCTGACCGCTTGTCAAGGCCAAGTGTCTCAGACCGCTTGTCAAAGTCAAGTGCCTCCGACTGCATGTCAAAGCCAAGCATCTCCGACCGCTTGTTGAAGTTGAGTGCCTTCGAGTGCATCTTGAATATGGACATCTCAAACCACTTGTCGAAGAGAAGTGCCTCCAATCGCTTCACGAAAGTGGGCCTCTCTAACTGCTTGTCGAACTCGAGTGCCTTTGACCACTCCTTGAAGCCAGACCCCCAACCGCTTCACAAAGATGGACGTCTCCGACCGCTTGTCGAAGTCGAGTGCCTACAACTACCTGTTGAAGTGGGGCGCCCTCGACCACTTGTTATACACGGGCACCCTCGACCACGTCTTGAAGACGGGTGCCTTTGACTGCTTGACAAAGAACAGATGCCTCTGACTGCCTTCAATACTCGGTCGCCTACAACCTCTCATCAGGCTCTAGCATCATCAAGCATCCTTCATTCTCGGATGCACATGACCACCTTTGGTACTTGTACACCTCCCATTGCTTGTCATACTCGAGCATCGTTGACTGCATTTGACACTGAGATGTTCCCAACTTCTCGTCGTACTTGAGCAGTGTCGATCACCTTTGATATTTGGTACTCCAGCTATAGATTACGAGCAAGGCTGATGACTTCCTTCGACCACTGTTTATGACTAATGGCCGATGGCTCCCAACTATCGGCTACGGGTGATGGTCGATGGTTTCTGACTTACAACCACAAGCAATGGTTAGTAGCTTCTGACTTACGACCACCAACCATGGTGCTATAGTACCCCATACGACAATGGTGCTACAATACTTTTACGGGTATGTCATACGACCACAGTGCTATGGTGCTCTACGAGTGCTCTGCTCGATCACGTGGGTACAATACTTTTATAAGTACTTTCTATGACCACGGTGATATAGTGATGGTCGAACCATGTGCTATAGTACTTTTACGAGTACGCCTTATGACCACGAGCAATGGTCAATAGCTCCAGTATTCCAACGAGTACTCCCCATGACTAGTTTGCTATGACACTCTATGAGTGCTCTGCTCAACCACAGTGATACAGTGATGGTTAACCAGTGTGCTAAAGTACTTTTACGAGTGCGCCTTATGATCACGAACGACGGTCGATAGCTCCAATAATCCAACGAGTACTTCACATGACTAGTTTGCTACAGTGCTCTACAAGTGCTCCGTTCAACCTACATTGATACTTGACCTACTGAGAAGCCGTATTCGATGACTTCACAGCACTCACTTTGGTAGAGGAACCCTTTGCTATATCAACATATTTAAACACAATTGATTTTGATTCAAACTCTGTTTTGAATTTTACAGGTTCCAAAAGCTTAACGACATTAGGAGGATTATTTTTGGCATGCTCAACAAAGTTAAATCCTAGACCATATTTTTTTCACGCTTGTTTTTGATTGATCTAGAATCATATTCAAATTCTTCTTGCCAAAAGATAACCTATCTAACATGTTGTTAAGATACTCGTTTTCTTTGGACAAAGAGTAACACGAAGAGCACCAAATATATTCATGAGCTAGATCCTTAGAAGCACTAGACTGAGCCAATTTTTCTTTTTCAACAAACTTTGTTTAGACAAAGCTTCAATTTCAGTGTTAAGCTTAGGACAATTAGAGCAAGAAAGAGTCTCATGATAAAACATTTATTGAATAGACTCCTGAGAAGAATTAAGTCTAGCTTGGAGCAAATCACATTTAGAGCATGTTTTAGATGAGTTAAACTTAAGCTTTTCAATTTCATTATTAGCAGATTAAGTTTTTTATCACAGGAGTCATGTTTTTCATCACAGGAGTCATGTAACATTCTTAGCTGCTCAAATTTATCAGTTGCACTTCTAAGTTGAACCAAGCTTGTTGCATTAATAGATCTAGCATTTTCCAACTCAGAATGCAAGCCTTGACAGGACTCGTAGGAATCAATATCAGGAATAGAGGCTCTCAATCTATTGATTTTAGAATTTAAGCTATTGACTACAAGATTGTTTTCTTTTAACTTCCTTTTAGTTTTTTTTTAGTTCTGAAACAATTTTAACTATACCATCCTCAAGCTGATCATGTGATGGTCTTACCTCATCGGAATCACTGTAGCTGTTGTCGCTATAGTTGCTGTTTGCCCTGTAGCACATGCCTGTGAAGTTGTCGGTGTTCTTCTTGCCTTTGACATCGTCATTATCGCAATTTTCTGAATCTACATCACTTAGATCAAGACATTCGATAGCTACTAGAACCTTGTGACGGTATGGTCCAGACAAGAAAACACAAGACAAAGTACTCGAAGTAGCTTGCATAGTCGCAAGAGCTAAGGATGAAGATTTATCAATCTTAGATGGCAAAACTTCCATCTCATAGGTTTTAAATCTAGAGTACAGATTATCCATGGTTAGAGTATATAGATCGATAGTTTTATTAATAGTCGTTACGACCATCAACAACTCGGAACCTAAAGACCTCAGAATTTTGGTTGCATTATCTTCATCAGCAGGAATAACACCAACTCCATGCAAATTACTTAAAATCTTTTCAAAATGAACAAAAAGATCATCTATAGATTCTCCAGGGTTCATTGCAAAATCCGAGTACTATTTTTGATAAAGATTCATACATACTTTCTTAATCTTAGCCATTCCCTCATGATAATCGCAAAGAGTTTTCTAGATTAAGTGAGTAGAAGTAATATGAGCTACTCAATCGAATTCCTTGTGAGAAATCCCTTGAAAAAGTAAATTACGAGCACGAGAACTCAAATCTACATCAGCTTTATTTTTAGTCATAATGTCAACAGGAACAACGTAAGGTTGAAAAATACATCATTACCTTGAGCCTCAATGTAAGCGTGCATACGACACTTCCAAAAAGCAAAATTAGTACCATCTAGCATGGGGGACGATTTACATACCTCACTAATTCCATCGCAACCTGCTCTGATACCACTTGTAGGATCATAAGCTTTCTGAATCCAGTATTTTACTCTTTTACTGGACAATCCCCTTGTAGTTCTGGTTTTTACAATATCATAACTTTCAATTCTCATGTCGTAAAATAGTAAACCATGCCAGTTCTGGAATTTATATAAAGTTTTCTTTAATTTTCTTGTTGGTCAAAATTTTAGATTAAATCATCTAAATCCTTTTTAACTTAGAAGATAGATATATCATCTTTTGAGCAGTAGACTTATTAATTTAATATCTTTTAACCCGCTGGCGACCAAAGAGACGGCCGTATACCGCAGCACAGACGCGTCACATGGCAACATTGGCGAAGGGCGTTACGGCGCGTGGAGGCCAAGCGCTAGTTAGCGATGCGCAAACCCGGCAGACGTGGCGACCTGCTACCGGAGGAAACTAAGGTGTCGTGGCCCAAATAATAAACAACTAGGGTTTTATACCTTCTAGTTTTTGGGTTAATCTCTTCTCCACGTTCTTCTTATCTTAGTACGAAAATTCTATTCTGACTCCAATTCCTCGCAGGACTCTCTCTAGAAAACTAACCCCTCCTACAAAATTCCACATATCTCCTTTTTCGTATCCACTACCTTATATGTATGCATAAGCTCTCGAAAAAGATAATTTCAGAATATTACACAAGTGAAGGACGATCGAGTAAAAGGTAAGAAAAAAACTTCCACAACTATTCACCCGCTCAACGTCGTCGATAACCATTTCTTGCTCTGGTTGCCAACATCAGGCGTAGGGCTGTAAATGAGCCGAGCTCAAGCAAGCTTGGCCTTCCAGGCTCAGCGTTGGTAGAATCTCAACTTGGGGTCCGAGCAACCGAGCCTGACCTTGGGCTCGAGCTCGGCTCGGCCTAACCTCGAGTAGGCTCGAGCTTGGCTCATTGAAACTCGATAACAATTAAAATAATTTATTATGCACTATTTTTCAATAATAAGAAAATTTTGAGTTCGAACTCGGCTCTAATAAACTCAATAATAGTCAAAATAATTCAAACATACACTAATTCTCAACAATAAGAAAATCTCGAGTTCGAGTTCAGCTCGAGTAAGCTCGGTAAGAGTTAATATGTATCACTATTTAAGCTCGAATTGAGGTTCATGAACTATTCGAGCTCGGCTCAGTAAAGCTCGTGAACTCGAGATCAAGCTCGAGTTCAACTAGTTTAAAATTCAAGCCGAGCTCAAATCAAGCCTAAAATAAACCTATCTTAAATAATTCGCGAGGTTCGAATTTATTTTACAGCCTTAATCAGGCGTTGTGATGCCATAATGACAGGCGGGACTATCTATGTTGGATCAGTTTACACTGTGATATATGTACTCTTGTCCAGAGCACATGCAAATGGGTACATCGGTCAGTCCCGTGTGGGGGCTATGAGCCTATGACTGCTAGTATTTTTTGAATTTGCTAACCCATAAACTAATGGGAATCTTCAGCTTGGACCGATAATTTGTTAAAACCACGGAGGATAACTTAGGGTGTGACGGTAATTTTGAAAACTTGACAAACTCAAAACATTGATGGTAATTTGGAACATAGATGGTAGTTTTTTAAAGTTTATGTAGTAACTTATGGCCCAACTGATGGTATTTTGATACAATAAACTCATGGTAATTTTGACTCAAGGCGGTAAATTAGTATTTTGATACAATAAACTCATGGTAATTTTGACTCAAGGCTGTAAATTATTAATTTATCAATGGTATTCTATGATCTAACTGATGATAATTTGTTAAAAATGTAGATGAGAGCTTATGACTTAACCGATTGCTTTCTCGTGCCAAAAAAGGAAGGCCGCATCTGTGTGCGCCATAAGACTAAGCGGACATTTATATTAGCTTCTGCTAATAGCTTTTTGACTGTGACTGAGGGATTTTGGTTGATAATAAATAGTAGCAGCTAGAAAAAGTGGCTTTTAAAAGGAAAAGATAAGTGGTGCAAAAAATAAGAAAGAGATACGTACGCGAGATGGCAGCGAGAGGAATAGGGTACATAGTACGTCCATGACCTCCCGACTTATCCTTGAAGCAAGATAGAAATGAGAGAAACAGAAAAGTCACTTCAAAAAAATCAAGTGTCCGTATTGCCTTCTAGGTTCTCTAACCGAAAACTAGAAACAAAAGCCAAGCAAACAGGGGCTAACAAGCATGGAGATGTGCAATAGTCGCAGTCTCTTATTTTTGTTTTGTCTGGTCTTTGTAAGAGGAATTTTTTACGAATAACCTATTTTTATTCGAAATAACAGAAATATATCTTGCCGACAATTTTTTTTATAAAAATAGGTTCTAGTCGCCTAACCATCGGGCATCTTGAGCCTATCGTCCAATGGCCAAGCGACACACAAGCAATCCGCTAGCCGTTGGGTGAATTATTGCAGCCACCGAACGTTTGGGCGACTGCAATTGCTGTCACCCAGCGGTTAGGCGACTGCACTTCCAGTCGTCAAAGGGTTGGGCGACTGGAAGCGCAGATAAAAAGGCCGCGCGGCTGAGGCCGTTCAACCACGCGGTGAACAAAAGCGACAGAAGAGAGGGTAGAGAGGAAAGAAATGAGAGGAGAGAAAAGAGGGGGAGGAGGGGAGGAGGGGAGAAGAGGAGAGGAAAAAGTGACCATTATGAGGTAAATTTTTTTTTGTATTTTAAATTTTGTATATGTAGTAGATATTTGATTTAGTGTTAGCCTGAGTAGAAAATTATAGATGTAGACAAAAATAGTTCAAATTTGGTATAGAAAAGTTAGTCAATGTAGTTTTAAGAAATTAGAAGACGTAGTAGCTTGTAGTTGTATATAATTTAGTGAACATAGTTGTACAAAATTAGTATCGTTAGCAAATTGGCAAGCGTATAAAATTGTAATTATAGAAAATTTAGACAACGTTATGTACAAATTAGTTGTCTGTAGCAATTTGTAGGTATTACAAAATTCAGTCAATATTTTTGTACAAATTTCATAATTTGCTTTGTAAAACTCAATAATACATAATATTTATGATTAAATACGAATAAATATAATTTTGTTAGTATGTTGGAAAAACATGTGTACCATTGTACTAGTGTGGTTCCTTAGACTTGTGAGGGTTGGAGTTGTCGGCGCTCGTCCTGGTGTGTGCGATATATATGATCGCCACGTCAGCATTCTGAAGGCCATAAGAAAACTTCAGGAAGATCTTGAGGAGCCCTTCCCTTGGCCGGATATGAGGAACAGATGGTGCATTCGTCACCTAGGGGTGAACTTTTTCAAGTAGTTCCCAAAACAACCGTTGATAAAGCTATTAAAGGGGCTTGCTATGTAGAACCAGTAGAGAAAATTTGATGCTTTGTGCGCGTTGTTAGACGAGAACAGCAAGAAGCATGTCGACGAGAGGAACAAGGGGTTGGTCATGCCTGGCAGCACTCTATGAACCTAACCCAGCTGGTCCGAGGAGAAGGAGCTCACAGAACATCAAGTGTTTCTCACAGTGGATCAAGGAAGAACCTTTGAAGAAGTGGTCGCTATTGCACGACACAGACGACAAGTATAGCATAATGATGCAACACTGTCAACGCGCGCCTCATCTCTCACGCTAGGGCCATCACCGATGATGAGCCCCCTAGATCAGCTAGGGTTCGGCCACACTTGCCACGGCCTATCGCAACTTGTGCGACATGTACGCCAGGACCAAGGCAAACTCAATCCTAAAAAAAAAGGGGTGTCCACTACTACTGCAGCTGTGGTCGTTCGAGCGCTTTAGCCTCGGACGACCCATGCTCGAGGACATGACTCCGTACGGGGCAGAGATGTACCCCAGGGGCGACATCGACCGGCCTACGATGGGTTCTCTTTGGTGTCATCGAGGGGTAAGTAGTATGACTATCAGCTATTTCCTTCGTATTAATAATGGTTGTGTGTAACATCTGTTGTTCCTTGTAGGTACAGTTCGCACACATGTAGGTCACATGGGCATATCTACCCTTTGTGGAGCAGTTCGACTACCTCACAGCTGACGACGTGCGCTGATGAGGGCACGCTTGATGACTGCGTGGAGGAGGAGCGCCCCTACAACAACAGTGCGTACGCAGAGTACCTGCGTTGGTACCAGCCTCAGACATGTACCAGGCTCGTACATGTCATTGACCAGCCCACATCACTTGTCACTGCACTGACAAACACGTACCCCGCGCACCTCATGCGGGATGCTCACATCGTGGTACGTTACATCTAATTTTTAAATATTCCCTAATGGCAATATCACTGAGATGATTGACCATTTTGTGTTTTCCTTGCAGGCTGACATTGATGCTGCGATTTGGAGGGAGTCTCGCACCATGTTGGATATGATTGCCAGTGGTGCGGAGGTGACATAGGAGGAGGCGGTGAACGCTTGGCATCATGTGGAAGCCTGGGGTGCACATGTAGTTGCCTTGTTGTCTTGCACGAGGCTACCAGAGGTCTGCACGTCCATGCCCGGTGCACATATAGTTCATCCACCGGGGCAGCCCTGATCGGCATGGCACCACGCGGGGGGTTCTACTTGGGCACGTCCTACACCACCTCAGCCTGACGAGGCTGGGGGGTCAGCCAGGGGACGGTCTTGTACAGCACCAGCGCAGCTGTTCACGCATCATTCATATATCTCTGGCTTCCCTAGGCAGGGAGCATACTCCGTGCTGTACATCCCTCCAGACGCCATGGCGCCAGCTAAGAGTACGCTTCGCCTCTTGTCAGTTTTATCCCATTGCTTTATCTGACGAACTAACAATATTTGTATTGCAGGTCTTGTCTTCCCCGACCAGGGATGGGGGGTCTCCCCGGGCTAGGACGACATGGGCCAGTACTTTTCGGACTGGCCTGGCCAAGCCACGGGCTCTGCACCTCAGGCCACACACCGGAGGTTCTCTCTAGGAGTGCCCTCACAGGTGCACTGGTGGCCACACAGGCAGCGGTGTAGTCTACTCCACCAGCTCAGGGGTGTGTGCGATAGTCTCCTAATCATCTTACCTTGTCAGGGCGCTATCACTCGGCACTGAGGAAGATGGCCAAGCGGGGCCGTATGGGAGGACGCGACGCGGAGACAGAGGGGGCCAGGGTGGTGACGGAGGGGGGCTGGGGATGCTGTTGGGGGTGGTTAGTGCTAATTGTACACTCGTTGTTCATATACTGCTTACATTTCTTGTTTACATAGCGATGTTTACAATACTGTGCTGAGCTTAGTTGTACTTCTCTTTACCTTGTCGACGCCCGTACCACTAAATTGATGGCAATCGCACCAACGACCACACCACTCCAGTAGTGAATTGAATTGATGGCAACCATGTCAATATACGAACCATTCGATTACATGCTTAATGACATTGCAAAATATTTTGAACAACAAGTGAGAGTACAATGGTATAACCATACACATCATTGCCTATAGGTCGAAGGAGCCTCGTGGTACCCACATAGAGTGTTGCTGAGGGGACTGCCTTAGACGTGGTTGGCCGTCGTTGTAGTGGCAAGCACATATACAACTAAGGTTCGCGCAACAGCATGTTGGGTCGTACGAACTCACTATGTTGATGACCTCCTCGTTTCCCCTCTCACGCTCCATCTGCTGACGGAGGTAATCATTCTGCTCCTCAAGACTTTTAATCCGCCTCCAAATCAGCGATCACTCTCACAACGTATCCATGTACCTCGCAACATACTATTCATGGGGAGGATCAATCCATCGCACCAAGTCGCATTTATCCATCTGCTATAAAGGAACGTTAACATCAAAACTCTATTAGTAGTACTATAAAATAGACAAGTGCCTACTTGTATCTTGGTGTATGGTCATCAGAAGAAACATCGCCCGCCATCTGTATGGCCTTCTACTACCTGCACCACCGTATCCTGCGTGTGTTTGCATTTCAGCCACACTGGCTAAACACACCTATTTGGCAAAAAGCAGTACGTAATGCTGAAGTCCTCCTTCCATTCGAGCGGAAAGTCCCCCTTTGGTGACCCATATTTGACTAACCCGTCGGCATCTATCATCGTGGCTTACTCTACGATGGAGAAGATAGTTGTTCCTATCATCAATTCCTCAGCCATTCATTTTATAGCATAATTGCGGTGTCGCAGCGGCATTTATGACACAAGGTAGCTTTGCGTAGTGACAAGACCACACGGGCCAACTTTGCATTGCGACAAGACTACACATGCCAGCTTTGCATAGCAACATGACCGCACGGGCCAACTTTGTTTAGTGATATGATATGATGGCCCAGCTTTTCGCAGTGACATGACAGGACAGGCTAGCTTTGAGCAATGAGAAGACTGCACGCACCAGCTTTGAGTAGTGAGAAGACTGCACGCGCCAGCTTTGAGCAGTGAGAAGACCGCACATGTCAGCTTTGCGCAGTGACATGACCGCATGGGCCAGTTTTGCGCAGTGAGAGGACCAGACGAGACACCTTTGCACAGCAACAAGACCACATGACCCAGCTTTGCGTAGCAACAAGACTAAAGGGTGTAGCTTTTCGCAAACTGAAGACCTGACTGGGCAGCTTCATGTGCCCACAATACCACACTTGGTAGCTTTGCGTAGTGATGCAACCACAAGGGCATTTTCATGCAGCGAGAAGGCCACAAGGGGCCCTATAAAAGGAGATAGAAGAGATTTCTAAGAGAACAATACACAAGCAAACCCTACACTACACCGACGCTTGCTTCACCACACCAGGATGGATAGAGAGACAGAAGAAGCAATGAAACAAGATGATGAAGCAATGGGAGGAGACCCATGACCTAGTAAGGTTAGCTGCCGTCCATGATGACAAAGCAAGGGCTGTTGCGGCTCGGACAAAATAAGCACAGTGTGCTACGAGGTCAGCTCCCCGTAATAACGCGACCTGTAGTAATTACCCCATCCCGAACATTCCTACCGAGCGTTCGCCACAACACCCACCGGAGGAGGAGACGCCCCCCTTGTTGGTGCCGAGACCCGTGTAAGTTCTTCAAGTCTAAGCACCGCCTTAACCTAGAAATATGCATTACTAGAGTTCCACAAACTACTATAGTGACTATCCCAACTGCCGTCTAGACACTACCACCTATCGGCAGCCGGTAAGGACCAGGTGCACCATTTTCCCCCTACTTTTTCTCCTTCAAAGTACGCACTAACAACTTTTTCTCCCGTGTATCCACAGTCCCCAGAACCCCTATGTGGATACCGCAAATGGATCGATCTTGAGATCCACCCAGAGGACCAGTGGGCCCTCGACTACAAGGAGTGGAACGTCACAAGGTCCTCCGAGATCCGGGAGGAGTACCGCAAGGACGAGCAAACCGAGCGTATATAACAGAATACGAAAGCTCATCTCGAGGTGTGCACGCATTGGGAGAGTGAGGCTCACGAGAGGGAGTGCGAGAAAAAGAGAGAAATGGTGATCAAGGCAAAAGAGGCCACCGAGGAGTTCAACGCCGAGCTCACAAGGAAGGGAAAATGACCCCGGTCCACATAGTAGGTCGTAAGAGTAGTTGGGTTGGTTAGTCGCACATGATGCTCCATGTAATGCATGTAATCAAACCTTACGTGGCATTTTACTCCCAACTGTATTATGAAGTCCATTTTAATTCAAACAAGCTTATTTCGTCATCTTTTCGCATTCAATTATTCTCATAACAAGTCATCCAACAATATTAACAGACCAGTTTTCCTCCGTGTATAAATTTCCAGTAACATCATAATATCACTTACCATCATACTTACCGATCGTTCTAAGTTCAATAATTCTTAAAAAAAAGTTTCACAAATTTTTTTACGCTTCAACAACATACAACAATCATAAACTTTTTTTTAGAATCCAATATATTATCTTCCAGTCATAATCTACAAAATTCACAAAATGAGCAACATCTTGTTTGTAGTCGCGCTGTGGCTAGGCGACTGTAGTTGCTGTCCCCCAGTCACAGGGCGACAAGTTCCGCCGCCCAATCGTCGGTGATCGAGCCAATCGCTTGACACTGAACACGTCGCCTAACGGTTGGGCGATAGGCTCCATCACCCGACGATTAGGCGATTGGAGCCTATTTCTATAAAAAAAATATTCGTGAGGATATATTTCTGTTATTTCAAATAAAAAATAGATTATTCATAAAAAAATTCTTGTAAGAGGGAGGTTTCTAGGTGTTTGTTGTTGTTACGTGCCCTAAGACTTCCTGTAATAATTGCAGGGTTAGGTTGCCGCTGAGATTCCTTGTCTTGCTACTGTGCAAGCTGGTATTCCCAGCCATGCTTTGGTTCCATATAAAACTCTCTTTCGGCTTTCAAGGGCTCTTCTTTTCGACTTTTAAAAGCTATTTTTTAGATTTTTTTATAGTAACTAGTTTTTAAATAGAGTTCTTTTCAAGACGGATCTACAAGTTAATTATAGTATATATTGTAGCGAATATATTTATATTAACCAAAACTTCACACAAGTTTCTATTATTCATACTCTCACACAAACAGCCCAAAAGTTTAAGCCGCAGCCAAAAATCATAAACCGAAGCCAAAAAGAACAGGCCCATTAGCTAGACTCTGCTCGGCCATCTTTCTAAAAAACAAAAAGAGCAATCCATACACATCTATTACATTATTAAAACAAAGACAAAATATGGTATAAGATTTATATAAGGAATACAGTTATATTTCCATTATATGCATCAGAATTGCATAACAAGTACTGCTATATTTTTCAATATAAGCACACGTAATTAGTATCTAATTGCGTAATTGCATGGAAAATTTGACTAGTTTTTCTAAAAGAAACATATACATATATAAAGGTTTGGTAGGTGTACTAATGATATGTAGTAGTGTATATATACAAAAGGGGCACAGTCGGAATAATAAAAATATAATATATTTGGGTTTAATGGGACCTGATCCAAATATCTGTAATTGTCTACGTTCTCTAGCTTCACTTATAACTTAATATTACAATGTTAAAATTTTAATATAACTATCTCTGGTCTCTCTGACCTTCTGATATTGGAATTCGATGCAACTCGTTTTTTTAAAACAAATTTAGCATTAAATTGAGTTTTTTTTACTATAACTACAATGATACTCCTATTGACTGCCACACACGAAAAGTCTTCAATTTAGAAATAAAGAGTGGTAGAAACCTTAAAATACAATCGATCTTTTTAAGGCCTTTTCTTTTAGACTGCGGTTAATGGCTTTTATTTGCGCTTTTCGAGATGGCAGAGATATCGACACAAACGGCGCACACGGTTTTGGACTCAAGAGGCCATTTGAGAAGTCGTTTCGAGAAATCACTTGGAAAAGCCGTCCCGTTTATTTTAATTTATAGAGAAATCAAATAAAAAACAGGGCCTAAGAAAGCCACATTTGGGTCCAAATGTAATTCACAAATAGTTTAGTATTGTTTTGCAATGTGAGTATGAATGTTAATTCTAAAAATTTGAAGTGTGACTACGAAATCGAGGAGTTCTATGAAAACCCGAGCACTCTTCCGTGAAAGGTTCTAAACAGCCAAGGTATCATTATGCATGTATCTACTGATTGAAACAGATAAAAATAACTCTTTAATTATACACAAGTTGATTTAAAACATCTATCAACTTTACGCATATGTTATCCAAGTTGCCAACTGATATTTACTCTAAAACGATAGTTACCAAGTGGAACAGATATGTCGTCTTACACACTTTCTTTCATGTGGTGGCTTCCATACCTATGCTATGTTATGCCAAGTTGCTGCCAGGGATTTATCCTAGAAAAGTTGTCAAAACCGGGGCAGATATATCTAATATCCTACACAACTTTTTTCATGTGCTGGGAACATCCGACGAACAAAGGGGGTGGTATGAAAATGATAAATCCGTACTTGACAATGGTAGGTCCACTCAAAGTCAGATGGTAGTGTTTCATATTGGCCAGTGGATACCCAATAATGTATGGCCTATAACCTACCGGGTAGAGACTAGAATGAGGAGAGCAGTGAAAGACCTTGTTTTCTCAACTCAATCACATGCTATCTATTGTGTGTTTATTGCATGACATTGAGAGTTTGAGAAATATTATGGGTAAAACTATGCAACTCTGAAGAGTATAAGAAATGGTATTTGAATACACCGTGCTTCCAGTAAATGAACCTGTGTTTTATGGGTGATTTCGACAACAAATCATAAGTAAAATTTGGAGGAATTTGATATGAAAATTGTGGATAACGAACCACTTCTGTTAATTAAGTATTGTTTTATTATTTTAAATGTAAAGTTCTTTATCAACAAATTTGCGTCCACAAATATTATATTACAACATGTGACTATCTATTTGAATTCCTTGTATGTTAGTTATAAAACTTTCCCATGCAGCTTGCTGAGCACATAATGTACTCAATCTTACTTATTTTTATTAGAATAGACACTAGAAGAAGAAATGATGCTTCAGTTTTTGTGTTAGGATTATGACCGTACACAAGCGTTCTTGTAGACACTACTACAGAAAGCCTAATACTAAACGGCCAATCACAGACGGTTTGACAAAACCGTCTGTGACCGACACTAACACAGACGGTTTTAATTTGGACACCGTCTGTGTTGGTGGCGTCAGAGAAAACGAGTATCACAGACGGTTCTTACGATGAACCGTCTATGATAATAAAGTATCACAGGCGGTTTCTATTAAAAACCGTCTGTGATAATGACGCTAGGCATTTATTGCGCTGCTCAGAACTGCATCTGTCTTCATTTCGATCCAGATCTAGCCGGTGCTGCACTCTTTCGCTCAAGAGGCAAGCTAGGCGATTTCAGGCCAATTAATTTGGTGGGAGGAGGCAGAGATTGAGCTTTGAAGATTCGTACTTTCCTGATTGCTCTAGATATGGTTAGTAATGAAATTTATTTTTCTTTGCATTACAATTTAGATTTAAGTAATTGGTGAGTGTTATTGAAGATGGTTTGCAAAATTGTTGGTTATATAATAGCTGTTGTGTTTATAATATGAATTAAGCTAGCAAAGCCTGAATGCATGTGGTATATATGTAGTATTAATTAATTAATTTAATTTTTCATACTAAGTTTTTATATATATACATAACGTAGGACCGAAGCTGGATGTATGCCGCGAACCATGTGAGTGAAGAGTACATTAATGGCGTGTCTGCTTTTACAAGAGCTACCGAGGAGGATATGCTGAATAAGGGGGTGGAATATATGTACTGTCCATGCACTGACTGCGAGAATTTAAAGATGTTTAAGAACTGAGCACAAATTAAAGCGCACTTGATTCGGAGGGATTTCAAAAAGGGTTATACGTGTTGGACCAGTCATGGCGAAGTCAATGATCATATGCCGCCGGATGACATCGCCGGTGAAATGAATGACATGCCACCGGATGACATCGCCGAAGAAGTGAATGACATACCGCCAGATGATGTCGATTGTGGTTTGGATTTGGATAGGTTGCACGATGACAATCTGGATTAGATGCTTCGTGATGTAGAAGAGAACTACGATGAGAGAGAGTATGTTAAATTCCGGGGCTTGATGGAGGACTTAGAGAAACCTTTGTTCACGTGCTGCAGGTCAAAGTACACGAGGTTGTCGGCCGTGCTTGAACTGTTGAAGAAGGCAAGCAACGGTTAGTCCGACAAGAGTTTCATGGCGCTGCTAGGTTTTTTAGCAGACATGCTTCCGGAGGGAAATGAGTTGCCTAAAACCACGTATAAAGCCAAGAAGATTCTTTGTCCATTGGGAATGGAAGTAGAAAGAATACATGCATGTCTCAATGACTATATCCTGTACCGTAAAGAGTATGCAAACATGCATGTATGTCCGGTGTGCAACACATCCCGATACAAATGTAACAATCAATCAGATGACAGCGAGGGAACAGAGGCGAAGAAAGGATCTCCTGCTAAGGTGGCATGGTATTTTCCTATAATTCCCCGTTTGAAAAGGTTTTTTGCAAATCCAAAGGAGGCAAAACTACTGCGTTGGCACTCGGAGGGGCGCAAGAAGGATGGAATGCTAAAACACCTTACTGATTCCGCCCAGTGGAGAAACATCGATAGGAGTTTTGCAGACTTCGGTGCAGAACCAAGGAATATAAGGTTCGGACTGAGTACAGATGGAATGAATCCTTTCAGTAGCATGAGTAGCTGATATAGCACATGGCTCGTGATTTTCTGCATCTATAACCTTCCTGCTTGGTGGTGTATGAAGTGAAAGTATATTTTGCTGTCAATACTTATCCAAGAGCCAAAGCAACCTGGGAATGATATCGATGTGTACCTAGCACCGTTGGTGGAAGATCTAAAAGTACTGTGGAACAAAGGGGTACAGGTATGGGATGCATACAAACGAGATAACTTATTGTTCTGCGCCATAAATGATTATCCTGCCCTTGCTAACCATCGGGCCAGAGTACAAAAGGTGCCAAAGCTTGTACCCACTGTTTAGATGGTACCGAGAGTGTGTGGCTGAAACACTCACGCAAAACCGTCTACATGCGTCACCGCCGGTTCCTTCGGAGGGCTCACCCATACCGCAAGATGAAGAAACAATTTGACGGAGAGGAGGAAGACGGTTCAGCTCTAAGGCATTTAAGGGGAAAGGAGGTTTATGATATGGTTAAGGATTTAGATGTTGTCCTCGAAAAGGGACGTAAATTGAGGGCTCATGAGAAGAACATCTGGAAGAAGAGATCAATATTTTGGGACTTACCTTATTGGGAGTACCTAGATATTCGACACTGCATCGATGTCATGCACGTAGAAAAGAATGTATGTGTGTGATAGCTTGATTGGTCTCTTACTGAACATTCGTGATAAAACAAAGGACAGCATCAACGCACGACTTGACTTGGCTGATATGGACATCAGGCCTGAGTTAGCACCGACAAAAACAGATAATGGACGAACGTACCTTCCCCCTGTGTGTTACACTCTGTCCAAGGCCGAGAAAACAGAACTGTGCCAGTGCTTGCATGGTTTCAAAGTTCCGTCTAGTTACTTCGGCAACGTGAAGAAACTTGTTTCGATGCAAGATTTGAAGTTAAATGGCATGAAGTCTCATGATTGTCATGTGCTAATGACACAGATGCTCCCTATTGCAATTAGAAATATTTTACCGATCAAAGTCTGAGAGACAATCATGAGGCTATGTCATTTCTTTAACACAATTGCTCAGAAGGTCATCGATCCCGAAGGATTAGATGCTCTGCTGGACGAGGTGGTGATGACTCTATATCATCTTGAAATGTATTGCCCTCCCTCGTTTTTCGATTTCATGGTCCATCTCATTGTTCACGTTGTGTGGGAGATAAAAATGTGCGGGCCCGTATTCCTACATAGCATGTACCCATTTGAGAGATTCATGGGAATTCTCAAGTCCTATGTATGGAATCGATCTCGGCCGAAGGGCAGTATCGTCGAAGGTTATGCAAGCAAAGAGGTCATTGAGTTTTGTATCGATTATATGGCTCAGATTCAACCGATACGTGTGGCTCAATCTCGTCATGAGGGGAGGCTGAAGGGTATCGGAACTATCAGAAGGAAAGCAATCACTGCAGATATGGACACGTATACTCAAGCTTATCTCACGGTATTGCGACACATGACTGAAGTGGCACCTTATGTTGACCAGCACAAGGATGTGCTTCGCCAACCAAGTTATTTAAGTTTTCTATGTAACAGGCCCAGCAAATAAGAAACGCCATGTAGTTCTTCATGGAAAAAGGAGAATTGTCGGAGTAGAGAATGTAGTGGACGAGGAAGAATACAATCAATTTGATGAGTTACCTCCTTTTGGAAATGGCATAAGGGTCGACGATGAACAATGTGACGAAACTAGTTACGTACGCATTAATCATCATGAAGGGCTAATTTTTAAAGGAAATAAGCAAGTGGAATGAGAATGTGCGACATATATGTGGGCATTTGCATTTATGTATATAACAATGCATGTATGTGATGTATATGTGAACTGGCATTTATGTATACAACAATGCATGTGTGTGATGTATTTGTGAATTTGCATTTATGTATATGTGAAAATGTGTGAAGAAATAGTACACTGTGTGAGGTAGGTGAATGTAGTGAATTTTGAGAAAGAGAAAATGTGTAAAGAAATACACTGTGTGAGGTAGGTGAATTTTGAATGCTGGTTGGTGTTTATATGAGAAAATGTGTAAAGAAATACACTGTGTGAGGTAGGTGATGTATATGAATGCTGGTTGGTGTTTGTATTAATAACTACAGTGGGGGGCAAGGGCTTATCATAGACAGTTCTCAGTTTAGAACCGTCTATGATATCAATATCACAGACAGTTCTATGTTTATAACCGTCTGTAATAGTTATACTATCACAGACGGTTATATGTTTAGAACCGTCTGTGATAGTATAACTATCACAGACGGTTCTATGTTTAACCATCTGTAATAATCCTTTATATATAACCCCCGCTAAGGTTTTGTGCATACAACTGCAGTTATTAGACTTAGTCGCTCTCCCGATTTACCATCACAGAGGTCGATGGATCTGGGGTCCCTCTCCTTCTTCCCAAAGCAGTATGCGCATTCCGAAGAATGATCGGAATAGTTGCATGAGAACAAATTGAGATCACATTCGATTCGTGGAAGAGCGTGCCTGGGACTCGGAAACGTGAGCTGCTGACAGAAATTTTGGCATCGTTCGAGATCCCAGAAGAACACCAAGACGCCGTGCAAGACAAGCCATGCTAGCGGCGTGCAAAGCATGGAAGAACTTCAAGAGCACGCTTGTGAAGGACTACGTGGAGAAGGACGAAACGCCCTTTCATAAATACCCATTCCTGGAACCACAATGGGAAGAGTTCAAGGCGATGAAGACGACCGAAGATTTCAAAAATACAAGTACAGCCCACAAGGCCCTCCAGGCAAAAAAACACACACCCCACAGACTTGGCAAAGCTGGGTATGCGGGTGAAATCCCGCAGTGGAGGAGGGAGGATGACCTGGCAGCTGCACAGGACATCGCCCCGCCGTTTTCCAATATCCCGGATGACCGCGCTCGAAATTGGATTAGAGCAAAGTCATCTACAACGACATCGGGGGACGTCTCCTTTCGAAACCCTGCAGACCAGCAAGTCTCCCAGTGCCTGGTAAGATATCGATCGAACTACGTAGCTTGTAATTTACAATAATTTTGGTTAATTTGCGGAAAGCAATAATTTAACATAAATACATAAATAAATTGAAAGCAAGATTTTGTAATGATTAATAAATAAATAATCAAAGGAATTGAAAGAAACACAAGTGAACTGACCATTCACTTCCCAACTTAACCCATCCAGATTTTTATGAAAACTCTACCCCTCGTGTGAAATCACCGAGCATTGTCCATAATCGGAGATATTGTAACACCCCGACCCTCCACAGGGTCCAAGATGCTACCACCACACCCTTACCAATTCAGGAGTGTTGCTAACTCAACTTTTAGCAGCACCTTCCCTGTTCTTCTATATCATTACCCACAGATATCAAACCCCAAATAACAGTAGGATGATTGCAAAAGCAACTAACTTCATATTGCACAACTATAACATAAACAAGCTTAGGGTTCCATTGCTAGCACAATAACCCTAGGCTCAACATAAGAGCTCAGTATACGGCTAAACTGTTATTTTACAAGTGCAGTGCCAAAAGGCCTATCCCCATTCCATGCATGTCATCGTCCTTCACCTAAAAACAACGACAAAGCAAGGGTGAGTCCGAAGACTCAGCAAGCACACGATAAAACAGTAACATCACTTTAGTCATTTCAATCAACTTCACGAATTGTAAGCTGTAATTCCACTCTATGACTGTAGAAAGCGTAAGCTAAGTCTCAGAATCGATATCTGTAAATCAATTCTATGTCTGTAAACTGTAATTCAATTCTATGTCTCAGAAGCGTAATTCAATCCTATGTCTCAAATCAGTAAATCAATTTCAGAATCAGTAAATCAACTCTGTGACTGTAAGATGTAACTCAACTCCATAATCAGAATCGTAAATCACAACAGTAATCGAATCGTAAATCAGAATCGCAATCAGAATCGTGTAAATCAGAATCACAATCAGAATCAGAAATCAGAAATTGTAAATCACAATCAGAATCAAATCAGATCATACATCCATTGTAATGCAATGCAATATCATGCAATGCATCTGTATGCTCAGAATCTTAGCGTATCTGGGGTATAGCGGGCGCCCACCCGTCGATGGACCACTCGCCTCGTCCTCTTTCATACGAGGTCTCAATCTCCACTCCCGTGGAGTGCCTACCTCTGTAGGTCTTATTCAAGAGCACTCCGGACTAGTCATACGACTTTCTCACCGACCTGGCTCTTATGCAATTGCATAATGCAATATGCTCTAAATGTGAATGTCTAATCATAATTGTTACTCATCAGACTATGATTAGCACATAATCACAGGCATCATCTCATAAATACTGTAAATCATGGCATGCAGACACAAATATCATTCATCGCAATTTACTGTTCTACCCTGCACTTGCCTGTTAACCTGGCGGACGGTGCGTGGACGGCACCAAACTCGAACCGCCACCTGAACAAGCATTAATCATCTCAATCATCACTCATGCCATACATATGAGCAAATAACATCGCTGTAACGTTCAATTCAATTACGAGTAAATACATTGCTTTAACGTCCAATCCGACATAAACAAATCCTGTACCACCGGGCAACTTCCCGTTGTCCCAGTGCTTAACCAAATCTGTAAAATCAGCGATTTCATTATTTATACTCGCCAATCGAACTCTATACGCTTAATCTCACTTTAATCGACTACACTGTTTAATCTCAATTTGTTCTCTCCTCCCTTCTCTGCCACTGATCGATCAAATTAATAGTGGCAGTACCGATTGTACCGACCGGGCATTTAGATTAATAACGATAATTAAATAGTCACATGCATCGACTCTAATTATCGGTATACTATTTACGCCCGACTCGAAAAATACACAGGGATAAAGGTTTTCAAGGCATTACCCTGGTCCCGAACGATCGGATCGGGACAGCCCTCTTTTTCTGTCGGATCGGGCAGATCTGACCGCAGATCGGACTTCTCTTTTTTTTTCCTTTTTCTCTCTTCTTCTCTTTCTTTCTTTTCCTCTCTTCCTTTCTCTTTTTTTTTTCCAGTCGGCCGGCGCCCCTCTTTCTTTCCTTTTTTTTTTCTTCACCCGTCGGCAGCCCCTACTCCCTGTTTCTTCCCAAGCCGACGCCTCCCCTCTTCCTTTCTTCTCCTCCCCCACCGGAGCTCGGCCTTCCCCTCGCTCTCCACGGCCGGCGCTCCTCCCTCACAGCCGACGCCCCTTGCCTCCCCCCCTCACGGCCTCCGGGCTCTCCTTGCCCCCGTGCGCGGCGAGCAGCCGGCGGAGCAGGGAAGCGGCAGCACAAGGGGAAGGGGCAGGCGGCGGCGGCGCGTTGGGCGAACGGACGGCGGCGAGGTAGCACGGCAACGCGCGGACGGCGGCGGCGCGTGGCGTGGCGGCAACGGCTTCGCTCGAGTAGGGGCGCAGCGGCAAAGCGAGAGCGAGGCGGCGGCGGGCCGACGAGCGGCGCTGGCAATGCAATGGCGGCGCGGGCTAGCAAGTGGCGGCGCAAGCGCAAGGGACGGCAGCAGCGCGAGGAGAGAGCAGCAGCAGGCGTCAGGTGAGGAACGCTCGGGAAGGAGGAGAAAAATCCCGTTTTGCCTCTCCCTCTGGCTCTCTCTCTCTCTTATAGATATTTGTGGGGTGGGCTGGGCTGGGCCGGGCTGAGCTCATACGGCCCAGGTATTACATTCTACCACCCTTAACAGAATTCGACCCCGAATTCTGTATCTCGATAATCTGTACAAACAAACAACTAAGTCAAATATAAATTAACTGTAACTCGTACCCGTAGAGAACAACTCTGGGTACTTCTCGCGCATGCGAGACTCCAATTCCCACGTTGCTTCTCGCTCAGTCTGATGCGACCATAGCACTTTCACATATTTTAACGTTCTGTGCCTCAACACTCTCTCCGATTCCTCCAGAATCCGAACTGGACGGGACTCGAAGGTGAAGTCTTGCTTAAGGGGCAATGGTTCTAGAACAATCTCATGTTCCGGATCCCTTAAGTACTTTCTCAACATAGAAACATGAAACACGTTATGCACTCCTCGCATAGACTCGGGAAGACCCAAACGATATGCTGACTTTCCAATTCGTGCCTGAATCGGAAACGGCCCAATATACCGTGGGCTAAGCTTCCCCTTAATCCCAAATCTCACAATCCCTTTGGTGGGAGACACTCTCAAAAGCACATGATCCCCCACTTCAAACTCTAAGTCTCGCCTTCTAACATCCGCATAGCTCTTCTGCCTACTCTGGGCAGCTAACAAATTCTGTCTAATTTCCGCCACTCGTTCCACTGTCTGTTGGACCCAATCCGGTCCTAGAACTGCCTTTTCGCCTACGGCATCCCAACAGAGTGGCGATCTACATTTCCGCCCATACAGAACCTCAAATGGCGCAGCCCGAACACTGGAGTGGTAGCTGTTGTTGTAGGCAAACTCCGCGAGTGCCAAGTGATCCTCCCAGCTACCCTTCCACGACAGAACACAGGACCTCAACATGTCCTCTAGTGTTTGAATGGTGCGTTCGGATTGCCCATCCATGCGTGGGTGGAAAGCAAGATACTAAACTGAAGTTTTGTGCCCAAAGCGCTCTGCAAGCTCTCCCAAAACTTGGAGACAAACTTAGCATCTCTGTCCGAAACTATCGTCTTGGGCACACCATGTACTCTCACTATCTCACGCACATAGACAGTGCCAAATCACTCATTGTATTCGTCGCATGCGAATAGGGATGAAGTCGCGGATTTCATGAATCTGCCCACCACTACCCAAATCGCATCCTTACCTCGCGGCTCCGAGGCAAGCCAATTACAAAGTCCATGGTAACATCATCCCATGGCCACTGTGGAACATCTAAAGGCTGCATTAATCCAGCAGGACGCTTATGCTCAGCCTTCACTTGCTGGCAAATCCCACAAGACGCCACATACTGTGCGACATCCACTTTCATTCTCTTCCACCAAAAACTCTTTTTCAAATCTCGATACATCTTGTTCTCGCCAGGATGTACCGTGTACGGGGTACGATGAGCCTCTCTCAAAATATCATCCTTGACCTGAGCCTTTTGTGGCACGCAAAGACGGCCCCTAAATCGTATTGCGCCTGACTCATCAAGGCTGAAATCCCCTGATTTTCCTTCATCGAGGCGCTTCCTCACTTTTTGAAGCAATCTATCGTGCTGTTGTGCTTCTTTCACCCGCTCGAATTGCCGATTCCAGAATAATCGTGTCTCTACATCTTTGCATCGCATAACAATAGGAAATTCCCATCCTCTCAAAGTCGACAACGAGACAACCTACAATGGAGGGTGTCGTCTTGCAACTAAGGGCATCGGCAACCACATTTGCTTTGCCGGATGGTACCGAGAGTGAGATCATAATCCTTTATCAGTTCTAACCACCTTCTTTGCCTCAAATTCAATTCTTTCTGCGTGAAAATATACTTGAGGCTCTTATGGTCAGTGAAAATATCACAGGATTCTCCATACAAATAATGCCTCCAAATCTTTAGAGCAAAAACCACTGCGCGACTCTAAATCGTGAGTAGGGTAATTCGCTCATGTTTCTTTAATTGTCGCGAGGCATACGCGATCACTTTGTTGTCTTGCATGAGCACGCAACCCAAACCTACTCGTGATGCATCCGAGTAGACCGTGAAACGCTTCACGCTCGGGAAGAGTGAGAACAGGAGCGATCACCAATTTCTCTTTCGAACATTGAAGCTGCGCCACATTCACCGGCCCATGGAATTTCACGCCCTTTCGCGTGAGTTGAGACATTGGCTTAGCAATAATGGAGAAATCTTTCACAAAACGCCTGTAATAACCAGCTAATCCAAGAAAACTCCTCACCTCCTTAACATTGGATGGTCTCTTCCAGTCTACCATCAGAAATTTTGGTGGATCTCTTGAAATGCCCTCCTGGTTAATCACATGACCTAGGAAGCCCACTTCAGAAATCCAGAATTCACATTTCTTTAACTTGGCAAAGAATTGATTTTTCCTCAGAGTCTCAAGCACAAGCCTCAAATGCTGCTCATGCTCTTCCTCCGTCTTGGAATAAATCAAGATATCATCAATGAACACGACTACAAAGTCATCCAAATACTTGTGTAGCATGTTGTTCATTGTCTCCATAAAGATAGCAGGCGCATTTGTTAGTCCAAAGGACATAACTTTATACTCATAGTGCCCATACCTCGTGGAGAAAGCTGTCTTTTCAATATCTTGCTCCCGCACTCGAATCTGATTATACCAGTTGTAGATCAATTTTGGAAAACACCTTGGCTCCCTTCAATTGATCAAACAAGTCCTCGATGCGAGGCAACGGGTATTTATTCTTGATGGTCACCCGATTAAGAGCACGATAATCTATGCACATGCGCCAACTCCCATCTTTCTTCTCAGTAAATAGGACGGGGGCTCCCCAAGGTGATACACTGCGACGGATCAACCCCTTGGACAACAACCCATCCAATTGCTTCTTCAACTCTTCTTGGAGTGGTCGTGCTAAACGGTACGGGGACATAGAAATAGGTCGAGTGCCAGGAACAAGTTCAATCCTAAACTCAACATCTCTTGCAGGTGGCATTCCCGGAAGTTCTTCAGGAAATATGTCGGGGTACTCACATACCACTGGAATATCCTCAACGCGCAAAGGCGCACTCGGTTTTTCCACAAGTGATAGAAGTAACCCAAACTTAAACATTCGTCGGCCAGAGAACAGACTGGCCAACACAAAAAGAGAACCTGGAGGTACATTCCCCTGAAAAACTATCTCCTCCCCTGAAGGAGCTTGCAAAGTGATCGTCCTCCAGAAACAGGAAATCACTGCCCGGTAGCGATGTAACCAATCCATACCGAGGATAACATCAAAATTCTCTATCGGTATAACCATAAGGTTAGCCACAAAATCCTCGCCATCTATGGAAACCATGCTCCCGGGACAAACCATAGAGCTAACAATAATACCCCCTGCAGAATTGACTTTAACCGACTGTGAAATCTGTTGCATACTCAATTTTGCCTTTCTAGCAAATTCACAGGAAACAAAGGAATACGTGGCACCGGAGTCAAAAAGAACAAAAGCATTGTGTGAATCCACTAACAAAGTACCTGTCACCACGTCCGGTCGACTCGCAGACTCAGTGGCAGGCAATGTGTAGACTCCTGGCGGCACTGGGGCGGCAAGAGCCCCAACACTCTGCTGTGACGACATCGGAAAGGTAGACTGTGCAGCATACTGAAGCGGTGTAACTGGAGTAGGAGGCCAGTAATATCCGGCAGGCGGCGCCCAGGAAGGCTGCTGTGTAGGAGCAGCTGCCAACACCTGGACTGACCCTCGGGATGAGACATTCGACGACGCAGACACTGGCTCCCACTTAATGATACTGGAGGGATTCTATCGACAGACCTTCTCCATATGGCCCATTCGACCACAGTGTCGACACTCCCCTGTCCAGGTACACTCAGCAGCTCGGTGCTCACCACCACACTTAAAGCAAATCATTCCCTGCCCAGGGACAGGACGCAAAGCTGGTGGTGCAGGAGACGACGATGTCAATGATTTAGACTTGGATGGTCGTGAAGAACGCCGACTCCACTTGACTTCTTAGAGCGGGGGCGAGATGACCCACCCTTCTCACTATAGCTCCTCTTCTGGTCACCACCAGAAGCACTCTGACCACCAGAGGGTTGCGACCCTTTTGTAAGGTGCATCTCCATCTCCATCCCTCTGGCCTGCTCAACCACAGACCTAAAGTCACGTGGCGCAGTAGCACCCATAACATGCCGATACTAATCGAGCCCTCGGCGGAATCTTTTAGCCTTCTCAAGGTCACTTTTTGCGACCGACGGTACGAAGCGAATCAAGTCATTGAACCGCGCCTCGTACTCAGCAACTGTCATCTTTCCTTGCACAAGGGTCGACAAGGCAACTTCCATACTCTCTACAAAAGACTCTGGGTAGTACTTCGCCTTGAACTGCTCGACGAAGACCTCCCAGGTGGCTGGACCATCGGCAGGGTCTGGCCGAAAGGACTCCCTCCCACGGATAATCGCTCGACCTTTCAACCGAAGGCCACAAAGCGAGCTCTTAGGCGTGACGTCATCTCTAAAGCTTCAAATCGTCTTCCCATATAGCGCAACGATCCGCAGCTTGAATCGGCGTGCCTCCCCTCAAAAGTGTCCAACCGCAGTGCCATCCATTCGCGAAGGCCCATTCTTGGCTCTGATGCGACCGGATCGGCAGTCGGGACAGCAGCGGGTACGGCCGCAGCAGCTGCAGGCGCTTGTCGTCGTAACGCACGAACCTCCTCTACAAACTCCCGCAACAAGGCTGAAGACCTTGCCTGATCCCCAGCTACAGAATGCTCAGCAGACCCAACTTCCACGTCGGGTGCCTCCTGCTGAACCTCTAGCGATGGCTCTGCTTGGGCACGGCCACGACCACGGCCTCCACGGCCACGTCGCGCACCGCGACCACGACCTCTACCTCTCGGCATCTCTGCTCACAACAGAGAAGCAATCACACAATCATCAACTGTAACATCATAAATCAACATCACAATTAGGGAAAACGCATATGCAATGCAAATCCCAAACCCAATTCTACTGTGCAACATAGTGTGTCAAATTTTATTGTTAGGCCTAAATCAAATTTCTTTACCACGGACCTAATGCCCGCTCTGATACCAACTGTAACACCCCGACCCTCCACAGGGTCCAAGATGCTACCACCACACCCTTACCAATTCAGGAGTGTTGCTAACTCAACTTTTAGCAGCACCTTCCCTGTTCTTCTATATCATTACCCACAGATATCAAACCCCAAATAACAGTAGGATGATTGCAAAAGCAACTAACTTCATATTGCACAACTATAACATAAACAAGCTTAGGGTTCCATTGCTAGCACAATAACCCTAGGCTCAACATAAGAGCTCAGTATACGGCTAAACTGTTATTTTACAAGTGCAGTGCCAAAAGGCCTATCCCCATTCCATGCATGTCATCGTCCTTCACCTAAAAACAACGACAAAGCAAGGGTGAGTCCGAAGACTCAGCAAGCACACGATAAAACAAGAATATCACTTTAGTCATTTCAATCAACTTCACGAATTGTAAGTGTAATTCCACTCTATGATCAGTAAATCGTAAGCTAAGTCTCAGAATCGTATCTTGTAAATCAATTCTATGTCTCAGTAAACTGTAATTCAATTCTATGTCTCAGAAAGCGTAATTCAATCCTATGTCTCAGAATCAGTAAATCAATTCAGAATCGTAAATCAACTCGTGGATCGTAAGATGTAACTCAACTCCATAATCAGAAATCAGAATCACAACGGTAATCAGAATCGTAAATCAGAATCGTGAATCAGAATCAGTAAATCGTAAATCACAATCAGAATCGTAAATCAGAAATCAGAATCACAATCAGAATCAAATCAGATTACATCCATTGTAATGCAATGCAATATCATGCAATGCATCTGTATGCTCTGTAACTGTAGCGTATACCGGTATAGCGGAGCGTCCACCCGTCGATGGACCACTCGCCTCGTCCTCTTTCATACGAGGTCTCAATCTCCACTCCCGTGGAGTGCCTACCTCTGTAGGTCTTATTCAAGAGCACTCCGGACTAGTCATACGACTTTCTCACCGACCTGGCTCTTATGCAATTGCATAATGCAATATGCTCTAAATGTGAATGTCTAATCATAATTGTTACTCATCAGACTATGATTAGCACATAATCACAGGCATCATCTCATAAATACTGTAAATCATGGCATGCAGACACAAATATCATTCATCGCAATTTACTGTTCTACCCTGCACTTGCCTGTTAACCTGGCGGACGGTGCGTGGACGGCACCAAACTCGAACCGCCACCTGAACAAGCATTAATCATCTCAATCATCACTCATGCCATACATATGAGCAAATAACATCGCTGTAACGCTCAATTCAATTACGAGTAAATACATTGCTTTAACGCCCAATCCGACATAAACAAATCTCGTACCACCGCAACTTTCCGTTGTCCCGATGCTTAACCAAATCTGTAAAATCAGCGATTTCATTATTTATACTCGCCAATCGAACTCTATACACTTAATCTCACTTTAATCGACTACACTGTTTAATCTCAATTTGTTCTCTCCTCCCTTCTCTCGCCATCGATCGATCAAATTAATAGTGGCGATCGATTGTACCGACCGCATTTAGATTAATAACGATAATTAAATAGTCACATGCATCGACTCTAATTATCGGTATACTATTTACGCCGACTCGGAAAATACACAGGATAAAGGTTTTCAAGGCATTACCACGTCCCGAACGATCGGATCGGGACAGCCCTCTTTTTCTCGGATGACGGCGAGATCGACCATAGATCGGACTTCTCTTTTTTCCTTTTTCTCTCTTCTTCTCTTTCTTTCTTTTCCTCTCTTCCTTTCTCTTTTTTTTTCCAGTCGCCGCGCCTCTTTCTTTCCTTTTTTTTCTTCACCCGTCGCAGCCCCTACTCCTGTTTCTTCCCACGCCGACGCCTCCTCTTCCTTTCTTCTCTCCCACCGGAGCTCGGCATTCCCTCGCTCTCCACGGCGCGCGCTCCTCTCAGCCGACGCCCTTGCCTCCCTCACGGCCTCGGCTCTCCTTGCCCGCGCGGCGAGGCCGGCGGAGCAGGAAGCGCAGCACAAGGAAGGCGGCGGCGGCGCGCGCGTTGGGCGAACGGACGGCGGCGAGGTAGCACGGCAACGCGCGACGGGCGGCGGCGTGGCGTGGCGGCAACGGCTTCGCTGAGTAGGGGCGGGCGGCAAAGAATGGAGAGCAGGCGTGGCCGGGCCGACGAGCGGCGCGGCAATGACGGGCGGCGCGGGCTAGCAAGTGGCGGCGCAAGCGCAAGGGCGGCAGCAGCGCGAGAGAGAGCAGCGAAGAGCGTCGGTGAGGAACGCCGGGAAGGAGGAGAAAATCCCGTTTGCCTCTCCTCCTCTCTCTCTCTCTTATAGATATTTGTGGGGTGGGCTGGGCTGGGCTGGGCTGAGCTCATACGGCCCAGGTATTACAGATATGGCTATTTGAATAATTTTACACTCTACAGAGGTTGCACAACTGTACCCACATGATGTGATTATCCTCACATTAAAATAAAGAAAATCACAACAAGCCTTTTACAATACTTCATCTCAACCCGATCTCGGTCGCTAAGGTTTCGCCGTCGAGTAGGCTAACCACCTAATCGATAATTGCCCCTCTTGCACCAAAACAACATTAGTAGCGAAATCAAAGTTGAGACTTCACAAATTATTATGCCAAGTCTATCCCATACTAGATATGTGGTTTGTACTACAAAGCTCAGATCAATGGCGCACAAAGTTAAGTCCTTAGATATTACCTAGGCAAAGCATCCACATCCTAATGTGCAAACGCACCCCCTTTACTGCACTCTTGAACTGTTTGGAAGTATGATGCTCTGTTTCGTAAAAAATGGGAGTTGCATATATGAACTGACAAGCCCTATCTTTGGCGTGCTGACTTGGTACATCTACATTTGCTAATATGCCATGCCAAGTTGCTAACAGGGTTTTATCCCAGAAAAGTTGCCAAAACCGGGGCAGATATATCTAATATCCCACACAACTTTTTTTCATGTGCTGGATTTGTACACGTACCTGGCTTAATATGTAAAGCCAAGTTGGAAAAATTAGCAAAGGAGTTTGAGGACTGCTTTGTTTCCCAAAGAAAATGCACCAGCCGAAGAACTTTAATGGCAGCCTCCTACTGATGTGTTGAAAACCAGTTCGAATGGCGTCTTCTGCGACCGATCGAGTAAAAGGAGGATCGAGTAAAGGGAAAGAAAAAAATTTCTGTAATTATTCGCCCGCTCTCTGGTGACCAACACCATGTGTTGTGATGCATAGACTAGGACACGAATAATTGTCGGTGCGTGCAAAAGCAGGAATCGTTCAACCTCTGCGGCATGGACACAACTGAAGTTGACGTGCCATGACAGGCGGGATTCACTTTGCACTGTGATATTTGTACACTTCTCTAGAGCACATGCAAATGGGTACATCGGCCAGCCTCGTGTGGGGGCTATGACTGCTTGTATTTTCTGAATTTGCTACTCTTCTCTAGAGCACATGCAAATGGGTACAGGCGGGACTATTTATGTTGGATCACTTTACACTGTGATATATGTGCTCTTATCTAGTGCACATGCAAATGGGTACATCGGTCAGTCTCGTGTGGGGGCTATGACTGCTTGTATTTTTTGAATTTGCTAACCCACAAACTAATGGGAATCTTCAGCTTGGACCGATAATTTGCTTGTATTTTTTGAATTTGGCATGACATCTACATTTGCTAATATGTCATGCCAAGTTGCTACCAGGGATTTATCCTAGAAAAGTTGTCAAAACCGGGGCAGATATATCTTACACTAGCTTTTTTTTCACGTGCCGGCTTGGTACACGTTCCGGGCTTAATATGTAAAGCCAAGTTGGAAAAATTAGCAAAGGAGTGTGAGGATTGCTTTGTTTTAGGAGAGCTTCTAAAACTACTTTTCTACGATAAATAGTTTTTCTATAATATTTAACTTTTAAGCAGTATTTTTTAAGATAGGGTACACATGATAGTAATTTTATTTATATCAGTTAAAATTATACGTGTATAATTTTTTATAAATTTTTTATAAATTAGAACTATTTATAAACTATAACTAAAAGTCAGTATGAATGAACCTTTGAATGGCAGCCGCCTCGTTCGGATGGCGTGTCCTGCGACCGATCGAGTAAAGAACGATCGAGTAAAGGGAAGGAAAAAAAACTTCCATAATCATTCATTGCTCTGATTGCCGACAACCATTCGTTGCTCTGATTGCCGACACCAGGCGTGGCTCTGATTGCCGACAATCATTCACGGCTCTGATTGCCGGCATCATGCGTTGTGATGCCATAATGACAGGCGGGGCTATGTATGTTGGACCACTTTACACTGGATATATGTACTCTTCTCTAGAGCACATGCAAATGGGTGCATCGTTCAGTCTCTTGTGGGGGCTATAACTGCTAGTATTTTTTTTAATTTGCTAACACATAAAACTAATGGCCAATGGGAATCTTCAGCTTGGACCGATAATTTGGTAAGACTGCGGAAGATAACTTAGGGAGTTTTCTGATAAGAAGATTGTGTATGTGCCTAGAACTTGTAATAAAGTAGCAGATGAGTTAGCGAAATTTGCCAACAAAGTTTATTCTAAAAATATAGGTGAATTCTTTTAAATTGTAACTTAAAACTTAAAATTTTGAATTCTACCTGTTCACGCGAGAGAGTATGAAGAGAAACACTCGCGTGCATTTTTAACCGCTATAGATGAAATCGGTACAATATCTATCATAATCAACTTGTAAACCCCATATTGAAAAGACACATCGTTTAAAAGCTAGTTACTTTATATAAGCAAAAGGTAATAACACATAAGTTGAAAAGAAGAGAGCCATTGTCTACCGGGCGGATATGGGTGGGTTCATTTGGACTTCACAGGAGAGAGTACAGAGAGAGATACTTTGTGCGATTTTGGCTGATATAGATGAAGTCGAGACAGTGTTTAGATGACCATCTTAAAAAGCACTTCATTTAAAAATTAGTTACAATAAAAAGTTAAGCCATAATTAAAAAACTCACAATGTACGTTACACCCCCTTCATGTGCTAGCATGGTAAACACCCCCTTTCATAACTCAAGATTCGTTTTGAGCTGGTAAACACCTACCGCTTTGTAGCCCCATTAATACGTTATCAACATTTTTTTATGAGGAGTGAATATAATACATACGTTTGTATTTGATACACTTCATTAGGTCGAGATTGTATCAATAAAAGAAGGAAAGTTACAACCATGTGATGTCTCGTGTGAGTTATGAACAAATGCTCACAAGAGAGGAAAACAAACAGTTGTAGAAAATGAGAAACCTTCCGGGCGGACTGGTGTTGGCCCGCGTGACTTTAAGTGGAGTTCTGATATTAGGTTTAGTCACATATTATATGTCAAGTGAGTTGTATTAGTATATATTGTTTGTTACGGTCTAAACAGTCTTTTACATGAAACTATAGACATATGGGTCTGCCTTAGGAAAATGTATGATGTAAGAAGTGAGCTAAAAATATGACATTATCAAGTCTACTTTCGGCCGCCGAATCTGCTTCTGAAAGCCACACATAGGAAGGAGATGGGAATGAAAAAGACGGACAAGCGATGGCTCTTTTTTTTTCTAAAAACTGTTTTTTGTCTTTTCTACAGAACTAGCTTTTAAATAAAGTGCCTTTTCAAGACAAAATCTATAAATTAGGTGTAGTACATACTATAGTGACTTCTTTTATATCAGCCAAAACTAAATACGAGTATTGTTACTCCGTACTAAAAGTCGTAAGCTACAGTCATAAACCATAAGACAAAGCTAAAAAGAAAAGGCCTGATGTTACTTTTCGCAATAGTTTATTAAAAAGTTATATATATGATATTTTTTTATGCATTTGCAATATTTAGATCATTTTCACTGGATATGTCCTAGGTTAGGGAGCGCACGTCTGATCTAACAAAGCCTCTCACATCAAAACGGATGGTCACAACTCAAAAGCGTCAAGTGGAGTTCTAAATACTTAGCAGGAGAGAAGAAAGCTTCCCACACATTCGAGCTCACCTTGGAGTACGATGTCTCCCTCGTCGTAGTACCAGCAGTGGATCTCTTCGGTAAAGTTCTTTTTCCTGCCGCATCCCCTCTCGCTGTCATATTCCCCTCCTACATCTACGGTAGTAGCTAAATACAGCTAATGATCTGTTCTGTGGTGTTTCCCTACAGAGAGAGACATGGAGGCTCCGGTTACTGCTTCGCTGGGCGCCATGGGCTCCCTTCCAGGGAAGCTCGATGAACTCCTGGCTATCGAACGCTTGGCTCCGCAGGAGGTAGTGAAGGGTGAGATCAAGCAACTCAGAACCGATCTTGTCACCACACAAACACTCCTGCTGGAGCTCTCCAAGGCACAGTATCATCCCCAGACAGCGAGGTACTGGATGAAGGATGTGCGCGAACTGTCCTATGACATGGACGATTGGCTCGACAAGCTCATCCAAGCCGACGACGGTCTCAATAAGGAATTGAATTGGATTGACAAGATCTCATACAAGATCTCAGGATTCAAGACTCGTGTCGAGGAGGCGAATGAGCGGTACGCTAGGTATGAACTTAATTGCGTCCTCAGTTCTACAAACACTGCAATTGACCATCGGCTTCCAACGGCGGACGGGAAGCCTATTGTCGACCCTGTTGGCATGGACGGCCAGATGGAAGAACTTGACCGGTGGCTGAACTCTGGAGAGCAGCAACTCAAGGTGGCATCCATCGTCGGTTTTGGAGGCGTCGGTAAGAGCACGCTTGTCCAAAAACTATGGCGTGAGTTTGGAGGACAATTCGACTGCCGGGCTTTTGTGCAGACGTCAAAAAAGCCTGATATGAGGAGGATTCTCAGGAGCATACTCTCACAAGTCCGTCCGCGCCAACGGCCCGACGCTTGCCAGGTGCACAACCTCATTCACGATCTCAGGGAGCATCTACAAAAGAACAGGTTTTTCTTGGCCCTCTATTGCTATTATTGCTTAATCACTCCACCAAGTCACATTTTCTTCAGTACAAGAAGCAAAATCTGCCTTTAATCACTAACCAATAAGATATTTTAAATATTTAGATTGGTAATGTGAAAATATTTTCTAAATATTCATGAAGAGATTTTTTTACTTTTACGGCTTTAGCAGATTTCTTTATGCAAAATAATGGTCAAAAATATATCTTGGAACCGTAAAAAGTCAATTACTGGCCAGTTTGCAGTTGTTGCCCTCTACTGCACAATCGACATAATTAGAAGTGAATGTTTACAATATACGGGGAAAAGTTGTATGCTCTGTAAAATTGTTAAATAATGATGCTTGGTATATGCCACTGATCTATCCATACATGTTTAGGAAAATCAACTAAGTCAGTAACAGTACGTGCATGTTTAGAAAATGAACTCTTGTTCGGTCCTCCCGGAGGTGTAGGAGGTGCTAACACCTTCATCAGATATGACCGTCCATCTGCTAGGGGCAAGGTTGTACATTCATGTGCACCCACGTTGATTAGACGGTTAAGTAGTGAAAAAATGATGGCTGACAGGGGAGGAACTCAACTTAATAAACTCGGTGGGCATGCGGGACAACGAAAAGGTTTGGCGTTGTAATACAGAGAAGGTTCGGTGTTGTAACTATTCAGACAAAATTACTTCTTTGCCCACTTTACCTAGCACCACTCCTGCACACTACTCAGAGGTACCGGAGGTGTTAAAATCATGAGAACCGTTGGATGAGCTAGATTGGATTGCTGAGAACAAGCGAATGTACCGAACCAGAACTCTTAGAAAATAACATTGCAATTGGAGTACACACTCTCGTAGAATATTCATCATTACTTCTTCAAAATGACACAAATGCCAATATTTCCCTAACTGTGCTTTTTGCTATTGTACCTTTATGCCACCAGTGTAGGTGGCGCAGGATACCGCAAAAGGGTACTGCAACAATAGTGCAAGCCCTCGACACCATAGGGAAGGAGTAAGGGAGTGTTGGATGTGAACAGACTCATCTAAATAGGTCACCTGGCCCAGTCTGGCATGGGCCCGTATATTCACTTCCCGTTTAAGGTACAGCTCGGTTGGTACAGTTAACTAAAGAAACCATATTGTGTCAATCCATGGGTTCAGCCTCAGACCCAGACACGGCCCAATGAGATTACACGCCGTGCTATGCCAGCCTAGGCATGTGTAGCTCAACAGGCCATGATTGACTTGTTGGACTCATCTCGGCAGAGCGGATGGTGAGGGCGGTGGTAAGGTGACAATAGCGACGCCAGCCATTGTCGTCGCCATTGCCGCTGCTAGCTAAGGGCATGATGGCAACAGGGGAGCGGTACTAGCTCCGACCAGAGGGAGAAAGAAAAAAGATTCTAGGGGGAGCGACAAAAGGGTCTAGTGGCTCGGTGCCGGGGGGAGCGCTGGCGAGAGGGGAGCGCGAGAGGAGGAGGTGGTGAGGAGGGAGGCTGGCGAGAGGGGGAGAGCCAAAGAGGGGAGTGTGAGTCATGAGAGAAAGAGGTGGGAGAGACAGAGAGGGAGAGAGCCAAATGGGAGTGTGCCACTGCCCGTTGTCGTTGTTACGCTGCTTTGCTTGAAGATGTAATAAATAAATTGAAGATGTAACAAAAAGTTTTATTAATGTTTACATGACTTCTTCACTAAAAATATTGCTAAGTAAAAAACTTAACTTGAGAAAACATTGGCAAACAAAAAAGGTATGCCCTATAGCTTTGCATACATCAATATTCTAAGTGTAATTGTCTACATAAAGATTATCGAACGACTCCACCAACTTCATATTTCCGACGGAGTGTTCTCGTCTGTCGACCTGTTCCCAGCCTTTGATAGTGAGAAGTATTTCCACCATCTCACTTATGAAACTTGTTCTTCTTTCCTCTAGTATTCTTCCAGAGAGACTGAAAGCAAACTTGAAAGAAACCGTCAAGATGGAAACAGTTAACACACCCCGTGCAAGTATGGATAGCACCGGATATGTTATCTTATGGTCCTACCACTATTTCAAAATGTTGACATCCTTCTGACACGGCACCATATTGCTATCTAGATAAGTGGATAGCTCCCCAATGCTATGGTCGCTTTATCTTTCTTCGGTGCTTGACATCGTAGAAGAACCCAAACCTTTGGAGGAAAAACATATACCCCCAAATCTTGTCCCACATTGTTTTCTTGTTACATGAGGTGGTTGGTGGTGGAGGTCATTGCAAGTGAACTCCCTCAAAACTTTAGTCTATACTTTTAATAAACATTGGTCAATTAAGTACGAACACATGATAAATAGCTAGAATAATCTATCCATGTTGCATCCCCCAAAACTTAGAGAACATTACCGAATCCTCGGAGTTTAGGTCTGGGATCTAAAATAAATGCAAAAGCATATAAAATTGAAATTTCTTTCTAATATTTCAAAATTTAGTTTTCATAGCAAATATTGCCGCCTCTCATAACACTATACCATTATTATAATACTTAACTAGATCTCTAGTAGTTATTTGTCTAGACACCGCAGTAAACATAAGATTATGCACAGTCCTAATGTACTTTTTGTTACTGTAATCCCAGTTACGTGCCATGTGTAGCAATTAAACAACAAAGAGATTCTATAGCTACCTCGGGACTATAATCCCAATTACGTACCATACCGTTAGGGTTGTACTACAGCCATTTCTGCCTCACCAAATCTCCTTGCTTTGCAATACATGTTGTAGCATGTCTTATCAAGTGCCTCGTTCCACCTGAAGACTTTGCAGTCAACTCATTACAATAAATTTTACAAATAGCATACCTTACCTTCTCTCCTTTTTCGTCTTCCTTGTATGTCTTATCAAAATATTCTTGAACTCTTGCAGACACATAAGTTCGATCAGGTATCTCTCATAAGGATAAATGCAATCAGGTCGCTAAGTCCGATTAGGATTTAGTATTCGACTAGAATATGCTATAAAATAGTCGGGGTTACAGATTGGTCGAGCTGGTTGTGGTCGAATATGATTTGGTCAAAGTACTAGTCGGAGTTATGCTTGGGGTCACCTTCATGTTTGTGATGGATTCTGTGCCAACCTACATTAAACGTGGTGCAAAGAACGGCTTGCTCCGACTGAAGTCAAATGTGACTTCATAGGCACATCTGACTACAACTCATCTTCGTCTCCGTTTGGGACTCTTTCTGTTGTCATTTGGGACTCTTATTCCTTAGGCTATTTATACTCTCTGTAAGCTATAAGGGAGGTAAAAAGTTGCATCATTGTAAACCTTTTGCATGTTTTGTAACTTCTTCCACATACAGTGATTTTGCTTATTGTGCGCCCTTGTTTTTTTACCGCAAGGGTTTTTTTACATTAAATCTTGGTTTTGTGTTTTTGGTTGTTCTTCATTATTTGGTTGAGAAATCTAATCTGCTGAAGAAGAAACACCCATTGTACAAGATTTTTGAGGAAGAGTTCTGGGCTCTTATACCACTTGTTGGGTTGATGTTGGCAATCAGATGAAGGGTGAATGATTATTTCTAAATTTTTCCCTGTGTATCATTAACCTTTCACTCCAGTGGCTATGAAAGCCAAGAAGATCATATTACTCCACCTTCGTAAATTCCAATAGCTAAAGAAAGCTATGAATATCATACTTAGGCACTCATAGTAAAATCTCTAAGCAAAATGGAGCAAAATGATCCGTGATGATCACGAGTGGTATGACTAGCATGTAACAGGCGATCTGACTACACAGGGGCAGTCTGACTAGTGTGTACTAGACAGTCTAACTGCTTAGGTGTGGTCTGACCTCTCTCAAGGGTGGTTTGATCTCTCACTCAACACAGAACAGAAAATCAACACGATTTCAAAAGTTAGAAACCACAGAACTTTTACATGCAGACCCAAAATGGCTTGAAACTTTCAACACACATTCTCTAGGATGTTAGAAACCAGATCAAGGCAAGACAAAGTTCTTGGACTTGGTTACATCAATTTGAAAAAACTTCCCTAGGCCACAAGAACGCCCAAAAATCCAAATTATTTATTGCTCATGAGAATCTAAGACAAGAGGTCTTTCAGATCTACTCCCATATATCCTAGTAAGATAATCTAGGCAAAGATTCGGGCAAAAATCATGTAGATCATGATTTCAAATTTCTTGCTTAAGAACATAAAAACCAATAGAAGAACAAGTGAAACAGCAAGGAAGAATCAAAAAGTTGATCTATTACCACTAGAGTAGGTGGTTTACGAGTAGATGGATGGTTACAAAGTACTTTGAAGGCACCACTCTTACTCACACAAGATTTCTCACATGGGCTCTATGAAGGTGAGAAGCTACTAAAGACATAAGACCTAATTTCTTCGTTCACTCAAATCTCTCAACCGTAGCTCTCCCCTATCCTCTCTCATATAACATGACCCTCTTAGTGGGTTCCAACTAGCTAAGTGCACGGGGAAACCCATCAACCCTATTAACATGGATTTTACATACACATGTTTCTCAAAGTGTTTACAAGACTCAACCCGCTAAACATTAGCGATTGATCCACTTAGCCATCCAACTCATCTTGACCTAAACCATTTCTCATGTTCTCCTCTCCGCACCACGGTTTTGTCCAAGGCTCAACTTGGTATTTGGGTAAACTCCCAAAATAGCCCCAATGAAACTTTCAAACATCTTCCCTTGAATCCGTCTTCACTTTCACATAAAAGCATCTCCACATACTTTGACACGTAGCTCGTGGCGCCCAATGACTTGGTTGTCAAGTCTTCACACATTCAATCTTCCCTGGATCATCTTTACTTGCATCGAATTTAAGTCACTTTGCACAACACATATACCAACTCGCCTCTTCACGATCCTTGACTTTTCTGTGTTTTTGGCTTGAGCAACAGAGTCTCATCTGGACTTACATGACCGCATTGACCTTAACTCTCTTTTTTAGTCCTAGTTACTTGCTGTCAACCACTAATGTTCTTCCAGCCACCTGTATATCTAAAGACCAAGCAACCATCTCGAGCACAAGCTCCATACACTTGACCAAGGTTAGTCAAAACAATACATCATGCAATACAATACAACCAACCAACGGCACCTATGCCGTGCATAGACTCAAACCATCTCATATCCTCATTAGCATCTCCAGACATGTCTTGGATACCTTTGACATGTCTATCCTCTCCAAAACTCTTTGGAAACCCATACATGTCTAGATACCCCTAGACATGTCTGCACTCTCCCAAACCTCTCTGAAAACGGAGCCACCGGTCTAACCGCTTTTCCCATAGCAAACTAGTTAGATCGCCAACAATTGACCGGTCTGACTGGCCCAACGTCGATCTGACCACTCAGCCAATGCCGATTTGACTATACCTGTGCCGGTCTGACCACTTACACCTGAGCCAACACCACTGGTCTGACCGCTAACCCATGGTCAGTCAGACAACACATGCCTAATGGTCTGACCAGTCCCGCTACCGATCAAACCGGCTCTACTGACACCAAACCTGAATTTTGCCAAATTTTACAAAATCAAAATCCAACTCAACAAATATGCCAATTATTCATCACTAATGGACCTTCTCACATGGTTTTTCGTCATAGAGATTTTGTCAACTGGAAATTGGTTTTTTGACGCAGAACACTTGGAAGTAGATAGAGTTGTTAATTGTTATGCTCTTTTATTATGTATACATCAAACTGGTATGCCTGGTATTGTATCTCAAATCATTTTGCTATCCGTAAAAATCTGGGCCCAATACGATCTTTGGTCTAAGTACAGTATCTAGGTTTGACGGGAAAGACGGCTGAAGGATCGCTTAGAGTAGCCAAGGCCGACAAATTGAAGATTAGTCTACTGCGATATAATTAGATTAGTCCTTCTTTGCTTTTTTTTCTCTTCTTCTTTTCTTCCCTCTCATATGGTGCAAAGCAAGATCAAATAGATCAGCAAAATGTCAAAGAGCAGATCGAGAAGTATTTAGAGCATATACCTAGGTTTGACACGAACAATGAAATCGCTCGAAGGAGGCAAGTCTAACGAATTGACCATGTTATGCAGTTATGGAGTTGTTCGCATAGCTTTTTTTTTTCTCATTCTCTTTATTCCCTCTCGTATGGTCCAGTGCTCGCATGTCGCTTGTTTTTTCCCATGGTATGATTTGGTGGCCATATGTGAGGTGCAGCCTCTTATCTTTTTTTTTTCTCTCTCTGGTCGACGGTGTCCCCCGAGCGGCGAGCGCTGGCGTTGGCGACGTCCCAGCGATATATGTAGCCATCCGGTGGCATCACCATCTCATATCATGCGTGCTGGATAAGAGAGGGAGAGAGACTAAACGATGTTAATACTTGCCATCACGAGAGCATGCCATAGCCTTGGGACTGTGCAGATTTATTCTTGCTTCTTGTTCCGGCTTCTTGCTATTCGATCGGCTGCCTTCAGATGGATACGCCTTCAACGTTCCTTCGCTTCTTGCTCCTTGGCGTCTGATGGATGGATGCACGTATTGATTTTTTTTTGGCTGCGCACATACATCTCCTTCAAAGTTTAGTTTATATTTCTAAGTAAAAAGATCTAACGGCTGTTATAGTTTAGTTTTAATTGCGGTCAATCAGATTAATGGACGGATTTTTTTGTGAGAATTTCTATCATATTTCTATTTTTTAGTAGATATAAAACACATATCATCAATTTTTATTATATAATAGATTTTTGTTATTTTTATAAAAACTTCTGTGTAGTCGTGCCTGACAAAGCATGTTTACTATGTACAAAATTATTTGTCAGGTACTTAATTATAATTGACGACTTATGGGCTACATCAGTATGGGATGTTGTTAGTCGTGCATTCCCAGAGGGTGATCATTGCAGCAGAATAATAATAACAACAACAATCGAGGACGTTGCGCTGGCATGTTGCGGTTATCACTCTAAGCATATTTTCAAGATGGAACCTCTCAGTGACGATCTATCAAAAGAATTATTCATTAATAGAGTTTTTGGCTCTGGAAAAGGATGTCCTCCACAATTGGAAGACGCAACAGATGAGATTACGAGAAAGTGTGGTGGTTTACCACTAGCCATTATGAGCATAGCTGGTCTCATAGCAAGCCAACCGGAAAGACTAGATCACTGGGAAAATGTACAGAATTGTCTACACTCCAATTTGAGAACAAACCCAACTTCTGACGAGATACTGAAACAAGTACTGAACCTTTGCTGCAATAGTCTTCCTCGCTGTCTGAAGACATGTCTGCTGTATCTTAGTGTATACCCGGAGAACTATACAATCTTGAAGGAAGATTTGGTGAAGCAATGGGTAGCTGAAGGATTTATCTGTACAGAAGGGGAAGACATTGTGGAAGTTGCCAGGAACTATTTTGATGAGCTCGTCAATCTGGGCCTGATCCAACGTATGGGTATCAACTATAATGACGAGGTTTTGCATTATGCAGTGCACCCTACGGTACTTGATCTTATTACATACAAGTCCATAGAAGATAATTTCATCACTGTAATAGATTATTCGCAAACGAAAATAGGGCTGTCTGACAAGGTTCGTCGACTGTCCCTCCACTTTGGCAGTGCAACATATGCAACGACACCAGCAAGTATCAGACTGTCGCAAGTTCGATCACTTACCTATATGGGACTCTTGAACTGCATGCCTTCCATTGTGATGTTTAAGCTTCTTCGGGTTGCAATCCTTCATGTATGGGGTGATGATGCAAACAGGAGCTTCAACCTCAAAGGAATTTGTGGACTGTTTCGATTGGTATACTTGCAGATCAGATGTAACGTCACTGTAAAACTACCAGACGAGATGCGATGTCTAAAACACTTGGAAACACTGGAAATTAATGCAAGAGTAGCACCTGTTCCGTCGGATATTGTCAGTCTTTCGAGCTTGTTGCATCTCCGCCTCGGAGGAGAGACAAATCTGCCCACCGTGAATGGTAACCTCAAACATCCCACTCTGCATCCTATTGCTTCAGACATGGCCAGCGTATCCTCTCCTCCCGTTTCTCTTCAGAGCTTCGAGTTGCCCATTTGCATCTTTTCAAGACTTCCCGAGTGGATTGGACAACTCCGCAAACTCTGCATTTTGAAAATTGTGGTCAGAGAATTGCGAAGGAATGATATCGATGTCCTCACGGGATTGCCGGACCTCACGGTTCTCTCCTTGTATGTCCGGCAACCCACCGCAGAAAACATCTTCTTCAACAGAGGGGCATTCCCAGTACTCAGGTATTTCAAATATATGTGTGGTGTACTGAACCTGGCCTTTCAGGAAGAAGCAATCCCCAATCTCCGGAAGCTCAAGCTAGTTTTCAACGCCCGTAGAGGGGAGAAGTACGGCCATATGCTTACCGGCATTGAGCACCTGTTAAACCTCCAGGAGATCGCTGGACGAATTGGTGCAGCCACCGGTGATGAGGAATCTGACAAGACAGGTGCAGAGTCTGTGTTAAAGGACGCCATTAGCAAGCATCCATGCTGTCCAAGCTTCAAGGTGAAATGGGTAAATCGGATTGCGGAGTATCGTCCTTCAGAGAAACAGAATTGGAGCCAAGAGAAAGACGGGTCAAATGAACAACGAGAAGTCCTACGAAAACAAAGTGGGATGCAAAAGGAAGACTCGTCAAATGAGCAACCTGGACTTCTAGAAAAAGAGCACGAGGAAGATACGAAGAAACGAGCGGATAGCATGGAGAACAAGTTACAGCATACAAGTGTGACTCCAAAGGGTCTTACAATGCACTTATTAGAAAAAATTACAAACAATTTTTCTAAGGAGCACAAAGTTGGTAGTGATGGGTACGGAAATGTTTACAAGGTATAATACATCTTTTATTTCTAAAATGATACTTTCACTAACTACAAGAACCCAGGGCATGTACCGTATTAACACGAGATTTTTAACAGGGAGTAATGGATGATGGTGAAGAGATTGCTGTGAAGAAGCTACATCCGATGCCGGGACTTGACGATGAGCAAGTTAAGAAAGAATTTAATAACCTTATGAGGGTCCAACATCGAAATATCGTACGGTTAGTTGGCTACTGCTATGAAATACGACATAGACATTTTGAGCGCAATGGAGAATTCGTTTTTGCTAAAGTGGAAGAAAGAGCTCTCTGCTTCGAATACTTGCAGGGTGGAAGCCTTGACAACCATCTGGATGGTATGGTGGTGTTCTACCGAGACTATATTATTTTGCATGTAAAGAAAAATGATCACCTAAATTTACGCCTCGTTAACACATTAACTCTGTTTACTTCTACAGATGAATCATGTGGACTTGATTGGCACATATGTTACAAAATAATTAAAGGGGTTTGCGAAGGTTTAAATTACCTTCATAATGGATCCGAAATACCTATTACTCATATGGACTTAAAACCTGGAAACATATTGCTGGATAAGAATATGATGCCAAAAATTGCAGATTTTGGTTTGTCGAGACTCTTTGCTTCAACGCAAACCTATACCACAAAAAAATATATAGGAACACGGTAAGTTGATACCTCATGAGAAATCAGCTTATTTTTGTTAATTTTTATAAATTAAAACAATACTAAATATCATGCATGCAGTGGGTACATGCCACCAGAATACATTGACAAACGCCAAATTTCACCGAAGTTTGACATCTTCAGTTTGGGAGTTATAATCTTACAGATAATGGCAGGACGTATGGGCCACTCAAAAAGTACTGAAATGTCTTCCCAACAGTTTATTGAGCTCGTAAGAAAAAAATCATATATCATGAATATCAGTTCTTTTTCACAAATATTATCTCATGTCTTACCTCTGCAATATGCATACTAACTTTCATTATTATGTTCCGATTTGCAGGTACATGAAAACTGGAAAAAAAGGCTGCAGGAAACAATGTCGAGTTATACATCACTGAAAGTGAAAACATGCATCAAAATAGCGTTAAGATGTGTGGAGGCCGAGCGAGCGAAAAGGCCTACTATAACCGAGATTGTCGATGAACTGAATAAGATAGACACCGCGAGAATGTCACTTGTAGACCAGGTATTGTAGTTATCACACTGCTCCCATAATGATCTCCTTTTTCACCTGCAACATGACTTGTTTTTTCTCTACATATATATAAGGAACTCTAGTTTTTTTTCAAGGAAATAGAGCTTTATAAATCACTCAAGAAGGGAATTACAATCCTGAGCAACTAAATGCTCAACACAAGATGGACCACCACTACAACAGAAAGCCTAATACTAGACGTCAAATCACAGAGGTTTGACAAAACCGTCTGTAACCGACACTAACACAGACAGTTTTAATTTAGACACCATCTGTGTTGATGGCGTCGGAGAAAACGAGTATCACAGACGGTTCTTACCGATGAACCATCTGTGATATTCCAGTATCACAGACGGTTTTTATTTAAAACCATCTGTGATAATCTGGAATAATCACAAATGGTTTTTTATTAAAAACCGTCTGTGATAATGAAGTTATCACAGATGGTTCATATTAAAAACCGTCTGTGGTATGTTTCCCGCCTTGCAATTCCCCAAAATTTCATAATTTCCCGCTTGAGTCCGAGTAGGATTCAGTTTTGAGACACCTTCAGTAAAACGGGCATAACTTTTGCATACGTGTCCGTTTTCAACGTTCTTGTACTCGTTGGAAAGCTAACGACGAGCCCGATCCAAAAAAATGACCTGCTTGCACCAATCACCCTCCAAAACCTCGAAAATCGGTCATCTTTGGACCTAAACCTGCGTCGCAAGTTTTTAGTTTCTGTTTTTGCCCTTTTTCTTGGTCTTCCTTTCGGAATTTGGATTTTGCTTCAACTGAAAAGTTATAGATCTCATCGAAACCTTTCAAATAAGTATATATAAGCCATATAAAACTTTGTTATTTTATCTTTTCAGATTAATTGTTTATATTGTATCGGTATATAAAATTTTGTGCTATAATTCACAGACGGTTGGCATATAGAACCGTCTGTGATATTCATTCATCACAGACGGTTCTAGCTACTAACCGTCTGTGATAATCTGACCGCTGGGCCCATCGATCCTCCTCAACCCAATCCTAGCCAATAGAAATGCATCAATCCTCACCCCACGGATCGTAGCTCCGCCTCTCCGTCCCCGCGCTAAAAAATTTCGCACTCCCTCCCCTATAAATAATCACCAGAACCCAGCCTCCTTTTTGTTCTCCTCCTCTTTGCTGTTCTCCTCCTCCTTGCTATTCTCCTCCTCTTTGATGTTCTCCTTCTCCTTGCTGTCCTTCTCCTCCTTGACCCATACCATAATAGCCCCACGAAGCAGACGATGCACAAGGCAGCACTCAATCAATGCTGATGATGGTGGGCGTCAAAGACATTCAGCTCGTGCGCTACATCAGGGGCGAGAAGGCCTAGGCATAGAGGATCTTTGCTTTTCTCTGTTCTTGTTGTGTTAGCTAGATGGGCAACCTGTTTGTTGTTTTGGGATATTGTAATGGTAGGCTCTAATCTTAATAAAAATAAAATATGTACTGTGTTTCATACTATATTTGCTTGTTTTCATTTCAATTAATTAATTTGCGAAATGGATGTTTTATGTTTGTGAAATGAATTAAGATGTGAATTGGATGTATACATGTACATGTTGATCTGCTTATTTCAGATAGCATGGCTAGCATTTCCTAAGGCTAGCCAATAAATAGAAATAGATTTAGGGGTAGAAGAGAATAGCACAGACAGTTTTTAACTAAAAAACGTCTGTGCTAGATATCACAGATGGTTTTTACTTACAAACCGTCTGTGATATTTACACCACAGACGGTTCGAAAACCGTTTATGATAACCTTCAATTATCACTGACCTATAAATTCAGACGGTTCAGAAAACCGTTTATGATGACGTTTTTAAACCGTCTGTAATAGAGTTTTCTGTAGTAGTGCACCAAACCGCACATTGGTTCATACGCTTTGCCAATTGTGCGAGCTCATGAGCAACGCAATTTAGCTCTCTCTTCATTTGCTGGATCATAAATGCCGGCAAATATTTAGCTAACTTCAAAACTTCAGAAATGATAAAAGTAAGTTATGGCCGCTGTGAAGTAGCCTGAGATAGCAGATTTGCAACTGATGCACAATCTGTTTCTAGGATAGCCAGCTACTGAAGCCATTCCACAGACAACTTGAATGCCTTCTTGGCAAGCCAAGGCTTCCGCTTCCTTTGCATCAGCAATATTCTTCAACTCTTGCCAAGAAGCTAGCAAGACACTCCCTTTCTCATCTCAGATGACCATCCCTACTCCAGCTTCACCAGACAGCAAAGAAAAATATACAAAACTAGAAACAAATAGTTGTACTTACAACTATACAGACTAGCTTCAAAGTGTATTACTTGAATGTACTTATGACTATAATGTGCACATCTACAAGAACACCAACTAGTTTGTTAACCGGTGAATGTGTAACTAGACAGTGATTCCGATATTCCCACATAGCTCCCTTTCTCCTACCCACGTCTTCAATAGTTGTACTTACAGCTCCTTATTTATTTTACAGTGCTAATTAAAGCATTATTCTCTTTCTTCCTTGCAGAGCTCTAGGTCCAAAGAATGTCTCAGGATCGACCCCCTCGAGGTGCGCTTCCCATTCAAGCTAAACAAGGAATGTCTCAGGATCGACCCCCTCGAGGTGCGCTTCCCATTCGAGCTAAACAAGGAGATATCGTGCGTACTGCAACTAACAAACAAGACAGATGATTGTACTGCATTCACTATAAAGATGAACCAAGGGAAGTACTACGCACAGCCAGACAAAGGCATTATGCCACCATGGTCCAAGCGCTATATCATTGTGACTATGCGAGCACAGGAGAACGCACCACTGAATATGCAGTGCACTGACATGTTCCTTGTGCAGAGTAGAAAAGTGAGTGAGGACATCGCAGTCGACAACACTAGCGAACACTTGAAAGAAATGATGGGTAAGGTGGTGAATGAGGAGTCGAAGCTGCCAATTGTTTATGTTGCATTGCCGCAAACCTCCACGTCCATTACATTGGGGGTTTAAAGAATCACTATTGTGCTGATAAACTCTGTGAATTAATATGTCTTGTTTTGCCCTTAAATAAACTGCGAATTTATTGATAGGCAAGCATATGTAACTTATTCACAGAACTCTTTATTTGTTTTGTGATCTTTATATTTCCTTGGGATAGTGTGTGTGTATAGGACGCTGAAATGGGGCACCATGGTGTCTGGGCACCAAGCATTCCTGCCTTTGGATTGCTTTTAGATACGTGCAAGTGCAGTGATATATAATATATCAGATGGAAAGTCTTAATCATGAATGGAAAGTCTCAATCATGGATGAAAAGTCTTAATCATAAATAGAAAGTCTCAATTATGGAGCCTGGGTATGGAAAGTCTTAATGATGAATAGAAAGTCTCAATCATGGATGAAAAGTCTTAATCATGGAGCCTAGACACCATGGTGCCCCTGTTATTTATACTATATATATATATATATGAAAATGCCTTTTACTCTCGAGTGTAATTACACCTATCGTTAATATACTACCTAAACAAACTTGAAATACTCATTTATTTTTTTAGGTATATTCGTATACTAATTATAAGATACTCTAATGTGAATCGTACGAAAAAATAGCAAAGTAGCATATAGTTTTTAGTGTATTTTGTAAATACCTTCATATACGCACATAAAAAGGAGTATGTCAAAAAATGTATATACTACCTCTGAAAATTTTTTCATATCACCTAGATGGTCTTAAATACTCGTATACTACACATATATATTCTTCGTTACACGAGATACTTCTTACGTTGTAAGATACGATATAGAATATAATTACACCCGAGAGTAAAAAATATTTATATATATAATAATTTCTGTTGTGGGGGTAGACATAAACATTTTCATCAATGCTTAATGATTGGGTGGCTAGATTACATAAACCTAAAAGCATTGGTCCCCTGCTGCCAAAATGTTAATTTGCGGAAGCGTCACTTAACCCAGATATTTATGCCGTGATGAACCATTTAGAGGCCTGTCCGGACACATGGATTTCAAAAGATTTTGCGTGATCTTCGCATGAAACGCTACAATTCCCGTTGGGTTTGGAAAAAAATTTCTGCGTTCTAAACGGGCTTTATCAGTGCATTTGAATAGGTGGGTCATCTTAACGTGCAAACGGACATGAAACCCGGCGGGTGGGGACGAGCCTTGGCTGGCCTTGAATTGACTACAAGATCCGCGCCGCTTCTCCTCCTCTCCCCGGACTTCTCCACCGCCCGCCGATGCATGTCGCGCGCCGCCTTGCTGGCATTGCTGCCACGCAAATGTATGTAGGACTGTTAATGGGTTTGGAATTGTTTAGGCTTTTAGATCAGACTAGTTTAAATTTGTAAATGGATTAAATTAAATTTAGATCTTTTTTTATTGGGCCAGATTTGGATTAGATTGGACCAAGTCTTAGGTCTTATATTTTTGTATTAATTACTAAAAGTAAATAAGAGCTGATCCTAATTAGACAACTAAGAAGGTAGAGGTAATTGGTCTAAGCTTAGGCTTAGATCTTTTTTGGGCCTAGATCAGGCCTAGCCTTATATAGGCCCTACTCGGTTGGGCTGAAAAGCTGTGCCTTGTGGCTACAATTGTACTGTAGCGGTTGAAATTTCACTGTAGTTGAAGGTGTCTTATTTGGTGTAATTAAATTTAAAAAATTTTAAAAATAGAAAAAATATGCTAGCTCGTCACGGACAACGCAAACGAATATGGGAAAAAAAGAACCAGAAAAAAGCTCAAAAAGTCAAAAGTTTAGAAAAAGACGAAATTTATGAATAATGAAAAATAAGCCAGAAACTAGAAGCTGAAACCAAAACGAGCGGAGCCATAATTTAGGCCAGATTTGAACCAGATCTTTTCTAATTTCATTTTAATTTAGGTTAGATTTGGACCGGCTTCCGACCTATTAGCAGTCCTGAATGTAGGAAAGGATTAAGCGAAACGAACGATACAAGCAGCCTGCGTCCCCAATCCATGGCGGTCCATCAGAAACGGCCCGTGTCGGCCTCTGCGGCCGGCCCAATAGGTACCAAAATGGCCCGTCCGTCAACCCCCCTGCCTCGGACGAGCCTCCTTGTCTAGTGCATGTTGTCGGAGTCATTAATGGCAAGCAGAAGGATGTTCTCACCACCGGAGAAGCTGTTACTCACGAGATGAACGGTGGCATCTACACCTGGTGTCGATTGCTATGATCTCAAAAACCTACGAGACCAGCCAAGAAAGCATCTAGGGAAGATGCATGCATAAATGATCTCAAAGTTTGTATTTTACCTCTTTAAATTTCAACAAAAATTGATTGTATTAGTATTATTTAACCTCTCTTGTTGAATATCGTTACATTGTATGACTTATTTGTGTTAGAGATAGGTCCATATAAGTGTGATGTCTATTTACTATAATTCCAAAATATATATAGTTTAATACTATATTGTTAAAGCAAAGTGAAAGAAACCAATTTATAAGGTGGGATTCTTGTTACTCCTTAAAAACTCAGGATGCATGGCTTGAGAGTTCTTTAGCCAAACACACATGCACTTGCCTCGATTTCATAGGGCGATCTGCCAACAATGGCCAACTACTTTTACATCACCCGCTAAGGCCCTTGCTTGCCCAGCCCAAAATAGCTGCTCGGGTTGGTGTGATTTGGTCTCATATTTTGCTAGGGCTGCGCACTAAACTGCATTAGGTGATTTAGGCCTCACAGCATGGTTGTTCTTCACGCAAGGAGGATCATTGATCATGTCCAATCCGAACATACCTACATATAAGAATTATGTGATTTTTTTCTTTACTTAATCAATGGTAGAACGGCAACACGGAGTAATCAATTCCTCTTGTCATGTTTTCTTATCATAACTAACACTGCATATTCAGACAGTGGTTACTACCATGTTCATCTTGAGCTTCTGTTGATTTTCTATTGTTTATCCGTTCTACCCAGATATACTAGTATTATTCTATTCTTAGATAGACATCGTGTGAGTGCGTGCGAACCAGAAGATATAGAGGGTGCATATAATTTTTGGTTTGAATTAGTAACTGGCGGTGCAGATCAAGGTGAAAATTTCATGTGAGAAGTAGCAGAACAAGCGATTACAAAACCAGAATAATATCCGTGATCAAACTGTACAGATAAAGCATAAATAAACACACAAGCCCAGGGTCGAGGGTACATCTGCATAACTGCATATGTAATGTCCACTGAACAGTCTGAATCTCAATTAACATATAGAAAAGCTCTATACATAGTGCAGAGTTGGTTCCAACACAGAAAATAGAAGATATCACACCATAGTTGAATTAATTATCTGTGTCTAACTAGGCAATTGCTTGTTTGAACAGAGCATCATCGAGCAATTGCTCAATCAAAGGGAAAGTGGTTACTCCTGATCCTGAGAAGCACCCGACCTATTCATCGATTCAATCTCAGGCCACACTTCAGTTGCCAAGTTTGGGCGCTGCTTCCTTTCATCATTGCTGCATTTCAGGCCTAGGTATATCATTTTCACAGCGTCTTGTATTGACTTCTCATCCAACTTCAGTTTAGCATCCACGATTTTCAGTTTATCTAAGAACACCTTTTGCCTGCGTGCATCCATTTTTTTCAAATCTTTACCTTCCAATTTATCGAGCACCTGCTTTCTTAAACCCATTGCACGTTGCCCTGTGACTAGCTGCAGCAATATGATACCGAGAGCGAATATATCTGACTGAGGAGTCAATTTGCAAGTAGTCCTGAATTCGGATCCATATAGGGACCAGTACCCTTCGGTTCTTCTGTAACATGGTTTGGTGTTGCTGTGTCGTTGGTATACTGTAACAAACGAGAAATTCCAAAGTCTCCGAGCTTGCATACATTTCCGTTGCTGAAAAGGATGTTTTCTGGTTTAAGATCACCGTGAGCAATTGGATTAGGTTCTGTGTTGTGGAGGAACACAAGTGCAGAGCATATGTTGTTGGCTATCCTGATTATTTCTTCCCATGATAAAGGTCGCTTGAGGCGTTGCTTCAGGCGATCTTCCAGTGTGCCATTAGGTAAAAATTCATAAACGAGAGCAAGTTTCTCGCTACATGCTCCTATAAGGGTGACTAGATTCCGATGCCGGATCCTTTTCAGGATCTGAACCTGCATTTTAAGGATTATTGTCATGAAAACGAATAAGAATACACAGTAGCTATATATATTGGATAAATATGTGGTTTGTTAAAAGAACTTCGCTTGAAAAGTGTGCATTCTGGGAGAAACAAAGAGCAATACATAGACAGCGAACAAGTTGTGCTATGTTAACAATTGAATTGGTCTGCTACATTGAGATGGGAAAAAAAGATAATTGCCGATAAGATTATCAGAATAAATTGTTATTGCTACAAAAATGTATAATCAATTGGAGGTAAAGCTTTTTCAGCGATTCTTAATATAATAATTAACTTGGTATTATCTGTTTATTAGTAGTTTTGTACTTACCTCTTGCTTGAACTCCCGCTCTCCTTGCAGACTTCCCTTATTGAGGATCTTTATAGCAACACTTGTGTTCTCAATTACTACCTTATAGACACTTCCATATCCGCCTGTTCCCAGAAAACGCACCCTCGCTAGGTTGTTGAGTGCACCATCTATCTCTGCAATATTGAACTCGGTGAAGTGAATCATAGTTTCTGTCTCTGTCAGCTTATTGATAATATCACCTATAGTGGGTCTCCCAACTTTGTCAGCCCCCACGCAGTTTAATGCTATTTCAATACATCTTTTCACTTGGAGGCAGTAAACTTCTATTGTTGATGACGTGCACATTGATGTTGTCTGTATCCTATTACTCCAATTCTTATGCACCTACAAAATTGAAGTACAAAGAATAGATAATGGAGTGTTATAGAAAATTGAAAAGTTAATATTTGTCCAAAAGAAAATTATTCTTCAAGTAAAGAAATAACTTTCTTACAAGCTCAATAAATTGCTGGGGAGACATTTCAACCAGTTTGGAAAAACCTTTATGCCCTGTCATTATTTCTATGATTATACGTCCCAAACTGAACACATCATACTTATTTGAGATTATGCGTTTTGTTATGTACTCTGGTGGCATGTAGTCCCTGCAGGATATCATAAAATGTTAAGGATACAATCACTATCTAAATCAAAAAACATTTGATTGATTAGATAAAAAAAGAAATAGATTTCATATGAGGCATTCAACTTACTGCATTCCTATAAAGTTTTCTGTGACATGTGTATGTGTGGTACCAAGGAGCCTTGACAATCCAAAATCTGCAATTTTAGGCACCATGTTCTTATCCAGCAATATATTGGCGGGTTTTAGATCTAGATGTAAAATAGGTTCTTTAGATCTCCCATGAAGGTAATTTAAACCCTCGCAAATCCCCTTAATTATTTTGTAACGTGACTTCCAATCAAGTCCACGTGATTCATCTGCAGAAGTAAACCAAAAGAGTATTCTTGAGACATAAATTTACGGAATCATTTTCATTTACATGCAAAATAATATACTCTTTAACCAGAGCAACTGCAGAAGTAAACAAAAAGAGTATTCTTGAGACATAAATTTAAGGAATCATTTTTATTTACATAGAAAATATATACTCTTTAACCAGAGCAACATAGCGTATACCAGAAAGATGCTTGTCAAGGCTTCCCCCCTCCAAATATTCGAAGCAGAGAGCTCTTTCTTCCATTTTAGCAAAAAAATGCTCTCCATTGCGTTCCACATGTTTATGTCGTGTTTCAAAGCAGTAGCCTACTAACTGTACAATATTTTGATGCTGGACTTTCATAAGGCTATTCAATTCTTTCTTAAATTGCGCATCATCATGTCCCGGCATCTGATGTAGTTTCTTCACAGCAATCTCTCTCCCATCATCCAGTACTCCCTGCAGTTACAATCTTTAACCCAGAATGGCATCATTTGTAAAACAGAAAATATAAGTATTAATCTTACCTTGTAAACTTCTCCAAACCCACCACTACCAATTTTACGCTCCTCAGAAAAATCGTCTGTAACAAGTTCCAACATATGGAATGTAAGATCCCTTGGCATCACACTTGTATGGTGTGGCTTGTTCTCCATGCTGTTCTGTCTCTCCTACTTGGCCTAGCTTTGACGTCCCTCGATCTCTAGGGACACAAAAAAATCCTTCACATAAGAGAAGAGCATGTAAGCTTAACTTTTACAAAGAGAGGCATGTCGCTCTAGCTTGGAAATGAACTAATCATTCACCAAATTTGAGGCACAATAATTAAACTCACTAACATTAGCGTTTTTGCATAGGACGCATGTTGAGTTTTAAGATCTTAGTAAGGTACCCACTTACTAATATAGTACAAATCTAATAACACGTTTTTTTTTTGGAAAATTGCTCTCATGCCACAAACTTAAGTGCCATCATCTCATTTGCCACATACTTAAGTGTTTTGTCCTTTGTTTTGCTATTTCTCCCTTTAATTTCATTTTGCATTTTTAGGGACTTGAACTGACCCTTTTGCCCTCGTCAAAATGCAAAATCTAGCAATCGGCGGCGCCAATACCCTTTTGATAGATTTTGCATTTTGACGAGGGTAAAGTGTCAGTTCAAGTATCTGAAAATGCAAAATAAAATTAAAATAGACATTAAAGGGAGAAATAGCAAAACAAAGGACAAAACACTCAAGTTTATAGCATAATAACAAAGCCACTTAAGTATATAGTAAATGAGAGGATGTCACTTAAGTTTGTAATATGAGAGCAATTTTTCCCTTTTTTTTTTTTGAAAGGGCAACGAAGAACACATGGAAACTTAGTTTACCACACTAAATGAGAAATTGGATCACTACTTCCTTGACATCTGACCAACTATATATTTTCAATCACTATCATCTCACCAACACTTCCACTTCGTCCATGCATGCATTGCTATACTATTTCTATTAGAGGAAATAAGCAGAAATGCATTGCAATACCTATTTTTAAAACGAAATCGCAATACCATTTTTGAAGCAAGGGTGACATACCAAAATCAACACTTGATTGTCTTGAATCTAGCTAGGATGTGATTGATCCTATACCAAAGCCCTTCTTTTTCGAGAGATATACCAAAGCACTTAGAAAAGAAAAAGAAAACTAACTTTCATGTGTGTTTGAGCCAACGGAAAGTCACGGTCCAGGTAAAATCAAGAGGAGCACAAGAAAAACTTGATGTGGTTGAGACAAGGGAAAAGACAAGCTACCCCTAGTTCAAGCCATCAAGAACTTAAGATCAAAATCAAGATGGAGCTATTCTAATCATGGCACCAAGAAACATATGATCAAATAAGAAGAAACAAATGAAGAAAACCAACAGAAAAACGGAAGTAAACAAGTTGTCACATGAGCAGTCCACCAAAAATAATTTGAGAGAAAAGATATAGAGGAAAACTAACCGGAAGAAATTACTCAGCAAGAGTTACAGCTGCACGAGCGGCTGAGGCCACCATTGAAGGGAAGGGGGTGGGGAGGGAGATGATGCCGGTGAAGGGAATGGGAGGGGGCGGCGCGGGACTGAGAGGAGAGTGGAGACTGGGGACTTGGAGAGTGGAGTGGGGATAGGATTAGGGTAGGGACTAGGGAAGACGGGTAGACTGGATGGAGTAATGGACCGGGCAGTTCGGGAGGCCTGCGGGACAGCCTTTTTTACGGGAGATGCGGCCTGCGGGACAGCCTTTTTCAAGGCCAGGTCGGGCCTTTTTTTTACGAATCCTGGAGCCCGAGCCTAGCCTAGCCCAAAAAACCTTACAGGCTTCAATCTAGGCCGGAGCCCGGCCCGGCCCGGGAAAATGAGCCGGGCTTCCTATGAATTGGTCTATTGAGTTGGTTGGATAAGGTAATGATTGATTTAGGGCACGGGGGAATCGGGGATTTCGGTAGTGCTTATATGCTCTCATGGAAATAAAATTGCAGAAATTTTAAAGTAACTAGTAGTAGATCGATAGAACAGTTGCGGTCAGCTATTGATAAAAATGTTAGTAAGAGGTTAGAGTACCACTAATAGGAACAACCTCTTAACGGATAGTGAAGTTTAAATTCTGATACCATCTTTATATACATTGTAGTGCGCTTTAATAAAAAAATTTGTAAGGTTGAGAATTTATCAGCGGGTCTTTATCTTTGTAGATGTATTCTAAAAGTACACACACATATATAGTGTACTAGTTTCGTTCCTGTGCGTTGCAACGGAACTTATTAAATATATAGAGAATCATGCTATAGAAGAGAGTTGTTCTGATCGGTTGGAAAGTAGAGAATGGTGAGAAGTTAAGAGAATAGAGCGGTTAGAGGAGAATGAACGTACAGCCACTAACTCGTTCTTTTATAATAGTAATGACTAGTATGGTTGTCCACACATTTGCACGGGTATCATTCTTAGAGTATATTTAATTGGTTTAGCTGTACATATATGATTATAATAAAGGAACTACATCCAGAAAATAAAAGGGTTGCAAATCACACAAAAGAATTTAAATACTAGAATTTTAGAGTGTTATCAATTTGATTTAATTTTCATATTTGTAGAATTGGTTTTATTTGTGATATTAATGTATAGTAGTATATGTTAAAACAAAGAATATAGATTATACATTTGTGAGGAAATATTTGTTCCTTATATTTTTTTTAATCGGCATCTCCAATAATAGAGACAATAGTTGTACCATATTAATAAAATTAAAAGAATGCAAATTATAATGGATATTATAGGCAAGTTTGTTCCTGCGTGTGGATCGCTTGAGTTCAATTTTATCTCTAACATCTCGCATCTTAATTTCATACAAGAGTCCTCCAATTATACATGCATGCATATCATGGTGGAAATCAATTTCATGTGCACTTTTATAGATCAAGAAAAATTATTGGTTATGATTTGTTAATCATAAGAAGAGTCCACCTAATTAAGAACTAGATGCCTTTTAGAATATCTAACAATTATTCTCATTTATCATGCAACATCCATTGGTTATAGATTACTACACATAATTAGGGTACACCAAATTAAAGGCAAGACGTTTCTTTTTTAGAAGAATTTCAACAAATTTTCTCTGTTCTATCAGCTGATATAATCAATCATCTTATGCTTTTATTGTATGATAGATAACACCTAACGATTGATATAGTTCAACTTTAATTAGAATCCACCACATTGATGGCGATTCTAGGAAAAAAATCAAAATTATGAAACACACATTGTTGGTAAGTGTGCATATAGAATAGATCTTGTATTTTTTATTTCTCTTTTTTTCTTGCAGAGCGCCACTTTTTCTTATTTTCCGTATGCATTGTGGCGAATGATCGTGTAGTAAAGGGGGTGCAGGTTGCACATGGGATGTGGATGCTTCGCTTGAGTAATACTTAAGGACTTAACTTTGTGCGCCATTGATCTGAGCTTTACCGTGCAAACCACATGTCTAGTATGGGATAGACCTGGCATAATAATTTGTGAAGTCTCAACCTTGGTTTTACTACTGATGTTGTTGTGGCGCAAGAGGGGGCAATTATCGACTAGGGGGTTACCCTACTCGACGGCGAAACCTTAGAGAGTGGGATCAGGTTGAGATGGATCATTGTAAAAGCCTTGTTGTGATTTTCTTTAATGTCAGGATTATCACATCGTGTGGGTACAGTTGTACAACCTCTGCAGAGTGTAAAACTATTCGAATAGCCGTGTCCTCAGTCATGGACAATGCTCGGTGATTTCACATGAGGGGTAGAGTTTCATGAAAATCTGGTTAAGTTAAGTTGGGGAGTGAATGGTTAGTTCACTCGTGTTTGTCCTCAATTCCTTTGTTTACTTATTTAATGTCATTTGTTAAAGGTTTGCTTTTCAATCTATTTATTGTATTTACTTTAAATTGTTGCTTTCTGCAAAATTAACCTATCAGCCATCCTTTGATAAGCCTTGCATATTATATTGCACTCTTTGACACAAACGACTTGCTGAGTACTCTATGCACTACGGCTTCATCCATATTTGCTCAGTTGAGGAAGAAGGGCCATATCAGCAGGAGTTGCTAGAGGGCGGATACTTCGAGGATTTCGCGGATTAGGACTTCGCTCCCCAGTCGATTGCCTGTGGGCATGTCGAATGGCTCATGAGTTTATTTTGTTTTTCCGTTGCTAGTTTCTTAAAGCCCTTCAGGCTATTAATTGTAAGCTTGACCATAAGGTCGTACTCTGAAATTTATTAATATAATCTGGATTTTCCTTAGACTATCGTGATGTGGATGATATTTATCTTTGTTTATACTGTTTGCACTAGCGTGATCCTGGAGTAGTGCAGAATACACAGGAGAGTCTGGATTTGCATATTCGGGTCTCGACAAAGGTGGTATCAGAGCCATATCGACTTAGGACGAAGCCTTAGTCAGCCTCGCTGCCGTATCAAAATTATTTTCTAAAAACAAAACCACTAAACTTGATATCTAGTAATTTCTCTACTCTCTTTCCTTGTTCTTAAGGTTTCTCACTTCTCGTCTAAACTTCTTCACAAATCATTGTTTAAAACTGACTTCTATCTCCTACCCTTCTATGGATGTCGCGGAAATTCTTCAACCAGGTAGGAGGTTGGAGGAGACTTCTTCGAGTTCTACTAGGAAGCCTTGGGTTTAAGAGAACCCCAATCTATAGCACCATCGATGAAGGAGCAAGGAAACCACGTATTGGGCACATCACCATGCTATATTTCACCACCAAGTTCGGCGGCCAAGTTCTACACCACAGCTACAAGTACCCGAGTGCTTGTGGAGAGAGGTCAGCACAAGGAGCCGCACACAAGGCCGTCCGTCGCCTCTGCAAAATGTACAAGCTCAGCATCGTCAAGCTCGTTCAAAAATACAAGGAGTAGTACGAACCGGAGGAGTATTCACCGCAGACACCAACACCTCTGCCTTCACCTTCGCCACCTAGCCCGGAGGAGAGGTCACTCATGGCGGACGATGATTTCCCGCACATCGATCCAGCGAGAGTGTGTGCACTGCAAGTTCGCAATAGAAGGGTGGTCTACAGCGACTCCGAGGAAGAAGTGCACACACCGTACCTCATAGAACCCGAGTGGGAGCCAGAAGATTAGACCGTAGTGTAGGATAGTGTCGGTTAGGAAGTGGTTTTTATTTGTAATTGATTGTGATGTGAGCTGCAGTTTTGCCCTCAAAAGTAATATGTTGCAGTCACGTCAAACCTTTTTATTGGAGCAATTTATTTGGTTCTTTTGTTAGCTCTTCGGTTAAGTGCTTGCTTAGTTAGGTTGCCATTAGTTATCCCCCTTAGACGAATCTCCCTTAGATGAATTTACCACTTATCTCTGCTTTCCCCTCTTACCTAAGTGGGCTTTCTTTTCAAAGTAGAACAGAATGGTTGATACCCGAAACTCCGCAGGGCGCAGTCAAATGAATCAAGACCTGGAAGGCAGTAATGGAAATCAAGCTACCCAAGAGCAGCATGCTACTCTGATTGGTCTAGATCCGACCTTAAGTCAGTTCATGGCTGCCCAGACTCAGTTGATGAATAACATGATGCAGAACATGAACGCCATGATGAATCGACAGAATCAAGAAATGGCAATGCCCCAACAAGTTCGCCCGCAGTCTAAATTCGTAGAGTTCATGAGAACAAGGCCACCACCTACTCACGATCTTCTGAGCCCTTGGAGGTCGATGACTGGATGCGCTTAGTGGAAAGGAAGATTAACCTCGCCAGCCGCATGATCGTGAGAAAGTGTTGTATGCAGCCCACCAGCTAGAAGGAGCTACAACTGAGTGGTGGGAAAACTACTGTGCCGCACATGAAGACCAAGATAGTATCACCTGGGCTGAATTCGCAGCAGCCTTTCATCATGCCCATATCCTGGATGGGGTGATTGAAATGAAGAAGGAGGAATTTCGGGAGTTGCAGCAGAAGAACATGACAGTGAGTGAATATCTCAATAAATTCACTCAACTAGCCCGCTATGCTCCAGAGGACGTCGCCACGGATGATGCTCGCCAGAAAAGGTTCAAGAGAGGATTGAACCCTGGCCTAAAGGTTCAAGTGGTGGGAAATGACTATGCCAGTTTCCAAAATATGGTGGACAAAGTGATGCTCATTAAGGAGAGTCGTCGTGAGTTAGAAGAATCTCGCAAGCGGAGGATGATGCAGCAGGGATCGCTGATGCACCAGGCTCAGAGGACCCGCTTTAGTGCATTTCAGTGAGCCCGTGTTCCTCAGCAGTTGGGATTCAAAACCCCTGCACTAGCCCCTCGCTAGTTCTCGTCGGGGCCAAAGCCAATCCCAGTGGGAAGTCAGCAACAGAGGATTACCAAGCCCATGACAGCAGTTACTTGTTTCAAATGCCATGAAACGGGACACTATGCCAACAAATGCCCGCAGAATCAAGCTTTGACACCAGTCCATTTTAATTTGGGAGCTACACCAGATCGAACCCCTGCAGCAGGGTCAGGACACGGAGCACCTCAAGCATCAAGCCAACCCAACCGAGGATCGCAGACCGTGATGCGCGGCCAGGTGAACCATGTCACCGCAGAGGAGGCTCAAGCAGCGCCAGATGTTGTGATCAGTAAGTTTCAAGTAAATTCAGTTCCTGCCACAGTTTTGTTCGATTCTGGAGCCTCGCATTCGTTTGTTTCCCAAAGTTTTGCTCTAAAGCATAAGTTGAAACCATTGCTCTTGGTTCCGTTTTACTGGTTCAATCCCCGGGCTCTGAGATGAGTACAAACCTAGGCTGCCCCGAAGTTAAGATAGCCATCCAAGGAGTAGAGTTTTCCGCTGACTTGGTTGTGCTGAATATCCAGTCATTGGATGTAATTTTGGGTATGGATTGGCTCAAGAAGCATCAAGCAGTGTTGGATTGTGGAAGTCGAGCCGTCACCTTGGTCAGTTCAGACGGAAGCAAAGTAAAATTTGAAGCCAGCATGAAGCAGCCAGGAAAGTCGATGGTGTGCCAAAGTAAAGGGATCATGCTAGAGGAAGTGCCAATCGTCAGGGAATATACCGACGATCTCCCTACGATGTGCCAGACAGAGAAGTAGAGTTTGCAATTGAGTTGGCACTGGGCACATCACCCATTTCCAAGAGACCATACCGAATGCCCGCTAATGAGTTAGCAGAGTTGAAGAAGCAAATACAAGAATTGTTGGATAAAGGCTATGTTAGGCCTAGCACCTCTCCGTGGGTAGCACCAGTGTTGTTCGTCAAAAAGAAGGATGGCAGTCAGCGTATGTGCATAGATTACTGAGCTCTCAATGAAGTTACCATAAAAAACAAGTATCCCTTGCCCAGAATTGATGACTTGTTCGATCAACTAAAAGGAGGTGGAGTGTTCTCCAAGATTGATTTAAGATCAGGATACCATTAAATGAAGATCTGTCCGGAGGATATACCTAAGACAGCGTTCTCAACTCGTTATGGTTTGTACAAGTTCACAGTGATGTCTTTTGGCTTAACCAATGCCCTAGCCTACTTTATGTATCTGATGAACAAGGTGTTCTTGGATTACTTGGATAAGTTCGTTGTCGTGTTTATCAATGACATTCTGATCTATTCCAAAGATGAGAAAGAGCATGAAGAGCACTTGAGGATGGTATTGCAAAGGTTATGAGAGCATAAGTTGTATGCCAAGTTCAGCAAATGTGAATTTGGATGAAGGAAGTTGTGTTTTTGGGCCATGTTATGACCGCAGAAGGAGTGGCAGTGGATCCAGGGAAAGTGAAAGATGTGCTTACATGGAAGGCACCAACGTTAGTGACTCAAGTCAGAAGCTTCCTGGGAATGGCTGGCTACTACCGCCGTTTCATTGAAGGATTCTCTAGTGTAGAGCGACCGCTCACTCAACTGTTGAAGAAGGAAAAGAAGTTTGAATGGACGCCAGAGTGCGAGAAGATTTTCCAGAAATTAAAGGAGTGTCTAACAATAGCGCCAGTACTAGTGTTGCCAGATATCAAGGACTTTGAAATCTACTATGACGCATCCCACAAAGGTTTGGGGTGTGTGTTGATGCAGGACAAGAGAGTGGTGGCTTATGCATCACGTCAGTTGAGGCCACACGAGGAGAACTACCCCACGCATGATTTGGAATTGGCAGCAGTTGTGCATGCCCTGAAAATATGGCGTCACTATCTAATGGGTAACCGATGTGAGATCTACACAGATCATAAGAGCCTGAAATACATCTTCACGCAAGCAGACCTCAACCTAAGACAAAGAAGATGGTTGAAACTGATCAAGGATTATGATATCGGGATCCATTACCACCCAGGGAAACCCAATGTGGTGGCAGACGCATTGAGTAGAAAGGTGTACTACAATACAGTGATGTTTCAGGAAAACCAACCAGCTCTACACAAGAAATTTCAAAGGCTCAGTTTGGAATTGGTGGAGGAAGGAATATTAGCTGCTTTGGATTTGCAGCCGACCTTGGATAGTCAGATCCGTCAAGCACAACCAGGGGATGAAAATATCCAGCGAGTCAAGGTTGGTTTAAAAGAAGGCAAAGCATCAGGTTTTGTAGAGGATGATCAGGGTACCATATGGTACAAAACACGTTTGTGCGTACCAAATAAGGGGGAGTTGAAGAAGTTATTGCTTAAGGAAGCACATGAGTCATTATATTCAATTCACCCAGGCAGTACCAAGATGTATCAGGATATTAAAGACAAATACTGGTGGCCAGGTATGAAGCGTGAGATAGCAGAGTACGTAGCACTTTACGATGTGTGCCAACGAGTGAAAGCTGAACACTAAAGACCAGCAGGATTGCTGCAACCTTTGAAAATTCCCGAGTGGAAGTGGGAAGACGTGGGAATGGACTTTATTACAGGATTACCCAAAACCAAAGAAGGCTTCGATTCAATATGGGTAATTGTGGATCGATTGATAAAGGTCGCACACTTTCTTCCGGTCAAAACAACATATTCCGGTGATAAGTTGGCCGAGCTATACATGTCCAGGATTGTGAGTCTCCATGGAGTACCTAAAAGAATAGTATCGGATCATGGGTCGCAGATCACTTCATGATTTTGGAGTAGCTTCCACGAAGCGATGGGTACTCATTTGAATTTCAGTACTGCATATCATCCGCAAATTGATGGTCAGACAGAGCGTGTAAATCAAATCCTGGAGGACATGTTGAGAGCATGTGTATTGGATCATGGAGCCAAGTGGGACAGTTGTTTGCCTTTTGTAGAGTTCTCCTACAATAACAGTTACCAGGCCAGTTTACAGATGTCATCGTTTGAAGCTCTGTACGGCAGGAAATGTAGAACCCCTCTCAATTGGAAAGAGACGGGTGAGAGACTAATCTTTGGGCTAGAATGTCTACAAGAAGCAGAAGAGAAAGTGCATTTGATTCAAGAAAGGTTAAAGACAGCATAGGCCAGACAGAAGAGTTATGCCAATACTCGCCGCAGAGATTTAAGCTTTGAGCCAAATGACTATGTGTATCTAAGGATCACATCCTTCAAAGGTGTGAAGAGATTTCAAATGAAGGGAAAGCTTGCGCCAAGGTATGTGGGACCATTCAAGATTTTAAAGCGCAAGGGAGAGGTCGCGTATCAGCTGGAGCCACCTGAGACCTTGAGTGGGATACACGATGTTTTTCATGTATCTCAACTAAAGAGGTGTTTAAGAGTGCTAGAGGAGGCAGTGCCAGTGGAGGCTGTGGATCTCCAAGGGGATTTGTCCTATAAAGAGTATCTTATCAAAATTTTGGAAGTGGCAGAGTGTGTAACCAGAAGCAGGAATGTTCACTTTTGCAAAGTTCAATGGAGCAATCATTCAGAGGAGGAAGCAACTTGGGAGCGCGAGAAGGATCTCGAAGCGGAGTTTCCAAACCTATTCCTTAGAGAGCCAGAATCTCGGGGTCGAGATTCTGTTTAAGGGGGGAGGTTTGTAACATCCTGATTTTCAGACCCATTTTGAAGTTTTTAAAATAAAATTCACCATTTGGATTTTTCTGGAATTAATTAAAGCTTAATTGGAATTTTTATTAATTAAAAAGATTTAATATGATTAAGTTAAATATTAACATTTGGAGCCATGCGCAACCGCCGCCGTTTGCATGCTCGTCGCTTCGCCTCCGTTGTCACCGCCCTCGCGCCGTCGGGTCTTCGTCACCGGTGAGTCGCCGCCCGGTCTTCGCCCCGCCGCCGTATGGGTCGCCGTCGGTCAACACCCGCAGCCCAAGCCATCGCTGACCAACCGCTGGTGGTCCGCACCGCCGTCGCCTCGATTTCTGTGCCGCCGTCTCGCGCCGCACGCCCGCTAGCTCACCGCACCTGCACACCCGCGACTCTTCGCCTTCCCGTGGACTCTGTCCACCGTGCGGCATGCCATTGGCAAACCGGGCCCGCCGGTCGGGCGCATGTGCCATAGGCCAAGCCTTGTCAGCACAGCCACGTCAGCCTAGGCCGACGTGTCATGCCACGTCAACGCCATCTGTCTACCACGTCAGCCCTAGCTGCCTCGTCAGCAAGCCCAGTTAGCCATACTGTTTCATGCGCCGGGTTCACCGTAGACCGAATATTCCATGAGCCGAGTCCACAGCACAGTGCATTCTCCGATTTTCAGCCTTTTCCAAAAATTAAAATTTCCAAGGGCCCATTTTCTCTCGTCCGAACTCCGATTGACCCGATTCTTTTTTCTAAATTCATCTACAATTGAGCTCTATATTTTGGTTCAGGTTTGGAAGTTTTTAAAGTTCATTTGAATTTTATTTGAATTTATTTTTTTGTGTTCGATTTGCTTTCTCTCTCGTTAGATCACGCGTTCGAGGGAGCTGACGTCGGATTCAAGGATCAAGAGCCGTCAACTGAGCAAGGCCAAGGCAAGTCGTGTCCTTTGATCATGTTGAACCCAGTTTTTAAATCTATTATGTATTATTTTGTTTTACATTATCATGCATCGCTATTTATTATCAAATCCTTGTATTGGTAGTTATCGTCTAAATTGATTAATACCTCCTTGATATTTTGGATGCCATGAATCAATTGTCACCTTAGGATGGGTAATTATTTAGTGATACAATAATAGTTTTCACATGGGTTGTACGTTTAATTTGCTTAGCCATGCTTATGATTAGTGCGTTGGGTCTATTATCACATGTGGTAAATAACTTTGACTTAATGATATACTTGAACGTGGTGGTTAACCACAGTTATAAAATTTATTTGCCATGTGATGGACCATGTGGAGGTGACCCCGTGTGTGTGATGAGTAATTGACATCGCTTTTAGGAAAGTCGAGTTTGGTTTGTGTGATTCGGACCATGTCGTTGCCCGGTGCAATTGGTTTCGGTCGGACTTGGTCAAACCTGGTCATAGTGCTTAGGTTGAATATTCTTTTGATTCAACAGGTTTGAGCTATGTTTAGGCTTAATGTTTTCACTAATGCTAATTGTGATTATGTGTGTCGAGCGGTGCTATGTGATGTGTTTCTTATCTGTGATGCCTACAGGATGTTGAGGCGGAGTCGTGGCGAGGCACCGGGTTACTGGACTAGGCACAGGCGGTGTCGAGGTTAGAATGGTCGGATGTGTCGAAGACGGCGGAGACTCGAGGTGGTTGCGAGGCTTGGATGACAAGGAATGAGGAAGCTTCCCGAAAGGTGCAGGAGGGGCGTTTCGGTAAAAGTGCAAAGCTGCACAAGTGGAAGCGGTTCCGTTCGGGATTTAGCGGGCATAACGGGTTGGAGACCTGTTAGCCAAAGGCTATAAATAGGAGAGGATTCCTGGTTGTATGCATGATTCTAGGGGGTGTTAGGTTTTGCTTTAGTCAAAATGGCCTTTGGAGAGGTTGTTTTGATTTAGGGACTTTAGTGGTTGAGAGAGGCAGAGTATTGTTAGAGTGTGTCTCCTCTCTATGTGTTCTCCCGTGCTCCTCTCCAAGCATGTAGTGTTCTTGATTTCTTGAGCTTGTGAGAAGGAGAGGATGAGTTGATGAGCATGTAATCATTCCTCTGATTGTAATCGCGTATGGGGACTCCTCTGTGATCCTCATGCTTCTAGGAATGAATCAATTTCATTTGAGATGCTTTTGCCTCCTGTGTTCTTCGTTCGTGCTTTGCTCTGTGTGATTTTTGGGTTTTTCATTTTGGAGTTGGTTCTTGCTGAGGAGTAGCAAAATGGGTTGCTCTGTGATGGAATTGTATTTCTAGACCCTTTGGTCAGCTTGTTCCAAGAGCAAATTGATTGAATCACAAGAATCCTTTTCGTTTTAGCTTGTGCCCTGTTTTTCCTCTGTGTTCTTGTTCTAGGGTTTGGTACCATTTTCATTTTCCCTTGGAAGTTTATGTCCAAATTTGAGTCTCAGGGTCCCAAGGCTATTCCCTTGCTAATCTTTGAGTTTAATGATCAAAGAATCAAAGGTTAAATGGGAATTTGAGATTTAGTGCTGCTCTCTGCATATTTTCAGATTTTAGGTCAAATCCTAAATTCCTTTGTTTTGTGTTGAATTTCTTGGTTCCCTAGGCTCCTCTGGCTAATTAGGTTATATTCATGCTGTTCTGGGCTGAGGAAACCAGAGGGAAATCATCAATTTTTCTGCTGTGCGAAGGTTCCAGTTTGTGTTGTCTGAAAATCAGCATTTCTGTCTGCTGCTCTCGAAGGGCGGTCAGACCGGCCTGTTAGGGGCGGTCAGACCAGCCACCCAACGGCGGTCAGACCAGCCCAGTATAACTGGTCAGACCGGCCAAGTGAACCCGGTCAGACTGGCCTGACCAGTGCGGTCTGACCGCCCGCTTCTTTGAGGTTTGTCCTTCCCTTGTTTTAGCAGCTTCTGCTCTTGGTTCTTGTTCATTTTTAGGGTTCTTCTTTGTGGATCCTTCTTGTCCTTCCAGTATGTGCGCAGATCACCTTCATAGCTATCGGAGACCGATCGTGGATACTTGAGGGGGTTAATTTTAAAAGATGACATTCACCCCCCTTTGTCACTGATTTCGATCCAACAATTGGTATTAGAGCCGGTTAGCTCTTTCCCATAGATCTTAACCGGTCTCTAAGAGCCATGGCGACAGACAAATACTCGACCAAGCCCCCGATCTTCGATGGGATTGACTATCCCTTCGGGAAGAGTCGGATGGAGACCTACATCCAGGCTCAGGGCTACGCCATTTGGTGTAAGGTCAAGACCCGATATGTTGTTCCTGCCGATGAGAACATCAATGCTGGAAATATGCTTGATGTTGAGGCAAATGTGAAGGCAAGGAACATCATCATTCAGGGTCTGAGCAGAAGCGAGTTCGACGCATCTTGTTGGATCGAAGTTGGCGATAGAGGGGGGTGAATGTCGACTTTTAAAAACTACCCCTCTAGTACTCTAAATTGAGAAATTCCACTCCAGTAGCTACTGAGCTATGAAGATGGCATCTACAACTCAAAGAAACTTCAATCAGAGGAAGAGAAGGCAGTACGACCAAGAAGCAAAAAGATACCCAAAACCAAAACACAAATCACAGCTCGGGCGGCCTGACCGCAGTGCATTAGGCGGTCAGACCGCATGCTTACCGCCGGTCTGACCAGTCTGGTAACGCCGGTCTGACTGCCAAGCACCGGCCGGTCTGACCGCCATACTACTACCGGTCTGACCGGTTAACCTGAATCTAGAGCTGACAGCGAGGCCCATTGAAAAACTAAGAATAGAAAATACTTCAGATTTGCAGAAACTAGGAAATTGGGGGTTTGCACCCAAACTTTTCAGCCAGGAGCAGCACAAGGACAACAACAAAAGCAAGAGGGCCTTAGAAACCAAAGATTTCAACCAGAGAGCAAATAATCAAGATTCTTGACAAAAACTAAAATTCCTGCAGAGAAGGGACTAAAACCCAAATTACTCAAGATTCCCAAATCCTTTGCCCATGAGATTTTGCAGATAGATTAGCAAAGATCTTGGGACTTCCCAGACCAAAACTCAGGCCATCTCAAGAAGGAAATAAAAAAAACACCAAAACCCTAGACAAGAACAGATGAACAGAGGAGCCTAAAAATAAAATCTGGAATCAAGGATGGGCTTTTGGGATTTTAACTAATCAAATGATCTTGAGGCATCATCCCAGCATAGAGCAATCCATTTTACACCTCCTCAGCAAGAAAGAACTCAAATCACAAAAAGTCACAAATCAAGCAGAGAAGAACGAATAGAGGCATGAACGAGAAAATAACCTTCAGTGATTTCATTCCAATCAAGCAAGGAATACAGATGAGTCCCCATACGCATGGACATTAGAACAAAAGGAATGATTACAAGGGTCTCAATCCATCCTCTCCTCCACTCAAGATCAAGAAAACTCAAGAGCACTACATGCTTGAGAGGGGATAACACACGAACACACCCAAGGAGACACAGCCAACAGCTCTCTGCCTCTCCTACCAACTAAAGCTCTAAAGCAAACAACCTCTCCAAAGACTCTTTTGACTAAAGCAAACCCTAACTCTCTCCCAAAGCCATGGGAATACATGCAGCCATTCACTCCTATTTATAGCCCTTGGCTAACGGGTCTCCAACCCGTTACGCCCGCTAAACCCAAACGGAGCGGCCCCGCCATGCGACCTCGCGAAATTACCAATTCGCCCCTCCTGCACCTTCTGGGAAGCTTCCGCGTCCCTTGTCATCCAAGCCTCGCAACCACCTCGAGTCTCCGCCGTCTTTGACACATCCGACCGTTCTGACCTCAACACCGCCTGTGCCTAGTTCGGTCACCTCGTGTCTCGCCACGACTCCATCTCGACGTCCTGCAGCTATCACAGACAAGAAACACATCACATAGTACCGCTCGATACATGAAAACATAAATAGCATCAATGAACCGCATTAAGCATGAAAGAGCCCAAACCTGTTAGTTCAACAGAATATGCATCCTAATCACTTTGACCAGATTTGACCAAGTCTGACTGAAGCCGATTGCACCATGCAACAACATGGTCCGACCACACAAACCAAACTCGACTCTCCTAAACCGATGTCAATTACTCATCACACACAAGAGGTCACCTCCACATGGTCCATCAATCTCCCCCTTGATGAGTATATTAACAAACCCAGAAAAAGCATGAAGTTGAGTTTGTTTTGAAAAGTCCAACATGGTCCAAAAGAAGACAATGAAGCTAATGACCATGTCGACAAGGAGCAAAAACAGAAAGAGCAAGTTTTCCTCAAAAGCTCCAAAAAAATCCCAAATGGCTTTTTCTCCACTATTCTCCCCCTTTTGGCAATAAACACATCAAGGATGCAAAAGAGAGAATATGACATGACATTTGATGAAATGGCTAAAGTTTGTTTATTTTAAGCATTTTAGAGCCATGAAGATTATCCAAAATGACCATTAAGTATTACACCAAGCCATAACACATAAACATGCTATCTAGATCATGACAAGATATATATAAGCCAGCTAAACCAAATAAGTCACAATCTGAAATTTTAGTGCAAATTCTTAGCATGTCAAGTCATCCATGATCATAGTCTAGCTAGAGGTCTCCAAGGATGATGCAAACCATGTCAATAAGCTAAGCGGAACCAAGAAGCTAGTATTGAGTCAATTTAGAGTGCTATATGCTCAAGAATGAAACATTGGTTCAAGTACTTGGTTCTTTTTGTAGCTTAAGCAAATTGAACACAAATGACATATTTTCTTTTGAGGCTCATGGTCGTTTCCAACCAAAATTTTAATCATGTGCTAGATCTCAAGCCTTATGCGACTACTTCAAGCTAGAAGCTTAAGAAGATAGTCTTGGTCATCCAAAACTCCCCATAAGTTTATGCCAAGTGTAATGGCAAGCAGTCTCATAGGAGAGAATTGGTGAGATTAGTTCTTTCGCACAAAAGAGATCTTTTTGCATTCATAAAAGATTGTACTAACTTATGCGTCATCAAGAACTAGCATAGCTCAATCTAAAGCTCAATAGAGGTTCAAGACTCAACTCAGCCTATTTGATATGGCATGAATCATAAAAGGATAACTAAAAAGAGATTAGTCTCGAGAGCTAAAATGACAAGTTTTAGTTCAAGTTGAGCAATTTTAATCAACTTATTATGGCAAAAGCTAGTCTACACATATGAAGTCATGATAAATCTAGTAAATAAGCACAAGTCATGGCAGGAGTAATGCATTGTAAACATGTCATAACTGGATAATAATCAAGGCTCCATGTAGTTACAATGCAAAATGCTGAAATGCAGACAATCCAGCTCCCCCTCAACATGAGATGCACTTTTCAGTTCAAGTTGAGTTATGTCAATATTAAGCTCCAGAAACACCCAAATGAACTCCCCTGAACCAAAGCAATAAGCAAGAGAAGCTGGCAAAGAAATCAGAAAAGGCAGTCCTTAAAGCATGGACAAGATGTAAAGGATACTATGGCGCAGACTGACTCTCATCTACCCCATATGACTCTAGGACTATCAGCTGATCATCTAGCACACTAAGGAGCAAACACGTACCCTGTCTACCCAAGGGTGGCCCAACCCTTGCTAGAACCTAAAAGTAGTGAGTGGGCTCAACCTAGTGAGAAGAGAGACAGCTAATAAGCAGCATCCTAGATCATAAGATGAGAGGAAGAAGTCTGAACAACTAGACTAGAGAAACACTCTAACTTATGCTAGAAGGACTAAACCCAATGCACCCCGAAAGTAATGCGACAGAAAGGAGCAAGAGCATAATAGATATAATAAAGCAGTAAAGCACAAAACTCCCCCTAACAACAGCCCATAAGGACAAACCACCCCAAGCTCTCCCCATAGAGCTGAAAACCTAGAGCTATCCAATGGCTTGGTAAAGATATCAGCCAACTGGTGGTCACTCTCCACAAACTGGAGCACTATATCACCCTTCTCTACATGCTTGGTCCGGGAGTGCTGCACTGGGTTCTTAGCATTGTTAATCGCAGAAGTGTTATCACAGAAGAGTGGAACACTGTCGATAACTAACCCAAAGTCCCGCAGGGTCGAGACCATCCAAAGCACCTGGCTACAGCAACTGGTTGCAGCAACATACTCGGCCTCTGTGGTGGACTGTGCAACTCCGGACTGCTTCTTAGAAGACCAAGAAACTAGAGAAGTGCCAATGAATTGGCAGGTGCCAGAAGCGCTCTTCCTATCTATCCTACAGCCAACAAAGTCTGCATCCGAGTAGGCTCTCAAGGAAAGACAGGACGAGGAAGAGTACCAGATACCATAGTCAATGGTAGCTCGAAGGTACCGAAGAATGCGCTTCACCGCCTGGCGGTGAGATACGTGAGGAGAAGCCTGAAACCGAGCACAAAGACACACGGAGAAGTGTATGTCCGGTCTCGAGGCAGTGAGGTATAAGAGGGAGCCAATCATGTTGCGATACTCCTTCTGATTAACTGACTCGCCGTCCTCATCTGGGTCAAGTGTGGCAGATGATGCCTTGGGAGTCGACACCGGCTTACCATCACTCATGTCAAAGCGTCTTAGGAGGTCACGAGTGTACTTGCCTTGATGCAAGAAAGTACCCTCCTGAGTCTGCTTAATCTGGAAGCCAAGGAAGAAGGTCAACTCACGCATCATGCTCATCTCAAACTCGGTGCCCATGACATCCGAGAACTGTGAAACGAGAGCATGAGAAGAGCCACCAAAGATGATATCGTCCACATAAATCTGGACGAGCAGAAGATCAGTGCCATGCCTACGAATGAACAAGGTCTTATCCACCTTACCCATGTCAAAACCATGACTCAACAAATAGGACTTAAGCCTCTCATACCAAGCTCTCGGGGCCTACTTAAGTCCATACAAAGTTTTGGAAAGCTTGAAGACATGGTTTGGGTATTTGGGGTTCTCAAAACCCAGAGGCTGTCTCACATAAACTTCTTCCTCAATAAAACCATTGAGGAAGGCACTCTTGACATCCATCTGGTAAAGATTGAAACCCTTAGAAGCTGCAAAGGCAAGCAGGATTCTAATGGCCTTAAGTCTAGCAACAGGGGCAAAGGTCTCCTCGAAATCTAGACCCTCAACCTGGGAGAACCCCTGAGCTACCAGTCTAGCCTTATTCCGAATGATAACCCCATCCTCACTCTGCTTGTTCTTGAACACCCACTTAGTCCCAATGACATTGTGACCACGTGGAGGCTCAACAAGCGACCAGACCTTGTTCCTCTCGAAATTCTCTAACTCCTCATGCATGGCATTGACCCAAGACTCATCAGATAGGGCATGACTAATATGCTTGCGCTCAAAGGTGGCAACAAAGGCAGAATGGAGACAGAAATGTGACACGCCAGACTTCGAGCGTGTGACGCGCTCAAAGAGGTCTCCAATCATCTGCTCTGAAGGATATTTTTTCTGGATATGTCGAGGAGGTCCTGGATGAGATGAAGAAGTGGCCTCTACCTCGTGAGCTGACGAGGTAGGAACAGAGCCACTAGATCCAGAGGAAGCAGAAGGCATGGGCTGATCTCCTCGAGGTGCAGTGGAAGAAGGCACCTCAAGGGGAGGAGGAACTGGATCAGGTAGACAACCTTCATCTCCATCCTCCTCATCGTCCACGAAGATGGGCTCGGACTGCTCTAAAAAACCTGAGATATCTGGCCTAGTCCCCGGACTGGCCTCATCAAAAGTCACAGGTCTCTACCATTTTACTAGACTCGCAGTTCCAAACCCGATAAGCCCGCGAAGAAGTCGAGTAACCTAGAAAGATACCATCACAAGATCATGACTCGAACTTATCTAGGTTCCCGGACTTCAAAATAAAGCACTTGCATCCAAACACACGAAAATGGGAGACACTGGGCTTTCGCCCATATCTCAACTCATAAGAAGTGCGATGCAAGTGTGCCCTCAGAAAAACTCGATTGGAAACATGGCAAGCGGTGGCTATGGCCTCAGCCCAAAACTTCCTCGGTGTAGAGTACTCATTGAGCATCATCCTGGCCATCTCGACCAAGGTACGGTTCGTCCTCTCCACGACGCCATTCTGCTGTGGGACGTGCGGAGAAGAGAACTAGTGCTCTACACCTATCTCATCAGAAAACCTCTCAAAGTAGGAATTCTTGAACTCCGTGCCATTGTCACTGCGGATCACTCGTAAGGCACCCGGAAGCTCAACAGAAAGCCTACTAAACAAACCTCGGAAATGGGTAAACGTCTCATCCTTCGAGGCCAAGAAAAACACCCAAGAATACCTCGAATAGTCATTGACCACGACAAGAACATACCACTTCCCTCCTGCTGACTGCACTCGAGCTGGTCCAACTGTGTCCATGTGGAGCAGCTGTCCCGGTGCATCGGTCATATTAACTATGACGGAAGGGTGAGAAGCGGCAACCATCTTGCCGTGCCGGCATGGAGTGCAAATATGATCTTTGACCATCTTGAGTTTCGGCAGACCACGAATGAGATTGTGGCCGCTAACTCGGGTCAAATGGTCAAATCCGATATGACCAAGTCTCCTATGCCAGAAAATAAGGTCGCGGGACTCAAAAGCAACCAAACACCGGAGAGGATCACCAGAAGACTCAGAAAAATCAGCACGAAAGATCCTCCCATAACGAGAAATCTTGCAAACCAGACTACTCGAAGAATCAAGAATTTTGCAGTTGTTTTTCTTGAAGCTCACCTCAAAACCGTCATCGGTAAGCTGAGAGACTGAAAGCAAATTATACTGCAGCTTACTAACCAAAGCAACATCTTCCAAAAGAAATGAGTCATTAACGCGCACTGTACCTTTGGCGATGATGCGGCCAGACGAAGCGTCTCCGAAAGTGATTGTCTCATCACCTGGAGCACGGGCTAGGGAAGAGAACCAACGGGAGTCTCGGTCATATGGCGAGAACAATCGGAGTCTACAAGCCAAACCTCTCCCTTCCCTACCCGGCGAACCTGAGTCAAACAGAGAGTAAAGGCTCAGTAATGGGATAAATCAAGAGTTATTTTGGCACCCAATACTGAGTAACACGTAGAGCAGATGAAATAGTCAAACACGACTGACCTCTATCTACCCTACGCTCTCTGTCGCTCAAAGAAGCAAAAGGTCTATGTGTAGACCTGAAGCTGTTGCTGGGTCCGACTGCTACAGGAGAGCAAGTTGGAACACCGGCAACTTGCTGATCATACCGCGGGTAGCTATCTCGACGGGGAAAGAGAGATCTATCCTCAGGACGGTGGAAGTCACGACCAGGAGCAGCACGAGGACTAGAACCAGAAGACTCAAAAAAACCAAATCCTCGATGCTGCCCAAAACCATCACCAGAAGCAAGCCTAGACCTCGTGTTGGTCTTAGGTGCACTCAAGGTCTGGGGCTGATCCTGAATACGCCTAAGAGCTGCAACACGGTCTCTCTTCGCGATCTTGGCGCGCCTGAAGCATCGCTCGATCGAGTGTCCATCCTTCTGACAAAAGGTGCAGTGATACTTTACCTTCAGAGAGGTGGAAGTAGCACGATGAGGCTTCACCTTCTGAGAGGCCGAAGTAGCAGGGGGAATCACCTTGCTGTTAGAAATCCCTTGGACAAAGCCCACTGACTTGAATTGGACTTTATCAGATCGGGGCTCAATCTCGATCACACCTGCAGCTCTAGGTCCAAGAATAGCAGTTGGATGCTTCCTCATGTCCTTAGAAAAATCATATCCTAGACCTTGATTGAATTTGTAAATCTTGGACTGGTCTAGAATAAGATTTAGCTTCTTCTTGCTGCCTACCAATCTCTCGAGAGTGTTCGTAAGGTACTGACACTCCCGAAAGAGAGAAGTGCAAGAAGAGCAGGGGGAAGAAGAGACAGCAGCAGATAAGGGAGCAGAAGAAGAACCAACAGCAGAGGAAAGAATGGCTTGTGCATGCACAACTGACTCAGAAGGGACAATCCTACTGCTAGCCAGTTGGTTCACATCGCTAAGCGTCTCTACCTTACCCTGGGGCTTCTCCCCCTCACCCGCAATCACATCACAATCAGTTGGTGCCTTCACTAATTGATCCTTAGTTAGCTTCACGCACTTTTCATTCAAAGCAATGAGTTCAAGTTTTAGTTTTTCACAACTCATGCATGGTGAGCTAACAGGATCCTTAGTCGTATATTGAGCCAAATTGTTGTTATGATTAACCATTTCTTGGAATTGCTTAGAAACAGATTCAAGTTCAAGGGTTAACTTTGGGCAATTGGTGCAAGACACAATAGGCTCAAGTAAAGAAGCACGCAACTCAGCAATCTTGTGATCTGCTCGTTTTAGGTTCATCTTCAATTTATTGCAATTTTCACAAGACTCGGGTAGATCTAAAAGCATGGTATAAAGACCTCTAAAAGCATTATCCTTATCCTCACATGAGGTGCAAGCAATAGTTTCAATAGTAGTAGATGGAAAAGAAACAACCCTACTCATCTCTAGTTCAGCTAAGAGACTAAGATTCTCCACCTTAACAAAATCAAGCTTAGAGGACAGACTATCATGCGACGTCCTTAATTTCTCCATGTCACCCAACAGAGCACAGCATGTATCACAATCATCATGAAAGGGAGCAGATGTAAGTGAAGTAAGCTCCCGTGATAATCTATCTACTTCCTTCTCCAACTTAGTACACCAAGCCCTAGACTTATCATGGAATCTACCTAGCTTAAGGAAAACATGATTGAGCTGGTCGTAGGAAGGAAATACCTCGTCGGAGTCAGTGTACAGCTCGCTGTCTCTCACTTCGCCCTTAAGGGCCATGAAGCACATCCCGGAGAAGTCGTCGCCGTCCTTGGGGTCTTGGTCACCCGTCCCGTCGTCGTCGCTCCATCCCTCCACCTCGCTGAGGTCGAGGTCATCGAAGGCGGTGAGGATGCGGTGGAACAGTTTCTTGGCTTTGCCAAGGTCACGGAACTTCTTCTTTCCTTGGGCATGGACTGGAGGCCTCTTGTTGCGGTTCTTGCCGGTGTAGTCATTCTTGCCGAACTGCCGTAGTCGTTCTTGCCCTTCTCCAGCTTGGGGCAGTTTGCCCGAATGTGGTTGGGGCCACCACACTTGAAGCAAATCACGGGTCCTCCTCTCTTTCTGTCCCTCCTCCTCTTGTAAGCATGAGAAAATTTTCTGGCTAAGAGGGCCAGCTGCTCATCTCCAAGCTGCTCTAACTGATCATCAATTACGTCACAGAGAGCAGCAAGAGAGAAACCACAAAGCGAATCAGAAGAAAGACCAGAAGCCAAAGTGGGATCGGTGACTAAGGCCATCGACTACGACTTCGACTTACGAGAGACAATGTCAATCTTGTGTGTCTTGAGGCATGAGTACAACGCGTCAAGAGTCAAAGTCGAGAAGTCGGTGGTATCCTTGATGGTAGTCACCTTCATCTCCCAAACACGCAAGTCGAGAGCATCGAGCATCTGTCGAGCGTTATCCGAGTCGGGGTATGTGAGACCGACCGCTCGGAGGTTGCTCAGAATCTTGTGAAAATGCACAAAGCACTCATCGAGGGACTCGCCAGTGAGCATTTCAAACTTATTGTAATCTCGCTTGAACTGGTCCTATCACACCGTCTTTATTTGGGTGGTGCCCCCATGGTAAGCATCGAGGGTCTCCCAAATATCGAAGGCGGACGAAATATGAGATATGCGGTCAAACTCACTACGAATTAGGCTCTGGATTATGATGTTCCTTGCCTTAGCGTTTGTCTCAACATCATGCATATTCTCAGCATTGATGTTCTCATCGGCAGGAACAGCAAACCGGACCTTGACCTTACGCCAGATGGTGTACCCCTGAGCTCTTCCAGAAGGGATAACCAATCCCATCGAAAATCGTGGGCTTGGTCGAGTACTTGTCCGTCGCCATGGCTCTAGAGACCGGTTAAGATATATTGAAAAGAGCTAACCGGCTCTGATACCAATTGTTGGATCAAAGTTGGTGACAGAGGAGGGGTGAATGTCGACTTTTAAAAACTACCCCTCTAGTACTCTAAATAGAGAAATTCCACTCCAGTAGCTACTGAGCTATGAAGATGGCATCTACAACTCAAAGAAACTTCAATCAGAGGAAGAGAAGGCAGTACGACCAAGAAGCAAAAAGATACCCAAAACCAAAACACAAATCACAGCTCGGGCGGTCTAACCGCAGTGCATTGGGCAGTCAGACCGCATGCTTACCGTCGGTCTGGTAACACCGGTCTGACCGCCAAGCACCGGCCGGTTTGACCGCCATACTACTACCGGCTTGACTGGTTAACCTGAATCCAGAGCTGACAGCGAGGCCGACTGAAAAACTGAGAACATAAAATACTTCAGATTTGCAGAAACTGCGAAATTGGGGGTTTGCACCCAAACGTTTCAGCCAAGAGCAGCACAAGGACAACAACAAAAGCAAGAGGGCCTTAGAAACCAAAGATTTCAACCAGAGAGCAAATAATCAAGATTCTTGACAAAAACTGAAATTCCTGTAGAGAAGGGACTAAAACCCAAATTACTCAAGATTCCCAAATCCTTTGTCCATGAGATTTTGTAGATAGATTAGCAAAGATCGTGGGACTTCCCAGACCAAAACTCAGGCCATCTCAAGAAGGAAATCAAAAAACACACCAAAACCCTAGACAAAAACAGATGAACAGAGGAGCCTAAAAATAAAATCTGGAATCCAGGAGGGGCTTTTGGGATTTTAACTGATCAAATGATCTTGAGGCATCATCCTAGCATAGAGCAATCCATTTTACACCTCCTCAGCAAGAAAGAACTCAAATCAAGTAGAGAAGAACGAACAGGGGCATGAATGAGAAAATAACCTTCAGTGATTTCATTCCAATCAAGCAAGGAATACAAATGGGTCCCCATATGCATGGACATTAGAACAAGAGGAATGATTACAAGGGTCTCAATCCATCGTCTCCTCCACTCAAGATCAAGAAAACTCAAGAGCACTACATGCTTGAGAGGGGATAACACATGAACACACCCAAGGAGACACAGCCAAAAGCTCTCTTCCTCTCCTACCAACTAAAGCTCTAAAGCAAACAACCTCTCCAAAGACTCTTTTGACTAAAGCAAACCCTGACTCTCTTCCATCGCATCCTCACCGCCTTCGATGACCTCGACCTCAGCGAGGCGGAGGGGTGGAGTGACGACGATGGGACGGGCGATCAAGGACCCAAGGATGGCGATGACTTCTCCGGCATGTGCTTCATGGCCCTTGAGGGCGAAGTGAGCGACAACGAGCTTTACTCCGACTCCGACGAGGTATACTCCTCCTACGACCAGCTTAATCATGCTTTTCTTAAGCTAAGCAAGTTTCATGTTAAGTCTAGAGCTAGGTGTAGCGAGTTGGAGAAGGAAGTAGATAGATTATCACGGGAGCTTACTTCACTTACATCTGCTCCCTCTCGTTACGAATGTGATACGTGCTGTGCCTTGCTTGGTGACATGGAGAAATTAAGAACCTCTTATGATAGTCTATCTTTTGAGCTTGACATGATTAAGGTGGAGAATATTAGTCTCTTAGCTGAACTAGAGATGAGTAGGGTTGATTCTATTTCATCTACTACTATGATCGCGCAAAACTGCACACCCGCAAGTGGACGGGCTGCCGCTAAGATAGCAGCGAATGTCGTGTTCTCCACAGGGACTAGAGTACCGGTGATAGGACACTAAACTAAAGCTAAATCGCACAAACAGGGAGTCTAAGACTGACTGCTAAACCTATAGAAACTAAAAGCTAGCGATCAAATCTGCCTAGGAGAAGAAGAATGAGAAAGAAAGAGCTAAAGGTGCTGTGAATATGAGTGTCTGACTGAAGAAGAGAAACGAGAAGAACCAGAGAATCAGATTCTACTGAGAGCAAGAAAGAAAGAAGACTACCCAAAAATAACAGAAGGAAAAGCTAAGGTGAGAGAGAGAGAGGGAGGGAGAGTAGAAGAGAGAATAAGGTTGGAAGAAGGCTAGAACTAGCAGATTAGAAGAATAAAAGAAGACTACTAGAGGAGAGTTAAAACTGAGAAAAGAGAAGGACAGAGATTTAACTCGAGAGGTAAGAAGACGAAGAACTAGAAGTTAAGAGAGAAGAGAAGTGAAAATATTAAAGAGCTACCTCTACCAAGAGAGAGAGAGAAGATCTAAAAGAAATAGAGGGGAATCAGAGGTAAGATGAAGAACAGACTAAATACGTAGATAAACTATCAGAAGAACACTAGATAAGAGAAAGGAGCTGGGAAAAGAGACTACAAGCTAGACTGAAGGAAGAAATGGAGAAAGGGAAGGAGAACTCGCACCGAAGAGAAGAAAGAGATAAGAGAAGAGGAATTTGCTAGACTGACGGGAGATCTGCCGAGATAATAGAGATTTAAGGGATAGGGAAGACTCAGTAAAGATACTAGGAGATGAAGTAGAATGCTACGGCAATTATCTAATCACTTTACCATAATAAAAAGACAGAACACAGACAGGAAAATAATCAAGCACTGCATTTATTATGTAAACTAAACTACTGCAAGGAGCAAGATAATACATCTAACACCTGAATGACAGCAAAACAACACATCTAGGCAAATTTTTTTTACTTTTCTACTAACAGATCCTAGCAATGACAGTAAGCACAATATTAACCCCAACTGGAAAATTAAATCTAAAAGAGAGATAACAGCATCATCACAGCAAGATATTAATCCTACCAGCAGAATCAAGAACTTATGCAAACTACTATAGTATCAGGTGCGAATCACAGATCTAAACCCAGCGAATAGCATCCACATGATCATCTCATATTAACAAGAACAAGAACATCACTATAAGCATCCAAATTCGCAAAATATATCGCATGCACTTCACACATCCAACACATAAGCATCTCAGAAATGCATTCACAGTACTAGACTTTAAAGATCGGAATAGGTACAACCCAGAATAAAAGCCGATGAAGAATATCAGTAGTGGAAGCCGGCAGGGGAGGACGCAGATCTGACTGTTGGAAGAAGAAATGTTGCAGATGACCGTAGAGGTAGCCGATCTAGCCGAAGGGGTTGAAGATATTGCAGATCTGGGCGTAGATGAAGAAGCAAAGACACCGGCCAGCAGTAGAGGAAGCAGATCTGGAAGCTTCAGTCGGAGAAGCTGCAGATCCGGCAGCAGGTGGTGTAGATCCGGTGAAGTTGTAGCAGATCTGACGCAGGAGCTTCTTCTTCCTTCACTCGGTTCAAGAGTTGTGGATGGGGGTTGAGCTGAGTAACAATTTTTATGGAGGAAGAGGGCTAGGAGAGTGGGAGTGGTTGATGGAGAATGTGGCTAGCCAGGTGAAGAAGAGAGCTGGAAAGAGACGGCGTAGTGGTGATCTGGATTGAGGCTAGGGCGGCTGCATGTTTGGGTCTTGAAGCTTGGTCGATAATCGGTGGAGACTCTGGAGGAGATGGAGTAGGGCGGCCGGTTGTGGGAGATGGGAGGCTGGGTGATGGCGCTCGGTGGAGAGGGTGGAACGGCAGGTGGATCAGTTCGGTCTCAGGGCAGATGCAGCTAGGGTTTTGAGTGTGGTCTTGACCGGCTCCCCCGGGTGAAGCGTCTCCAGCGGCTTATATAGGTGCGGCGCCAATGCATCTAGGGTTTCCAGTGGAGGCGCACGCGTTAGGGTTTGCTGGCTGCTGGGAGTTTTGCTGTGAGGTTTCTTTGCACTTTAGTCCTTCCCATTTTTATGTTTTGCAACCCTAGCTCATCCCATGCTGATATCTGTGGAGTTTGCGCCTATTTCGCGCCGATCTGCAAGGAAAGTGCGAACACTGTAAACTGTAGCAAAATAAGGGAAAGTTTATGTATAATTGATGAAATTAAGGCCAATTTGAGCTATTAGCAACAGGATAATGTCACAAAATAAACTGCAAATATGATGCACATCATACTGTTGAGACTATTGCTTGCACCTCATGTGAAGATAAGGACAATGCATTTATAGGTCTTCATACGATTTTTCTGAGGATATGAGGAGGCATCCACCTGTTATTCTTAGACCCATAGCAGTAGGTGTGATCGAGATTGAGCCCAGAGCTGAGAAAGTTCAATTCAAGTTAGCGGGCTTTGTCCAAGGGAATTCTGACAGCAAGGTGATTCCACCTGTTGCTTCGGCCTCTTAGAAGGCGAAGCCTCATCGTGCTACTTCCACCTCTCAGAAGGTGAAGTACCACTGCACCTTCTGTCAGAAGGATGGACACTCGGTCGAGCGATGCTTCAGGCATGCCAAGATCATGCGTAGAGACCGTGTTGAGGCTCTTAGGCATATCGGGGTCAGCCCCAGACCTTGAGTGCACCTAAGACCAACACGAAGTTTAGGCTTGCTTCTGTTGATGGTTTTGGGCAGCATCGAGGATACGATTTTTCTGAGTCTTCTGGTTTTTGTCCTCGTCTTGCCTTTGATTGTGACTTCCGCCGTTCTGAGGGTAGATCTCGTTTCCCCCGTCGAGATGGCTACCCACGGCGTGATCAGCGTGTTGTTGGTGCTCCGACTTGCTCTCCCGTAGCAGTCGGACCAATCAACAACTTCAGGTCTACACTTAGACCATTCGCTTCTTTGAGCGACAGAGAGCGTAGGGTAGTTAGAGGTCAGTCGCGTTTGACTACTTCTTCTGCTTGACGTGTTACTCAGTATTGGTACCAAAATCTATGTTGATTTATCCCAGTACTGAGCCTTTACTCTCTGTTTGACTCAGGTTCGTCGGGTAGGGAAGGGAGAGGTTTGGCTTGTAGACTCCGGTTGTTCTCGTCATATGACCGAGACTCCCGTTCGTTCTCTTCCCTAGCCCGTGCTCCAGGTGATGAGACTATCACCTTCGAAGACGCTTCGTCTGGGCGGGTCATCGCCAAAGGTACAGTGTGCATTAATGATTCATTTATTTTGAGAGATGTTACCTTGGTTAGTAAGCTGCAGTGTAATTTGCTTTCAGTCTCTCAGCTTACCAATGATGGTTATGAGGTGAGCTTTAAGAAAAACAATTTTAAAATTATTGATTCTTCGGGTAGTCTGGTTTGCGGGATTTCACGTTATGGGAGGATTTTTCGTGCTGATTTTTCTGAGTCTTCTGGTGATCCTCTCTGGTGTTTGGTTGCTTCTGAGTCCCGTGACCTTACTTTCTGGCATAGGAGACTTGGTCACATTGGATTTGACCATTTGACCCAAGTTAGCGGCCACGACCTCATTCGTGGTTTGCCGAAACTCAAGATAGTCAAAGATCTTGTTTGCACTCCATGCCGGCACGGCAAGATGGTTGCCACTTCTCACCCTCTGGTCACAGTGACCATGACCGATGCACCTGGACAGCTACTCCACATGGACACAGTTGGACCAGCTCGAGTGCAGTTAGCGGGAGGGAAGTGGTATGTTCTTGTCGTGGTCGATGACTATTCGAGGTATTCTTGGATGTTTTTCTTGGCCTCGAAGGATGAGATGTTTACCCATTTCCGAGGTCTTTTCAGTAGGATTTCTGTTGAGCTCCCGGGTGACAATGGTACGGAGTTAAAGAATTCCTACTTTGAGAGGTTTTGCGATGATACAGGTGTAGAGCACCAGTTCTCTTCTCCGCACGTCCCACAGTAGAATGACATCGTGGAGAGGAAGAACTGTACCTTGGTCGAGATGGCCAGGACGATGCTCGATGAGTATTCTACACCGAGGAAGTTTTGGGCTGAGGCGATAGCTACCGCGTGCCATGTTTTCAATTGAGTTTTTCTGAGGGCACACTTGCATCGTACTTCTTCTGAGCTGAGATATGGGCGAAAGCCCAGTGTCTCTCATTTTCATGTATTTGGTTGCAAGTGCTTTATTTTGAAGTCCGGGAACCTAGACAAGTTCGAGTCACGATCTTATGATGGTATCTTTCTAGGTTACTCGACTTCTTCGCGGGTTTATCGGGTTTGGAACTGCGAGTCTAGTAAAATGGTAGAGACCTGTGAGGTGACTTTCGATGAGGCTAGTCCAGGGACTAGGCCCGATATCTCAGGTTCTTTAGAGCAGTCCGGGCCCATCTTCTTGGATGATGAGGAGGATGGAGATGAGGGTTGTCTACCCGATCCAGTTCCTCCTCCCCTTGAGGTGCCTCCTTCTTCCACTGCACCTCGAGGAGATCAGCTCATGCCTTCTGCTTCCTCTGGAGCTAGTGGCTCTGTTCCTACCTCGTCAGCTCACGAGATAGAGGCCACTTCTTTATCTCTTCTAGGACCTCCCAGACATATCCAGAAAGACCATCATTCAGAGCAGATTATTGGAGACCTCTTTGAGCGTGTCACACATTCATATGCTCTCTTGATTCTTGTTTAAACTGTGTGTTTATGGTAGAGGTCATCTGCAAATTGAGTTGTTATATGTTGTGGTGTATTCTTTTCCAGTTAGGAAAAGAAAATGATTGTTTTGGTCTGTCGAGTGATTTTCACTCTTGGCTTGTCTGATGTGGATTTTCCAAATGTCTATTTGGAGAGTGTGAATGGTTTTGTTGTGAATCCTTTGTTTTGGATTGTGGTCCTTTGAAGGAAGGTTGTTTGCTAGTATGTTGCTTGAGAATCCTTTATTCCTCTTTTGGTTGGGTTCCTTTTGCGAAGTTATTGTTCGTGCTTCGAGTAACGTTATGAGTGGAATCTGTGGTTGAATTCTTTAAAAGGGGTACAATGTATTATCCCGATTATAATAAATAGAGGAAAATGTTTTAGGAAGGAGGATGGTATTAGATAGTGGCTTGATAGATGTGGCGGAGAATTTTGTGAGAACGATAGGATCATTGGCGCTCGGAGGCGACAAAGAGTTGCGGGTGCTCGGCGTTGACCGGCACGTATCGTGGACTCATCGGAGTTGGACATGAGGACGAGAGCCACCATGTATGTGGAGGTTCTCTTGGCGAATCAGTCCGAGCGGGAGGTGATGTGGGAGCTTGAAGTTCAAATGTAGAAAAAGGACCCGAGTTCTTGGAGGCGGGTGAAAACCCGTAGTTGTTATTCCCTTGGGATGTTCTATCCTTGGAATGCTCTATCCTTTGGTTGTTCTTTTCTTGATTGTTCTTTTTGTCTCGTGGGTTGAGGAGCGAGATGTCACATCCCAAAAATTTGCTCTTTGGAAAAAAATTAATTTCAAAATAATTATCTTAAAGCAATTGGATTTTAGTTGGATTTATCTGGATTTTATCTAAAATTTAAAACAATAAAATTGTGTTTAAAATATTTTAATATAGCCAAAAAGAGTTCATTTCATTTTCCCAGCCTTCCTAGAATTTTAAAATAAATTTTAAAGAATTTTCTAGAATTAAAAACTAATTTTAAAAGTTAAAAGGTATTTTAAAGTTGAAAACTAAATACCAACATTAGTTGGATATATTTTTATTAAGCCGAAAATGTCACCAGGAGCTTTTGTGAATTTTTCTGGAATTTTTGGAGGTATTTTCATATTTTTCTAAGGCCTAAATGATTTCCTAGCATTTTCTGAAAATTATAAATCAAATTCCGAAAATAAAAATCCCTCCCCTCCCCTCCGGCCGACGCGTGGACGGCCCAGGACCGCCCACGTCGCCGCCTGGCCTAATTCCGGCCGCACTCCCCTTCCCCTCGCTGCCACGTGGGCCCGGCCCGTTAGCCGGCGGCCCCGCCTTCCCCTCCTCCTCACCCGACGCGTGGACGGCCTGGATGAGCCGCGTCCCCGCGCCCGGCCCATCCACCCGTCCCCTCGGGCCACATGGCCGCCATCTGCACCGCCCGCTCACCCCCTTCTCCCTCTCACTACGCGCGGACCCCGCTCGTCAGCCGCTCACGCCTCTCTCTCGCTGCAGCCCGGCCCCACCTGTCAGGCCTTTCTTCCCCGCGGAGCGCCACCTTCCTTCTTTCTCTCCTCCCCTTTCCTTCTTTGCGCCGGCGACCGAATCCGGGCCGATCCTGGCCTTCCCTCCCTCGTCCCTCTACGGATTTGGAATCCCCGGGCACCGCGACAACCTAATCCTGCGCCTCCCTTCCTTCGGCACCCCCTCCTTCCTTCCCTCCCCGAACCTTCCTTTCTCCGGCCGCCATCTCCGGCGAGGAATTGCCGTGCCCGTGTCCCTACTCCGTCCTATAAAAGCCTCCCCTCGACTAAGCCTCCCTCCGCCCATCACCCCGACGCCCTCCGCTCTCCCTCCCGAGCTCTGTAGCACCCCAGCACCGTGCGCCCTCCCTCCTCGAGCTCCGCCGCACTCCGGTGAGCAATCACCGACGCCCCGGACATCCTCGGAGCCCGCCGTCGCCACCCCGAGCACCATCGTGCCCGTGCGAAGCTCCCCAACACATCGGCCGCCTCTCCTCGCCGTCGGATCACCGCCGCACCGGAGCACCCGTACTGCGCCACCGCTCCTCTCACCGCCGGCCACCTTCGCCCGTCCCCAAGCCTCGCCGAACCCTTCAACCGAACCCCCTCCGCTCCGGGACTGCATTTCACGAGTGACCCGAACACCTTCGGCCTCCCCTCGCCGCCGGCACCGTCGCCTCCGGCCACTTTCGCCCGGGCCTCCCGAAGGTAACCCTTAAGGGGATTACCTACCCTTATTGGGTAGGCAACGCCTCCCCGCTCACTTGGCTATCACCGCTCGCTCTTTCCCCCCCGGTCCCCTCGGCGCGCGTTCGAGCCCCCGGCTCCGCACGCTGAGGTTGAGCCTTTCTTTCATTTTTCCGCACTGACACGTGGGCCCCACCCGTCAGCGGCCGCTGGTCCATGCGGGCCACTGTTGCCTGGGCCCCACCCCTCTGCGCTAGTCACTGACATGTGGGCCCAGAGCCCAGGGGTCCCACATGTCAGAGGCTGGGCCCGTGGGCTCACTGCCAGTGGGTCCCACCTGTCAGTGATCAGTGGATTGTGGAGGCACTGACAGAGGGGCCCCACAGGTCAGAGACTGGCACAGTGAACACACTGTCCAGTGGGCCCCACCTGTCAATCTCTCAGATTAAAATAAAAGATTAATAATTTAATAATTCCAGTGGGCCCCACCTGTCAGAATTTTCCAATTTTTGGATTTATTCAAACTGAAATCTTTAAACAAGCATAACTTTCTCATTTTAACTCCAAATTGAGCCATTCAAATTTCTAAATTTTTGTAAAATCATAAGCTATCAAAATTTGTATGCTTCGTTTGAATTTTCAATTTTTGAATTTTATTTGAATTTAGTTTGTATTTATTTGCTTTGTATGCTTCGTCTTTTCCCGCGTAGATTCCAACGTTGTCGACGATCTCTCCACTTCGCAGCAAGAAGACCCAGAGAGCGTGCAAGAAGGCAAGTCTCCTTTGATCATCTTGAACCTATGATTTTGAAATGTTTTAATTATTTTAAATTATGTGGATTGCTATTTACATAAAATGATAATTCAAATGTTAAGGCATTAGTTATATCCAACCTTGTTATGCCCTCACTTGAAGTTGATTGCCATGTACCTTTGCAACCCTAGAAATTCCTTTGACTCATTAATGAGAGTAATATATTTAATTGTTGGTATTAGAATAGTAGTCCAATACTTAGCCATGTTATTGAATACCTCATAAATCTTGCTAATGGGAAATTACGAATTATTGTAATACCCTTGTTTTTATAAATTTAGTGGTAATTGGAGTTGCCACTGTTCTTTAAAAATAAAATAAAAGGTGGAAATTGGTTTAGATTAGGGTGGATGGTTGGTTTGGGTTGGTGCAGCAAGCACGAGATCTTGTTAAGTGTATGCTCCACCCTAGTCAATTAAGGCCCGACGCTTGTGTTTGTCGGATCGAGCATTAACCGTACAACCACAAGTCTATATGGGTGCGACCTAGGTGACTAACTTATGATAGTCTAGTTTAGGTGCCACGGTGGAAAGTGGGTGCCGAGGATGGGTGGTTATTCACAGTGAGGGACAGGATTTCTTGTACTCATATGGCGCAAGAGGGGCTTGGTTGGGCGGTTAGCCTACTGCGGTGAAACCTCGCGGTGGTATCTAGCTAGATTAGAGTAAGGTAAAGGCTTTGTGATATTTTATCCGGGTCTCATGCCAAAGGAAGCGTGTTGACTTTTAGGATAATTTATCTCTTGTGGGTAAAGTTGTACAACCTCTGCAGAGTGTCAAACTATTCGAATAGCCGGGCCCACGGTCAAGGGCGGGCAAGGAATGCATTCACATGGTAGATTTTTGGTTTTTGGTTTTAAAATCAAAGTTTTTATATTCCGAGAGTAGAGGGAACTCTCGGAAGGGAATCCTGGCAGTTGGAGCCAGAGAGGGTGGATGGAACCCGTAGTTTTTAAACTTGATCAATTGTAATTGGTTAGATATTGTTGGTAGATGGAACCTTCACTATAAAGTTAATGATAGTTCTGTTAAAGCGTTTACTTTATTAAACCGATGCCTTCAAAAATAATTAGTATTAGTTAAAATTAAAATGTTGCTTTATGCAAAAGAACCATATAGCCTTTCTTTTGTCGAGCCTTGCATCTATTGCATTTTTCCCAAGACTTGCGGAGTACCTTATGTACTCACATGCTGCACTCAAAAATAATAATCAGAAGAGGACGAAGTCCAAGAAGGAGATTACGACTACTGCTTCGCTTGTGGATGTGATGGATTTTTCCCGGAGAACTAGGTCGCGCTTCCCCAGTCAATTGCCTGTGGCGTATTGATGGGTCTTCACCGAGTGTATCTTTTGCTTCCGCTTTATTTCGTGTGTGCGAGGTCTTGAAACCTCAATTGTAATAATGAGACCTTTGGGTCAGTACTCTCTATTATTGTAATAAATCGTTGTTGGTGATGTAATCATATCTGTTTAACTGTGTGCACTAGCTTTGATCTGGGACTAGTGCGGTAATACACAGAGGGTCCGGGTTTGGTAACCCGGGGTCCCGACACGAGATTCGAGGATGAATCCTGTTTAGGTGGGGAGAATGTAATACCCTGATCGTCGATTCGGCGTAAGTTTTTAAAAAAACAATCGCGGAGTCGCCGGTTTTTGGTAAATCGCGGGAAGGGAAAAATAAAATTTGTAGAACATTGAAAAATGAATAAAATATATTAAAATTAATTTAAAAACCTCTAAGTGGGCTACCTGGAGAGTGGGCCGACCACCTTGGGCCGGAGGCCCAAGGGGTGGCCGCACCCCCCTCCCACTTAACCCTAGGGCTCCCCCTCCTCCCCCTTTTCCCCACACCCAGCCGCCACCCCCTATTCCCTTTTCTCCCCCCTGGTGGCCGCCCCCTCCCAAGGATTGTTGCCCCCATTGCTGCCCTTGGAGAAGGAGAAGAAGGAGAAGGAGAAGAAGGAAGGAGAAGAAGAAGAGGAAAAAAATGGGGTAATTTTTCCTCATCCCAAATGCTCTGTTCTTATGAATAATTAGTGTTCTTGGCACGGATTTTGAAGGTACTTAATAGATTAATCGCCCGGTTAGAGATTAGCTGCTGTCTGCCTATAGATTGATTCGCGCAGCGTGTCTGTTCGCGAGGTTTTGACCTAATAAACGAATTTTCCTGCAGACACTACCAAAAGGAAAGTTGTAGAGGACTTCTAGACTCATCTCCTGTATTTGTTTCGGAATTTTGTGCCGTGGGATCTGGGAGTTACAGGGTCGGGAATACTGTTGTTCGTCAGGTGAGCAGATTGGTACAGACCGACGGTAATATGTGAATTTGAGTTAGTAAATGTTTTTTTGGTCATGGCCGTAATTGAGAAAGTTGTAGATAATTTAGATTTCTAGCTGCTATATAAAATTCAGAATTTTTAGACCCTTGTACTGTTGCTGGGACACAATTGAATACCGCTGTCCAATTTGCCAGAACAGAGTTCTTCCTCTGTTTTGGGCATTAAATTACACCTATCTGTGATCAGAATAAAAATATGTGTTCTACATGAAAATGTAGTTTTTTAAGTGATGAATCCAGAGAGGTATCGTTTGCTGTATTTGGATCAATATTTTTAAAGTTACGAAAATGGTAAGCAGCGCTGCTGCAGAGGGTAATTTGCTGAATTGTTGAGCGGAGAGGAGTAAGTGCGGGTTCGGGGGTTCTAGCGACATCTTTAATTATTTATGTCGTGTTTGTATGCTGTGGCTTTGTGCTGAGAGATGCCTTTTGGACAGGTGGTCTTGTCCTTGAGCGCTCTTGATTTTACTTCGCTTCGTCGGATTGAGGCAAGTGAACGTAGCGGTGGTTGCTACCGTTTAACTTGTTATTCCTTCTACTTGCAATTTACATTATTACCGTAATTCGATACAATTGCCATGATTGCATGATATTTTTAATTGTGTAGATGGTAGCAATTGTTGTTCATTTGTTATGTTGATAATTTGCTAGTAGACATGTGGAATTCTTGCTTAATGCTATAATGTGGAACATGAAGATAACATGTGGTGGATGTGGATATGTCATGAGAATGTTGATGCTTCTTTGAGGATGGATTAATGTGATTTGTGATTATCATATCATTGATATCATATCATATCATGTCATATGCATATGTGGATGTCGCCGCACATAGCCGCGACCGTACCGGTACAGCATCGTATATTGCCGTAATACGATGCACCTCTTATCCCGCGGGAGCATCGTATATTGCTGTAATACGATGCATCTCAAATCCTGCCCTAGAAAGAGTGATGTGGAGCATAGCATGAAAGCATTCATATGCATTGCATTGTGGGAAGATCATTTGCATACATATGCAATATAATGTGGTGAAGTTATTTTGTGGAATTTTCAACTCATAGTTGTAATGTGGAATATACAACTTCATAGTTGTAATGTGGAGTTGGCTCGTGTGAGCTATTTGTGGTATGAGGATTGTGGTTGAGGTCGTGGAATGGGATTCGTCACGTGTGTATGGTCAGGGTTGTGGTTGTGGCATGAGACTCTTTTCTCTTGTGATAATTGATGATAGCCATTGTGGATGTGAGAAACAACAAAGTATTGGAAAACAATATACATACGTTTTATTGTCTTGGTGGTGATAGTGGTTGAGATTTAGAAGTAGTCAAATAAGATTTATTTGTTAATATTTTACCGTCATTGATGGTGATTTGAGGATTGAGGATATAAACATTGTTATTTGTGGAAGATTAAATTGTTGATGATTAATCTATTGTAGTTTGTGGAAGATTAAATGTTTCATTTTGCATTTAATTGTGGATAAAATGACTGCATTCATATGCCAATTAAATCTGAAATTGAAGAGGTATGATTCATGAAAGTTTGTGGTGGTTTAATAATTGTAGACATGAATTGTGGTTGAGGTTGTATGGAATTATAAATGATGATGTATAATTGTTTGTAGTTTGAATAGCCTGTTAAACAATTTGCTTGCTGAGATTTTATCTCACCCTTGTTTTCCCCTCTCTACAGGTGGACTTTGAGCATGCATGGGAAGGGTAGAGCGGCACCACACTGATGCACGTGAATCATATTTTTATGTTGTAATAAAGTTGAAAGGATTCTAGACCTTTGCATAGCTTTGGTTACAATATCTTAATAATGTTAAATTTGTGAGCTATGTTTCAGATTAAAATGTTGGAAGATGTTTTAAATATTGAATTGCTATCACTATCTTATTATTCCTTAGTTGTTTATGCTTCCGCTTATACTATCTTCCTTGGTAATTGTTGCCAGTTTAATTTATCTTGTAAATTAGCTAGTTGTAGAGCAGTTTTTAGTAGCATCCCAGGGTAATGTGGGTCCTGGGGTGTTACAGTTGGTATCAGAGCGGGCGTTAGGTCTGTGGTGGAGGAAGAGAGCCACCATGTAATGTAGGTCCTGGGGTGTTACAGTTGGTATCAGTCCGAGCGGGAGGTTCTCTTATTCATTCGTAGGCTTGGCAATGACCTTCTACTCATCCAGATTTATGTGGATGACATCATCTTTGGTGGCTCTTCCCATGCTCTCGTTTCACAGTTCTTGGATGTCATGAGCACTGAGTTTGAGATGAGCATGATGGGTGAGTTGACCTTCTTTCTTGGCTTCCAGATCAAGCAGACTTGGGAGGGTACTTTCTTGCATCAAGGCAAGTACACTCGTGATCTCCTGAGATGCTTTGACATGAGTGATGGCAAGCCGGTGTTGACTCCCATGGCATCATCCGCCACACTTGACCCAGACGAGGACGGCGAGCCAGTTGATCAGAAGGAGTATCGTAGCATGATTGGCTCCCTCTTGTACCTCACTACCTCGAGACCGGACATACACTTCTCCATGTGTCTTTATGCTCGGTTTCAGGCTTCTCCTCGCGTATCTCACTGCCAGGCGGTGAAGCGCATTCTTCGATACCTTCGAGCTACCATTGACTATGGTATCTGGTACTCTTCCTCTTATTGTCTTTCCCTTAGAGCCTACACAGATGCAGACTTTGCCCGCTGTAGGATAGATATGAAGAGCACTTCTGGCACTTACCAATTCATTGGCACTTCTCTTGTCTCTTGGTCTTCTAGGAAGCAGTCCTGTGTTGCACAGTCCACCGCATAGGCCGAGTACGTTGCTGCCGCCAGCTGCTGCTGCCAGGTACTTTGGATGGTCTCAACCCTGCGGGACTTTGGGTTAGCTATAGACAATGTTCCACTCTTCTGTGATAACACTTCGGCTATTAACATTGCTAAGAACCCAGTGCAGCATTCTCGGACCAAGCACATTGATATCAGATATCACTTCCTTAGAGACCATGTGGAGAAGGGTGACATAGTGCTCCAGTTTGTGGAGAGTGACCACCAGTTGGCTGACATCTTTACCAAGCCTTTGGATAGCTCTAGGTTTTCAGCTCTGCGGGGAGAGCTTGGGGTGGTTTGTCCTTATGGATTATTGTGAGGGGGAGTTTTGTGCTTTACTGCTTTATTATATTTATTTTGCTCTTGCTCCTTCTGTTGCATTGCATTCGAGGTGCATTGGGGTTAGTCCTTCTAGCACAGGTTAGACTGTTTCTCTAGTCTAGTTGCTTAGATTTCTTACTCTCATCTTATGATCTAGGATGTTGCTTATTAGCTGTCTCTCTTCTCACTAGGTTGAGCCCACTCACTACTTTTAGGTTCTAGCAAGGGTCGGGCCACCCTTGGGTAGACGGGGTACGTGTTTGCTCCTTAGTGTGTTAGATGATCAGCTGATAGTCCTAGAGTTATATGGGGTAGATGAGAGTTAGTCTGAGCCATAGTATCCTCTACATCTTGTCTATGCTTTAAGGACTACCTTTTTGATTTTCTTGCCAGCTTCTCTTGCTTATTGCTTTGGTTCAGGGGGAGTTCATTTGGGAGCTTCTGGAGCTTAATATTGACATAACTCAACTTGAACTAAAAGTGCATCACATGTTGAGGGGGAGCTGGATTTTCTTGCATTTCAGCATTCTACATTGTAATATAACTACATGGAGCCTTGATTATTATCCGTTGATGACATGTTTACAATGCATTACACCTTGCCATGACTTGTGCTTATTTGCTAGATTTATCATAACTTCATATGTGTAGACTAGCTTTTGCCATGATAAGTTAATTAAAATTGCTCAACTTGAATTGAAACTTGTCATGTTAGTTCTCGAGATTAGTCTTTCTTTAGTTATCTTTTTATGATTCATGCCATGTCAAATAGGCAGAGTTGAGTCTTGAATCTTTGTTGAGCTTTAGATTGAGCTATGCTAGTTCTGAATGTTGCATAAGTTAGTACACCCTTTTATGAATGCAAAAAGATCTCTTATGTGCGAAAGAACTGATCTCACCAATTCTCTCTCATGAGACTGCTTACCATTGCACTAGGCATGAACTCAGGGGGAGTTTTGGATGACCAAGACTATCTTCTTAAGCTTCTAGCTTCAAATAGTCACATAAGGCTTAAGATCTAGCACGTGATTAAAATTTTAGCTGGAAACGACCATGAGCTTCAAAAGAAAATATGTCAATTGTGCTCAATTTGCTTAAGCTACAAAAAGAACAAAGTACTTGAACAAATGTTTCATTCTTGAGCGTGTAGTACTCTAAATTGACTCAATACAAGCTTCTTGGTTCCGCTTAACTTATTGACATGGTTTGCATCATCTTTGGATACCTCTAGCTACACTATGATCATTGATGACTTAACATGCTAAGAATTTGCACTAAAATTTCAGATTGTGACTTAATTGGTTTAGCTGGCTTATATATCTTGTCATGATCTAGATAGCATGTTTATGTGTTATGGCTTGGTGTAATACTTCATGGTCATTTTGGATAATCTTCATGGCTCTAAATGCTTAAAATAAACACCCTTCAGCCATTTCATCCAACATCATGCATGATTCTCTCTTTTGCATCCTTGATGATTTTATTGCCAAAAGGGGGAAAATAGTGAAGAAAAAGTCATTTTGAGGTAATCTTGGAGCTTTGAGAAAAATTTGCTCGCTCTTTCTTTTGCTCCTTTTGTAGACATGGTCATAAGCTTCTTTGATTTCTTCTAAACCATGTTTGGCTCTCTTTCATTTTCAAAGAAACTCAACTTCACGCTTTTTCTAGGTTTGTCAACATACTCATCAAGGGGGTGATTGATGGACCATGTGGTGGTGACCCTGTGTGTCTGATGAGTAATTGACATCGCTTTTAGGAAAGTCGAGTTTGGTTTGTGTGGTTCGGACCATGTCGTTGCCCGGTGCAATTGGTTTCGGTCGGACTTGGTCAAACCTGGTCAAAGTGCTTAGGTTGTGTAACAACCTGAAAATTTTTAATTTGAAAATATGAAGCTCTTGATTATTTTGCAATGTATTTCATTTGAATTTAGAGTTTAGATTGTTTTTCCTGAAAATTTGGCAAAAGATTTTAAAAGTTAAAAGGATCCAAAAAGAGACAAATATAATTGAATAATAGAGAGTTAAAAATCTAAAAGAAGAATCTGAAAAGATGATCCATAAAATATCAAGGGAGAAATGTAATTAAGCATAAACTCTCATCCTTGAAAGCAATAATATGAATAGCAAGGTAGCAAGCGAATAAAAAGGGTCAAAATTTATATGTATGTAGCTATGTACATAAGTATATAAACATATATAGTTATAGGCATGTAAATATATAACTCCGTACGAATGGGAATAGGGCACCTAGGGAATTAAACCAGCAAAGGAGGAGTAAGTATATATACACACACACACACATATATATGTAGGAGTAAGTATACACACACACACACACATATATATATATGTATACCCATCAGTATATATATTATTTATATATATATATATATATATATTCATGTGCATATATTGGTATTAGCAAAATAAACAAAAAAAAGATAAAAGAAAGGGGGGGTCAGACCAGGCCGAGACGGCCCAGCCCAACCCCTCCTCTCCTTACTTACAGCGCGGCCCACCTCCCCTCACTCCCCTGCCGAATGGCTCCTTTTCCCTCTCCCTACTGTTTATCCTCTCCAGCATACCCCTCGACTTCAGGTCGCACCGAAGCCCTGCTTCCTCACGCCCCATCCGCAGCTCAGCCTGCTCCCCGCGCTCGGACAGCAGGCGCCGCGTTTGGACCGCCGGTTATCACGTCCGGACCGCTGGACCCGCCGCGCCACTCCAGCTCTGCAGCCGCCTCTTTTTCTCGCCCGTTCCCACTTGGTCCTTTCACCTGCGCGCCTCTAGGCCCTGCGGCTACCCCACGCGCAGCGCCAGGGCATCACGTCGAATCCACCTCAGGATTTCCTGCCCTGCATCGCCGCCTGCAACCTCTGCCCGGCCGCTCGCCGAAATGACCAAACGGGCGGCCATGGTGGTTAGGGGCGGGCCCAGCAGGTAGTCCATATAGGCCCAGGACTACCTGCAAATTTGGCCCAAAAACTCCCGATGCCCTAGCCTAACCCAGCAGCCAGTGCCTCCGCGGCTCCGCTGTCCCGACCCGACCCGCTGCCACCTCGCCTCCCGCGGACCACGGCGCCCACCGCCTCGCCTACGGCCTGCTGCACGCTCCCTCCGCCTCCGCCCGGCTCCCTCCGCCTCCGCTAGGCGCCAGGCTCCCTCCGCCTCCGCCTTCGCCCCGCTCCCTCCGTCTCCGCCAAGCACCAGGCTCCCTCCGCCTCCGCCTCCGCCTGGCTCCCTCCGACTCCGCCTCGGCGCCTCCGACCGGCTCCCTCCGCCTCCGCTTCCGACCAGCTCCCTCCGCCTCCGCCTCGCCGGCTCCCTCCACCTCGGCTCCCTCGCCTCGCCTATCCGCTTGTGCGCGAGCGCCCATCCGCCTCGCCGCCGCCGCTCCCTCGCCTTCGCGAGCTCCCTCCGCCTCGCCGGTGAGCTCCTTTGCTGACGCCCGGTGCCGGTGCGGCGGTGCCACCGATGATTATCGATTGATTGGAATTGGAAAGTGCTGATTATAGATGTGGAAATTAAATTCACCATTTCTGAGTGGAAATTAAAGTGCAGTCTAGGTAAATAGTTGGTAATTATAGATGTAACACAAACCTGCATCAATCTTGGCATGAATACATTGATGGGTCGTTCGGACAAACCACGAACATCAACATCAAGCTCTTCAGAACATCCTCACATATCATTGTCAAAAGCAAGATTTTGAGCACGCAAATTGTGTTCAAGAAGTTGACATATACGATTCATATTGTAGTATTTATTACTAGTTTACCACTGCATAATTGCTTTACTGTGTAGCTTCCAACTAGTGGGACTTCTCTCATGCTATATTGCTGCCAACTAGTTCAAGTTTTGTATGTACAAAATCAGAATTCTAGCTCAAATATAGCAGGAGTGATGCATATGACCTTGTATATAGCATCCATAGCACCTTCCATATGATCCAGATCATTACTGTCCAAACATTTGAACAATTTATATTATCAGTTATGCAAATTTTGAAATTATTTGTTGAATTTAAGGTATTATGAGATCTTTTAGATATATTATGTTTTTTACCGAACCGTTTACCGCATTTTTGTATTAGATTATACCACATTGGATAATAATTTTTTAGTTAGGCATACCCTGGATTCAAATTCTGGGTCCGCCACTGATGGTGGTAGCAGTGCCCGCGCGCCTATAATAGCAACCGATGCCTCTCGTGGACTCCCCAAGCTCCCTACTTCCTCCCACAGTGCGCAATTTGGTTCCCACCCCCGGTAGCTCGCCGGTGCCACTCTTCTTCCCCACCACCGGCCACCGGGATCCCCGTCGATTCCCACCGAGAAAACCCAATTCCTTCTACTCGCACCATCCCCGGGGCTCCGCGAGTCTACTCCCAGCGTTTCCCGAACCTCCCGCGGACTGTACGTCACCGGCGCCGTGTGCAACACCGCGCCGCTGCCCGTGCTTGCCGCCGCCCGCTCCGGAGGTCCTCGGCCCCCGCAACCGCCTCCACTGGCTTCACCTCGGCGCACACGACGCATTTTCGCTCTTACCCGACCCTCATCGACCGCCCCCTCGCCGGCGACGCCGCCAACCTCACCGCCGCCCTGAGCTTCCTCTGCTCCAGCGCCCACCCGGTCGGTTCAAGTGAGTTGGCTTGTCTTCCCCAATCAAGTAACACCGGCGGGCGAGTTGGTTAGATGCGTGCGTGCTCATCTCTAAGGCCCGGGTTCGAATCCCAACTCGGTATAATTAGGGGATTTGTTACCCTTTTTAGCCAACAGTAACAAGGGAGATTAGGGTAGGTTAATACAGTAACTAAATGCAAATTAATTAATAAACACAATTACTGTTCGGACATAATTAGTAGATGCTAAGTTAATTAGTGACTAATGACCCTCGTAAGTGCTAATGCGGGATTAATATGTGCATTCTCACTGACAGGTGGACCCCAACCATCGGTGAGAATGACGGATGGTCCCACATGTCAGTGGTCCACTGAAACGGAAATAAAATAAATGATTAAAACAAGTAGGCCCCGCCTGTCACAAACACTGTGCATAAGAAATAAAAATAATGGAAATGGATTAAAAATACCAGTGGGACCCATCTGTCATACGTACAACCTATATGAATTAAAAACAAGAAAACGAATTAAAAATACCAGTGGGTCCACGTGTGAAGATTTTCTATTTTTGTTTGGAATTTCTGTGAACTGAGAACTTGAAATATGCATAACTTATTCATTTTAACTCCAAATTGAGTGGGACAAATTTCTAAATTTGTCTAAATTCAAGATATATCAAATGAGACTAGAATCATGATTTTTAGAGTCCACATGAATTTTTGGTGATATTTTGAGTGATTGTTTCTTTCTTTTATTTGGGTTATCCGCGCGATTAAATAGCATACAAGGCTCAAGAAGAAGAAGAGGAGGCAGCCACCCTAGAAGCTTCAGAAAATCAAGACCTCGATCCCCGTGACCAAGGCGAGTCAATACTTTGATCATGTTGAACCTACTGTTGGAAATATGCCCTAGAGGCAATCATAGAGATGATGATATTTCATTGTATCCATGATTTAATAAATGTTCCTTGAATATTGCCTTTGTATTGATTAACAAGTATGTGACTTGTTTGTGAAACTCTTTACTTGTATGGTTATTCTAAAGTTGTCCCTAGTCGAAGTTCATGTGTGGACACACGTGAATAATGGATTAGCACATGTATCGGTTGATGACCATGTTTCACAGGTCATAGACATGGAGATGTCAAACCAATAATGTGGACACATGTTTAGAACATGGGGTTGGACCGACCCAACATGAGACATAACAATTATACTTATGGTTCTCTCTCTACACAATGTGTACGCCTTGCCCTTAGACACGAGATTGTCGCATGTACTTGAGATGTGAATCGACCTACTTAGGGGCTATCAAACGCTACTCAATGGCGGGTAGTTATAAAGGTAGCTTTGGGTTTTGTCATGAAGCATCTTTGCGAGGCATGGTCGATCGAGATGGGATTTGCCCTCTCTACACGAGAGAGATATCTCGGCCCTCGAGTGATCGGATCCAGAAATGCATGGCCATGCTACTTCATGTGTAAGGGCGTCTATAAAAGGAGGCAAGGGCGCCTGGGGTAGAGAGCTGAATTCGTGACCTCCTCAAACCACGCCGCCACCCTCCCACGCCACAGTGGCTCGCGCGGATCTAGTAATCCGCGTGCGTCGCTTCTCCCGCACGCGTTTGGGCGAACCGCAAGAGAGGAGTTGTGCGTGGACGCCGCGCGAGGACAAGGAAGTAGTACGACTACTGCGCCCGACGTCTTTGCATCGGCGTAGTACGACTACTCTACCCGACGTGCTGCATCAATTCCGCACTGCGCGTCTAGTGGTAATTCCGTGATCTATAAGCTGCGGTGATCTTGGTTTACGGGTAAAATTTTTATTAATTTGCGCTAGCGTAGCCTACCCGTAGCCCTCGGTGGTATCGAACCATTCTTTGTCATGTTATAGGTTGGGTGATTTGCATATGGCGATATGTAAGTCGTTATGATCGATGTGATCGATTGTATAGTTACGTAATGGATAGATCTGGTTTCCATGATCATGCTGCTAAGGTCGTGCCACAACATACCCCTACCGGTCGGAATCACCATCGGGGTAGACAGTGACACGTAAAACCGATTGCGGAATGCGAAGATCAATATGATTGGTCGAATCGAACCTAGATTAATAATCGATATTCCGTGATTATCTTTGCTAAGGTCGTACCACAACATACCCTACGGTCGGAATCACCATCGGGTAGACGGTGACACGTAAAACCGGTTGCGCACGCGAAGATCAATGCAAATTGGTCGAATCGGAACAATAGTCGATTTGGGGTAAATATGAACGCGAGAGGCGCCGCCGAACCCTGATGGGGAAACCCCTCGACCCCCTTATCCGGTAGATTGCGATTCTATGCATAACTTGTTTTTGCGGGATGTATGTGACCGTATGGCCTAATGTGTATGTCATGCATGTTTGTAATATTTTCATGACTGCGTGTCGTGGGTTCGGCAACACGCTGGAGCCATTGTGTTGTCAAAGTATTGTATTAACGGCTGCGTGCGACTTGTGATGATTCCTTGAATCCATGTATTTTATTACTAGCTGTTATGAGTAATAGCTTATATTAGTACTTGGAGGACACATCACTTGGAGGATGGCACACATTAACCATGGAGATGGAGATCATCATGGTGGGCAGATTCTATGGCGATGGAGATCACCATGAGAAAATGGGCCATCTTGAGTCACAACTATGTGAATGCTATTCTGTTTGTTTTACTCCTATGCATGTTTGAATGGTAGAAGTATAACGATCCTCACAAAATGTTAAGTTAAACATATGCCCTCCCAACTAAACTCTGCACCATCCCATGTCTTGTAAATTGATGGTGGGTCTATAAAATTAGGGCACCATCGACTTTCCTTGACTAGATGGGTTTGTATCGGATACATACATGCATAAGGGTTGGTGAACTTAACAAGGTTATCATAAAGGTTATGGGCCTTGGGGCATACAGGTTGGGCGCCGGGGCATAAAGATGTCACCCAACAACAAGAGTCATATATAGATATGATTAGTAAGGTGTTACTTACCGAATTACCTTGTCTCCTAGCGGTGATGCAAAAGCTCACTAGTAGACTCGGTAATTGCGGATCTTGAATCGCTAAGAATCAATAGAGGGATGTTGATTTTAGTGGGAGTACATTCTATTAAATTTGTTTAATACAGTTTACTCTATCATGGTTCTATTTGTCTTAGTATTTTGCATTTCCTATTGTAGATCAATGGCATCTAGCAGCCGCACACACCCTTTTGCTTTGCGATCGATTCTTGAGAAAGAAAAATTAAATGGAACAAACTATTTGGATGGTCCGTAACTGAGAATTGTTCTCGGGCGGAAAAAGGAAAACGTTCGACACCCCAATCCCGTAAGAGCTCGCTAACAATGCGTTGCATTATTAAAAGCGCCTACAAGAAAGCATGTGATGATTCTCTTGAGGTTAGGTGTCTTATGCTTGCATGCATGGAACCTAACCTTCAAAAGCGGTTTGAGGATCGAAGCGTATGATATGATCATGGCGCTTAAGGACATGTTCGGACACGTGCCGGGACTGAAAGGTTTAATGTCTCTAAGGCTTTTCGGAATGCAAGTTAACGAGAAGGTGCACCGTAGGCCCACATGTGATCAAAATGGTTGGTTCTGATCGGACTTTGGATAAACTTGGTTTTCCAATTAGCCAAGAGTTGGCAATCGATTTCATTTGGCGTCTCTTCCACCTAGCTATGGACATTTCATTTCGAACTACCATATGCATGGGGTGGAAAAGGGCCTTAATGAGCTTTGTGGGATGCTCAAAACAGAGTGACATTAAGAAGTGTGCGGGGCCTAGCCATGTGATGGTGTGCTGAGAACAAGTCTAGCTTCAAGAAAAGGGTAAGAAGCCATGGGCAAAGAATAAGGGCAAGGTTAAAGATATGATCTCAAAGCCAACGCCTAAGCCTAAAGCTGGACACAGAGTGAGACAATATGCTTCTATTGTAAAGAGATCGCCCTTGGGAAGAAAGCGCAAGAAGTACATGGATTCGAGGAATGCAAGAAGAATCTTTGGAAGTAAGACTTCCACCCATGGTACACTTGTCATAAATGTTTTAGACATTTTCTCGCTGATTCTCCTATTAACTCTTGGGTATTTGATACGGATCAGTTGCTCACATTTGCAACTCGATGCGAGGGCTAATAAGAAGTAGAGGAGTCGCAAGAGGTGAAGTTGATTTTCGTCGGAAATAAAGCAAGGGTTGCTGCGTTGATTTATCGGCACCATGCAACTTCAGCTTCCTTCAAGATTTATTATGGAATTGAATAATTGTTATTATGTTCCTAGTATGAGTCGAAACATTTTATCCCCTCATGTTTGATGAGAGATGGTTATTCATTTGCAAGTAAAGACAATGGTTGTTTGATCTCTAAAAATGAAATGTTTGTGGCTTTAGCCCATTGTGAATGGGTTATTTATTTTAAATCTTGATGATGCGCCCATCTTTAACATAAATGCTAAAAGACTTCGACCTAATGATTTGAATCCCACCTATGTTTGGCATTGTCGTTTGGGTCACATAAGTGAAAAGCGCATGAAGAAGCTCCATGATGATGGTCTTCTAACCGTTTGATTTTGAATCATACGAGACATGTGAAGCTTGTTTGCTTGGTAAGATGACCAAGTCACCTTACAAAGGTTCTTTTGAGAGGGCATCGGACTTGTTGGAAATCATACATACCGATGTATGTGGGCCAATGAGCACATTGCTAGAGGTGGATTTCATTACTTCATAACTTTCACTGATGATTTTAGTAGATATGGCTATGTGTACTTAATGAAGCATAAGTCGAAACTTTTGAAAAGTTCAAAGAGTTCGAATGAGGTTGAAAATCAACGTGCCAAGAAAATTAAGGCTCTGCGATCGATCGTGGTGGCGAGTATTTGAGTCATGAATTTAGCAATCATCGAAGAGTTGCGGAATTGTTCCACACTAACACCGCCGGAACGCCTCAAAGAAACGGGGTATCCGAGCGCGTAATCGGACCTTGTTGGACATGGTTCGATCGATGATGAGCGATCAGATCTACCATTATCATTTTGGGGTTACGCTCTAGAAAGCAGCAGCTTTCACACTTAATAGGTACCGTCTAAATCCGTAGTTAAGACACCATATGAGATATGGTAGGAAGAGTCACGGTTTGTCTTTTCTAAAGATTTGGGGATGTGAGGCGTTTGTCAAGCGGCTACTGATCGGACAAGCTCACACCCAAGTCGGATAAATGCATTTTCGTAGGATATCCAGAGGAAACCTTTGGATATTACTTCTACAACCGACTAGAGGGCAAAGTGTTTGTCGCTCAAGTGGTGTTTTCCTAGAGAAAGAGTTTCTCAACAGGAGACAAGTGGAAGAACGGTGCAGCTTGAAGAGGTTCAAGATGAACCAATCGGGAAGACTCGACGAATGATGCCCACGTGGCGAGAACAAGTTGAGGAACCCATGTCAAAGGAAGCACCACCACCACGAAGGTCGGTAAGGCTCCGCAATATGCGAGATATGTTATTGTTAGACAATGATGAGCCTACGACCTATGCGGAAGCAATGATGGACCAGACTACGAGAAATGGCATAGTGCCATGAGATCCGAGATAGCATCCATGGGAGACAATCAAGTTTGGAACTTGGTTGACCCGCTGATGGTGTTAAAACCATAGAGTGCAAATGGATCTATAAAAGAAGATTGATATGGATGGAAATGTTCATATCCATAAAGCTCGACTTGTCGCAAAAGGTTTCGGCAAGTTCAAGGAGTTGACTACGATGAGACCTTCTCACTGTAGCGATGCTTAAATCTATACGGATCATTCTAGCTATTGCTGCATATTTCGACTATGAGATATGGCGATGGATGTCAAAACGGCTTTCCTTAATGGAAATTTAACCGAGGGCGTGTATATGATACAGCCCGAGGGTTTTGTCGATCAATCAATGCTAGAAAAGTATGCAAACTTCAAAAATCCATTTATGGATTGAAGCAAGCATCTCGGAGTTGGAACATTCGTTTTGATGAAGTGGTCAAAGGGTTTGGCTTCATCAAAAGCGAAGAAGAATCTTGCGTTTACAAGAAGGCAAGTGGGAGCTCGCTCGTATTTCTAATCTTATATGTAGATGACATATTACTGATTGGAAATGATATTCCTATGCTCGAGTCCGTTAAGACCTCACTGAAAAATAGTTTTCAATGAAGGACTTAGGGAAGCGGCATATATTTTAGGTATTAAGATCTATAGAGATAGATCAAAAAGGCTAATAGGATTAAGCAGTACTTACATTGACAAAGTGTTGAAACGGTTCAACATGGAGGAGGCAAAGAAAGGGTTCTTGCCCATGTCTCATGGCATAAATCTTGGCAAGACTCGGTGTCCTTCGACAAGCGATGGCGAGATCGCATGAGTAAGATTCCATATGCTTGGCCATTGGATCTATCATGTATGCTATGATATGTACTCGCCAGATGTTTCCTATGCTCTAAGTGTTACGAGCAGATACCGGTGATCCGGTGAGAGTCACTGGACAGCGATTAAAAACATCCTCAAGTATTTGAGAAGAACTAAGGATGTGTTCCTAGTCTACGGAGGTGAGGAAGAGCTCGTTGTAAATGGTTACACCGATGCAAGCTTCCAAACCGACAAAGACGATTACAAATCGCAATCGGTTTTGTGTTCATTTTGAGCGGTGGTGCGGTCGATTGGAAGAGTTCCAAGCGGAGACTGTTGTCGACTCTACAACGGAGGCCGAGTACATTGCGCTTCAAGCAGCAAAGGAAGGTGTTTGGATAAGGAAGTTCATTCTGAACTAGGTGTGGTTCCTAGTGCGTGCAGTCCTCGGATCTTTCTTGTGATAACGGTGGGGCCATTGCGCAAGCCAAGGAGCCAAGGAATCACCAAAAGAACAAACACATATCTGCGGCGGTTTCATCTCATTCGAGAGATCCTCAATCGAGGAGATTTAAAGATATGCAAAATACACACGGATTTGAATATTTCAGATCCTTTGTGAAGCCTCTCCCACAGCCTAAGCATGAGGCACACACAAGAGCTATGGGTATTAGATATCTTCTAGATTGACTCTAGTGCAAGTGGGAGATGTTGGAAATATGCCCTAGAGGCAATCATAGAGATGATGATATTTCGTTGTATCCATGATTTAATAAATGTTCCTTGAATATTGCCTTTGTATTGATTAACAAGTATGTGACTTGTTTGTGAAACTCTTTACTTGTATGGTTATTCTAAAGTTGTCCCTAGTCGAAGTTCATGTGTGGACACACGTGAATAATGGATTAGCACATGTATCGGTTGATGACCATGTTTCACGTGTCATAGACATGGAGATGTCAAACCAATAATGTGGACACATGTTTAGAACATGGGGTTGGACCGACCCAACATGAGACATAACAATTATACTTATGGTTCTCTCTCTACACAATGTGTACGCCTTGTCCTTAGACCTGAGATTGTCGCATGTACTTGAGATGTGAATCGACCTACTTAGGGGCTATCAAACGCTACTCCGTGAATCGGGTAGTTATAAAGGTAGCTGGTTTTGTCATGAAGCATGCTGCGAGGCATGGTCGATCGAGATGGGATTTGCCTCTCTGCAGAGAGAGACATCTCTGGGCCTCGAGTGATCGGATCCAGAAATGCATGGCCATGCTACTTAAGGTTAAGAGTTAACCTAGTAAGGGATTCGGATCACGGGATCGAGAAAGAGTGGTCAGCTTGGAGCTCGACCAAATATCGTGAGGCAAAGGGATTGGCATGTACATAAAGTTGTGATGGTTCGTCCGATATGATCTTTGTGTATGTTTAGGAGTTGCACGTCTTGCTAGAGGCCGCTACCAACTATTGACCGAGTAGGTATACTGCGTCATGTCTAAACATACGTGAACCTATAGGGTCACACACTTAAGGGCTGAAGCCTAATTCGGATTGGATCCGGTTAGGCGGGTATTGAGTCCTAATGGGCCTCCATTCGTAGAAGCCCATTGTAAGGACGTCTATAAAAGGAGGGCAAGGCGCACAGGGTAGAGAGGTGAATTCGTGACCTCCTCAAACCCCGCCGCCACCCTCCCATACCCGTCGCGCGGATCTAGTAATCCGGCGTGCGTCGCTCCTCATGCGTGTGGATACTTTGGCGGCGCTGCATCTGTAGCGTTTGGGCGAACCGCAAGAGAGGAGTTGTGCGTGGGACGCCGCGATGAGGACGAGGAAGTAGTACAACTACTCGCCCGACGCGTCTTTGCATCGACATAGTACGACTACTCTACCCCGACGCGTCTGCATCAATTCCGCACTCGCGTCTAGTGGTAATTTCGTGATCTATAATCTGCAGTGATCTTGGTTTACGGGTAAAATTTTTATTAATTTGCGCTAGCGTAGCCTACCCGTAGCCCTTCACCTACATTTTTCGCAAATTTACTTTTGTTTAAACTAACAAATTGCATCTTTGTTATTTCATATGCAAATATAAGTTTGTTTGAAGATTATAGCTATACACCCATTAATCAACTTGCTATCTTTATACATCCTTTGGAAATATTTGAATATCTAAGCCTTGTCACCTAAGCGTCATTATAATGGTAATCTTTGAAAATAAGTCCATAACTATACGCAATGCTTAGTATTGCTTAGATAATCGGGAGGGCACCAACAATGCCCCAAGATATCACTTTGAATCATGAGAAATTGGTTTGGGCGATCATGGTGGTAATGATGGTATATGTTGATATGAGTATTTTATGTTTCCCAAAACCCCAACTTGCTTGTTTATGCAGGCGGATGGTTCAAGGGTGTGTGTCGTAGTGCAGTGGAAGCACAAAATGGATAGTGATAGAACCGCCAGATAGCCCTAAGGACCGATCTTGTGATGACCTCCCAGTGTACAACAAGTACAACCACAAGCTGGCAAAGTGTAGGCAGGGCTAACTAATTTGCATCGACTTAGTAAGGGTTGTGCCGGTGTGACCACGGGCGGGTAGAGGATGGCCACATCCTCCGATGTGACGGCGCAAGAGGGGGCTTCCGGAAGGGTGGTCGTACCCCGAAGGAAGTAGAAACCTTAGCGGACGTAACTCTGCTAGGAAAAATGCATTGTAAAGGTTCTGTGATAGTCTACTCAACCGCATGGCTAAGGAATCATGTGGGGGCAATGAGTGGATTTATCTCTTGTGGGTAAAGTGTGCAAACTCTGCAGAGTATAAAAACTATTCGAATAGCCGTGCCCACGGTTAAGGGCGGACATGGGAACTTAACTAGATATAGTTCTGTTTCAAAATTTTGTGGGTGAAATTGGTGAAGTTGAGGGCGGAGAAAGGCCCTAGTTGGAATTGTCCTGGGTGTCGTCCCAGTGGTAAGTTAAGTGGCTATAACGCTGAAAGATGCTATATGGTGCAGATGCCATGTAACGGTGGATGGAATCTATGCCAATAATAAGTTGGTCATATTTCACAAACTTAAGTCATGGATTTTAAATGACTAGGTTCTAGGGATTTTAAGTAATTGTATTCAAAAGCACTCTACGCAAAATAAAATAAACCCGAGCCTTCCTTGTTAAGCCTGGCATACTATATAATGCATACTGTGTGTTGGCTCGTTGAGCACAGTGGATTTGTGCCCACACTCGCATTACCCAACACAGAGACAAGGACGCAGGATCATTACGGCCATGAGGATGCTCCTACCATTGAAGGAAGAACAGACGAAGGAAACTAGGTCGTAGGCTACGTTGTTTTGCCATAGACAAGTTGACCCTTGGCTTTGTGTACATGTATATTACCGGAGCCCCGGTGATATATATTGCACACATTACCCTTCCAGTCGCTTGCCTGTGGGTGTGGTCTTACTTTTGCTTCTGTTTCCGCTGCTTGAGTGTAATGAAGACATTTGGCCTAGTCGGCCCTTTTGTAAACAGTCACCCGATGTGGTGTAACTTAAACTCTATAATATTATTATTACATGTGCGATGTATGACATGATTAAGCAATGTACCTATGTGCACTAACTACTGATCCAGGGATTAGTGCAGTAAAATACAGTAGATTCGGATTGAAAAATCCGGGTCTGACAGGTTGCATATTCTTTTGATTCGATAGGTTTGAGCTATGTTTGTGCTTAATGTTTTCACTAATGCTAATTGTGATTATGTGTGTCGAGTGGTGCTATGTGATGTGTTTCTTATGCGTGATGGCTGCGGGACGTCGAGACGGAGTCATTGCGAGGCACGGGGTGACCGGACTAGGCACAGGCGGTGTCGAGGTCAGAACGGTCGGATGTGTCGAAGACGGCAGAGACTCGAGGTGGTTGCGAGGCTTGGATAACAAGGAACGAGGAAGCTTCCGAAAGGTGCGGGAGGGCATTTCGGTAAAGTGCAAAGCTGCACAAGTGGAAGCGGTTCCGTTCGGGATTTAGCGGGCTTAACGGGTTGGAGACCCGTTAGCCAAAGGCTATAAATAGGAGAGGATTCCTGGTTGTATGCATGATTCTAGGGGGTGTTAGGTTTTGCCTTAGTCAAAATATCCTTTGGAGAGGTTGTTTTCCTTTAGGGACTTTAGTGGTTGAGAGAGGCAGAGTGTTGTTGGAGTGTGTCTCCTCTCTGTGTGTTCTCCCGTGCTCCTCTCCAAGCATGTAGTGTTCTTGATTTCTTGAGCTTGTGAGAAGGAGAGGATGAGTTGATGAGCATGTAATCATTCCTCTGATTATAATCGCGTATGGTGACCCCTCTGTGATCCTCATGCTTCTAGGAATGAATCAACTTCATTTGATATGCTTTTGCCTCTTGTGTTCTTCATTCGTGCTTTGCTCTGTGTGATTTTTGGGTTTTTCATTTTGGAGTTGGTTCTTGCTGAGTGGCAAAATGGGTTGCTCTGTGATGGAATTGTATTTTTAGACCCTTTGGTCAGCTTGTTCCAAGAGCAAATTGATTGAATCACAAGAATCCTTTTTGTTTCAGCTTGTGCCCTGTTTTCCTCTGTGTTCTTGTTCTAGGGTTTGGTACCATTTTTGTTTTCCCTTGGAAGTTTATGTCCAAATTTGAGTCTTAGGGTCCCAAGGCTATTCCCTTCCTAATCTTTGAGTTTCATGATCAAAGAATCAAAGGTTAAATGGGAATTTGAGATTTAGTGCTGCTCTTTGCATTTTTTCATATTTTAGGTCAAATCCTAAATTCCTTTGTTTTGTGTTGAATTTCTTGGTTCCCTAGGCTCCTCTGGCTAATTAGGTTATAGTCATGCTGTTCTGGGCTGAGGAAACCAGAGGGAAATCGTCAATTTTTCTGCTGTGCGAAGGTTCCAGTTTGTGCTGTCTGAAAATCAGCATTTCTGTCTACTGCTCTCGAAGGGCGGTCAGACCGGCCCAGTATAACTGGTCAGATTGGCCCAGTGAACCCGGTCAGACCGACCTGACCAGTGCGGTCTGACCGCCCGCTTCTTTGAGGTCTGTCCTTCCCTTGTTTTAGCGGCTTCTGCTCTTGGTTCTAGTTCATTTTTAGGGTTCTTCTTTGTGGATCCTTCTTGTCCTTCCAATATGTGCGCAGATCACCTTCATAGTTCTTTATAGCTATCGGAGACCGATTGCGGATACTTTAGGGGGTTAATTTTAAAAGACGACATTCACCCCCTCTTGTCGATTTTGATCCAACACCATGACATGGGTAGTGTCATTGGTATAGGTTATACAAACTTGGTTTCACTGGGCGAATGATCGTGCAGTAAAGGAGGTGCAGGTTGCACATGGGATGTGGATGCTTCGCCTGAGTAATACTTAAGGACTTAACTTTGTGCGCCATTGATCTTTGCTTTACCGTGCAAACCACATGTCTAGTATGGGATAGACCTAGCATAATAATTTGTGAAGTCTCAACCTTGGTTTTACTACTGATGTTCTTGTGGCGCAAGAGGGGGCAATTGTCGACTAGGGGGTTACCCTACTCGACGGTGAAACCTTAGCGAGTGGGATCAGGTTGAGATGGATCATTGTAAAAGCCTTGTTGTGATTTTCTTTAACGTGAGGATTATCACATCGTGTGGGTATAGTTGTACAACCTCTGTAGAGTGTAAAACTATTGGAATAGCCGTGTCCTCGGTCATGGACAATGCTTAGTGATTTCACATGAGGGGTAGAGTTTCATGAAAATCTGGTTAAATTAAGTTGGGGAGTGAATGGTTAGTTCACTCGTGTTTGTCCTCAATTCCTTTGTTTACTTATTTAATATCATTTGTTAAAGGTTTGCTTTTCAATCTATTTATTGTATTTACTTTAAATTGTTGCTTTCTACAAAATTAACCTATCAGTCATCCTTTGGTAAGCCTTGCATATTATATTGCACTCTTTGATACAAACGACTTGTTAAGTACTATATGTACTCACGGCTTCATCCATATTTGCTCAGTTGAGGAAGAAGGGCCATATCAGCAGGAGTTGCTAGAGGGTGGATACTTCGAGGACTTCGCGGATTAGGACTTTGCTCCCCAGTCGATTGCCTGTGGGCATGTCGAATGGCTCATGAGTTTATTTTGTTTTTCCGCTGCTAGTTTCTTTAAGCCCTTCAGGCTATTAATTGTAAGCTTGACCATAAGGTCGTACTCTGAAATTTATTAATATAATCTGGATTTTCCTTAGACTATCGTGATGTGGATGATATTTATCTTTGTTTATACTGTGTGCAGTAGCGTGATCCTGGACTAGTGCAGAATACACAGGAGAGTCCGGATTTGTATATTCGGGTCTCGACAGCATTCCATCCTTCTTGCGCTCCTCCAAGTGCCCACGCAACAGTTTTGCCTCCTTTGGATTTGCAAAAAACCTTTTCAAATGGGGAATTATAGGAAAATATCATGCCACCTTAGCAGGAGGTCCTTTCTTCGCCTCTGTTCCTTCGCCGTCATCTGATTGATTGTTACATTTGTATCGGGATGCGTTGCACACCGGACATACATGCATGTTTGCATACTCTTTACGGTACAGGATATAGTCGTTCGGACATGCATGTATTCTTTCTACTTCCATTCCCAACGGACAAAGAACCTTCTTGGCTTTTTACGTGGTTTTAGGCAACTCATTTCCCTCCGGAAGCATGTCCGCTAAAAGACCTAGCAGCGCCGTGAAACTTTTGTCGAACCAACCGTTGCTTGCCTTCAATTTCAACAGTTTAAGCACGGCCGACAATCTCGTGTACTTGCAGCACGTGAACAAAGGTTTCTCCGAGTCCTCCATCAAGCCCTGGAATTTAACATATTCTCTCTCATCATAGTTCTCTTCTACATCGTGAAGCATCTGATCCAGATTATCATCGTGCAACCTATCCGAATCCGAACCACAATTGACATCATCCGGCGGCATGTCATTCACTTCATCGGCAATGTCATCTGGCGGCATATCATTCACTTCACCGGCGATGTCATCCGGCGGCATATGCTCATTCACTTCGCCATGACTGGTCCAACACGTATAACCCTTTTTAAAACCCCTCCGAATCAAGTGCACTTCAATTTGCCCTCGTTCTTAAACATCTTTAAATTCTCGCAGTTGGTGCATGGACAGTACATATATTCCACCCCCTTATTCAACATATCCTCCTCAGCGGCTCTTGTAAAAGTAGACACGTCATTAATGTACTCTTCACTCACACGGCTCGCGGCATACATCTAGCTTCGGTCCTACGTTATGTACATTTATAACAACTTAGTATTAAAAATTAAATTAACTAATTATTACTACATATATACATGCCACATGTATTGAGGCTTAAATTGCTAGCTCAATTCATATTCTAAACATGCACAACAGCTATTATATAATCAACAATTTTGTAAACCATCTTCAATAACACTCACCAATTACTTAGATCTAAATTGTAATACAAAGAAAAAATAAATTTCATTAATTACTAACCATATCTAGAGCAACCAGGAAAGTATGAATCTTCAAAGCTCAATCTCTGCCTCCTCTCACCAAATTAGCTGGCCTGAAATCACCTAGCTTGCCTCCTGAGCGAAAGAGTGCGCAGCAGCGGCTAGATCTGAATCGAAATGAAGACAGATGTGGTTTGAGCAGCGTAATAAATGCCCAGCGACCATTGTCACATACGGTTCTGTGAATTATCACAGACGGTTTTTTAATAAAAACCGTCTGTGATAATTTTAGATTATCACAGACGGTTTTTAATATAGACTGTCTGTGATACTAAAGTATCACAGACGGTTCATCCCTAAGGACCGTCTGTGATACTCGTTTTCTCAGACGCCGCCAACACGAGCGGCATCCAAATTAAAACCGTCATGTTAGTGTCGGTCCTGAGGCGGTGTCCAGTGCATGAATATACTTAGAGAATCAACAGATAAGACTCTGAACCATGCTCGCACTAGTCTTTCTTTGAATTTGTCGGAAGAAATAAGCAAATTTCTTGCTGGACAGAGATCTTTTGAAAATTTCTTGCCGGACAGTGATCTTACTAGTATATTATATAGGGGCTAGGACAAAAGCTGTCTCATTACTCATCACACGCTGTGTCAGAAACGGATTTCCGAATTCAAACCCTCTGTGTATTATTGCATTAGTCTTAGTCAAAGCTAGTGCAAACAGTCAAACAATGATGATTACATAACCAATAACACTTCATTATAATAATAGAAAATACAGACCTTATGCCTTTTTATTACAACTGAGGTTACAAGACCTCTCAAACTTACAAAACACAGCAAAATAAAATTCTGACGATGACCAATCAATACGCTACTTTAAGGAGAGGCATGTGAATGCCGCACTTCATACGGCCAACCCACGAACATTGTACTCGTCAAAAATTATGGTATACATGGAGACGAAGGCACAGAAGGGCTAATTGCACACGGTGCACGTCATGGGCAATAGGGAGCATCGTTTTGACATGGTACTCTAGGATAGAGCCAGATTTGGGACGGCTCGTTCCCTTGTTACCCACGAGGTATGCCTTGGAGATCATGTAAATGAACCTAGCTGCTCGTGCAACAAGCCAAAGCTATTGCACAAGCCATGCTTTCATGTCCTCATTGTATGCGGGACTATGGGTATGGATTCTTCGAACTTCATGTCGGAGTACTTCTTCAAGAAGAGGGTGATGCATGCGTGGTGTGGTGAGCTTAGAGAGTTCAGGGTCAAGGGGAACTCTGAAACCCTCTGTATTAATCGCACTAGTTTAGGATCAGCTAGTGCATATAGTGATAACAAAGACAAATATCATGCATAATGACAAATTTTATTTAACTAAATATGGACCTGATGGCTAAAGGTTACATCAATGGTCTATAAACCAATATTAAATATAAGAAGCGGAGTAGCCCA